>BSBK01002633.1:430000-1630000 GCA_027943335.1 Chamaecyparis obtusa | reverse complement strand
CAACCCCTTTGTATCCCATCCCACCTTAGAGAGCTTCTCCACTCCATTAATCAAACACCAAATGAGGTCATTAGTCCCAAACCAAGAACATAGGTCCCTCAAGATCCCATTAATGAGCATAAATATATTATGTTGAGGATGCAGTCTCAAACACCATACATCCAAATACCAAATGCAAGATCAAATCAAGTATAAATAGTGCCAATAAATAAAGGCAAAGCACAAAGGAAATAAGCACTAGTAATAAAAGAGCTTAAATGTCATAGCTTCCATCGTGATACAAGTAGCACTCAATTGGTCTTGAACCAAGAGTATGGATCTCTTAAAGATCCTATCAAATGCATAACACAATTATGCTAAAGATGTAGTCTCAAACAAAAGAATCCAAATATCAAACATGATCTCAAATCAAACATAAATGAAGCCAATAAACAAAGGCAATAAAGTAGTGTCCAAACTCACTCTATTGGCCTCATCCCCAGGATCACAAATCCCAAGATGGTTTGATACCAAAATGCACACAAGATACTACATCCCCATATGATCCAAAATATGTCTCATAAAAAAATCCAAGAATGAAACTCTCATAAGAATAAATCCACGAAAGGAAGACCAATTTTTGACAATAATTGGAAAGCACACAAGCACACTCAACTCACATAAAACCAAGAGTCTGGATAGTGGTATTTTGCAACCAAAATTTTCTCAATTGACTCGAAACTTATGAACTAACCACAAACATGACAAATTTCTAAATTTAAAACTCGTAACATGTTAGGCATTCCTAAAAACTAATTTTTGAGTCCACACAAATCAAGGACCTCCCAAAAACACTCAAAAATCAGACTTGGAATCTTGTGATTATGAGAAAACCCTCTGGTTCTCACATGGACCATATTCTAAAAATCCAATAAAATTCCCATTTTGATTCACACAAAAAACAACCAGAATAATAGTATAGTCCCATTCCAAAACCCAATTCACATATAAACCCAAATGAGTATGAAAATGAATCAAACAAGTAGGGAACATGCATAATATCATCCCAAATTAAAAAAATACAACAATCTAGAATTGATAAAATTTAACAAACAAGAGAGGTATGGAGAACCCTACCTCAAAAATATAGGAAAGTCCAGAACATGAAGAAAAATGCCAAAACACCACAAAAGCAATTGATAATCTTGGAAAATCATAGTCATCCCACCATGATTACAATGAGCTATACCCAAAAAATTCTAGCAAGCCAATTTCTCCCCATAAGAAAAAGGCCAAATTCACCACAAGAGGGTTGAGAGAAAAAATTTAATATCAAAAATAACAAGTGTGAAAAAACTTTTCTTCATAATAAAAGGGCACATTTTCCCCAAAGCCAAAAGGCTAAAATAAAACACTTCAATTAAAACAAATCAAAGCCAAATAAATAACTCAAAAACCTCAAAGGATTAATTTAATCAATTCCAATTAAATGCAGTACCGCTAAGGAATTTTTTTGGTAAATATTTAAATAACCATTAACATTAATATCAACATCAATATTAAATAACTTAATCATGACAATTGTGGATACCAGACTATGCAAAGACAATAACCAGTCAAACAAAATTAAACAAGGTCAATCCATATTTTACCTACATAGTAATTTGAGCTATAATAATATAATTATAGATTGTAATCATCCATATAGGAATCATATTGGCCAAATATCCTAAATGACCAATGTGACTATCTCATGTATCAGTGTCAAGGGTAAGACATGCGTAGACCTATGATGCTAGTTGGTGGTATAGAAATTCTTGGGTAAGTTTGTGATTGTATCTCTTGATGATATTCTAATATTCAATAAGACCAGAGAAGAACATTTGTTGCATGTTAGATAAGTTTTGTAGAGATTGAAAGAGGAAAAGTTGCTGATAAATCTGAAAAAGTGTTCATTCATGAAAGAGAAGATTGTGTATTTGGGATTTGTTATTTCAGCTGATGGTTTGAAGATGGATCTTGAAAAAGTTGAAGCTATTTTGAGTTGGCCTACACCTGTGAATGCTAGTGAGGTAAGATTATTTCATGGTTTGGCAAGTTTTTACCGAAAGTTCATAAGGAATTTCAGTTCAATTTGTAATGCTATGACTGAAACTATGAGAGGAGACAAAAGAGAATTCAAGTGGACACATGGAGCTGACAAAAGTTTTGTGACTCTGAAGTAGAAGGTTGTTGAATTACCTATTTTGGCATTACCTAATTTCAGTAAGGTATTTCAAGTAGAATGTGATGCAAGTGGAAGTGTGATTAGAGCTGTGTTGAGTCAAGAACGTAAACCTGTTACTTTCTTTAGTGAAAACTTGAATGATGCTAGAAGGAAATATTCTATGTATGATCAAGAATTCTATGCTATTGTTCAAGCACTAAAGAAATGGAGACATTATTTGATACCGAGTGAATTTGTGTTGTATACTAATCATAAGGCTTTACAGTATTTGGGTAGTCAGAATAATTTGAATCAGAGACATATGAAATGGGTTGAGTATTTGCAGAGTTACACATTTGTGATAAAGCATAAGAGTGGAGTCACTAACCAAGTTGCTGGTGCATTAAGTAGAAGAAGATCTTTGATGACCGTGATGAAAATTGAAGTTCTTGGTTTTGATGAGATGAGAGATTCTTATGAGTTTGACCCTGATTTTTCAAAGCCATGGAGAAAGTGCAGAGCACCTATTCAAGATCAACAAGATACTAAATGGGATGAATATTTTATTCAGGAAGGTATGTTGTTTAAAGGCATTCAGTTGTGTATACCGAGAGGAATAATGAGAACTAATCTGATAAAGGAGAAACATAGTATTGGTTTGGCTAGACATTTTGGTACTGATAAAACATAGAATTTGCTTAAGGAGAAGTACTATTGGCCGCAGTTGTATAAATATGTTCAAAAATTTGTGAAAAGTTGTGGAATTTGTCAAGTTGCGAAAGGAGTAAGTCAGAATACTGGATTGTATGTACCAATTGTTGTACCTGAGAAACCTTGGATTGACATCAGTATGGATTTTGTTCTTGGATTACCAAAGACAGTAAGAGGTAATGATTCTATATTTGTTGTTGTGGATAGATTTTCTAAGAATGCACATTTTATACCTTGTAGAAAGACATCAGATGCAATACATGTAGAAAATCTTTTCTTTGAGGAAATTGTCAGACTGCATGGATTACCAAGGAGTATTATCTTTGATCGAGACAGTAAATGTGTTGGATACTTTTGGAAGACCCTTTGGAAGAAATTTGGCACTGAGTTGAAATATAGCTCTACATTTCACCCATAAACTGATGGACAGACTGAAGTTGTGAACAGAAGTTTGGGAAATCTTTTGAGATGTTTAGTTGGAGACACACTGAGTAATTGGGATTCTGTGTTGGCACAAGCAAAATTTGCATACAATAATTCAATGAATAGGAGTACTGGAAAGACACCATTTGAGATTGTGAATGGCACACAAGTGAGAGGTATATTTGATTTTAGAGACATTGCTGATGAGAATATAAAAAGTGTTGAAGGAGTAAAATTTGTTGAGTACATGAAGATGTGAAGCTAAAGCTGGAAGTCAGTAATAAAAAATACAAAGACGGAGATGATAGATCAAGGAGACATAAAACTTTTGATGTTGGTGATGAAGTGATGGTTCATTTGAAGAAAGGTCGATTTCCTAGTGGAACCTATGGGAAGCTGAAAATGAAGAAGTTTGGACCTTGCAAGATTCTAAAGAAATTTGATAGCGGAAATGCATATGAGATTGAGTTACCTGATGACATGGACATATCACCTATTTTCAACATTTTTGATTTGTATGAGTATCATGAACCTGATGAAGAAGTGACAGTACTGACAGAATATCCTAAGAAGTAGAATGAAGAAATTGAATAGATTCTGAAGGAAAGAGTTGGCAAGAGTACAAGAGGAAAATAATATATGGAATATGTGGTAAAGTGGAAGAATAGACTGGTGGAAGACACTTCATGGATTTCATAGTCTTAGTTGGATGTAGATCGGACCAAACCTATCAAATGATTCAGAGAATCATTTCAAAATAACCCCAGGTGTCTGATGCAGGAGCATCTCGGGTCCTTGGCAATCCTGTGTCACCAAAAACATTTTGGAGTTTGTATGTGTTTCTCGATTCCTGCTTTGACTAAGATTGGTCGGTAGTTGTTTGGTTTCCTTTGGTTACCGAGTGTGGTCAGTTATCTCCTGGGCGGTCAGTTATTTCATTGGAGCTTGGTGATGCTTGTCTGTTGCTCAGTCATTCTTGCTTACTGAGTGGTTTCTTTTGAGTTCCTGTTGATCCGACTTGTGCATTTATTATGGGTCACAGATTTAATGTTGGAATCCATCATTGGGAGGCATGTGGTCCCAGATCTAACTATTCCTTTTATTGATTGTGGGTCTGAAGGCCGACTCAGTGCGGTAGACTCTTGTATAAATGTAGTTGTTTGGTTGTAGTTTAGGAGGCAGTTTTTAGGAGAAGATAGAAGATAGGAAGATTAGAGTTTGGTATCAGATCCTCGCATGTTTGAGGACTTCTAGATTTCATTGTAATATCTGGCCCTAATCGGGAAGGCCTTACAGCCTGGCATGTATCATTATATTTGATGAAATAAATGAAAGATCTTGCATTCTCTCTCTCATTTTTGTTGTTTGTTTGCTTCCGCATGTGTTGAGCAGGCTTGGATCATTAGGGTGTGCCATTGTTTGGCCCCTCTTGCTCCCTACCTTGCATCACAGATAGAATTTGTGAATAGAAGCTTGGGAAATATTTTGAGATGTTTAGTTGGAGACACACCAAGTAATTGGGATTCTGTGTTGGCACAAGCAGAGTTTGCATACAATAATTCAATGAATAGGAGTACTGGAAAAACACCTTTTGAGATTGTAAATGGCATACAACTGAGAGGTATATCAGATTTGTGAGACATTGATGATGAAAGAAAGAGAAGTGTTGAAGGAGTAAAATTTGTTGAGTATATGAAGACATTGCATGAAGATGTGAAGCTTAAGCAGGAAAAGAATAATTAGAAATACAAAGACAGAGCTAATAGATCAAGAAGACATAAGACTTTTGATGTTGGTGATGAAGTGATGGTTCATTTGAAGAAAGGTAGATTTCCTATTGGAACATATGGGAAGTTGAAAATGAAGAAGTTTGGACCTTGCAAGATTTTGAGAAAAATCGAAAGTGGAAATGTATGTGAAGTTGAGTTATCTGATGATATGGATATTTCACCTATATTCAACATTTTTTATTTGTATGAGTTTCATGAATCTGGAGAAGACGTGGCAGTACTGATGGATTATCCTAAGAAGCAGAATGAAGAGGTTGAGCATATTTTGGAGCAAAGAATTGGCAAAAGTACAAGAGGAAAATAGTATATGGAATATTTGGTAAAGTGGAAGAATAGACTGATTGAAGATAGTTCATGGATTTCATAGTCTAAGTTGGATGCAGCTCAGATCATACCTACTGAA
Source organism: Chamaecyparis obtusa (assembly GCA_027943335.1). Classification (NCBI taxonomy): domain Eukaryota; kingdom Viridiplantae; phylum Streptophyta; class Pinopsida; order Cupressales; family Cupressaceae; genus Chamaecyparis; species Chamaecyparis obtusa. The sequence goes on along the minus strand of BSBK01002633.1, from coordinate 1,624,488 downwards.
TGATTCAGAGAATCATTTTCAAATAACCCCAGGTGTCTGATGCGGGAGCATCTTGGGTCCTTGGCAATCATGTGTCACCAAAAACATATTTGAGTTTGTTTGTGTTGCTCAGTTCCTACTTTGACCGAGTGGGTTCGGTGTTTCTCAGTTTCCTTTGTTCACCGGTGTTGGTTGGTTATCTCTCTGGCGCTCGGTGAATTTCCCTGGCACTCGATGATGCTTGTCTGGCGCTCGGTTGGCTTTGCTTACCGAAAAGTTTCTTTGGAGTTTCTATTGAGGCCGACTTGTGCATTTAATTTGAGTCATAGATTTAATGTTGGTATCCATCATTGGGAAGCATGTGGACCCAGATTTGGTCATTCCTTCCATTAATTATGGATCTGAAGGCCAACTTAGTTCAGTAGTCTCTTGTATAAATGCAGTTGTTTGGTTAGAGTTTTAGAGTCAGTTTTTAGAGGAAGTTTTTGTAGAAGATAAAAGATAGAAGATTAGAGATTATCTGCAGATCCTCACATGTTTGAGGACTTCTATGTTTGATTGTAATATCTTTTTGTAACTTGGAAGGCCTTACAGCCCGGCATGTATGAATCAATTTGAAGATAATATATGAAATATTTGAATTCTCTCTCTCACTGTTGTGTTTGTTGTTTTTGCATGTTGTTGAGCAGGGTGGTTTAGGTTAGGTTGTGCCATTCCTTGGCCCCTCCTACCTACTCCTGTGTCATCTATAGTGTCCTAGATTTTTTGTGTGAGTCCTCTATGCTTAGGGTGTCCCAATGACTAGTCCCAAACTATGAGTTGTTCACTGATAAAGAAACTGACACTAGAATTAGAATACAACACTTAGACAAAATATTTGTGCCATAATTGGATACCAACATAAGAATAAGACTCCAAAGTATAAGTTCTTGTGTTCCACTTAGGAGCTAGTGTCTCACATAAGCGCTAGTTTCTAGGCTAGGTGTTGTTATCCTTTAGGAGAGTGTAGTCCTTCCATGCTTTAGACAATGATCATTTTTGGGCCTGGGATGATGAAAATTTGTATGTATTTATTAAAATCCTTCATAGCCTTTGGGGTCTATAGAATATCAAAAGCTTATCAGTAGGTGATGTTAGTGAAAAGTTATTGCAACTTTTGTATTGGTTTGTGAGCTTTTGCTTGAAGTTGGTTTATTGTTGTAGCAAAGTTAAGAGATGGTTTAGCATGTCTTGTGAATTATTGTGAAGGTTGAAACTCTTCATTGGCCATCCCTAAGGCATTCCAAACATTTCTTCACAGTTAGTAGATGTTGCAAGACCAAATCTTTCCACTTGTGTGTCATCATGTTGTGACAAGATGTCTCGAGTTAGTAGTTTGAGCATAGAGATGCTAGTAAGTTGGTAATGTTAAACTTAATTGTTCAAAAAAAAATTATCCCATATTTTTTTGGCTAATGTATCATTTCTTCTATGGCAATGGATTACATTTGATCTCCTACATTCTAAATAATTTCTACAACACTCACATTCTAAAATTATATGACAACGCTTTGGTTCTTTTTGGATTTTTCGTCATCTTGTAAATATTTCTATTTGCCATTAGGCTCCCTTTCTTATTTGGTTTATTGTGTTTTTCCCTCTTTCCCTACTACATTTTATATACTATGTTGTATCTTTGGATTCTACATCTCCTATAACTTTTCCATACACACATAGATAATAATAGACACACTTATTATTGTTTCTTGTGTCACTCATGTTGTAACTCTTAGTTTACACTTTCTAGGTTGAGAGAACACATATATAATCCATATTTTTCTATTGATTATTTATGAAACCTTTAAAGGACCAAAATAAGGGCTTGACCACTTTGATGAGCTTCCTTAAAGTCACCCCTTTCATCTATTCCATATACAATTGATTTGGGGACCTTCAACATTGGATTTAACTCCTAATCAATAATTTAATGTTTCATTCCATCTCATGCATTTTTGTTATTTGATTTGATATAATTTCAATAAGTTTATGTCATTTATGTTATTCCCCATACTTTTCTATTTATTCCATCTATTATCCCCCACTTTTGTTGTTCTGCATTCATTATTGTTTTTCATATATCTAGCCTCTATATAGTCTATTGTTTTTTTATACACCTTAAATACTAGTATAACGACCTAGACCTAATATAGTAAACAATTCATTTTGATCTACATTTTTTATCGAATTCTATTCCATAATCTAATATCTACTTTTAACTATATTAAAAAAATCTAAAATAAACATAATTTCTATAAATGAATACATTTTAGAATGTCATTATATTAGATAACATGATTGTGATCTTATTCTTATCTATAAATATAGTCAAAATTGAAACTTAAAATTTTACAATATCAGAAGATGTAGCTTGTCTTCTTCCATAAAACTTATATTCATGAAAGAGACATTCAACTTGTTTACTAGACAACATCTGCTTGGCTTGAGCAGTAGATAAAGATTACGTGGAGGAAACTTTGGTTGTACTTGAACTTGATTGCCTTCAAACAACTCATGGAGTGTATTGGATTGCATTGCAACGTTGAATGACACATCAAGATGTCTCATTTTTTTAGGGCAGAAAGAACATGTTTAAAAAAGTTATTGTAATTTCACAGTACAAAGTATCAGAACTCACAAGCCTACGCAAGCAGTGACGATCTTATCTTTCATTTGTCTTTTGTTTGGTGTGGCCAAAAATTAAACCCATGTGTCAAATAGAAATTGATATCTTGTGGGTCTGGCATTCGTCTTTTGTTTGCTGTGAAATCTTTGCTTTAAGATAAACGTTTGTGTGGGCAAAAGTTAAACCCATGTGTCAAATAGAATTTGAACAGGGAATGTAATCATCATTTGATTTATGTTTACTTGACTTCCATGTCAATTCATTGGCTATTGCAGATGAGAGCTACACATCTTATTTATTTGGTATCAAATATTAATATTTTCAATCTCATTTAAAGTAATTTAGATTGTGAAGGAAATTTGATCCAAAAAACAAAACAAAAATGAGTCGAAGTAGATTATATAAGAAATAAGCATCATTTTATAGTTGTAGTTCTTCTTAATTTCTATGTCAATCTATCTGTTTCCTCAAATGAAAGTTCTATAGTATCTAATATCAAACGCTGATATTTTTCAATCTCATTTAAAGTAAGTTCTATTGTTAAGAAAACTTAACCTAAAGAACATAATGAAAAATGAGTTAAAGTAAATTATATAAGAAATAAGCATCATTTTAGATTTGTATTTTTTCTTGACTTCCATGCCAATCTACTGATTGCCTCAAATGAAAGCTCTATATCTTAGTGTCAATTTGTGGGTTTGATTCTTAGTGGTTGATTATAGCACTAAACTAGTTTGTTCCACTCAATTGAAGAAATTGACAAACATGTTGCCAAATCTTCCAAATCGATTGTAAGGATAAAGAGGCCTTGAGTAAAAAATGAAGTCATGGCATTCTTTTACATAACCTCTCTATTTTTGTGTTTTTTTTATAAAAAAAACATGTGTTCTTAAAAGGATAAATAAATATGGTTTCTATTTAAATTAGAGAATTAAATATTTTTACGTCAATTTAGGTTAAATAATATAAGTATTTAGAATTAATTTATCTAATAAATCGTTTCAAATGTTGTAAATAATTGAATTAAACATGTTCTATAGATTTCGAGTTTGCATGCGCAAGGAATATGTTTTGGGTATAGTATTGGAAGCAAAATTGATACGAATTCCATCTAAAAGAGAGAATAGAATAATTTTTACACATTTATTTTAAATAATATAAATATTTAGAATTTACTTTGTTTGAAAATAGTTTTAAGTTTTTTTTATAAATGTATTGAATTAACTACATTACTTTAGATTTTTATTTTTCATACATAAAGAATATGTTATTTAACTTTGTTCTTTTGTGTATTTTGCAAATGTTTTGGGTATAGCATTGGAACAAAAATCGATATAGATTCCATCTAAAAAAGAGAATAGAATTATTTTTTACACATTTGTTTTAAATAATATAAATATTTAGAATTTACTTTGTTTGAAAATATTTTTAGATCTTTTATAAAGGTATTGAATTAACTACATTACTTTAGATTTTTATTTTTTGTACATAAAGAATATGTTCTTTAACTTTGTTCTTTTGCTTATTTTACAAATGCTTTGGGTGTAACATTGGAAGCAAAATCGATACAAATTCTATCTAAAATAGAGAATAGAATAGAATATTTTTTACACATTTATTTTAAATAATATAAATATTTAGAATTTACTTTGTCTGAAAACATTTTAATTCTTTTTATAAATGTATTGAATTAATTGCATTACTTTAGTCCTATTTTTATTTTTAGTACATAAAGAATATGTTCTTTTAACTTTGTTCTATTGTATATTTTCAATGCAAAATGTGTCTTTTATAGCAAATCAAAATGAAAAATAAATATGGACTCTACATAAATGAAAATAAAATAACTTTTACATAACTTTAGTTTCAATAATTATAAATGCATAAAATTTATTTGACTTGAAAATATTTTAGAAGTTCTATGGAGCTTAAGAAAATATTTTTCCATACAATTATTTTAAATAATATAAATATTTAGAATTTACTTTAGTTGAAAATATTTCTAGAAATTTTATAAATGTATTGAATTAAATGCATTATTTAGATTTACATTTTTCATATATATAAATGTTTTCTTTATCTTTCTAGTTATGTGTATTTTCAATGGAAAAAGTTGTTTATAATAGTAAATAAAAAAGACAAATAAATATGGATTCCACCTAGATGAGAATAACTTTTACATAAATTTAGTTTAAATAGTATACGTACTTAAAATTTACTTTTCTTAAAATGATTATTTAGAAATGTTATAAATGTTATAAATGTTTTGAATTAAATATTTATAAAAATAAAATAATAAAATAATGGTTTTTAGTTTGGAAATCTTGTGAGAGACGATAGAACATAATTTGATATTATTGAAGGAATCTCAATGATGATTAGATAAATGTCTAAGAATTCATCAATGCTCTTTTTTCCAATCTAGGTCAGTTTTGTCACAATGAAATTCATCTCATGAGGAGTGATCTAATATCTATCTTACAAATTTGAGCTAATCTTTGTAAATGTTTAAATTTTGTTTTTAATTCACCTCGATATCCCTTATCTACCTTCACATAAAAACAAAGTATAGTATTTTATTCTTTATACTTGGTTGGGATAATTATGTCCCTTGTGTCAAACAATGTAAAGATATAAATTCAACATCTAGATAGACATCGAGGGAATCACACTCAAACCTGAAGGATTCTCTAGATGTTTTTGTATTGTATATTCTCTAATTAATATTTTTGGTAATACATATAAATAGTAAATGATTTCTCTAAGATGCATTGATGATGAAATAAACTAGGCCCAAGGTATGTACACAAAGATGAGAGATCCTAAAGTAGCCCAAACCATGATTTGGTCCATAGGAACAAGAATATGTGTTGAAGCTATGATGAGCTAAGTAGTGACTACACGTAGATAAGTCACTACCAAGCCATAACATGAGCATTCTATAATGATCTCAAATTTTTTGTAATGCCCCACCAAGGAACCCTTGGAATATAGGGTAAAACACACTATTTTTTTTTGCAATAATCAAAATTAATATAGAGTTAACTTTGAAAGTGATCCGACAAACCATTTATGGACCTTTAGTGGCAGACTCCTGAGGTCTGACATGAAACTTACTGGTGAAGTCAAACTTTGATTAAATTTTTTTGGCATGATAATACAAGATTATCACCTAATGCCAAAGATGTTCTTAAATTAAGAGTCAGCTCAAAAATTCATGATTCACATCCAAAATACCTTTTGGATATGACTCAAACTGAATTGTATAAAAAAAATTTGGATGATAAGGTGTTAACTATTAGTATTAGTCAAATATATTTTGAAAAAATGTAAACCATGCTATGTAAGGATTAACAAGGAAAGAGTTACATGTTGTTGCAAAACTCATGTTCAATTTTGTTATCATTATTTTTTTATCTATACATTCTACCACGCATACTAATGAAATGTTGCAGGAATGTGGTATAATAAATATACCACCTCAAATTGTAAAGGATTGTATATCAAGTTTGTTTTGTAACCCGCCTGATGAGTCAAGTTTATGGGATGTTTTGTTTATGATTTTCTAAGTTCGGACTTAAATATCTTATGGTTTTTCATAAACATTATGCAGACTTTTATGTTTCTATGCTTTAACCATATGTATATTTGATACTTTTGAAACTAAGGACAAGACTGAATATATATGTATAGATTAATAGATATTGTGATAAAATCTTATATTTCTCTTCTCTAGTTTTAATGGGTAGTGTTCCTGTAGCCGTGTGACAAGGATACATTGAAATAGGAAAACTTATTATAATCTTTGCCATCGATTTGTGTGTGGATTATGGTATGCTAACCTTTTGCAGGAGAGGAATAAGTCAACAAGGAGCACGGACTCAAGGATGAGTGGGTCTTTTAAGGTGAGTAACTATTTTAGATTTTATCATGGCTCCACTACTTTCATAACTTTGTGGTTGATGGTTCAGACCAAGCCAATCTGGTTACCGAGTGTTCCTATATTCTTGAAGCACTAAATATGGCTTATCCTCTTGCATAAATGATGATGTCGTTCTTATAACTGAAGTTGTTATGCTATGTAATGAAGGACATAGTGTTTAGGTGTTCTATTTTTGTTAGTTTCTTTTAAATAAGCTAGAACTTATGATTCTAAGCTAGTTAGATGTTTTGAGGAATTCATACTGTAATTCAGCAACAAAGTGAAATACTTTGATATTCCATATTGTACTCATGTTTTGTCAAATGAATATATGATAGTTCCAGATTCCAATCTCTGAGTTGTAAATCATTCACACTTTCGTGGGGGCCCATGTGGGAGGTGAATCCCCTATTTATGTTTAAGTAGGATTCAGTTTAGTTTCTTTGAAGTTGATAAGCATTGTTTCTCCTACAGCCACTGGTAACAGAACCACTGACTATTTCCTGTAGCATAGGTTTACTTTTGAAGCATTATCTATTTATTGCTAAGCTTTTCCTTTAAATTATGATTTGATCTGTAGCTTCAGTTTCTAAGTATAAATCTCCTATAGCAATATCTTTTACTTTAGTAGTGATGACTCTTGAAAGAACTAAAGCATAAACTTTGCAGCCATCATCTCAAGTTCATGTTACCAAATTCATACATTTAATGAAGTCTAGCATGATGTTCTAAGTAGATATGTGATAATTTTAAGCAATGAATCACTGTCAAAGGATGTCCAATCCTTGAGTTACTAGGATATTATTCTAACCAGTCATTTTTGGCATCATTGTTAGGGATGGTGTCAATTTAGTTCGACCCAGAAGTCATTTAGTTAGTTGTATTCTGCATTATTTGTATGCATAGATGTAGGGATCATCTTGGGCAATTCCTACCTAATCTTAATTAGGAAGAACCATTTGAGGTTTTCAATCGAGCACTTGAGGAACCCCAATTAGAGAACCCACAAGAAGAAGAACCATTTGAGAACGTGTTTGTTGATGCCTATGACCAATTGCCTTCACCACAGTCATCTGAAGAGTCCTACCATTTAAATGCTCTTTTTTCTAACCCAGCATATCTAGACAACGTAATGGCTCACCCTACCTTCCCTTTTCCTATTCCTACTCAGCAAGGTAACTAAAATTTGAAAAACATTCCTACTGTTGCACTTCCTAAATTTTATGGACTCATCACAGAAGATCCAAATAATTTTCTCTTTGAGTTTGATGTCCTTTGTCAAAGCTATGACTACACCACTGATGGCCATAAGCTCAAATTGTTTCCCTCCACTTTAAAGGAGGCTGCTCTAAGATGGTTTATGAGTTTGGGTGCTGATGCTATAGCAGATTGGAATGTAATGTATATCCTATTTCTTGCTAAGTACAAAGATTATTGCAGAGAAGGGGACTTAAAAGGAGATGACATATTTAAAATGTCACGGAAGGAAGATGAAACCTTGGAAGACTATGTCTCCAAGTTCTTGTTTAGCCTATAGGGTAACACACAACACGAGCTGAATGAAGAATCTCAAAAGAATCTATTTTTGAGAGGTGTGAACGATGGAAGCATTGAGGCCCTTGACCTTATGGCAGGGGGGGACATTACCCAAAAGAATTGGGATGACATATAGAGTATATGTCTGAACTATTCTAGAGCTACTATTAAAAAGGGAAGAGGCTTAAGAGCCTTGCCTCACAAATCTAATGGCGTGGGTGTGTCCAAAATGGAGCTATCCAATCTATTGTTAGATTTCAAGAAAGACATCATTAATGATGTCGCTACTTAGTTGAACACAATGCATGCAAGGAGGAAGAAAGATGAAGTTGATGCAATGTTAGTAGAGTACTATCCACACTGTAGGGAGAAGAAAAAGAATTATCAATGTAAGTTTGTTTCAAGCTTGGAGTCCCAACCTATGCCTATCGAGTTCAAATCCATTGATGAGAATGGAGAGGTCCTCTATGTCTCCCAGCAAAGGTCATGGGCTCAGAGACTAGGTATTCCCTAAGATCCTCTTCAAAATTTTAATAGTAATAATGCATGGAAAAATCAATAGCATAGTGGATTTAGTGGGTGTAATAGTTGGTAGCAGCTTAGCAAGGTTGGCAACAACCTCAGAAAGGCTAGCAGCAGCATCAGCTAAGTTGGCAGCAGCCTCAGTAAGGTTGGCAACAACCTCAACAAGGCTAGCAGCAGCATCAGCCAAAATGGTAGCAATCTCAACAAGGTTGGTCACAACCTCAGTAACCTTGGCAACAGTCTCAGTAGGGGTGGCAACACCACACAATTGGATGAACCAATCAAGTCAGCAAGCCTTGATGCCACCCCCTCAGTAGTAGGCTCTAATGCCTCCTCTTGCAGCCAACACTACTTCCCCTAAATAGACTCAATTGCCTGCTCAGCCTACTCCTAATCCCAGCAATGCTAAACCAACAACACAATAGCAAAGCTATGCTATTTCCTTGAATAATATTCATTTAAGGTCTAGCACAACCCTTCCTACTCCACAGTAGCCTATCATTACCAAATTTGAGGATGCCTCGGTAGAGCCAACTAAGGTACCAGTCAAACCTACCGCTCCTGTAGCTCAAGAGCCCCCATTTCCTCATAGGTTGGAGGAAAAAGCTACGCTAGTGGAAAATTAAGCAGTGTTGGACTTGCTTGCCCAACTAAAGTGAATGACAGTTAAAATACCCCTATTAGATGTCATAAAGGAAGTGCCTGCATATACTAAAGCCATCAAGGAAGCCTGTATAAAATAGTCTGGGAGGAAGAAAAAGGATCCTAAAACCATACATGTCCTAGGATAGTTATCTAACCTAATGTTGGAGAAATTAATAATTCCAAAGTATTCTAATCCTAGTAGCCCTGTGGTCATAGTCACTATTCAAGTAATACAAGTCCAAAATGCTCTAGTTGACTTATGTGCATCCATAAATGTCATGACCAAAGAGGTAATGTCTCAGTTTCATATCATCGATCTTAGGGAAACTCCAACCATCCTTCAACTTGCTGATAGTTTCACCATTACACCTGATGGGATGGTAGAGGATGTAATAGTCACCTTGAATTCTTGGGAATATCCAGTTGACTTTGTTGTCCTTTCTCCAAAGGCTAACATGGGAGGGTATCCAATAATTCTAGGCAGGCCTTGGTTGGCTACTATAGATGCCTATATAGCTTATCGGTCAGGAAAAATGACTATATCCAATGGAGTCAACACTAAAAATCTAACTCTATATTCCCCAACTCAACCTTTGTTGCAAGATGACCAGATAATCTAGCTAGACTTGGGTGATACTGAACCTGAGGTCAATTCCATTTTCCAATTAATGATGATATCTAGGGAGCCATTTGTAGCCTCTAGGGGAGAAGATGAGATCATTTCCTCCATTATCATGAATGAGTATGGAGTGCACTCCCAATTGTGTTCTTGAAACTTTGTTACCACCTCCAAATGCTCTGCAGTATTATGAAGCTTCACAATTCCTTCATACATTATTGCCTCATGAAATGGAGTCTTCCCCAATTTCTCAGTTGTGGATGGCAAAAAAGGTCACTAAGCTAGAAGTCATCCTAGGAAGGGAGTTAAATATAAATAGTGCTTTGACACTCTCTCACCAAAAAGTTGTCATGCAGCTTCTAAAAGAACATCAACAAGCTTTTGCTTGGGCTTACACTGACATGAAAGGTCTAGATCCTAAACTCTACACTCATAAAATCTATATCAGTCCCGAATTCAGACCTATTCATCAACCTCAAAGAAGAGTTAATCCAGCTCTAAGGGATATAGTTAATAATGAGTTGCAGAAATTATTAAATGCTGACTTCATTTATCCCATTTCAGATAGTTAGTAGGCCTCCCCTCTTGTTATAGTACCTAAGAAAGGAGGGAAGTGGAGAGTTTATGTTGACTATAGGGAACTTAACTCAGCTACTAAGAAGGACCACTTTCCATTTCCATTCATAGACTAGGTCCTTGATACCCTGGCTGGTAAGAAATACTTCTCTTTTCTGGATGGATTCAGTGGTTATAATCAGATACAGATAGCACCTGAGGACCAGGAGAAGACAATGTTCACATGCCCATGGGGAACATTTTCCTATTCAATGCTACCTTTTGGGTTGTGTAATGCTCCTACCACTTTCTAGCAAGCTGTGATAAGTATATTCTCTGATATCTCTGCTAATTGCATGGAGTTTTATATGGACAACTTTACCACATATGGGCATACTTTTGATGAGGCAAAAGCTAACTTAGATAAATTTATTTAGAGATGCCATGATTACAACCTTTCTCTCAATAGTGAAAAGTGCTTCATGATGATGGAAGAAGGGGTTGTCTTAGGACATTTCATATCTTCAAAAGGTATTCAAGTGGACCCTGCCAAGATTGAAGTGATAAGCACATTGCCTACTCCAACAAAACAAAAAGATGTGCAAATTTTTCTTGGACATGTCTAGTATCATAGAAGGTTTATAAAGGATTTCAATCAGCTTGCAGCACCATTGTATAACTTTCTCAAGAAGGATGTTGAATTTACTTGGGACTCTGAGTGTGCAAAGTCTTTCCTGTAGCTTAAAGAAGTTCTCACCATAGCACCGGTTTTGAGAGGACCTAATTGGGGCTTGCCTTTTCACATTCATACTGATGCCTCAAACTATGCTATTGGTGTTGTCCTTGGTCAAAAGGTGGACTCAGTTGAGCATGCAATTTACTTTATCAATAAAAATTTGTAGGGAGCTGAGTTTAATTACACTGTCACTGAAAAAGAACTTCTTGCTGTCATCTATGCCCTGAATAAATTCAAACACTACATTACTGGATATGAGATCTATGTGCATACCAACCATTCTTCTATTAAGTATCTCATGAACAAGCCTACAATCTCTAGATGACTGGCTTGCTAGTTGCTTCTTATGCAAGAAATTGACATTACCATAATAGATAAACCTAGTAAGACCAATGTGGTAGCTGATTTTCTTTCAAGATTGCATGTACCTAATGATCCTGTAGCCATTGATGACATTTTTCCTAATGAACATCTCTTCCTACTATCAGCACACAATCCCTGGTATGCCAATATTGCCAATTATCTCACCACTGGTAAGACACTAGCTCATTTCTTTGCTAAAGAAAGAATATTGTTGACTGAAAAGAGCTTTAATTATTCATGGATTTTTGGATTCATGTTTTATACTGGTCCTGATCAAGTAACCATAAGATGCATAAGGGAGGATGAAACATATGATATTCACAGGGCATGTCACGATGAACTTTGTGGTGGTCATTTTGCTGCCAAAAGAATAGCATTGAAGATCTTGACTACGGGCTACTATTGGCCCAGTTTACACAAAGATGCTGCTTAGTACACTAAAAAGTGTGACAAATGCCAATGCATGGGATGACCTACCAAGATAGATGAAATTCCCCTACAGCCATGGGTAATTGTTGCACATTTTGATAAATGGGGGATTGACTTCATCGGTCCTATTGAGCCATCTTCACAAGGTAAGTCCTATATCCTTGTATGTACTAACTATGTTACAAAGTGGGTTGAGGCTAAACCTATGAAGCACCCAAGGGATAAAAATGTTGTAAAGTTCCTATATGAATTCATCTTCACCTGATTTGGGGTACTGAGGGAGATTTAGTTGATCAAGGTCCTCAATTTACTTCCAATTTGATTGTTGCTCTAATGGAGGAATATAACATCAGGCATGGTAAATCTTCACCCTATCACCCCCAAGCTAATGGGTAGGTTGAAGTTACCAATCAGGAGTTGGAGTCTATTCTCACTAAAGTAGTAGCCATCCATAAGAAAGATTGGGCTATCCAGCTTCCTAAAGCACTTTGGGCTTACCAAACTACATGGAAGTCTACAACCGGTTTCACACCATTTGAACTTGTATATGGTCACTCTGCAGTCATGCCTATAGAGTTCAAACATAAGACACTTAGGATAGCTCTTAATCTTGGGATGGATCTCACTGTAGCATAGCAAGAATGGATACTAAGTTTGAATGGCCTTGATGAATGTTGAAAATTTGCCTTGCACAACACAGAATTGATACAGCACCAGTGCAAGCAATGGCATGACAAGTATGTTAATGACAAAGTCTTTTCTATTGGTGACTGGGTGCTCCTCTACAACTCTAGGTATCAGCATAATCTAGGGAAATTCCAAACTAGGTGGCTCAAACCATATGAGATTATTACAGTCTTTCCAAATGGATCGGTTCAACTTTCCACAGTTGATCTAGTTCATTTCAAATTATTGGTCAATGGTCATAGGTTGAAGTTATATCACAAACCCCAGAGTAAGGATGAGTTCTTGCAGCAATTCTCTTCCACCGTTGGTGACATCCTTCCTGTAGCAACTCATAATGATTTTTTTGCTCATTTCCCTTCCTCACTCTAGAAGATCTTGTCACCTTCATAATAAACACTTTCTTAACAAAAGTCACTTCTTCATAATAAAATTCCATTTCATTTCTTGTCTATCACCCATCCACCTCATTTATTCTTCATTCATGGATAGAAATGCCTGCCACCTCAGTAGCCATTTAGGTTAGTACACTTTCCAAGATGTACAAATTTAATTTGTTTTCCATTTATTTTCTCATATGCCTTGTCACCTATGCAAGTGTGGGACCACTTGCCTAATTTAGCTGGGGGGGAAGTTATATCTTTTTTGTCATTATGTTTATGCAATCATTATATTTATTATTTTATCCTATCATACTTGCATTTCTTTTCATGATTTGAAACTTTTTGCAAATCATTATGTTGCGTTGTTATTTCACACATATGAAGTAAAGGTGGCAAGTTATGTCAAGTACAAGTTCTACGAAGAGTACTTATGAGTAATTATGAGAAGTTAAGTGATAATTTACATTTATATTACTTATGAGCTCATTTTTTGAGCTTCACTACTTGAAATTTCCAAATTTGAAATTCTCCTGTAACTTTCCTTTTCAAGCCCCCTTGTTCAAAATTTTTCTTGTCTATTTTTATCTCCTACAACTCCATTTTGGATATTTCAGCAACCAGAGATGGGAGGTGACCTCATTCATAGGGAGCCCGCTGTGCATAATGTTTTGTTGGAAGACCAAGTTTGCATACCATACTTTCAGGCAAGGGGTTGGTTGGATTATATTCAAAAGTTAACCAACTGGGATGATGAAGTTGCACTATAGTTTCTAAACTCATTTAAAGATGGAGTGGCTATAGTCAAAGGACTGAGGGTGCCATTTTTGTAGGCAATTTTGGTAGAAGTTATGGGGTTACCTCAGGAAGGTGAGGAATTTGCATAACATATTAATCCAACCACTTACACAGCTCAGTTCACTTTGCATTTGGACCCATAGTTGGAAGTTGATCAGAAACAAGGTACATTTAGACTATCTCTTCCAGAGCTATTTAGGTAATGTGTGGTTCATGTCATTAGATATTTCACTTATGAAGGATGGCATTCATTCTTACATTCTGTTCACTTTAAATTTTTGAGTTGTCTAAGGCATGACAATAGGCCTATCAATGTTCCTAGTTTCATGTTTAGTATCTTGTCAAAACAAGCCACTCTAGTTCAGGAGGGTAGACATAATTTTGTCTCTCACCACTGTTTAATCAAATTGATAGTAGAGAAAGCCTTAAGGGAGTAGTCAAAAATTTCCTAGGATAAATTTTTTCTACAAGGGTTTAAGGATCCAACCCCAAAACCAATTGGGCAGAGAGTAGGACAGAGGGTTCAAACCGATAAAGGGGCTAGGAAATTTTTTATTGAACTTGGACAATGTTCTTCATCCAAGAAGAAATCTAGGGTTAAGACCCCTAATTCCCCTCATTCCTCTACTTCAAGGTCAGTTCATGAAGAGGAATTGGAGACTGCAGAGAAGGTTGAAGTTTCTCCTACAATGGAAATGGTTTCCCCAAAGGACAAGAAAAATAAAAATAACCCTGGTACTAGTCGACAGGCTAAGACATCTCCTACAGCTACAAGCACTTCCAGAAAAAGGAAAGTTCCAGAAAAGGAGGAAACTCTGTTAAGGAGGAGTACTGGGAGGAGGTCAAACACAACTATAGATATTCCAATTAATGAGCCAAATGTGGAACAAGATTCTAGATAGAAGGAAGAAGAGGATAAAAACATTCAGCAAGAGGCTAAAATACAACCTGAAATCTCTAGGCAAGAAGAACAGGGTACTGAGATTATGCAGCAGGAAATGTCTGAGGGGTTCCCTGATATTAAAATAGAGCAAGTTCCTAGTAAGCCAATAAATTTAGAAGTCATTATAATCGGAGATGACTCCAGCTCAGCAGAGCAAGCTTATGTGTTTCAAAGGAGAGGCTCAACCTCTAGGAGTCCTCGGGAAGATGATTCAGATAGTGATGACTTTGATAGTTACATCAGGGAAGAAGATGACACAATGTTTTCTCCTATAGTAGAAAGGAATCCCTATGAATAAAATCCAGATATTGATGCAGACCTTGTGAATAAGGTAGTAGAGAAAATTTTTAATGAAGGATTAGATACATTAGCCTCTGTGGCTCAGCAATGCTCTAATACTGAGTGGTCTATGATCATCTAGACAGATCCTTTGAAGAGGGCAAGTGCTAACAATGGTAAGTCATATGTTCCTCAAACAATAGATAATTCTTACATTAGTTCAATATCAGATGAAGATCAATCTAGATCAGCATCTTTATTATCTATTATCTTTCAATTGTCTAAGCAATTAAGTTCTGAGAGGGAGTAGTGGAAACAACAACAAAAGGAACTAAATAGGGTAATAGACTATCAGTATCAGGAAACACTTGCTCAGGAGGAAAAGGTAAAACAACTGAGTGTGAAACTTAACAAAATCACATCTCTAATTCCTAATCTGATGGGTTGTAGATCCCCATCACCTATCTATGCCTTTTTTCTCAAAGAACAGTTGTTAAACTATCATATGACATGCATTATGCAGGACAAATCTCCCTCATTTCAAGAGCCTACTCATTTTTCTCAAGCCTTCCATAACTCTCCTATAGCCATTCAAAATCTATTATGTGAACTCTATCTCTACAACCTCACAGTCCCTAATGACCGAGTTAGAAATCCATTACTTTATGTTGGGGATATTCAGCTCGGAGCCCTTATGTCCTAGGTACAAAATGAAATTAGTTGGGACACTCAATCTAAAGTGTATAGGGATTTGGAGCTAGAAATTCCCATGTATCTAAGGCCTAAAGCCAAAGATCCTCGAACTTACTATTATAATTGGTTAAGGATTTCCCCCTCTGAATCAAGTAGCAAAGTCATCTATCTGATGAGAAATGAAGCATTTAATGCATATGAATAGATGGTAGATTCTAAATTGCCTAAGGCTAGAAATGCCATTCAGTGGTGCTGGAACAATTTATCTAGGTAGCTGAGAAACAGAGAACCACATTCACCCCTCAACTTTGCTATGGAAACCCAACGCACACCTTGGTATATTTCCTTGGGAAGAGAGAGGGAAATTTTTTGGATTCCACTAACCTTTTAGCCTCCACTACTGATGTCTCCTCTCCTTGCAAACTCAGAAAAATTGGACAACTTTGATATAAAGAAAGAGAAGGACAGGTGGATTAAGAAACACAGAGAAACAAAGGGATTCTATTGGAGTCTTGCAAAAGGAGGTACTGGGCAGAGGACAATTGCTGATTATAGATTGACAGCCAGGTTGAAGAATTTATTAGTTGTGGGACCAGCAAATTGCTAAGCTGGGGGGAATGATGAGTCAAGTTTATGGGATGTTTTGTTTATGATTTTCTAAGTTAAGACTTAAATATCTTATGATTTTTCATAAACATTATGCAGACTTTTATGTTTCTATGCTTTAACCATATGTATATTTGATACTTTAGAAACTAAGGACAAGATTGAATATATATGTATAGGTTAATAGATATTGTGATAAAATCTGATATTTCTCTTCTCTAGTTTTAATGGGTAGTGTTCCTGCAGTTGTGTGACAAGGATACGTTGAAATAGGAAAACTTATTATAATCTTTGCCTTGGATTTTTGTGTGGATTTTGGTATGCTAACCTTTTGTAGGAGAAGAATAAGTCAGCAAGGAGCATGGACTCAAGGATGAGTGGGTCTTTTAAGGTGAGTAACTATTTTAGATTTTATCATGGCTCCACTACTTCCATAACTTTGCAGTTGATGGTTCAGACCAAGTCAATCTAGTTACCGAGTGTTCCTATATTCTTGAAGCACTAAATATGGCTTATCCTCTTGCATAAATGATGATGTCATTCTTATAACTAAATTTGTTATGCTTTTTAATGAAGGACCTAGTTTTTAGGTGTTCTATTTTTGTTAGTTGCTTTTAAATAAGTTGGAACTTATGATTTCGAGCTAGTTAGATGTTTTGAGGAATTCATACTGTAATTTAGCAACAAAGTGAAATACTTTGATATTCCATATTGTACTCATGTTTTGTCGAATGAATATATGATAGTTCCAGATTTCAATCTTTGAGTTGTAAATCATTCACACTTTTGTGGGGGGCCACGTGGGAGATGAATCCCCTATTTATGTTTAAGTAGGATTCAATTTAGTTTCTTTGAAGTTGATAAGCATTGTTTCTCCTGTAGCCACTGGTAACAGAACAACTGACTGTTTCCTACAGTATAGGTTTACTTTTGAAGCATTATCTATTTACTGCTAAGCTTTTCCTTTAAGTTATGAGTTAATCTATAGCTTTAGTTTCTAAGTATAAATCTCCTGTAGCAATAGCTTTTACTTTAGTAGTGATGACTCTTGAAAGAACTAAAGCATAAACTTTGCAGCCATCATCTCAAGTTCACATTCTCGGATTGATACATTTAATGAAGTCTAGTGTGATGCTCTAAGTAGATATGTGATGATTTTAATCAATGAATCATTGTCAAAGGATGTCCAATCCTTGAGTTACTAGGATATTATTCTGACCAGTCACCGCCTAATGAGCAATTTAATCTTTTGAATGCATGTGTTTCTGGTGTATTTGATGTATGTGGCAATCTTACATTATTAGATGAATGTTTGCATGAAGATATTTCAATTGATTTTGGACAAAAATTAGTTGATGTACAAAGATTTAAAACTATTGAATATCCATTGAAGGATGGAAAGGTTAGAAAATGGTGCGATCTAATAACTAAAAAAGTTAGTGTTCATTATTTTATGAATGAATTCAAGAGTAATATTGTACCTAAATATGTGAAACACTCTCAAAATGTTAGATGGCTTGATGGAAAATTTTGCATATGCAAGAATACATTTTCAATTGTTAGTATACTTTCAATTGTTGACTTTAGAGAGAACTACATGCTTGCACCACAAGATGAGATCTAACTGCAATATTATAATTTAGTGCAAGTAACATTTTTTGTTCATGTTGTCTATAGGCATGCACCTAATAGTATAGAAGAGGATCAAAAAATGTTGAGATAGTATCATTTCTATATGAGTAATAATAAATTAAACTCAATAGAGTTTGTCTAGTATTTCTTTAAGACCTTTTATGATAATTTAAGGGACAGAGAAATTCATATAACACAACATCTAATATGATCAGATAATTGCACAAGGAAAATTTCAAGAATTCTAGAATGTTTTATTGGTTGAGTATGACACAAGAAAATAAATATCCAACATATCTAGAGTTTTTTTGAGGCTAGACACAGGAAGAGAGAACATGATGGTGTCGGTGCATGTTTTAAGGGAGACCTTTGTAGAGAGAAACTCAAATTTGAGGAAATACCAAAATTTAAAGATGCACGTGCAATTCTTGAATGGTGTAAAATAAGTTTGTCTACAAGATTAAGTCAAAACTCTATAATCAGATGTTTTTTCTAGCTAGTTGAAGAGAAGAATATCATTTCAAGATATGATTGTGATACAATTAGTGGATCAGCTAAATGGCATTAATTTAGGAGTTCTAATTCTAACACTTGGACTATATGGACTAGGGAGCTTCCATATTTTTGTCAATTTTGTGTTGCAGGTTAATGGGAAGAATGTGAGAATATGAAATGGGTTGAAGAATGGCAACAAAAATCCTTAACACCTAGTGAGAAATAAGATCAAGATGATATAATAAATGAAGACTTGGATCATGTAGTTGCATCAAAAGATTATGATCATGTTTCAGGACCCATACAACCTGGTAATTTAATTCAATTTATTGTAGAACTTTAAATTATATTAGTTACATGTATGTCATTTAATTTATGATTATATTTTAATTATAAATCTAACAAGTTTTATTTGTGTATGTACTTAATTTTGTTTTGTAGGACATGTGTATGTTGTTGTTGCACCTAAGGATAATGAAGAGAAGACTGAGTATTGGCTAGCTCGATGTGCAGAACCTAAGAAAAATTTAATATGTCATCAAGTAGATGATAATAGTGTGATCAGAGAAAACCTAACCTTTTTTAAACAAGCATAGACATTCAAACATTAGCCTAACATCATATTCCTAGCATGTAGTAAAAACAATTTGCAAAGACACTTGAGATAGAGCTCAACAGGAGCACCTTGTCACCGTTCGATTTGATCTCGATTTAGAGATGTGGGTGTGCTCTCAAAATACTTGGAGCATGTCCCTAATGCAGATTAGGAAGGCTTATGATCAAATAGGGTGTAACACCTCAACAAACTTAAAACTAAAAGATAGAACCAGTGAAGAATCAACCAAAAACCACATAGAACCATAGTAACAATAATTATTTTTTTTTAAATTACAAACTGGAACATATAATCATAGTAACTGCTTCTAAGAGCTTTATAGTTTTCAACTGAATTACATCAGAGTAATAAGAATACTCTTTATTCAAAGACCTAATTTCAAAAACAAAATTTCCTTTTTAACCAATCCTTTACATTCTATGAATAGTTCTGATAACTAATAACCAAGAAATGATCTGTTTTCCATAAATCTTAACAACTACTATCCACTGTCCCATACTCATTGATTTATCCATCTAAAACCTAAAAATCAAGAATAAACACAAGCACAATTGCAAACAGGGCTCAGTTACATTAATTAAGATAACGAATCATCTCCAAAATTCTGCAACCATAAAAGTCAGTATAACATAACAATTATGTAGATTAAATACAGATGTTATTGAAATCTAATAACATAATTCCACTCTTGTTACACCAAAATCAGCAAGAATTGTATCTCTTTCTAACAGAAATAAACTCGCAAAGAAAATGACAAAGTAATGATCCAATAGTTCATGGGTGTCCACATAAGGACCTACGCTATGTATCCGTAAGGAAACCTCATAGTAATCCATTCTGTCTAATGAAACCATAATGTTTTATCTTGTTAATTGAAACCCATATCCCTTGAATTTATAATTATCACTTAATTAAACAACTGACAAAAATTCTTTCCCATAAGGATATAGACTAGTGTCAGTCACAACTGACAGAAATTCTATCACCACAGGGTACTAGACTAGTGTCAGCTCCCCAATCTAAGGATCACACTTGCATTATCTCAAAACACTTGATCTAGCAATTAATGATTGAAATGAAATGAACTACATTACACAATTTCACTAACACTCCATTTCTATTGCATCAATTATAAAATTGAAACAGCAATCAGAAATCCATTTAGATCCATGTTTCCATTTTCCATAACATACATACTTAAACATGATGTATCCCAAAAGAAGAAAAGATCACAATACTTTCTCCATCACAAATCCAATCAAATAATAACCTCCACATTAACTTAGCATTATATCTGAAACTGTACAATAAAAATGTCCATATTGAAATCATGATTCCATTGAATAGAAAAGAACTAAAATAATCATATATCAATTGAATCAACTCAACACCCATCACCTTTAACAAACATACAAGCTTGTCATAAACCAATTAATTATAAACTAATTTGCTATACATCCTGCTTTGTTAATTATAAGTTCATACTTTTATATACATGTTGGTGTATGTACATGTATACACCACGACTTGTGTATACATATACATATCCCGACAGGTATATATATATAATTATATAAACTTGTAATTAATAGTTCAGAGTGATAAACATAGGATTCATAATATTTTTACTAAAGAGAGGATCAAAACAAAAATTCTAATTCTATAACGTAACTCATCATACGCAAAATTTCAAGTCCATAAATACACATTGGAAAACCATACTAGTCATCTCAGTCCTATCAAAAAACACATCTACTTTATAATACTACTAAATCTTCCGATTACATAAAAGGAATAAGAAAAAGATATTAATTGACTTCCCTATATATTCCTTGCATTTCCTAATGTCAAAACAAAACTATATTTCACACTTGTAATTATTTCTGAAAAATCATCTAGCTCGCAGTCAAGATTTGGTACAACAAAATATCTACATTTTCACTATTGACTGAACCAAAACAGTGACAAACACCCATTAGACATAACACATATTCAAATAACTAAAAGAGTAAACTCAAGAATACCTTAAATGACACCTATGATGCGAGAGTATAAGTACACAATACAACAGGTTTCAGGTAAACTATGAGCTACCACTAATCTCTACTTCCACGATACAGATCTATAAAACATTGATACCAGATTCATATTAAAATAGTGGTAAGAATACCCAATTTCACCTTAAGACCAATGACTCTTACATGTTGTAAACATTTTATTACTATGGTGTTCCTAACAACAGGAATCAGTACGAGAATACCATCAAAGAACTTTTAAACAAAAACTCATTCTAGGTTTCAAACTAAATTTATAAGCTGATACTCATCCCTAAGTAACCCCTTAATACTGACCATAAAAGGTAAACAGCGACACAAAAAGCACTATGGTATAACCATATTCATAGCAAAAAACTATATTCCCCATAGTTCGGCACAAGCTTAAAGAAAACACTGTCAACTTCATACTCAGAAACAAAGAAAACCCATCAACACAATATGCTCGAAAATAGCATAATAAGAACATATATTTAATACCACACAAAACCAATCTCCTACTTCCTCAACTTAAAAACAAACATCAAGAGTGAAACACTCATTCATTTCAAATTCCTCCACTAATCATAACATCTATTAACTTTAATAAACTTCTTAATCCATCCAAGAAGAAACTGGTTCATGACCGAGCTCATAGAGAATACAATCACAAATACCTTACATTCATCAACTAACTAACAGCGGTAATTAAACATTCTAATATTTCATTTGCAGAAAATAATGGAAATAGAGGATAAGGTGAGAGAATGCCCCTACCTAGTATTTGTGTGGGGAGGTATCGAAAAAATTGAAGTATGCCAAAGCTAGCTCCTGCCTGGTGAGCTTCGTCAAACCCTAATCTCAACCACGAAGATCTCTTTCCACTAACTACCCAAGTGTCGTGCAAAAGAGCCCACAACGCAAATATAAAGATGACAGTATATGAAACACAAAACTTCCCAAATGACCACGAACAGGAAGGCTAAAACTTGTCGTGAAAACCCCTTTCCATCCCAAGCATCTTATCATATAAAATATAACAGGAAAACAAGTCCATTACTAACTGTTTACCCAAACTGTCGTAGAAATGCATGGTGAAAAATGGAGTCATTATTCAACTGCAACTTCTTCACTAGAGCTAATGGTGGACATCAAAACACAAAGATGAATTACATCGATGAGTTCATTCAATACGAGCTTATCTCTTTCAGCAAACACAATCCATTCCCTGCCATATGTCCATCAACGTACAATCCCATAACCCAAAAATAGCTTAAACCCCACTAACTCCACTATGCGATGAAAGTGCAATTAAACCCTACCATGTGATAAGTCATGTCTTCGAGCTAGATCATAAATAGGAAGGCTTAGGGATAGATTAATATACATCTATGTTAGATATCATTTGTCGATCTTAGGTTAAAAAAAAAAACTAACTTAAGCATCAATGATAACAGCACATTAACAATTCCAAACTACTAACACTAACCAAACTAACCTCCTTCTAACATACAAAATAGGGTATGCTAACTTAGATAATTCTTTTAGTTTAGCAAAAGAAATACCACATAATTTCTAAAACAATCACTCATAAATATATGTGTGTGTGTGTCTATATATATATATATATATATTTTTTTTTTGAACTCAAAATTTGATTAAAATTAAGTAACAACAATCTCTATTTACTGTCTGCAACATCAAGATACATTTATCCATAATAATAAATCCAATTCTAATTATGTTTAACATATTATTTAGAATTCCAAAACAATGAACCAATTATAAGACAATTGACTAACCATTTTAGTTGTACTTATTTTCACAATTATACCAATACTCGAATCTCTAACTGAACTATCCAGTACCATTAATTCAAAAGTTAGTTTATACCAATTCTAACATTAGAAAATCTCATTAAGCTACAGAATAGACATAATTCTCTGAGTGTCTGGCAGAACCAAAATACCTATTATAGAGATAAACATATTTATTCCAAACAACAAGTTTCAAATGAACGAAGTCAGAGTTCAAACTCATAGAAGTCTAACAGAAATATTGTTCCAGATAAAATGATGCTAATCAAACCAGAAATCCAACCATAACATAACATTGAAAAGTAAAGCCTGAGACTGTCAGGGGCATGACACCCTTCCCCACCAGACTAGGCTTACTCCTGGAAGCCTGAAAACAAATGAGGATGTGAAGCTCTCATAACCCCTGTATCTTCCCAAGTTGCAGAAGCTTCATCATCAAGATCCCATAACACTTTTACCTGCTCCACCTTGCATCCTCTAAGGTTTAGCTCTCTTTGCTGGATGCTCTGTACTATTCCAGCATCAGTTGACCATCTACCACCTGTAAATTTTTCCAATTTAGCACGTGAGCAATGTCAGGTATGTATTTCCTTAAGACGGAAATATGAAATACATCATGAATTCATGAAAGGCTGGGAGGCAAAGCAAGTCTATAGGCAACTGGACCCACTCGTTCTAGGATCTCAAATGGTCCCACAAATCTTGGAGACAATTTTGACCCTTTACCATACTTAATAGGACTTTTCCAGGGCCTAACCCAAAGAAATACCTTATTCCCAACTTCAAATTGACGTTCAATCCTATGCAGGTCTGCATACTTTTTCTGCCTATCCTGAGCTGTAGATAGGTGTTCTCTGATGTGCTTAACCTACTGTTCTAAATCCTGAAGCATCTTGGGACCTAAAAGAATTATGTCCTCAAGATTGTCCCAGCTTAAAGGTGTTCTACATGGTCTTACATACAAATCCTGGAAAGGAGCCATACCTATAGAACTATGGTAACCGTTGTTGTAAGAAAATTCAACCAGATGTAAGTACTCTTCCCATCTATTTTGCTTGTCCATCACATACATTCTAAGCATATCTTCCAAAATCTGGTTGACACGCTCAGTCTGTCCATCAATTTCGGGATGATATGCTGAACTAAAGTTCAACTAAGTACCTAATTCACGCTACAAAGATCTCCACAGAGATGAAGTAAAAACTGAATCCCTATCAGATATGATCTTCTTAGGAATCCCATGTAGCTTAACAACCTATTCCATATAAATCCATGCCATAGATGCAGCATTATAAGTGGACCTTATGGGAATAAAGTGGGCAACTTTGGTTAACCGGTCAACAACAACCATAATGGCATCATGTCGCCTAGCTGAAAATGGTAACCCCACTATGAAATCTATGGATATGGTATCCCATTTCCATTCAAGCACGCTGTAAGATTGAAGTAAACCAGCTGGATGTTGATGTTTAGCTCTTACTCTCTGACACTCCAAGCATCTAGCCACAAAATCAGCAATATCCCTCTTCATACCCAGCCAGTAGTGATGCTACTTAAGATCAGCATGCATCTTCTTCACACCAGGATGTGCTGAATAAGGTGCCTTATGTGCTTCAGTCATAACTAGGTTCTGAAGATCCCTGACTTCTGGCACATATATGCTACCTCGGTAAGTCATCAATCCTTCAGTGCTGATAGAGAAACCCTCAAATCTGCCTTCTAATACACTGCCACTATCAATCACTACTTTAACATCTAAGTACCAAGGATCAGTAACCAAATTCAGAAGTATTCTCTCTCTCAAGTCAATTGTGAGGGTCAAAGAAGAGAGTTCATGACACCTTCTGCTAAGAGCATTCGCTACTTTATTTTCTTTACCATGAATATACTTCATTTCAAAGTCATACTCACACAAAAACTCCATCCATCTGTGCTGACGTGCATTAAGATTAGGTTGCGTGAACAAATATTGTAGACTTCTGTGATCAGTATGTAGCTCAAAATGTTGACCAAGAAGAAAATGCCACCATTTGGTCAAAGCATGAATCACTGCTGCGAGTTCCAAATCATGAGTAGGATAGTTAATTTCATGATCCTTTAGTTTCCTAGATTCATAAGCAATGACCCTGCCGTCTTGCATCAAGACAGCCCCTAAACCATCCAATGAGGCATCGGTGCACACAACAAATTCCTTAGAAGGATCAGGTACCGTTAAAATTGGTGCACTAGTCAAACGTTCCTTAAGATGTTGGAATGCTTCTTCACATTTATCTGACCAGATGAATTTCTTACCCTTTCTCTGGAGAGAAGTAATGGAATGGGCTATCTTTGAAAAATTAGCCACAAATCTTCTATAGTAGCTAGCCAGTCCCATAAAAATTCATACTTTAGACACATTGGTAGGAGTTGGCCACTCTACAATTGCCCTGATCTTAGTAGAATCAACAGCTATTCCATCTCCTGTAATGATGTGACCCAAATAACTTATTTCAGTTTTGAAAAATTCACATTTTTTAGGATTGGCATATAGCTTGTTCCTACGGAGACATTCAAAGACTTGCCTCAAATGCTGCTCATGCTCCTCCAAGGAGTTAGAATATACCAAAATGTCATCAAGGAACACTACCACAAACTTATCTAAGAAGGTCCTGAATACTCCCTGCATCAAACTCATGAATACTGATGGTGCATTAGTCAACCCAAATGGCACTACTATGAATTCATAATGCCCCTACCTTGTGTGAAAGGTTGTTTTATGAATGTCAGCTTCTTGAATCCTTAACTGATGGTATCCAAATTTGAGATCAATCTTGGAAAACACCTTGGCACCCTTCACTTGATCAAACAAATCATTGATGCGAGGCAAAGGATATCTATTTTTAACGGTAGCTTTGTTCAATTGTCTATAGTCAATACAAAGCCTCAAAGATCCATCCTTCTTCTTGATGAAGATAATGGGTGCTCCCCAAGGTGAAACACTAGGTCTAATAAGCCCCTTCTCAAGAAGTTCCTCAAGTTGAACCTTGAGTTCCACTAATTCTTGAGCGGTCATGCAGTAAGGAGTCTTGGAAATTGGTTCAGTTCCCAGCAAAAGATCAATCCTAAAATCAATTTCTCTTTTAGGTGGGATTCCTGGAATCTCTGTAATAAAGACATCTAAGAATTCTTTCAAAATTGGATGATCTAAGCTGGTGTTCCAAGCAACTGGTTCTTCAAAATCATTGATAGAAATAGCAAACAATTTGCATCCCTTTTGTAAACATCTCTGAAGTTGCTTAGCAGAAATAGTTTTGACTGACATAGGCCTCTTAACACCTGTAACAAACTTGATGGTTCTATTATCATCGATACATCTAACAATCTTCTCTCTACAATCGATGATAGCTTGGTGGTGATCTAACCAATCCATACCCAGAATAATGTCATAAGAACCTAAAGGAATAACCCTAAGGCTAACTGTAGTAGTAAAAGCCTTAAATTGGACCTTACAATTTTCAGCTATAAACCCCGATTCAACCTTAGTCCCTGATGCTAACTTGACTTGCCATGCCAATTCAGCTTTACTCATAGGAATTCCACATTGCTTAACCAAATTGGAAGAAATAAAAGAGTAAGTGGCACCGGAGTCAAATAAAATAGAGATCTTCTTACCTTGGTAATTACCTCTAGCTTCAATCACAGTGTTCTGATGATCTGCTTATTTCTGATCCACAATAGCAAAGATGCGATGATTCCTTCCAGAATCACCAACACTAGCCTCAGAACCTGTGGCTTTAGACCTGACCTGATTATTGCCTCGAAGGGGATAATTCCATTGCAAATGCCCCAATTGCCCACATTGCCAACACTCTTCTCCTCTCTTGGTACTTTTATCCTGTGATGAGTTCGCTGGAGGTGATTCATAACTCTATTGTACAATCTGAGTTGGTTTAAAGGACTTAGGCTGCTCAGGAACCTTGAAACTCTTGTTTGATTTGGAAAACTTTTCAAACTTCCTCTTCTGAAATTTACCACTTGATCCACTAGAAACTGCCTTGAAATTATCTTGATAAGGTTTCTGATTCTTCCCACTGCTTTGAGCCAGTGGATTCACTGATCCTTTGGCTAAAAATCCTGACTTCAATTCTGTGAGCTTGGCTTGATCAGCAACTTCTTTCACTATCTTAGGTTTGAAAGTTCTCAGTTCTTCTCCAATTTTAGGGTTCAAACCCCTAATGAAGTGTTGTACCAAAGGCTTATCATTCTCTAACCAACCAGAATATTTCTTCAGTTTGAAAAACCTCCTCTCATACATTTCCACCATTGAGTTGCCTTGAGAAATACTGAAGAATTCTTTGGATCTAGTTTGCTGCCAATAATCTGACATGAATCTCTCACGGAATCTTTTTATGAAAAGCTCCCATGTAACCTGAGAGATAAGAATTCCAAGTTTCTCTAGTTCCATATTTGACCATATGGAAGCAAAGGATCTTAGTTGCATTACGGTCCAATGAACCTTCACATTACCATGATAATCATGGAGAATAAAACATCTTTCGATGTTCAAGAGCCATGCTTCAGCTTTAGCACCACCCTCTGTTCCATTGAAATATAGTCCTTTGAGCTTAGAAAGGTCTTTTAACTGAGTCTTGATAACAGGATCTTCTGCTACAGGGACTCATATAACATGAGCATTTGCTACATCAACTGGAACATTGTTCCTTGCTTCAATGTTATCCAACCTATCAAGGATCCGTTGGAGAACTTCAACCTGAGGTACCTCTCGATCTTCCTGATCCATTCCTATTAAAGGATCAACTTGTTCATCACCAAGTATTCCTTGGTGACCTCGTCCTCTTCCTTGGCCATGACCACGACCGCGTCATCCACCCCTACCTCTACCTAAATCGGCATCAACTGGGTCACCACGTCTTTGTGCTCCTCGTGTAACAGGAGGCATGCTTGAGATCCTATAGAAAAGATCAATAAAATCACTAACGGAAGCATAATGATAAAACCCCCTTTTCTTTTTAAACCCTCAAGCCCTGAGTGTTTAAACTTTGCTCTGATACCAAATGTAACACCTCAACAAACTTAAAACTAAAAGATAGAACCAATGAAGAATCAACCAAAAACCACATAGAACCATAGTAACAATAATTATTTTTTTTAAAATTACAAACTGGAACATATAATCATAGTAACTGCTTCTAAGAGCTTTATAGTTTTCAACTGAATTACATCAGAGTAATAAGAATACTCTTTACTCAAAGACCTAGTTTCAAAAACAAAATTTCCTTTTTAACCAATCCTTTACATTCTATGAATAGTTCTAATAACTAATAACCAAGAAATGATCTGTTTTCCATAAATCTTAACAACTGCTATCCACTATCCCATACTCATTGATTTATCCATCTAAAACCTAAAAATCAAGAATAAACACAAGCACAATTGCAAACAGGGCTCAGTCACATTAATTAAGATAATGAATCATCTCCAAAATTTTGCAACCATAAAAGTCAGTATAACATAACAATTATGTAGATTAAATACAGATGTTATTGAAATCTAATAACATAATTCCACTCTTGTTACACCAAAATCAGCAAGCACTGTATCTTTTCTAACAGAAATAAACTCGCAAAGAAAATGACAAAGTAATGATCCAATAGTTCATGGGTGTCCACATAAGGACCTATGCTAGGTATCCGTAAGGAAACCTCGTAGTAATCCATTATGTCTGATGAAACCATAATGTTTTATCTTGTTAATTGAAACCCATATCCCTTGAATTTATAATTATCACTTAATTAAACAACTGACAAAAATTCTTTCCCATAAGGATATAGACTAGTGTCAGTCACAACTGACAGAAATTCTATCACCACAGGGTACTAGACTAGTGTCAGCTCCCTAATCTAAGGATCACACTTGCATTATCTCAAAACACTTGATCTAGCAATTAATGATTGAAATGAAATGAACTACATTACACAATTTCACTAACACTCCATTTCTATTGCATCAATTATAAAATTGAAACAGCAATCAGAAATCCATTTAGATCCATGTTTCCATTTTCCATAACATATATACTTAAACATGATGTATCCCAAAAGAAGAAAAGATCACAATACTTTCTCCATCACAAATCCAATCAAATAATAACCTCCACATTAACTTAGCATTATATATGAAACTGTACAATAAAAATGTCCATATTGAAATCACGATTCCATTGAATAGAAAAGAACTAAAATAATCATATATCAACTGAATCAACTCAACACCCATCACTTTTAACAAACATACAAGCTTGCCATAAACCAATTAATTATAAACTAATTTTCTATACATCCTGCTCTGTTAATTATAAGTTCATACTTTTATATACATGTTGGCGTATGTACATGTATACACCACGGCTTGTGTATACATATACATATCCCAGCAGGTATATATATATATAATTATATAAACTTGTAATTAATAGTTCAGAATGATAAACATAGCATTCATAATTTTTTTACTAAAGAGAGGATCAAAACAAAAATTCTAATTCTATAACGTAACTCATCATACGCAAAAGTTCAAGTCCATAAATACACATTGGAAAACCATACTAGTCATCTCAGTCCTATCAAAAAACACATCTACTTTATAATACTACTAAATCTTCCGATTACATAAAAGGAATAAGAAAAAGATATTAATTAACTTTTCGATATATTCCTTGCATTTCCTAATGTCAAAACAAAACTATATTTCCCACTTGTAATTATTTCTAAAAAATCATCTACCTCGCAATCAAGATTTGGTACAACAAAATATCTACATTTTCACTATTGACTGAACCAAAACAATGACAAACACCCATTAGACATAACACATCTTCAGATAACTAAAATATTAAACTCAAGAATACCTTAAACAACACCTATGATGTGAGAGTATAAGTACACAATACAACAAGTTTCAGGTAAACTATGAGCTACCACTAATCTCTACTTCCACGATACAGATCTATAAAACATCGATACCAAATTCGTATTAAAACAGTGGTAAGAATACTCAATTTCACCTTAAGACCAATGACTCTTACATGTTGTAAACATTTTATTACTATAGTGTTCCTAACAACAGGAATCAGTACGAGAATACCATCAAAGAACTTTTAAACAAAAACTCATTCTAGGTTTCAAACTAAATTTATAAGCCGATACTCATCCCCGAGTAACCCCTTAATACTGACCATAAAAGGTAAACAATGAGACAAAAAGCACTATGGTATAACCATATTCATAGCAAAAAACTATATTCCCCATAGTTCGGCACAAGCTTAAAGAAAACACTGTCAACTTCATACTCAGAAACAAAGAAAACCCATCAACACAATATGCTCGAAAATAGCATAATAAGAACATATATTTAATACCACACAAAACCAATCTCCTACTTCCTCAACTTAAAAACAAACATCAAGAGTGAAATAGTCGTTCATTTCAAATTCCTCCACTAATCATAACATCTATTAACTTTAATAAACTTCTTAATCCATCCAAGAAGAAACTGGTTCATGACCAAGCTCACAGAGAATACAATCACAAATACCTTACATTCATCAACTAACTAACAACAGTAATTAAACATTCTAATATTTCATTTGCAGAAAATAATGGAAACAGAGGATAAGGTGAGAGAATGCCCCTACCTGGTATTTGTGTGGGGAGGTATCCAAAAAACCGAAGTATGCCAAAGCTAGCTCCTGCCTAGTGAGCTTCACAGTCAAACCCTAATCTCAAACATGAAGATCTCTTTCCACTAACTTCCCAAGTGTCGTGTAAAAGAGCCCACAATGCAAATATAAAGATGACAGTATATGAAACAAAAAACTTCCCAAATGACCATGAACAGGAAGGGTAAAACTTGCCGTGAAAACCCCTTTCCATCCCAAGCATCTTATCATATAAAATATAATAGAAAAAAAAGTCCATTACTAACTGTTTACCCAAATTATCACAGAAATGCATGGTGAAAAATGGAGTCATTATTCAACTACAACTTCTTCACCAGAGCTAATGGCGGACATCAAAACATAAAGATGAATTACATCGATGAGTTCATTCAATACGAGCTTATCTCTTTCAGCAAACACAATCCATTCCCTGCCATATGTCCATCAACGTACAATCCCATAACTCAAAAATAGCTTAAACCCCACTAACTCCACTATGCGATGAAAGTCCAATTAAACCCTACCGTGTGATAAGTCATGTCTTCGAGCTAGATCATAAATAGGAAGGCTTAGGGATAGATTAATATACATCTATGTTAGATATCATTTGTCGATCTTAGGTTAAAAAAAAAAAACTAACTTAAGCATCAATGATAACAGCACATTAACAATTCCAAACTACTAACACTAACCAAACTAACCTCCTTCTAACATACAAAATAGGGTATGCTAACTTAGATAATTCTTTTAGTTTAGCAAAAGAAATACCACATAATTTCTAAAACAATCACTCATAAATATATATATATATATATATATATATATATATATATATATATATATATATATATATATATATATATATATATATATATATTGAACTCAAAATTTGATTAAAATTAAGTAACAACAATCTCTATTTACTGTCTGCAACATCAAGATACATTTATCCATAATAATAAATCCAATTCTAATTATGTTTAACATCTTATTTAGAATTCCAAAACAATGAACCAATTATAAGACAATTGACTAACCATTTTAGTTGTACTTATTTTCACAATTATACCAATACTCGAATCTCTAACTAAACTATCCAGTACCATTAATTCAAAAGTCAGTCTATACCAATTCTGGCATCAGAAAATCTCATTAAGCTACGGAATAGACATAATTCTCTGAGTGTCTGGCAAAACCAAAATACCTATTACAAAGATAAACATATTTATTCCAAACAACAAGGTTCAAATGAACGAAGTCAGAGTTCAAACTCATAGAAGTCTAACAGAAATATTGTTCCAGATAAAATGATGCTAATCAAACCAGAAATCCAACCATAACATAACATTGAAAAGTAAAGTCTGAGACTGTCAGGGGCATGACATAGGGACCATGAGAACCTCATAGTGGCGCAGAATTAGGTATAGAACACCCAATTTTCCCCTAGAGCCTCAATGAGCCTAATGAAGCTCAAATGTAAATTAAGCTACAAATGCTTATGGGGTGACCCCACAATAGTGGGTTACACTTTTTTAGAGATGCTAATTGTTGCTGAAATAATAGATTTTTAATAAAATATGATGATTTAAGCCTTGAGAGGTTCCATTTGAAGGATTTCATTACAAAGGGTTAGTTCAAATCCTCTTAGATAAGAAAAATATTGATATAACATCTATACCCCTCATTCATACCTATAATGGAGTCTCCTTCACACCTATTAAAATGCTGACAAAAAATCACTTCAAATTTATCTTTTGGAAAATCATTTGAATCCATTTGACAAAACTATCTATTTAGTAAGATACTACTAAGAAAAATCTTTCCAATGATTATAATGTTAATATATATTAATTTTATTATGACTTTATATTTTTAGTTTTACTAAACAGAGATATTTCACCGTATGTCTACCTCTATGTTTGACGCTTATGGAAAAATAGTAAATGAGAGAAAAAAAATTCTAAAAAAAATCTATTCCCTAGGTATTGAAGTTATCTTTCTATAAAAAAAATTTTAAAAAAAATCAAAAAAATACACAACAAGTTATCAGCTATGTAGTCAAGGTATGTCAAAATTACGGTTGAGTCAACTTCAAACGTTAATAAAATTTGAAATAATCATGATAATGTCATCAAACCAATTGCATGCCCTCTGTATGGATGTTAAAAAATTAAATTCAAAAGAATCACATTGATATCTATTTTAAAAAAAAGTTATGCTCTATGAATACAATGTAACTCTTTGAAAATGACATTTTCAGCAACATACCCATTTTTGTGGGAGAAAGAAAAAACTATTCAAATCAATTCAAAAATAAAAATAAAAAATATATTTAGAATCTAGACAAAAAATTCTGAAAGACTCTAATTTACTTCATCTTCTGATTTCAAATGGTTTAACAACAATATGCATCTGAATCTTTTTTTTTTTTTTCAAAATGTAGAGTTCAGTGTCCATTCAAGCAAAAAAGTGTAACCCACTATTGTGGGTTCACCCTATGCTAAGGTTGATTTTAAACCAAATGAAGTGTGAGATGATGAAATGAAATGAAAAAAAATGAAATAAACTAGGTTAATTCATTAAATCTAAGCTAAGATGTGAGTTAGAAAGCTTAGAAATGAACTAAATCTAACAATTAGGATTTAAGCTAAGATGATCTAGATAGAAATGAGTGTGATAAAAATACATGAATGATAAAAACTAAGCTAATGATTTTCTCTTGGAAGGAGGAGTATTTATAGGATTCAAGCCAAGGGCTTGGATTAGGAAGGAGGGTCAGAGTTAGGGGTTTGGTTAGAGGTTGAGTCAAAGAGATAAGGATTGACTTTCAAGGGTTGAATGGATCAAGGTTGAGTTAGGCTCAAAGGTCAAAGTTAGGATAAGGGTTTAGGTTTTTCTAGAAGAATCTAGAGGTTTAGGGATTTCTAGAAGATATCTAGGATTTAGGAATTTAAATAAATATTAAATTTATTTAAAGTTGGTGATAATATTTATTTAATAAATAGGGATTAAATATTAAATTAGATTTAAGTATTTTTGGGATGGGGCATCTTAATTAAATATTTTTAATTAAAATAGGAGAGAATAATGGCACAATAATTAATTAATTAATGATGATGTCATCAGGGGTTCTTGCAAAATAAAATATTTTTATTTTAACAAAGAGATTTTAGGTGTCTACATTTTGCCCCTCTTTGATGTGATGCTACAAGTGGCGTGGCATCAAAGACAAGAAAATAAGATGTCTCAGGATAGAATTTAGAAGATAAGGGGTTGTGCCCCCTCGAGAAAATAACGCAAAGAGGAAATGTTGTGGAATTTTCTCAAAAAAAATAGAGAAGGGAAGGGATGGAAGAAGACGGGAAGGGGGCGTAAACAGACGACCTTCCAAGAGAAAAGATGGGTGAATGCAATATGATGAAATGCAGGATGCAAGATGAAGCTATATGCAAGATGCAAGATTAATCTAAATGATGGAGGATGGGGGATTTGGGGAGCTCCTTGTATTGGATATTTTTTAGAGCACATCCTAGTTTGATATAGCAATGCTAGAGACCTACCAAGGCTACTAGGAACATAAGGCCTTGTCACCAGCATTGCATAGGACTGACGTAAAAAATATGCAAAGGGTTGCCCCAGCATCACACATGAAACCCAAAGGATGCATGGTGGAAACGATGTTGGAGAAACCACAAATAGATGATTGAATCATAGGCAAAAGAAAAAGATCAAAAGACCTTGCCCTAGATTGTCCTCATTCGCAGCACACCATGATATAAATGATTGTGGAAACTTTGAGCAGAGGAACAACAAGAAGCTATAAAAGATTAACAAGATCCAAAGGACAAAATCCAAGATCAAAATGATAACTCCAAAAGACATCATTTTCCAAGGAGAGAGATTGATGGTTGATTGATGGGGGGAGACTAGGTCTGAATATGGTGAAGGATACATCACCATGGACCTGGTTTGATTTCTTAGGTCAAAAAATACAAAAGGATACATCTGTGTGAACCTAGTTTGATTGCTTAGGTTGAACAATATAGAAGGACACATCTGTGTCGACCCAGTTTGATGGGGATAATGTTGTGTTGTTTTTGGAAAATGATGAATCAAGGATAATCACGGTGATGAAGGATAGTCGACAAAAGATGTTACTGAAGTACAAGGCTGGGTGGGTCAATTTATCTGATCAAATGTTGATGCAAGACTAAGAAGGATTTGTACAACACGATGGTAAGATATGTACAGGGGAGCTCAAAAGATAAGAAAAGATCAAAAGGAACAAATCAAATAATAAGTATCTCACAAAACCTTTTTCCATAGGTAGGATGATGGATGATGATTGATTTACTGAGAATTGATGGTGGAGGATGGTAGAGGATTACCAAGTGCCAGGGATGAGTTTCTACCTCCTGATGTAGGATCAAATAGGATTGGATTTGTCAACCTAAGATAGACTATTGATCTTTGAAAGATGGGATTATTGCCAGTGTATGCCAATCTCTTGCTTGATATGATGAGGCCTATAAAGACAAGTACAAGATTCTCTAGACATTGCTTAGTCAAAGGGTAGTGTTGGAATGATTCTGATTTAGGAAAAGGATTGAGAAACTCAAAGGATATGACATGAAGTGGATGGTGGATAATTGGATTAGGATTCCTATGACAAGAGATAGGTAAGACACTTGAACCTCAAAAGGATCAATGACAAGGGAAGATACCAAGTGATGGGAAGATGGAGGAAATGTTGAAGGAAAGATGTGGATAGAGGAACTGTTGAGATTTATTGTTGGAGGAATTACTGGGAGATTTTGGATAGAGGAATGCTAGATTGTTGATAGAGGATTTTCTTAGGATTCAGATGGAGGAAATGCTAAGGATTTGGATAGAGGATTGTTAAGGATTTGGATAGAGGATTGTTGAGAATTTGGATAGAGGATTTGCTGGATGATGGAAGATAAGGATTTGGGAGATGGGTCTCCAAGGAATATGTCACCAAGGAATAAGATACCCCTGCTTAGGATAACCCATGCATTGAGAGGCATTTGGCTAGGGGGGGATGATAGGATGGAAGATAAGACGTCAAGAGGATAAGGAAGGTAGATGGCAGCTTGGATAGTTGGTAGATAGAGGAAAGGTGGATGGAATATGTGATAGGAAAATGGATGTTGAAAGGTGCCCAAAAGAATGTATACTTGGTGGTCTCTATTTTGTTATCAGGATCCAAAGGAGGATGAAGAAGGTGAGAGACAAATGTGATGGAGGGGATATTGGATAAGATGTGATAGAAGGTAATTTCCCCCAATTGTAGAGAGGAACTGGGGGTATTATGCATGACACCTATTTGCTAGGTTTTCATCATGGTACTTGTCCAAGATGCTTGAATTTCCAAGTTTTCACCATTAGACGAATGTTTTTCTCTTTTCTTTTCTTTTTTGATATTTTTCTTGATTTTTCCAATTTTTATGGATTTTCTTATTTGCCACTGACTTTTTGTTGATCTCTCTAATTTTTTCTTAACCTTTTAATTTTTTGTTGCCTTCTTATTTGTCTAGATGTTGTGTGTGTGAATTTTGTACCTGATCTGTAGACACAACACTTCAGTAAAACATTAGAGGTTAGCTATAATCAAATCATGCAAAATTGAAATCTAATTTAACCA
Organism: Chamaecyparis obtusa; assembly: GCA_027943335.1. Classification (NCBI taxonomy): domain Eukaryota; kingdom Viridiplantae; phylum Streptophyta; class Pinopsida; order Cupressales; family Cupressaceae; genus Chamaecyparis; species Chamaecyparis obtusa. Next base: position 1,588,159 of record BSBK01002633.1, on the reverse strand, counting down.
AGCGATTTACTACCTTCTAGTAGGTGTGAGATTAATGTTCTTAGATTGTTATCGAGATTAGTGACCTAGACAACACCTAAATAAAGGATTTGAATGCAAAAGATGGATATGGAATTAATGCAATTAATCTATTTTTTTTATATTTTCTATGCAATGATATGAAAAACTGATATGAATCTTATGCTAATATAAAAATTGATATGCGATGCTAATCTAGAAATGATATGATATGAGAATGAAAATTATAACAATAATATGAAAGCTATGAATTTGAAATTGATCTCACAAAGCTTCGAATCCTCAAATTTATCTTTCAAGCTCCAATTGTGCAAATTCTCCAAATCTGATATGCTATGATTCCTATAGAGTAAGTTTGCAATTTGCGAGATGTATTATGAAGAGCTGAGCCTTGGTTTTATAGAAATCCAGGGCTTTGGAGGTGCATGAGAAAAAGCCATAAATCACTCAAATAACTCAGGTTGATTTTTGAGTTATTTTTAAATAAAGATAATTAAGTCACAAAAATCATGCAAAAGCACCGTTCAACTCGAATTAGAAGTTTAGATCAACTTTAAAACTCAAAAAGATGTTGAGTTTCAAAAAGCTAACAACTTGCATTGATTTTTCAATTTGAGTTTAACTGGTCCTTGAATGTGCACATGGATAATTATGATTTAATAAATAAATAAAGTGATTTATTCTCAACTTAACTAATTTTTGAAAATAAATAATTGATTTATGGGTTAATCAATTATTTAATCAAACTTTTATTAAAAACTATATTATTAAATAATGACAACTTGCTTTAATTAATTAAATAAAAATTTAATCAATTATTCATAGGATATTGGATTTATTGTCAAAATTAAATAATACAATTAATAATAGATAGAATTAAATTTAATTACATAATTAAGTGGCAAGATATTAAATCTAATTAATTAAATATGAAAATATTCAATTAATCAAACTTAGGATAAATGTGATTTATTGCCAAATAATCATTAAATTAAAGATAATTAAGATAATTAGGAATATTGCTAGGAATATTCCCTGATGCAGAATTTAAGATAATCAATTAGGATTCGATGATGTTTAGGTGTGCCTTAGATTAGGACTTCGATGTTGATTTCGTTCGAATTGTTGATATAGAAGGTTAATGAACATATAGCCCATTTTTGGGGTATTACATTTTGCCCCTCTTTGAATTACTGTGTGAAGCATAGTGGTTCAAAGATAGTCTGTGTTTGATAGAGATATGAAACTGATGTTTGAAATTGATAATTGATATGAGATAGAAGCTGATTGATATTGATTTGATATGGAGATAATAGGTCCTGAATGACCAAAGATAATGTTCACTATAATAGCGATGAACTGAGGATTGCAAAAAAAAGTGTCAAAATGCCTGATTCCAAACTTTAGGATTGCAAAGAAGTGAGTGACCGGTTCTAGACTCGATTGTCTTAGCAGAACTAGCAGGTATCACATCTGAATCCTTTAGTTGCCGAAGAACCAAGGAAAGAACACTATGATCTGATGGTTGCAAAAACTGATACAGTTTACAAGATTAGGAGGATACCAGATTGATATGAATCTTGATGAATTTGATATGCCCCAAGTGATGATAGATTTGCCCTGAGTGATAAGGTCTTTTTTGATGAATCAGTAACTAGACGTGGTTATTATCTTGATTACTGAGGAAGATATTGATTTCCATAAAGATATGATTTCAAATTTGATTACAGACTTTGAATGATATGCAATACCACGCCCCCTTCGGGATTAAAATTGAAATCTGACAAGAAAAGTTAGCGTTGAGAGTTTAGAAGCATGTTAATTGATTTGAGAAGTGGTTAAACACGTCCGGGAATGCATTGTGCATCGTTGGAAGGTCCCAAAAGACCAAGTTTGACTAGGTCAAACCATGAGTTGACCATAGTTAACCAAGTTGAAATTTTGATAGTTTGATGGAAGATAATCAGTTAAGTTGAATACTAGATTTCTGTGATGATGGAAGGTTGATTATGCAAGTAGTTAATAATATGAATGATTTCAAATTTTGATTTTGATCCCGAAAAAGGATTCTACTTGCTATTTCATTGGAGGAACCTTCGTGTGAGATTCAACTCTTGTTAGATTTGAAGATGCGAGTGGAGAATTGTTTAGGCATTGAAGTTCATTTAGCCATTTTGAGATCATTCAACATGCAAAATGCAAAGAGAATGCAAAATGAAATGCAACCTAAGACCTAGGACCTAGTCACTGATCATATGTCGATTTGTTATCATCATTGAACTTTTAGGTAACCGGATAAATCAAGACAATGCTCACTAGCTATGAAAGCATAGACATATGAATATCAATTTGTATGTGCAAGAATCAATACAACACCCACTGGTCAACAACCATGGATATATGAATATTGATTTTATTTTTAGAATGTCGGATTAGATATAAGCACCAAGGCACAAACACCAGGATGACCTAAATATGATGTCCATTTTGATATAGCAATTTGTATAAGCATCAAAACATAAACTTCATGATGACCTGAATATGCCTTGCATTCAAACACATCAAACAGTCAAGAGATCATTCTAAATCCAGGGTGAATTACCCGTAGTGACCCTTTATCATTCACATCCTTAGGTAAGATCGTGTTTCACAGTAGGAGAAAGAACTCACTCAAAAAGACAATAGTTAGATCAATACTTCTTTGAATCATCTGGGTATCAATGGTCGAGGTATGCATGGCCATCCAATTCGAGATAGAGGCTCTTACAGTCAGACACCATTTCAATCCAGAATTTCCAAAGTTGTTAGACTTTCACATACAAGCAGAAGACAAAGAAAAGATTATGCCCCCAGTCATCACTCTCTAAATCCTGTAAAGGACATCATCGAAAGGCTTGAAGGGACACAATATGCAAAAATATCAATGCGAATCAATAAGCATACAAGGAGATAAAAGCATGAAGCACAGATTGTTTTTAGTTTATTTTTTTATTGTTGTTGTAGATACAAAATCCTTTCTAGAGAGGAGACTGACTGACTGACTCACATGAAGCTTCAAAGGACTTTGATTGGATATGATACATCTCAGATACATGGGAAACAATAGGATATGACATTGATTTCCCCCAAGTTTGAACATTGATAGGATACAGACGCTTGAGCTGATTGGTGTACAAACCGACTTATTGAAAATTGGAAATGCAGAAACAAACTGGGAGATATGCACAAACTAAAGCAAGATTGAAAGCTGGGAAAGACCAAGATTGTGCTGATAGATGGAGCATTTTGAAACAAGTGGCACCCATTTGCCAAGTTTTCACCATCTTGGAAGAGATTCTATTTTTGCTACCAAGGCGCCTATTTCCAGGTTTTCACCAAGGCACTTTTTCTTCATTTTCTCATTTTTTTATTTTTTTTGCATTTTGCATTTTTTAATTATTTTTTTTGTACTTTTAATTTTTATTTTTATTTTTTTGTGAATCATCAAGGTGCCTATTGCTAGGTTTTCACCAAGATGTTCATTTTTTCAGGACTTTTTCCAGTTTTAAAAATTTTTTCAAGACAATTTACAATAGATTGAATGCCTTAGGCGTAGAATTTCTTCAGATGGAGAACATTGATTGGTTCTCAGAGCTGTTCTCCTTCAGTCATTGAGAGTTGATAAGCACCAGAGCCAAAAGTAGCAGTGATTACAAAGGGACCCAGCCAATTGGGTTTGAACTTCCCCTTGCGTTCTCGATGGGATTGATTTTTAGGATTTTCTCTCAAGACTAGATCACCAACCTGAAATTCTCTGTGTCTGACTTTCTTGTTGTAGCCTCTAGACATTCTCTTCTAATATACTCTGAGATGATCATACGTTGCTTGTCTACACTCATCTAGTAGTTCAAGTTCTTACAACCTAGACACTCTGTAGTCATCATTAGTTACTAGACCATGCATTCTGATTCTTAGTGATGAGATTTCAACCTCAATAGGCAGTACCACTTCAGATCCATAAACTAAAGTGAAAGGGGTAGCCCCTGTAGGTATTCTGATACTTGATCTGATACTTGTTCTGATACTAGTTTTGATACTAGTTCTGATACTTGTTCTGATACTTGTTCTGATACTCATTCTGATACTTGTTCTGATACTAGTTCTGATACTGATTTTGATACTTGTTCTGATACTAGTTCTGATACTGATTCTGATACTTGTTCTGATACTAGTTTTGATACTAATTCTGATACTGATTCTGATACTTGGTATACTTAATAGCATCTTTTTCCATTGTAAACTCCCAAGCAAGATCATATCATGCAGTCCCAATGTCTAGCAAGGTGGAGAACAAGAGGGATTAGCAAGTTGGTGGATGAGATAGAAGACAAAAGAATGAAGGAGAATGAAGTGAAGAAATCCTCAAGGTAAAACTCCTCAAGAATACTCAAGCTAGGGAAAAATTGTCATGTAAAGTACATTTGGACAAGCAATGAAAGGCCAACATAGGGTAAGTCACCAAATCATAATGCAAGAGCAGGAAAGGATGGAATCCAAAGGAGTAGACATGTCAAGAGGCTTCATAGCACCATGTTTTACTCTCTCTTTTATTTTTAGATCAAGACCAAAGGGGAAAAGGATAGCGAAAGATGAAAATGAATGGAGGAAAATAGACATGAAGGCTAAACAGGAAGGGAATGAAAGCAAGATCATCATAAGATAGCTCACAAAATAGCCAAATGTTCGTGTATAGATCAACATTGTCAAGATCAAAGAGAGAAGATGGAATGGATGAAATATGTAGAAGAACTACGCATGACACCTGATTGCTAGGTTTTCATCATGGTAATTATCCAAGGTGCCACAAGGAAGTTGTTTTCACCATAGGATGAATTTATTTCTCTTTACTTTTGCTACCAAGGTGCCTGTTTCCAAGTTTTCACCAAGGCACATTTTCAATTTTTTTGTTTTTTTTTTCATTTCTTTTTTAATTTTTGGAAGAAGGCAAGCTTTTTAGATAGCGTTCCTTGAAAGGATAAACCATGATATGCCAAAGATTCAAAATGATACACTCAAAAGATGCTGATAGGGAAAGGGAGATGGAAGAGAAAAATGGAGGATAAGGTTTTATGTAAAGCAGGTGGGGTTGGAAGATAGGAGGAATAGGCAAATGAGGAAAAAGGATAGAAGGTAGAAGGATAATGAATGGAAAGATTGTGAAAGGGTAGATGGAAAGGAAGGCAAGATCAACATCAACACACACCTTGAAGGGTGGCGAGAGGATGGAGGACATGTGAATGAAGGAATACGTGAAGGAATATGGTGAATGGATAGTAGAGGTTGTGGTTTAGGCACGTGGAATGGAAGAATATTTTTGGAGGGAGATGAAGTGGAAGTCTTTGGAAGCTTGAATGTCAACTTCACTTTTTGTTCAACACCAGACTCTTTCAAGAGAGACTTTGAAATCCATATAGCCATAGAATTTTTACTTCCTTTTGATGATTTAGAGATAATATCTTCAATGATGGATTTTGGAACCCATACTTGTCTTGTAGTTTTTTTCTTAGATATCTCTTTTGACTTTATGCCTCCATGTTGTTTAGAGGAGACATGGTGATTTTCTTTTTTTGATGGATTCTTGTATTGCTTCTTTTTCTTGTATGGAACATTCAAGTTACTTCCAAAGGACTTGGGACTTGTGGAAGAAGGAGGATATGACTAGTTTAGATGGGTGGGTGGATGAAAAGGATTCAAGGGTATGCATCTATGTTGATCTTGAGGAAAGATAGTAGATGGAGGGATGTAAGGACCCAAGATGGATGGCAAATTAGGAGAGTTAGGAGGGGAAAGTGAAGGGACATAAGGACCCAAGATGGAAGGTAGACATGAAACCTTTAGTAGTGGTGGAAGAGGTCCAAGGATGGAAGTCAAAGACGCAAAAGGATAATCAATAAGTTCATCAACATCTATATGGCAACCAAGGATATCAACATCTTTAGAGTGAGCATTAGAATTTTCAATAGAATCATGGATATCTTGAATATGAGCACCTTCTTTGATAGGATTGTTCAAAGCTTGCAAAGACTTAGGAAGAGTAGAAAGTGGAAGTGAACATGGAGTGGTAGAATAAGAAGATGGAAGACTTTGATCTTGACAAGGATCTTTGGATAGCACAAGCTCATAATTTTTCTCTTGATTTTCAATAGGCTTAACATTGAAAGTAACAACACCATTTTTACCAACTTTAATGGAAGTATCATCTTTGGAAAGCGCAAGTGTGGTAAGGTTATTTTGATTGTCAATAAGCTCAATAGTATAAGTAGTAACTTGATCTTGCTTAGGAGAAGACATAAGACATGGTTGAATGCATGAAAAAGGGGTTGTAGGATCAAAAGAACCATGAAGCAGATAAGAGACATCGTGAAAAGGAGTGGATGACATGGAGGGTTCTTGATCTTGATCTTTTTTTATGTTCTTTTCTTCATCATTTTTAGAGTCCTCTTGACATGGAGCCACTTCTAAGGACAAGGAAGCATATTGGGATTGTATGGAAGACTTTGGAAAAGATGGTGAAGGACTAGCTAAAGTAGGCATTATAGCATGTGAAGGCTTAGGCTCTTTAGGTTTATCATTATTGAAAGTATTTGTAGCCAAGTGAAGGTTAGCTTGATTTTCTTTAAGAGGTAGCCTTGGAGGATAACTATAGGGAACCGCATGAAAAGTATCAGGACTTGTGTCAGATGAAGGTTCTATGAAAGATTTGAAAGACTTGGAAGCTTTAGGAAATGTATGGGTATTGGAGGAAGTAGGGGATGGAAGGGAACCATCACTAGACAAAGGTTCAACATTAACATGACCTTTCTTGAGAAGATAATCTTTATTTTCAACAGGAGAGTCTTTAGGAGAAGGATTCTTATAATATTGATGCTTCAAGCTAGCATGATGCATTTTATAGTCCTCAACAGTAGTAGATGGATCATAATCAAGGTATTGTCCACAAAAGCCATCAAAATCTCTTTCAAAATCAAAATCATATGGATCACCATCACGATCTATCGAATGTGATGGCCCATTTGTAGTAAGTAGGAACACACGACAAGGAGGACTCTTAGGAACAGAGGTGTCATAGGTATCATTACATTGTCTATTGTCATAGTCATCATAGTCTCCAAAGCTTGATGTGTCACTCTCTGTAGAAGAAGTATCATAAGGGTTGTCACATTGCTCACATTTTGTCTGAGGGCATGGTGACATGTACAATTCTTTATCAAATGGAAAAGAGCATAGAGTTTCCATGGAGAACTCTTTAGGTTCCTTTTCTTTCTCAAGTTTGTCAAGCTGGACTTGCATAGCTTGTAGCTGCTTCATCATAGCAGTGATTAGAGCTTCTTCCTCTTGTGTACTGATTCTTTGAGACATGTGTACTGATTCTCAATAGCTATTGCTCTATTCTTGACACAATGATTTGTTCGATAGATTCTGGAACTAGGCTGAAAAAGCTGGGTATCTGGCAATTTTGACAACTTTCTGACACTTTTTCTAAATTTTCCCAAATGACACTTTGCAGACTCATATGACAGTGGGTATGCTATGAAATGACAATTGAAAAAATTGTACAACAGTTGGGTAGCAATGAAATGATAGTTTAAAAACTTGTACGACAGTTGGGTAGCAATGAAACGACAGTTGAAAATCTCATACGATAGTTGCAAGATTTTGACTTTGAGAATTTGTTGGCATGGAAACTCGTACAACACTGGGTACTCAATCATATGACAGATGAGTTGTAATGAAATGACACTTGATAGAAACTCGTATGAATTTCTAACTTCCTGAGATGTCTTTTGACTCCAGAAAAAAAATTTACTTCAGATTTTGCAAATTTTGAGTTTTTAGATTTGAATTGTTTGCAAATTTCAATGTCCAGATTTGAGGATTGTAACAGGTTTGTCTATTTTCAATAACTAGATAGATAAACAAGCATGCAAAATAGCAAGAAATTGATTTCAAGCATGTCTGAAAAAAATGAACAAGGGCAAAAGCAACCTTGCGCATGAACAATCAAGTGACTTATTCGTTCTAATCCTTAGAAGCGCTAATTGTGTATGTTCCAAAAATGTTTTGCAATAATGCACATATACCCTATAAAATGAAAATTTGGCCTCGCTAGGGTTTTTAGTAATGGTTTGACTCTGCAACTTTTATGATCCAAAGGGCTAAACTCTAATCCCAGTGCACCAGGGTTTTGACACAGTCCACGAACTTAATCTTCAGGAGCTGCTAGGGAGATCTGACAACCCAACAATGAGCCATACCCATGGAGATTTCTTCCACAGGGACATTTATATAGTGACTGTCACTACCATGGTGAAAATGGCTATTACCGCTTGAGGTTCCATCACCAAAATTTTCCCTATGAAGGGATTGTCCACTATGGTTAACCCTCTCTAAAGGTGACTCACAGTATGATACCACAAGGGGACTTGGGTCCAGATCCAAGGTTTTTGACACCTTTTCACTTTTAACTCAAACAAAGCAAGCAAATTAATCCGACATGCTAAGACAAATTTTATCTCACCAAGGTCTAGGATATCAACCCCATGTGATCTGTCAACCCCTCTGGAGAGAGAATGTATCAATCAATAAGGGAAGATGCACTAACCAATTTTGATTCACCAAAGCTCGTGATGTCTACCCCACGTGATCTATCAACCTCTCTTGGGAGAGAATGTATCGATCAATAAGAGAAGATGCACTAACCAAGTTGAATGTGAAACACACTAAGTATCCTCCCTACCTACAAGGATTCTGTCATCAAGAAGGATTTTTTTAGGAATCCAATCTCTCAAGAATCATGAATAGTGTTCATAGGGCCTAATTACTATGTGAGCACAGATGTATGTTTCCAAAAGAAAATCTACCAAAAGTACCCAAAAAAGTAGAAAGAGGAACACTTAATGCTTAAAGAGAATATGAGATGAGTCCACAAGGTGGAACACTTAACACCTCACACAAGTTGAAAATGAGTCCCCAACTTAGAAAACAAGTGAGTTCTAAAAAGCACAAAAGGGTTGCTTGGTGGAACAATTAACGCTTCTCTCCTATAGACCCCTCCCCTTTATGGTGCTGAGATTGCAATCATGGGGTGAAATGAGGGGCCAATAGATTTAGCAAGTCCAATAACCCAAGATAGCAATCTAGATCAATCACAAGTATCTGAGACTACTTAATGAATCCTTAAGGGGTCACAACCTAGTATCAATTATGCAAGTGTGTAGAACAAAAGCATGAAAAGAATCACCCAAGCTAGACACACGAGAGATTTATTTTAAGCTCCAAATCAAAATATTATCAGCACAAGTGGAATACCTAAGATCCTTGCAATGCTCTTAGTAGATTTTACCTAATTTTTAGCAATTCTTGTTGAGCTTTTCCATGCAAGCAAGTGACGAACTCTCCAACAAGCAAACAAGCAAACAAGATATGCAACATATATTCAAATTATAAAAACCATAGGGTTAGCTCTAAAAATCAATTATTATCAGTAATAATAACCATTAATTAACCCAAATGACAACTCATATCATTCATTGAACCATGTAAAAAAATAAGTGCATACCCATCACAAAACTTTATTTTTTTTGCTGCATTTGACCTAGTCAACAAGATCTAATTTTTTTGATATGATTTTGGCCACAAAAATATAAACTCAGAATAGAGACCCCTACTAAAAAATAGAGAGCTTTCCAAAAATGTAAAATTTTTTTAAAAATCTCTTCATTTGTGCCCTAGAGACCCATTTTATCAAAATAGACTAGTTTTTGTAAATTGACTATTTGAGCTATTATATTGTGTCCAAATTTAAAATAAAAACAATGGATCCCTTGTAGAATTTAAAGAGCTTTCTGAAAATATAAATTTTTTTGAAAAATATGCTAATTTGCGTTAGATATTAATTTTTTTTGGAATTTCAAGAAAAAATTATTAAAAATTCAAAACATCTTAGAAAATTCTAAATTTTTTACTATAGGTTCTTTGATATGTGTTCAACTTGAAAAAAAAAATTCAGAGAAAAAATCCAAGCCTTTTGGGAGATAAAATTAAATCTATGAAACTTTAGGGTTTTAGCTCCCCAAAAAAATCAAAACTAGCATGTAAAGGTGGGTTGCCCCACGGTGGGTGCCATAAATGTGTGTGTGAATTTTCACCTGATCTATAGACACAACACTTCAGTAAAACATTAGAAGTTAGCTATAATCAAATCGTGCAAAATTGAAATCTAATTTAACCAAGCGATTTACTGCCTTCTAGTAGGTGCGAGATTAATGTTCTCAGATTGTTATCGAGATCAGTGACCTGGACGACACTTAAATGAAGGATTTGAATGCAAAAGATGGATATGGAATTAATGCAATTAATCTATTTTTTTGATATTTTATATGCAATGATATGAAAAACTGATATGAATCTATGCTAATATAAAAATTGATATGCAATGCTAATCTAGAAATGATATGATATGAGAATGAAAATTCTAACAATAATATGAAAGCTATGAATTTGAAATTGATCTCACAAAGCTTCGAATCCTCAAATTTATCTTTCAAGCTCCAATTGTGCAAATTCTCCAAATCTGATATGCTATGATTCCTATAGAGTAAGTTTGCAATTTGCGAGATATATTATGAAGAGCTGAGCATTGGTTTTATAGAAATCCAAGGCTTTGGAGGTGCATGAGAAAAAGCCATAAATCACTCAAATAACTCAGGTTGATTTTTGAGTTATTTTTAAATAAAGATAATTAAGTCACAAAAATCATGCAAAAGCACCGTTCAACTCGAATTAGAAGTTTAGATCAACTTTAAAACTCAAAAAGATGTTGAGTTTCAAAAAGCTAACAACTTGCATTGATTTTTCAATTTGAGTTTAACTGGTCCTTGAATGTGCACATGGATAATTATGATTTAATAAATAAATAAAGTGATTTATTCTCAACTTAACTGATTTTTGAAAATAAATAATTGATTTATGGGTTAATCAATTATTTAATCAAACTTTTATTAAAAATTATATTATTAAATAATGACAACTTGCTTTAATTAATTAAATAAAAATTTAATCAATTATTCATAGGATATTGGATTTATTGTCAAAATTAAATAATATAATTAATAATAGATAGAATTAAATTTAATTACACAATTAAGTGGCAAGATATTAAATCTAATTAATTAAATATGAAAATATTCAATTAATCAAACTTAGGATAAATGTGATTTATTGCCAAATAATCATTAAATTAAAGATAATTAAGATAATTAGGAATATTGCTAGGAATATTCCCTGATACAAAATTTAAGATAATCAATTAGGATTCGATGATGTTTAGATGTGCCTTAGATTAGGACTTCGATGTCGATTTTGTTTGAATTGTTGATATAGAAGGTTAATGAACATATAGCCCATTTTTGGGGTATTACAGATGTTAGTACAACCTTATTGGGATGGGGGGGTTATGCAAAGGCATGGATTGGATGGGGTAGATGGGAGATATGCATGGGATGAGAGAGATGATGGTAGAAAGTGCTTGGATGGAATGATGAAAAGTGAGCATGATAGGGGGATGTTGTCAGGACCAACATTGGCACATGTTATGAGGAAGGTGGATGATGTGGATGAGAGATGGATGGTAGATGTGGATATGATGTAGGATTTTAGCTAGCAGATCTTGGGATATGAGGACCCAAAATGGATTTAGGAGATTGAGGAGAAGACTGAGTAGATGGTAGATTAGCAACTTTGGATGCTATTATGGAGGTTTCTTTTAGGAGCATTGCATCTTTTTACTTTGGGATCCACATAGTCTTTTCTTTAGCTTTGGTGGGTCTTTGTGGCCATTGGGATGCATTGTACATTGCTTTTACTTTGATGGGAATTTGTGTCCATTGGGATGCATTAGATTCTTCTTTTTCTTTGATAGACCTTTGTGGCCTTTGGGATGCATTGGATTTCACTTTTTCTTTGATGGGCCTTTGTGGCTATATAGTGTGAAAATGGATCCACACTCTATACAAAGGAGAAGAAGAATACCAAGATTTATCCTCCAATTAGACCCGATTAACACCAAGGTAAGTGTCAATTCATGATCTATACAAAGGAGATAAATGGCTTGGGTTAACTTCACCCTCACCTCTAGAAAGAGAGGGTTTAGGAAAGAGAAATTGAGAATATTTGAAAAGTAAATCTAGAAGATTAATATTGAAATGAATAAATAAAAAGTACTTACCTCTGAAAAAGAATCTACTGAAAACCTTGTCAAACAGTCTCAGAAATTGTTGATTTCTGAACCCTACACCAAAACTGTGAGATCTACAAAACCCAAAAATATTTTTCTTTTTTGTGCCAGGTTGACCTTGACCCAAATTTATGTTGACCTTGACCCCAAAATTTTGACCTTGACCTGCGCTACTCTGACATAAATTTTGTTCGCAAATCCTGAAAGTTTGTCGAAAAGGGTATCTGAATTTGCTCTATAATTCAATGTTTCGCACCTGCACCTGCGAGAAAAATGGTTTTGTATGTTGGGGGGAGGGGTTTGCCTTAGTCAAACCCCAATTTAGGAATTAACCTTCAAATTGAATAGAAATTGAATTGAAATTGCAGTAATAAACAAAGTAAATGGAACAATTCACCTGGCTTATGTTGAAACCCTTGTGGAGGATTCAAATCCTTGAATCCACAAGTATGGATGCTCCAAATTAATGTAGAATTTTAGGATGTCTCAAATAAATTGTCTTTAGATCTTCAACACCAATCTTGAATGGATCTTAGAATAGGAAGAGGCTTGAATGGATGTGGATGGAGAAAACTTCAACAAGAGGGTTCCATGGAGCTTTGAATCCTTCAATGTCTACCAATGGATCTCCTTGATGAATTGAATGTTTGAATGCTTGAACACTTAAATACTTGAATGTAGATGATTTCTTGAATTCTTCCTTTCTTCTTTCTTCTTTATGATTGATGATAGATCATTGATCTTGTGTTGTGGTGGAGGATGGAAATGAGAGGAGAAAGCTTCCTTTTATACTAGTCTAGGGAACAAACTTCTAGAGAGGCCAACATAGGAGAATTAAATTCCCATTAAGCCTATACCCTTAGAAGTGAACCTAAATTAAATATAATTTAAGAGTTTACCATTTCAAAGCCCGAAACAGCTGACCAAGAAGTGGGAAAATAAATCTTTCTAAAACCTGACATCTGGAAACCTTCAAATTTTGAAATTTGGACCCCGAGTAAAGATCGAGGTCAATCTTGACCCAAAAAGGTTGACCTTTACCCTAAATTTAAGAATCTCAAAATTTTAGATCAAGATGCCAGAAATAGGTAGGAAAGAAGTGGAAAATGAGGCAAAACAAGGGAAAAAGCTAGATCCAAGTCAAAGACCCATTCAAGGCATTTGACATGACCCCAATCCACTTACTCGAAGGGCTAAAATAGTCCTAAATGGAAGTGCTTCTATTTTCTGATGATACGTTTAGCCCCCCCTTTAGCAAGAGTATGAACTCAATGCAAACTATTGGTAAAGGAGATCACAAAGAAAAATAAAATCTTATTGACATCAAAGGGACAAATCAATCCTCAAGCCCCTAGGGACTCAAGTCTTTGTCAACCCCAAGATTACAATAAGAGATACATCACTATATAAAAGAGAGAAAAGGGGAGAGAGGAGTGGCTAGCTCGCCCAGTAAGATGTGTGTATCTCACTGTGAACCACAAAAAGGATAGGATGTCCCACCAAGAAAGCACTTGATAGTCACCCCATAAAGTTGTGTGCCTTCTAGCAGCTTTGTGCATGTATGTAGTGCATCTTTTGATAGCTTTTATGAAGTACCCATGGATCCATATCCTCATATCACCATAGAATACATTTGTAAAATGCACATCTCTTCGGGATTTAGCAACTTATGTTTGTTACCTTCTGAGGATTTAGCATGCTTCAAAACAAAAGGTTAGAACAAAAATGCATAATATAGAATGAGGGAGACCATATATATGCCCCCCTCCTTAAGATGGAAAAATACATACTATTTTGACATGTTAAGGAGAAAAAAACAAGGATAAAGCCTTCTTCAATGTCAAGACAATATCCATAGACAACACCCAGTCCAAGCCAAGAAGGTCACAGCTCCTATGAGGCCATGGAAGGGGCGAATGCAAAGAGATATCATGCAAGAAGTAAAAAAATTACCCTTGTGAGGTATAGCACACTATTCAGTTTCCAAGGTGAGAGATTTATCAACCATGGAAACCCAATGTCAAACAATGAAATAGGTTATGATGAAGGACATAGATCCTCAATGTAAATCAAAATTTTCATGTATGATTGGATATCACATAATAGATAGATATTGCTTAACCAAGGGAAAATTTGATCCTGGAAAGATAGAAAAGAAGGAGATGGCATCCTTTCCCCCTAAGCGTAGGAACAAGGATGGAAGGGGACATATTATATCACTCACAAAACTATACAATACAATGAGCCCCCAAGGATTAGGCTAAAATTGTTTACATAATGTGGAGCTCCATAATAGGAACATAAATGTTTTTTAGAGAAAACGGGATTGAAATACAACTCATTGCCACTTGATATAGAAATAACCTTACTATCAATGAAATTCCTAATCTTATAATGTAAAGCTTGACATTCATTAGTAGAGTGATCATGAAATCTATGATACAAACAAAAAGAAAGAGTCTTCAAGTGTGGACTACGTTTCTTTTTGCATTTAGGTCTAGTAATCATCTTAGCACAAAGGAGTTTAGGCAAAAGAACTTCTTGGTCAAATTCCTTCATAGGTTCATCATGTTTTGAAGTGTTATCTGAGATGTTGTTAACATATTTGTTGTTGAGGATTAAATCCCAATCCATAAGAATTCTCATGCCCCCCATTCTGTAAGGGCATTTGAATTCCCTGTTTATGCTTACCACATCCTTGACCATTGAATCTTTGTTTCACTAGGAAATGATAATCAGGACCATAATGAAAAGCCATATCAGGAGTCAATGGAACTTCAGTAGTCACTATGTCATCATTAGTAGGTTTGATAGATTCATAGTGGGTAGAAGTAGTGAAAAATTTATTATGAAGGGAATTAGAAGTATAAACAAAAGCTCATTGTTCAAACTCTCTTTGTTGCTTCATAAAATCAAGATAAAAAACCTTATACTCTCCAATAAAGGTAGGACTAAAATCCAAGGTTCCCCAATCATCACCAGGAAGAGTATTAGAGGAAGAAGGATTACTATTAGGAATAGGAGTAGTGTGGATTTGAATATTCAAACAAGGATTTGATGCATCATCCGCATGAAGTGTATACATCATGTTGTTGTGCATAAACTTGACTCTACAGTGAAGGGTGGAAGGAACAACATTCATCTCATGCAACCAAGGTCTACCCAAAAGGAGGTTATAATTAAGAGGTCTAGGCATAACATGAAAATGAGTATTTAGGATGACTAGACCTACTTTGATAGGTAAGGTAATGATGCCCAAAGTTTTCTTATCAATATTATCAAAGCCACATATAGGAATATTGTTAGGTTGAATAGTTGAAAGATCGGATTTAATCACTTTGAAATGTCCATTGTACAAACATTAAGCCCAGATCCATTATCAATCAAGGTCCTACAAATGATACTCTTATTGATAGTAACATCAACCATAAGAACATCATATTGATTCTAAACTTCTTTAGAAGGTAAATCCTTTTGAGTAAATACAATGTCAGGAGGACCTGGGGTAGCATGCATACATTGTAAGAAGGTATTAATGTTCTCTTGATTAGGAGGTGGAGTGGGAAGAGTTGTTAGATATTTTTTCAAGGCTTCATGGTAGGTAGGTAAAGTTTGAAGAAGCTCCCATAAATAAATATTGGCAGGGGTATTGTGCAATTGGTTTATCAAATCATACTCCTTGCTAGGAAGATGGGGTGGAGGAGGAAGAATGGGTTGAGAAGGTGGAAAAGAAGTAGAAACCACTGGATTAGGTTGAGGGTTATTCCTTGTATGATATGTGTGAGCTATTGAATCTTGATCATTAAAAGACTCTAAATACTCCATAGGTTTACCTTTGATAGTAATACGAGGACAACCTTTGATAGTCAACAAGGGTTTGGGATAAACCATGTTAGTTGTCTCAATACTACAAATAGATTCACAAGGAAGCAAAGAAGACATCCTAGGAGGAGATGAGGTAGGATCTTGATTCTCCATAAGATCATCACTAAGAGGGAGAGTATTAAGGGAATTCATATCATTCTCTGCTAATGCCTCGTCACTAGAAGGAATCCCAAATGTAAAGCATCTATAATGTCATCTTCTTTCATTAAAATTTCTACATAAAGGGAGTTTATTTTAGAAAAATATTCACCATCATGTATGAATATGTCATCCATTAATAAATCACCCTCTTGTATCAAAGCTTCTTCATGAGGAGGGGATAAATCAATGTCTTTATCCAAGGGTTCATTCCAAAAATTAGAATCATCCACAATGGTTTCATGAGGAAGAGAGTAATCAACATCCAAATCCAAAGGTTCATCCCAAATAGGAGGATTATCATCCCTATCAATAAAGTACATTGTAGGAGCGCCATAAATCACTTGATCCCTATAGGGGAAAGAAGGTAAATTATATTCTAAAGTAGGCTCATAGAAAAGAGATATATTAGGAGAAGAATTAGCATCAATCCCCAACTCATCTCCATAAAGAGAAATATGATGGAGAGATAGATTAAAGCAATCTTCTTTCTCTAATATATCATTACAAGGTAATACAAGAGAGGAAAAAGCAACATCCCACGTAGTAAATAAAGTCTTTCTAGGTGCATCAATGTTCCAAATAGTGGAACATGAAGGTAACAATGTACACATCCTATGGTAAAGGTCAATTGAAGAGGTTGTGGAGGAGGGTGAAATAGGGATAAAGCTTCTTCACAAGGAGGGGATAAATCAATGTCTTTATCCAAGGGTTCATCCCAAAAATTAGAATCATCCACAATGGTTTCATGAGGAAGAGATTAATCAACATCCAAATCCAAAGGTTCATCCCAAATAGGAGGATTATCATCCCTGTCAATAAAGCACATTGTAGGAGCACCATAAATCACTTAATACCTAAAGGGGAAAGAAGGTAAATTATATTCTAAAGTAGGCTCATAGAAAAGAAATATATTAGGAGAAGAATTAACATCAATCCCCAACTCATCTCCATAAAGAGAAGTATGATGGAGAGATAGATTAAAGTCATCTTCTTTCTCTAATGTATCCTTATAAGGTAATACAAGAGAGGAAAAAGAAACATCCCATGCACTAAATAAAGTCTTTCTAGGTGCATCAATGTTGCAAATAGTGGAACATGAAGGTAACCATGTACACACCCTATGGTAAAGGTCAATTGAAGAGGTTGTGGAGGAAGGTGAAATAGGAATAGGGTCAATGGAGATCTCATTCAAACAGATTTCATCCTCACTTCCATATACCTCATTAGGGGATCTATCCTCTTTTGTAATAAAAGCCTCATTAAAGTATTCAAAACAAAAATCATACATGTTGAACACAAAGTAATACTACAAGCATGAAAAATGTAAATGTTTTTGTATATTTAAAGAAATTTTATGATTTTTTTATTTTTATTTTTGAAATATAAATGCAAGAGCATAAAATAAATCTACTTTTATATGTATGAAAGATCTAACATAAAATGAAAATCTAACACCAAAAAGAAAGAGTTGTCGTAAAACAAGTTCACCAAAATGTATAGGGTGAACCACAAACACAATAAGGCATCTAATTCCACAAAAGATAGTGGGTAAGCTTGTTGGGTTCACCAAAATGTATAGTGTGAAAATGGATCCACAATCTAAACAAAGGAGAAGAATAATACCAAGATTTATCCTCCAATGAGACCCAATTAACACCAAGCTAAGTGTTAATTTGTGACCTATACAAAGGAGATAAATGGCTTGGGTTAACTTCTCCTTCACCTCTAGAAAGAGAGGGTTTAGGAAATAGAAATTGAGAATATTTGAAAAGTAAATCTAGAAGATTAATATTGAAATGAATAAATAAAAAGTACTTACCTCCAAAAAAGAATCTGTTGAAAACCTTGTCAAATGGTCTCAGAAATTATTGATTTTCATGATCCTAAATTGAAACTGTGAGATCTATAAAACCCAGAAATATTTTTATTTTTTGTGCTAGGTCAACCTTGACCCAAATCAAGGTTGACCTTGACCCAAAAATTTTGACCTTGACCTGCGCTGCTCCAACTGAAATTCTATTTGCGGATCCCGAAAGTTTTCCGAAAAGGGTATCCAAATTTTCTCTGTAATTCATTGTTCCGCACCTACACCAATGAGAAAAATGGTTTTTTTTGTTGGGGGGGGAGGGGTTTTCCTTGGTCAAACCCCAATTTAGGAATTAACCTTGAAATTGAATTGAAATTGCAATAATAAACAAAGTAAATGGAACATTTCACCTTGCTTATGTTGAAACCCTTGTGGAGGATTCAAATCCTTGAATCCACAAGTATGGATGCTCCAAATTAATGTAGAATTGTAGGATGTCTCAAATCAATTAACTTTATATCTTCAACACCAATCTTGAATGGATCTTGGAATAGGAAGAATCTTGAATGGATGTGGATGGAGAAACCTTCAACAAGAGGGCTCCATAGAGCTTTGAATCCTTTAATGGCTACCAATGGATCTCCTTGATGAATTGAATGTTTGAATGCTTGAACACTTGAATAATTGAAATCTTGAATGTAGATGATTTCTTGAATGATTCCTTTATTTCTTGCTTCTTGATGATTGATGATAGATCATTGATCTTGTGTTATGATGGAGGATGGAAATGAGAGGAGAAAGCTTCCTTTTATACTAGTCTAGGGTACAAACTTCTAGAGAGGCAAACATAGGAGAATTAAATTCCCATTAAGCCTATATCCGTAGAAGTAGACCTAAATTAAATATAATTTAAGATTTTTTCATTTTGAAGCCCGAAACAGCTAACCCGAAAGTAGGAAAATAAATCTTTTCAAAACTCGACATCTGAAAACCTTCAGATTTTGATATTTGGACCCCAGGTCAAGGTCGAGGTCGACTTGGACCTAGGTCAGGGTCAAGGTCTACCTTGACCTAGGTCAAGATAGAGGTCGACCTTGACCCAAAAATGTTGACCTTGACCCTGAAGTTAAGAATCTCATAATTTCAAATCAGGATGCCAGAAACAGGCAGGAAAGAAGTGGAAAATGGGGAAAAATAGGGGAAAAAGCCATATCCAAGTCAAAGACCCATTCAAGGCATTTGAAATGACCCAAAACCACTTACTCAAAGGGCTAAACTAGTCCTAAATGGAAGTGCTTCCATTTCCCAATGATACAGTGGCCTTTGGGATTTAGTAGATCTTTTGATTGGATTTTTCTTTTCTTGACCATGTCTTTTAGAGTGGACATGGAAATCTTTGGATTTTTGTGGATAGTTCCCTTTATGTATCTTGGATATGGCATCCAAATTATTGTGAGGAGTATTAGAAGGAATATGAGAAGGTGCATGGAATGGAGGAGATATGGATGGAAAGATGGAAGAAGATTGGTAGATAAGAGATATGGGAATGTGCCTTTGTTGATCCTGACTAGGAATTCAATTTTTGTGATGGGATTTATGGATGAAGGATTAAGTAGGATAAGATGGGGGATGATATTTTGGGATGTAAGGCCCCAAAATGGATTTTGTATGTGGAGGCTATGTGATGGTATATTTTGGGACATAGTGACCCAAAATGGATTTGGAGGATGAAGGAGGATTGTGATAGGTTGTTCTAGGTTGCAATGATGGAGGAGGAGGAATGACATTGTATGCTTTGGAGGGATGATGGGAAGATGCAATAGTGTTTTTGGAAGGATGCTTGAATTTAGTTTTAGTTGTACCAACATTTCAAGAGGAAGTTTCTTTAGATGTGTGACCAATACGACATGAGTTTGGATGTTTTTTATCCTGAATGGGTTCCAAAGTTCCTTGTTCATGGATGCCTAGGCCTTTTCCTTGATAATTCTATTTCTTGAGCATTTTATCCAAGCAAGGATATTTCTAACTTGGGGAATAAGATAAACATCTAGTATTAGGTGCCCGAGTAGAAGACATGAAACTCATTTCTTCTACATCGAGTGGGATTTCCTTGAAAAATATAACTAGACCCAGGGGATAGAGTGATGGAAGTAGGATAGTTGTTAGAGGATCACAAAGTGAAGATGATGGGATGATAGGATCTTTACTAGAATTGGGAGATGGTAATGGATCTTGAGATGGAGGAATTGGGATGGTAGGTTCTTGGATTGGAGGGGATGGAAGTAATGAATCATGCAATAGAGGAAGTGATGAAGGGTGCTCCCCTTAATACCACAAACACATAACAGGAATAGAGAAACAACAACAATATGCAAGAACAGAAAATTGGCTTCTTATTATCTCCACAAATGTGGAATTACAAACTTTCAGAATTACAATATGCAAAGCCACATGGGCATTCCCTTACAATATTCTGTAGGACAAAGCCTTGAACTATTACCCAGATCTACTACCCAGAACTATTCTGAACTGCCTAAGACAATAATACAGCCTTCCTTATATAGGCAATTATCCACCGCCTGGGAAGGTTCCAGAATTTTAGCCAATAAGGCCGACCAAACTTAGAATTATTTTTATTTTACATTTCATTACATCATAGTCGGCTCAAAATAAATTTTGAAACCAGAACAGAAATTTTGAAGAAAAATTATTTTCCGCCATTTCAAGTGACCCAACTTCCGAAGACCATAAGTCATCACCAGTTGACCCGATTAACTATTGTAACCTCATTTCAGAAAGGGCGCGAGGAGCTCTACAACGCCTGAATTAAGCAAGCTTCATTCAGCCCAAAATTCGACCTCATCCGGGGCCTCTAAAGCCTTCAAAACTGAGTTCAAAGTTTCTGTCCCCTGCTGCCAATACCGAAAATCTTCAATATCTTCCAATATACACTTGATCTGGCAATGAAACTTTACTGGCAGACTTGTATGACCAAAATGAACCTCCAAGAAAGAAATCAGATCATTCTGAGCACATACGAAAATTACCAAAAATAGTAACTTTCCATAAATAGCAGCTCTGCACAAAATAGCCCTTATTGAATATAAAAACAGAAATATTTTTTTGGGTGATGCAAGATTGCTCTTACACCCAGGATGCTCCTGCATCAGACACCCAGGGTAATTTGAGAAGTGACCCTGTCACGACTCAGGCGTGCAGAGGGAAACCAAGACGGTTAACCTCCTCCTTTGTTAGCCATGATGAATCTTCAACAGGCCGTCCTTTCCATTTGACCAGATATTCTTCATATGTCCTGTTCCTTGTGCTTCTGCCAACACGACTGTCCAGTATATCTTCGATCTCCTTAGTGTCTGAACTAGTTGCTGGAATACTCCACTGTGCTGCTGTGATCTCATCTTCAACACCTCCTTCATGATACTCTGTCAGATCTGAAATGTTAAACACTGGTGAAATATTTAGCTCAGTAGGCAATTCTACCTCATATGCGTTTCCTGAATCATGTTTCCTCAATATCTTACATGGTCCAAACTTCTTCATTTTCAGCTTGTTATATGTACCAACTGGAAACCGCTCCTTCCGCAAATGAACCATGACTTCATCACCAACCTGAAATTCCTTATACCTCCTTTTTTATCTACCTTAGCCTTATACTATGCATTCATCTTGGTAATATGCTTCCTCACCTCCTCATGGATGTTCTTCAAGTGTTCTGCAAAATCCTCAGCTTCAGCACTACTTATTTCTCCTTTATCTATCTTCCTCAATTCAGATGAATTTCTTGGACTACTTCCATATACAATTTGGAATGATGATTTACCAGGGCTCCTATTGATAGAATTATTGTATGCAAATTCTGCCTGTGGTAAAATCAAATCCCATCCTGTTGGCTTATCTCCAACCAAACATCTCAGCAAATTTCCCAAGCTCCTATTCACCACCTCTGTCTGTCCATCAGTCTGTGGATGATGTGATGAACTGAACTTCAAATCTTTCTTCAACTTCTTCCACAATGTCCGCCAAAAATATCCAACAAATTTAGTATCTCGATCTGAAACTATGGTCTTTGGCAAACCATGTAGTCTCACTACTTCTCTGAAAAACAATTCTGCTACATGAACATCATCATTAGTCTTCTTGCAGGGAATAAAATGTGCCATCTTCAAAAATCTGTCAACCACCACAAAAATTGAATCATGTCCCCGCTGTGTCCTCGGTAAACCAAGAACAAAGTCCATGCTGATATCCTCCCAAGGCTTCTCTGGTATAGGTAATGGCTGATACAACCCTGTATTCTGCTTCACTCTTTTCGCCATCTGACATACTCTGCAACTCTGTACAAACTTCTTCACATCTTGCTGCAACTGCGGCCAATAATAATTCTCACTAACCAAACCAATGATTTTATCACGACCAAAATGTCCAGCCAATCCTCCACTATGCTTCTCCTTGATGAGATTCTCCCTCATAGAACTTCATGGAATGCACAACTGACTCCCTCTGAATAGCATATCATCCTGGATGATGAAATCCAACCATTTCGTCCTGTCTAGAGTAACAGGTTCTGTACAAGCTTTCCAAGCTTCACCAAAATCAGGATCCTCTGGATACAAATTATTGAGTTCCTTGAACCCAACCACTTCAATCTGCATTTCTATCAGCAATAGTTGCCTTCTGCTAAGAGCATCTGCAACCCTATTAGACTTTCCACTCCTGTGTTTCAGAACAAATGTATAACTCTGCAAAAACTCAACCCATTTCAAATGCCTCTGATTCAACTTTCCTTGACTATTCAAATATTGCAAAGCTTGATGATCAGTGTACAAAACAAACTCCTTAGGAAGTAGATAATGTCTCCACTTCTTTAATGCCTGAACTATAGCATAAAATTCTTGATCATAAACAGAATACTTCCTCTTGGCATCATTTAACTTCTCACTGAAATAAGCAACAGGTTTACCTTCTTGGCTCATAACAGCTCCTATTGTAGTACTACTAGCATCACAATCTACTTGAAACACCTTATTAAAATCTGGAAGTGCTAAAACAGGTTGTTCTGTAACTTTTTGTTTCAACAATTGAAAATTCTTTTCTGCCCCATTAGTCCACTTAAATTTCTTTCTATCCCCTCTCATTGTTTCAGTCAAGGGTCCACAAATACTGCTAAAATTTCTGATAAACTTTCTGTAAAAGCTAGCTAGACCATGAAAAGATCTTACCTCAGTAGCACTCCTTGAAGTAGGCCATTCAAGGATAGCCTGTACCTTCTCTGGGTCCATTTTTAGACCTTCTGCTGAGACTACAAATCTCAAATACACTAACTCTTTCTTCACAAAACTGCACTTCTTCAAATTAATCAACAATTTCTCTTCTCTCAGCTTCTCAAATACCATATGAATATGCATCATATGCTCCTCCAACGTCTTACTAAAGATCAAAATATTATCTAGATAAACAATGACAAACTTACCTAGAAATTCTTTCAGAACCTCGTTCATGAGCTGCATGAAAGTGCTCGGTGCATTGGTTAGCCCAAAAGGCATGACTAACCACTCATACAGTCCTTCCTTTGTCTTGAAGGAAGTCTTCCATTCATCTCCTTCTCTGATCCGAATCTGATGATATCCACTTTTTAGATCTATCTTTGAAAAATACACAGCTCCACTCAAATAGTCCATAATATCATCTATTCGTGGCAATGGAAACCTGTACTTGATTGTGATCTTGTTTATTGCCCTAGAATCTGTACACATCCTCCATTCTCCATTCTTCTTTGGTGCTAATACCACTGGTATAGCACAGGGACTCAGACTCTCACGGATCAATCCTTTTTGTAACAACTCATGTACTTGTCTGTTCAACTCCTCACTTTCTGCAGGTGTCATTCTGTGTGCTGCCTTGTTCGGCAAACTCGCTCCTGGGATCAAGTCCATCTGGTGGCTGATCTTCCTGACTGGTGGTAATCCATCAGGCACGTTATCGGATACAATATCTTGAAACTCATTCAACAAATCTGCAACTTCTACAGGAACATCTTCTACTTCCTCTTTACCAGCTTTTGGAATTAAAGCAAAACATACATGCTCATGCCTCATACCATCTAGGAAATTTCTTCCATCAACAAGAGTTATCCTTGCAGTACCACATACCTTTTCTTCAGTCTCCTTCAATGGTTTTAGCTTATGTCGCACTCCATCCTTTGTCAGGGAATAGGTATTCGCACGACCATCATGTACAGCACATCTGTCAAACTGCCATGGTCTACCCAACAACATATGACATGCATCCATAGATATGATATCACACAATACCTCATCTTGGTATCCGCCGATCTTGAACTTTACCAGGCACTGTTCACTGACCATGACCTTGTGGTCATCCTGCACCCAGGCAATCCGATATGGATGTGGGTGTTTCTGTCTCTTGAGCTTCAACTTTGTCACTATCACTTCTGACACCAAATTGTCAGTGCTTCCACTATCGATAATCACATCACAGCATTTACCCTCACACTTGCATCTAGTGCGAAACAGGCTCCTCCTTTGCTCAGGTTCATTCTCACCACTCAACAAGACTCTTCTGTTAATCAACTTTTCTCCTCTTTTAGCATCTTCAGAATTTGATGATCTAGCATCTTCATCTACATGTGCAACTCTGGCCTGGCCTTCATTTCTCCTGTCTGTTCTTCCTTGGCACTGAGGACATTCAAATTCCCTATGACCTTCTTCTCCACAGTGAAAACATGTTCCACGGAAGCCACCTCTTCTAGATCCTTGTCCTCTTCCTCCTCCTCTCTGATCTCTATTATTCTGATCCTGGAAATGATTGGAATTATTTCCTCGCTGATTCTGACTGCTACTGGCCTCATCCTTCTTTTTCATATCTTCATTTCGGCCACCATATGACCGTCCACCAGATCGTCCACCACGACCTCTTCCGTTTTGTCTGCTCTCAAACTTCTTGTTCAGCTTTTCCTCTACTTTTAGGGCAAACTGGTATGCCTCTTCAATACTGTTCATTCGAACCAGATTCAGCTCCTCCTGAATGCTTGGCCTTAACCCATTAAGGTATCGGGCAACTTTCTCTTTATCAGCTTCTGCATGGCCTGTTCTGATGAGAAGTCGATAGAACTCCTCTGTATACTCCTAAATAGATCTTCCTGCTTGCTTCAAACTTTGCATTTTTTTCAGTAGGTCAAGCTCGTAATCAACAGGAATGAACTGTCGCTTCAATTTATCCACCATCCGATCCCATCTTGTGATTTTATCTTTCCCTCTTCTATTTCACTCCAATTGAATTTCTTGCCACCAGATCTTCGCATGACCTTTCAATCTGGCCTTCGCAAATTTGACCCTATCAGGATCTTCAACATCTTCATACTCAAAATATTCCTCACATTCATTGATCCAGTCGATCAATTCCTCTGGGTTAAGATTTCCAGAAAATGTAGGAACCTCAATCTTAGGTCTTTTCCCAATCTTGGAAATCACCCGAAAAAGTCTTTCTTCCTCCTGGTTCACAATTTCAACTTCTCCTTCTTGATATTCTTCTTCGGCTTCATCCTCACTTTCGTCTCTGACATTAAGATTCATTCCTCTACGAATCTCTTCTTGCAATGCTCGCACTTGTCTCTGCAACTCTCTAACCTCAGGTGTCACAACACCAGGTCTTCCGCCACGTTCTCTTCGTGGAGGCATTTTCGCGATGCGCGCTGAAACCCTAACCACGGTCCTGGTGCAAACTGCCTCACAGTCGGCGATCTGTTTACACACTCAAGAACCCCTGCTCTGATACCACCTGATGAAGGGTGCTCCCCTTAATACCACAAACACATAACAGGAATAGAGAAACAACAACAATATGCAAGAACAGAAAATTGGCTTCTTATTATCTCCACAAATGTGGAATTACAAACTTTCAGAATTACAATATGCAAAGCCACATGGGCATTCCCTTACAATATTCTGTAGGACAAAGCCTCGAACTATTACCCAGATCTACTACCCAGAACTATTCTGAACTGCCTAAGACAATAATACAGCCTTCCTTATATAGGCAATTATCCACCGCCTGGGAAGGTTCCAGAATTTTAGCCAATAAGGCCGACCAAACTTAGAATTATTTTTATTTTACATTTCATTACATCATAGTCGGCTCAAAATAAATTTTGAAACCCGAACAGAAATTTTGAAGAAAAATTATTTTCCGCCATTTCAAGTGACCCAACTTCCGAAGACCATAAGTCATCACCAGTTGACCTGATTGACTATTGTAACCCCATTTCGGAAAGGGCGCGAGGAGCTCTACAACACTTGAAATAAGCAAGCTTCATTCAGCCCAAAATTTGACCTCATCCGGGGCCTCTAAAGCCTTCAAAACTGAGTTCAAAGTTTCTGTCCCCTGCTGCCAATACCGAAAATCTTCAATATCTTCCAATATACACTTGATCTGGCAATGAAACTTTCTTGGCAGACTTGTATGACCAAAATGAACCTCCAAGAAAGAAATCAGATCATTCTGAGCACATACAAAAATTACCAAAAATAGTAACTTTCCATAAATAGCAGCTCTGCACAAAATAGCCCTTATTGAATATAAAAATAGAAATATTTTTTTGGGTGATGCAAGATTGCTCTTACACCCAGGATGCTCCTGCATCAGGAAGTGAGGGGACAGGATCTTGATTTAAGTCTATAGGTATTTCAACATGCTTTTGGACAAGATCTTGACTTGATTGGATTGGTGTGGATAGAATGATGGGGGATTATGCAATTGTGATGGTAGGAAGAAGGGTGAGCTCATGAGGCTCATTTAATGTGGCTTGGATAATGCTGGGAGGAGGAGATGTGGATAGGGATTGGATCAAGTCTACAGATGGAAGGGACTCAACAATGTTAGGAGATGGAAGATGAGGATTCATATATGGGATATATGGAAGAAGGATAGTGGATGGGGGTTTTATGGATTCCACAGATGGGAAGGATTTAATGATGCTAGGAGATGGAAGAGGATCCATAGATGGGATATATCAAATAATGATAATGGATGGGCATGATGGAGGAGAAATGATGGATGTAGGAGATGGATGGGCATCATCACTGATGGCTTCACATGAAGGTTTGAGATGACATGTCTCATCAACTTTAGGAAAGGGATTTGTTGTTGGATTCCTTGTGAAACTCCTTGGATACTTTCATGATGGTGAAGGATGAGAATGTGTAGGATATGGAGAGCTTGGATAGTCCTCACATGAAGGTGGGGTGGAAGATTTTGAACTTTCTTGAGGGGATGACGGTGCAAATGAGGAGTTGGAGGATGACATGACTAGATAGTTCACATAGGTAGGTTTAGAGGAAGCTTGTGAACTTGATGGGCTATCGGATGAGGTAGGAGTGATGGATTGACGGATGCATTCTTATTGCAGAAGGGGATTTTTGGCAATGTAGGTAAGAAAGGAAGATGCTAGATTTAGATAGGATATAGTGGATGGTGGATCAAGATAGTATGGGGGATTAGGATAATGGATTGGAAGAATAGGATTTTGTATTTGAAAAGGGGTTGGAGGATAAGGACATGATGAAGGATTTGGATAAGGGATATAGCTCAGATTATTTCTATGGAAAGAGGGTGATTTAGATACAACCATAGAAGGAGATGGAGGTATGAAGTATTTATACAGAGGATATATAGGCTCAGGATAGGAAGAATGTATGGATGAAAAGGATAATGGATTTCCCTTTTCAAAGTAGGATAAGGAGAACTAGTGGATAATCATGAAGGAATGATAGGATAGTTTGGAGGAATGATTGGATTCTGGGGGACGTTTGGAGAAATATTGCTAAGGTTTTCAAAATAATCATCATGATCAACAAGACTTTCATCATCATCAGGATAGGATGGAGGAATGATTGGATTTTGGAGGATGTTTGGGGCAAGCCTTCTAAGGTTTTCAAAGATCTCATCATGATCAATGAGACTTTCATCATCATCAAGACAAGATGGAATAAGAGAAGTGACATAATAACTGAACTCATCATAATGGTTTTGAGACATGTTGACTTGTGGATGAGTTGGATGGGGATGAATTATGAAGATGGATTGGAATACTAACAAGATTTTAGACTAGGATGACAAGACTCTAAAATCTTGGATGACTTATGGATTTGGATTGATTGGTTTTGATATGGAAAAAGGATTTTGTGTGTAGAAATCTTTACTTGTGTATGTTTAAAAAATGTTTTGCACTGAGTCTAAAACTTTGAAAACACATCAAGCATGAACTACCTAAAAGAAAGGCTAGTATCAAAATCTTTTTCCATAGCTTTATATCCCAAAACAAGAATACAAATTGTAAGTAATCTTAAGGTGATCCGGGAAACCACTTGGATCGGTCCTTGCACAAATATTTTGATACCTTTGGAAGTAGATTGGGAAGCCTCTGATTTAACAAGCATCTGATTTGGTTCATGGTGTCCTCCCAATTGATTTGTATGCATGTGACTCACTTAAGAGCCTATTTGACCATGCCAAAATAGTAGGGATATTCACCTACCTCAGGCCACCATCAACATGCATCGCCTGAGCTTGAGGGGATGAAGCAAGAGTTTACTCAATGCTTTATTTCTATACCATTTGGGGAAGTACCGGTTTGAATTCATTCTCTAAAGAGGAAGCACTTTTCTCTTTGGACAGGCTTCTATAAAAGTAAAACAAGTGAACTCATCCAAGTTCAACTTCTTTTACGTCACTTAGTTAACAAGGATTTTGCATAATTGAAACTCATAGAAAGTACACCAAGAAGACTTCTTTGCCAAATTGATTAAGTGAATTGAAAGGAAATATTTCAAAGACATTTTTTTATGATTTTTATTTATTCATTCTTTGAAGACAAGAAAGCTTTTGAAAAGATATTGCAATTTTTTCTCTTTTATGCATTCAAGATTGAGTTTGCTTTCTAGGATCTTGATTTGAACTTTGAAATGAAATAGAAATACTTCTGTTTCAATTTTTAAGACATTCAAGATTGTGTTTTCCTTTGGAATCAAAGAAAATGACTCTTTTTATTTGGACTTTGGTTCATTTCTTTAGATTCATTCAAGAGTTTCTGCTTTAGAATTCAGTTTTTAAGCCCAAAAGAAGTGTTCCTAGAGTGCTTTATGCATGAAAATTTTGAAAAAAATAAATATTTTTCAAAAAGAAGTTTTTTTTAACCAATAAAAAAGCATTAAAATTGATTTAGGAATGTTTAGGATAGTTTAGGATTTCTTAGGAACTGATTAGGAAGGAGATGCAGTTTTCCTAGATCGCATGAAACTTAGAAAACACTTAAGATATTGCAAAAGAAGTTCAATTTAGCCAAGGAAAATGAACCAATATTGATATAGGAACACTTATAATGGTTTAGGATTGATTAGGAACACATTAGGAAAGATATGCAAATTTCTAGTTCTTTTTAAGCATCCAAAATTTGAAGTGTTCCTAGTTTGCATGAAAGAACCCTAAAAACCCTAGATTTGCATGGATGAAGTTATTTTTAGCCAAATGAGATACATTAGAGGTGATTTTGATTTATATAGTATCAATTAGGAATTTTTATGAAACATTTAGGAAGGATTTTTAGTTTTTTCCATTTAAGGCATTCAAGAGTGAATAGAAGTTCATTTTAAGCCAAATTTGTGAGCGGAGATTATGCTAGCAGCAACAGATCTAGAAATGAAGAAGATAGGAAGAGTGAAGAAGGTATTTCCTTTCTTGTGAAAAGAGAACTAGATGGTAAGAACATTTTTAAATTTTGGACTTGTCAAGAATTTGGTCATTTTGCATCTAAATTTCCTAAGAGAGTCAAGAAGTATAGAAAGAACTTTAAACCTAGGAGATCTAAAGAATGCTATTATGAAAATGATGAAGAACTTGAAGCTAGTTTGGAGAAATATTTGAGTGAAAGTGATACTAAGAATGATGATATAATATTTGTAGCAATTAAAGAAGAACATCCTGAAACAGAAATTAAGGAAGAAAAGGCTTTAGTTTCTCAAGTAGAAAAGAAAACTAATTGGATTATAGATAGTGGTTGTTCACATCATATGACTGGAGACATGAAGTTCATAAAGTTTAACAATTATGATGGAGGAATTGTTATATTTGGAAATAATGCACCTTTTTTTATTAAAGGTATAGGCTCTATTAATCTTGATGGAAAGACTAATACTAATGATGTTTACTTTGTGGATGGTTTGAAACATAATCTTTTCAGTGTTGGATAGCTAGTTGATAAGGGATATCAAGTTTGGTTCACTAAGAAAACTTGTGTAATCAAAGACAAGCATGATAATTTGACTAGTACTAGATCTAGAACTAGAGGTAATGTATTTCAGTTGAATCCTACTGAGATGATATGCTTGATTACTAAGATTGATGATAGTTGGTTATGGAAAAGAAGATTTTGTCATATAAACTTTGATAACATTGTGAAAGTAAGTACTACACTTGCGGTAAGAGATTTTCCTAAAATTATGAAGCCTCCTAACATGATTTGCAAGGAATGTGTGATGGCTAAACAAAAGAGAAGCTCATTTCCCAGCAAAAAGCTTACAACAATAGAGAAGTTGGAAATTGTTCATATAGATTTGAGTGGTCCTACAAGACTAGAGGATTCTATGGAGAAAGGTATTTTATAATTCTTGATGATGTTTTTACAAGAATGATGTGGATTGGATTTCTTAAAGAAAATTCTAAAGCATTTGATAAGTTTAAGATCATTAAGAATAATGTTGAGAATGAACCTCAAATGAAGATTAAATTTTTGAGATCTGATAGAGGTGGAGAATTTACTTCAAAGGAATTTAACATTTTTTGTGAAATGAATGGCATTAAGAGACATTTTTTAGCCCCTAGGACACCTAAACAAAATGGTATTGTAGAAAGAAGAAAAAAATCAGTGACTGAAGCAACAAGAGCTATGTTATTTGAGAATGATTTGGAAAAGATATTCTAGAGAGAAGCAGTGAACACAACAATGTATACAATGAACAAAGTACAAATCAGAGCAGACACAGACAAGACACCCTATGAACTATGGTTTGGACATGCACCATCAGTTAAGTATTTTAGAATTTTTGGAAGCAAATATTATATTAAGAGAGATGATGACATTGGAAAGTTTGATCCTATAAGTGATGAAGGTATATTTCTTGGATATTCATTGAAGCACAAAGCTTATAGATGTTACAATAAAAGAAATAAGAATATTGTTAAGAGCACAATTGTTAAAGTTGATGAAAAGTTCAAAATTCAGGAAAGAATTCTTGATTATGAATTAGATGAAGGAACTCATCCTAGAACAAATCCAGAGACTACTAAATTATTCTATGAAACTGACAGTGATTTGTTGAATGAAAGCTATAGTGAAGAAATCATTGAAGAACCTACAATAGAAACAAGAAGTGAGACAGTGACACCTAACTTGAATCTATCAAGGGATCATCCTATTGAGTAGATTATTGGAAGCATAGACAAAGGAGTTTTGACATGAAATAAGGTACAAGAACAGTTGTGTTTGATTTCTCAAATTGAACCTAAATCTACTAGTGCAGCCTATGAAGATGAACATTGGATTAAAGTTATGAATAAAGAACAAATCAGATTGAAAAGAACAAGACTTGGGAATTGGTCCCTATACCTAAAGATAAGAATGTTACAGGAAAAAATGAGTATTCAGAAACAAGATGAATGAACAAGGAGAAGTAGTAAGGAAAAAAGCAATATTGGTATGTAAAGGATACTCACAGTAAGAAGGAATTGAATATGAAGAAAATTTTGCACCAGTAGTAAGAATTGAAGTAGTAATAATGTTTTTGGCCTATGCAGCTTATAAAAAATTTAAAGTGTATCAGATGGATGCAAAGTCAGAATTTATGAATGGAGAATTGGAAGAAGAAGTCCACATTGAGCAGCCTGAAGGTTTTCCTTTAACTCAAGAAGGAGATATGGTTTGAAAACTAAAGAAATATTTATATGGACTAAAACAAGCACCTAGAGCTTGGTATGCAAGATTGGATAAGTATTTGATAAAATTGGGATTTAGTAAAGGCACAGCTGATAGAAACCTGTACACAAAGGAAATTGAAAATGGTTTGTTAGTTGTTATTTTTATTGATGATATTATCTTTGGAGGAGAAGATGAAGCCAATGATAAATTTGCAGATGAAATGAAGAATGAATTTGAAATGAGTATGATTGGTGAAATGAAATAATTTTTAGGATTGTAGATAACACAGAATAGTGATGGTATCTTTGTAAGCTAGACAAAGTACTTGAATGACTTATTGACAAGATTTGGAATGGAGAACTATAAGCCAGTTGGAACACCTATGGTAACTGGACACAAGTTATCTAGCACAAATGAGACTCCTGTAGTGGAACAAAAAAAGTACAGATCTATGATTGGAGAATTGCAATATTTAACTCATACAAGACCTGATATATCACATGCAGTTGGAATTGTAGCAAGATTTCAAGTTGAACCTAGAGAATCATATTATGCAGCAGTAAAAAGGATACTAAGGTATTTAAGAGGCACAATTGAGTATGGATTGTGGTATGAAAAATCTGATGATTTTACCCTATGTGCATATACAGATGCTAATTGGGGAGGTAGTGTTGATGACAAAAAGAGAATCAGTGGTGGAGCATTTTTCCTTGGAGGAAGATTGGTTTCTTGGCTAAGCAAGAAGTAGAACTATATTTCAAAAAGCACAATAGAAGTAGAATATGTGGCAGTAGAAAACAATTATAATCAGATAATTTTGATGAAGAAAATGCTAAAGGATATTGGAATAAAATTTGTTGAGCCTGTTGTTATACATTGTGATAACACCAACACAGTTAGTATGTCTAAGAACCCTGTGTTACATTATAAGACAAAGCATATAGAGATAAAGTATCATGTAGTGAGAGAGAAAGTGGTAGAGAAAGAAGTCAGACTTATGTATATAAGTATGAAAGAGAAGATTGCAGATATATTTACAAAACCTTTTCCTAAGGATACATTTGAGTATCTGAGAGGTATGCTTGGGGTTATGCCCCAGCCTAATCTTGAGAAATGATGTAGATTATTGCATCCATCCAGTGGTATATGAGCCCTACCTTTTTTTTGGACTAGATGGTGGTACTTCCTCTATGGTGGAGTATGTGTATCTATGCTAAGTCACAAGGAATCTAGTGAATGTATTTTCTGAACAATATCTTTTGACATTGAAGCTGTTATTGATATAGTGATGAAACATCTATCATTGATGTCAATGGGGGAGAAGTATACATGAAAAACCATCTATTGGAAAGAATTGAATAGGAAAATGAAGCAAGATTTGATTGATGAAGAGGACTTGAAAGTATTTTTAGAGAAACAACGTTGCATTTTTGGTATTCATGGAACTTGGATGTTTTTCATCTATATTGTCATCAATGCCAATGGGGGAGATTGTTAGGAATGAATGTTGAATATATCCTATGGGGGAGTATTCGTAGTCATTTTGTAGTAGTTGTTGCATTCATGACTATCATTGTCATTGATGTCAACATAGTGATCTACTAAAGATTAGCAAAGAAGCAGACAGTGTTTGAGTTAGCGCACTTGGGATATTGAAGATTAAGCTATGCAGAGTTTAGGACTTACTCTATAAGGTTTTATAAGATTTTGGTTAAGATCACATATGGTAATTCATTTATTCATGACAGTTATGAGGAAATCAGTGGAAGCAGTATTCAGGTAGTGTTCCTGAGTAGCGGTTTGTGGAAATCGGATGATATCTCCTAATTGGGATTAAATCTAATCATGCACAGTTATGAGGAAATTGAAGACATAATGTTAGTGATGTGGACATGAGCACAAGATTTGAGGTTGCACAAGTGAAGAATTAGCTTAATTGGAAGCCGATAGTTTTGTGTAATTTTTATCTAATTTGTGGAAACTTTTATTTTGTAATTTGTATGCCGACTCATTTGTAATTACTTGAGTGTGGTATAAAGGAAGGAATGTTTTCCTTGTTGTAATATATAGTTGTGTATTGTATTTGAAAGTGGATTGTGGAATTTTGCAATACTTGTTGAAAGAGGATATGCAAAGTATAGAGATCTGGTATTGAGATCTAATGAAGCAATTGATGTGGTTCGGCACAGTCAGATAAGGAGTATTGAATTGTTGAGATTAGTAATCTTTTGGTATTATTCTATTGAGTAATACAAAGATCAATTGGATAGTGTGTTTAGTGATCTTACACCTGAAGTTGTTTGGGCAGTGGGTCCTTTTATCTTCGTGGGTCCTTCTATCTTCCATAACTCCTAATAGAGTTAGAATCTTTTAGCAAGGATTCAAAGTCTCCTAACATGGACTCATATGTACTAAATGCATTTCATAAGACTCCTAATAGATTCCATCCTCTCACAAGGAACTTTCATATTACTACATCTTTTGTGGGCATCATTCCCACCGGGGTTTACTCTTTGATCAAGGGGTTCCCTAGTCAACATATCTTGTGTCATTGTGTTATTATGTATGTTTATCTTTCTATGGTTGTTGGTTTCATTTCTTACATGGTTAAAATCTACTGAAGTTGATAAAAGTTGTATTTATCTAATAACTGATTCACCCCCCCCCCCTCTCAGTTATCTTGGTGGACTTTACTTTCTAACATACAAGGTCAGTCATATTTACCATGAGGGGAATGGGGTTGCTGATGAGTTGGAAAATGTAGTTGCAGGTGAAGTAGAGGTGTTTGAGATAATTTCCTATTCATGAGAACTATAATGAATTCAAATTATTTGATGACAACTCATAACACAAAGGTGAGAGAGGTAATAATAAAGAAACAATGATAGTCATTTAGATCACATGAATTTACACTCAAGGTGGTCCACTAAAAATGGAAGATTTGAGCATGAGGTGGAACCATCTCAAGGAATTGGCTGTAGAAATCATCATCAAGAGACTAAGTGGCAATTCATTTTTAAAAGACAATTAATATTTGAGGAGATCTTGATCATAATGGAAGGAATAAATAACATCAGACAGTTCCTTTAGGAGATAGATATATACATATCTAGGATGGTTATGTTATCATATGTAAAAGTGGTCTTCAGTTTCTTCTCTTATGTTGGTCTTGAGTGCTAAAGCATTTGGTAGAGGAGATGGATACACCAGTTCTATCAAAGGAAATCAAGAAACATATGGCTTTCCTAGGTTAAATTATAGACAAGAGATTGATGGAAGTTTGGTGATGGTTTTGACTGCCCAGTTTTGGCAAGAGAAGTGTCAGCTAGAAGGATGTGTGCTAAAGAAAGGATCTCCTCAGAGGAGGAATGAGGTGATGACCTTGTGTGTTACTAGTGTGGAAATGGTCCCTACAAGGAAAAAAAAATTGGTTTTTGAAATATCAAATTTTGTATGTAAACATGTGGTTTTTTTCCCATTGATTCACTTGTAAGGCTGATAGAAGCCCAATTTTGCTGATGGAATGACTATTGTGAAAGGTTTTGGTGGGTAGGATAGGAATTTGGTTGCATAGTAGGATAGGGGTGTTTCTCTATGAAGGTGTAATTGGGAAGGGATGTCACAACACAATATTTAAATGTAAAAAATCTTTTTATAAGCTAATATAAAAGGTGTTGGCCTATCCAGCTATTTAATGATTAAAAAAATAGATTGCAAGGATAACAAGGGACATAATTATCATTTGTACAAGAGCATGTTAATTACCCTAGTTCATATAGCCTCAAAAGTGTGTAATAGATCTATTTCATTAAAGATCATCTCAAATACTTTCATAGATAACCCTTGGTATGACGTTGAATTCAAGGTTGTTAAGAGATCTCTTGAAGAGACGGAATTGAGTAAAACAAATATGAGCACATAAAAACAATTGATAAAATTTTAAAAAAGATATCTATGTGATTACATGAAGGAAGGAGTTTATCTCTTTGGGGAAACATAATCCTAAAGTTTTTTGGAGGGAGCTACAATAAAAGAGAAAATAAATAGGAAATAATATCATAGATACCCAATGGTTGGAGTATGCAAAAATTTTATATGAACGACCAAGTGGGGAAAATAACCCCCCCCCATAATTAATGCTTTAGTTGAGCTATTTTTTATTGAAGAAATTGAAAAAGGCATAAATAAGATGGAAAATGTTAAAGCTTAAGACATTGATAGTAGGAAAACAATTTTTTTTAAATGGGGATTAGAGCTCTTAGCTCTGCACATCAAGAACATTTTTAATAGGCTCACATAAGGCACATTTCAATTGAGTGGACAACTAGTGTTGTTATACCTCTTCACAAGAGTGGGGACATAAATTATCCTCCTAATTACTACACCATTATGGTCAACCCTCTTCTTGGAAAGCTCTTTGGGAGCATGTTAGAACTGTTAGGAATAACAATCGATAATACAACTGAGAGGGGGGCTGAATCAGTTGTATAGAAGATTATTAAACTTTAAACTTTAACTAGCAACAATATCAGATCCAATGAACACAATGAATGCCAACACAATAACATAATATTTTGGTCTCAGGGAAAACCTATTAAAGGTAAAAACCCTGGTGGGAATTAGCACCCACAAATGATGTATTAAGAGTATAGTTATCCTTGTTAGAAGATATAGCCCTGTTAGGAGATTATTGAAACATTAGAGTACATAGTCCTTGTTAGAGGATAGACCCTGTTAGGAGTCAAGAACAAAAGGGAGGGCTCACTACCCAAAGAAGGTTAAGTCCACCTTCAGAACTCACTATTTGCAACATAAGTGTATATGAAGAAATACACAATCTTTTGAACTGTTCGGCGGCAACTGTCTTTTCTTGATCAGTTCCAATGAAGTCCACCAACAAACCTCTGCTCTACATACAACAGACACAAGCTCACAACTTTCATAACCTCTCTATATCATCTTCTTCACATCCATGTCTTTTCCAAAGAAAAAGACCTTTCATTTATACCTTATTAAAATTCTCATAAGCAGGTCAGCCCATAAGGCTTTCCTAATTACAAACAATTACATAAACCCTTGCTAAGATACACATGGTATCTAAAAAAAGTCCACAATGATTACATTACAAAAATTAAGGACCGACATCCTTAATTCAAGTTCTCCATCCATCATACATGCTACATCTCTATAGTCAGCTACCAAATAGATCACCTTCTAGAGTACACACCATAGTTGATGCCATCCTACATTTCATACCTTGTGCAGTTCATAGAACATTCTTCAATACTCTATCTTTCATCTCTGAAGTTCTCATGCA
Organism: Chamaecyparis obtusa; assembly: GCA_027943335.1. Classification (NCBI taxonomy): domain Eukaryota; kingdom Viridiplantae; phylum Streptophyta; class Pinopsida; order Cupressales; family Cupressaceae; genus Chamaecyparis; species Chamaecyparis obtusa. Next base: position 1,550,712 of record BSBK01002633.1, on the reverse strand, counting down.
CTGATTTCACATCGCCTAAAATTTATACACAAAGCTCAGAGGCTAATTTTGTCATTTCTTACATGATGCAATCTTGGATATAAGATCACAACCCACTCCTAAACTCTCATATGTCTTCACAGCATCTGAAGCATTCGTACACTGTGATAACCAGTCTAATCTCCTCATAGAAACATATGTTGACATCAGTGACAAAACACAAATGACAATAGTATGAGTGCCCATTTAGTAACATAGTGATTAAACATATTAAATGTCTCAATCACCTCCCCATGCATTAGCAATATCTAGTAATCTCCCCCTTTGGAATTGATGTCAACATATGGGAAAATTCATCATCCCAAAGTTATATCAATCCAAATTTCTACAACCAAAAAAATCTCCCCATATAGTATGGATTTTCTCATAGCAACACTCCCCCTTTGATAGCAATGGCCAAGGGTGCCATGAGTCAACAACTAATTTCCATTATCTTTCTTCCATGATCACTCCCCCTGAGGAGTAGATCCCTACATCTAGTCCATATTATGATAAGGCTATGAAAAACCCTAGACTGATGCATCTTTGCATCATTTAATTATGACTAGGAGGGGCCTGAACCCCTAGCATACCTCTAAGATATTCAAAGATATCTTTCAACATTGGCTTTGTGAAGATGTCTGCAATCTGCTCTTTTGTACTAATATACTCTAATTTAATTTCCTTCTCTGCCACCTTATCTCTCAAGAAGTGGCACTTGATAGAAATATGTTTAGTTTTAGAGTGGATTACTAGATTCTTTGACATATTTACTATACTGGTGTTATCACAATGGATAACCACAGGCAAATCAAAAGTTATTCCAATGTCTGTCAGCATTTGTTTCATCCAAAAAATCTAAGTGCAATTTATGGCAGCAACCACATACTCTGATTCAATAGTAGATTGTGTTATACAATATTTTTTCTTACTTAGCCAAGAAACCAACTTTTTCCCAAGGAAAAATGCACCGCCACTAGTACTTTTTATGTCATCAATATTTCCCACCCAATTAGCATCAGTATAAGCATGAAGTTCAAAGTTTTCATTTATGTCATACCATATGGCATAGTCTATGGTTCCTCTTGGATACCTCAGTATCCTTTTCACAACAACTAGATGTGTTTCTTTGGGTTCTACCTAATATCTAGCCACAATTCCAACAACATTAGCAATATCTGGTCTAGTGTGGGTTAGATATTGTAGTCCTCCAACCATTGATCTATACAAGGTCTAAAAAACACACTTTGATTCATCATCAATTATTAGCTTATTACTAGTCACCATAGGTGTCCCTACTAGTTTACAGTCCTCCATTCCAAACTTCTTTAGCAATTCTTTGAGATACTTGGTCTGAGAAATAAAGATACCATTCTCATTCTGAGTTATTTGCAATCCAAGAAAGAATTCCATTTTGCCTATCATGGACATCTCAAATTCACTTTCCATTTCTTTAGCAAATTTCTTACATAGATCATCATTGCCTCCAAAGATAATATCATCCACAAAGACTTCTATTATCAGGATTCCATCTTCACTAGTTCTTAAATACAAATTACTGTCCACATTACCTTTTCTGAATCCAAGTTGAAGTAGGTACTTGTCTAACCTTGCATACCAATCCCTAGGAGCTTGCTTCAGCCCATACAGAGCTTTCTTCAACTTGCACACCATGTCTTTATCTTCGCATAGGGGAAATCCATCAGGTTGTTCTATATAAACTTCTTCTTCAAGATCTCCATTCAGAAATGCAGATTTTGCATCCATCTAATACACCTTGAAGTTCTTATGTGCAACATAAGCCAAGAAAAATATTATTGCCTCTATTCTACCAATAGGAGCAAATGTTTCTTCAAAGTCTATGTCTTCTTGATGTGAGTATCCTTTACATACTAGCCTTTCTTTTTTCCTTACAACAGTTCCTTCTTCATTCATTTTGTTTCTAAAAACCCATTTCGTTCCTATTACATTTTTTCTTTTAGGCCTAGGAACCAATTACCAAGTGTCATTATTCTTTATCTAATATAACTCTTCTTTCATAGCATTTAACCAAGATTCATCTCTACATGCTTCATTTGTAGTTTTTGGTTCAACTTGAGAAATCAAACAAATTTATTCTCTAACCCTTGATCTAGTTAGTACTCCCTAACTAGTATTGCCAATAATTTTATTTTCAAGATGGTTATTCTTTAAATACCTTGCTGTTTTAGGAGTCTCAGTAGCCTTACTTGTGCTAGCATCATAAGCCTCTTTTTCACTTTCTACCTCAATAAGTTCTTCTCCTTCTACAATAGTAGTAGTTTCTTTTATCTCTGAAGTCTGATTATTGTCATACATTCTTTCTTGTATCTAAAAATTCTCATCTATTCTTACATTGTTACTTTCAATCATCTTCCTTAATCTCTAATTGAAACATTTGTAAGCCTTTCTCTTAACAGATTAACTAAGGAAAATTCCTTGATCACTTCTAGCATCAAACTTCCCTATCTCATCATCTCTCTTGATATAAAACTTACTACCAAATATTCTGAAATATTTTACAATAGGAGTATGATCAAACCATAATTCATAAGGAGTCTTACTTGTACCTTCTCTAATCTAAATTATGTTCAATGTATACACTGATGTTCCAATAGCTTCTTTCCAATGTACATGAGATACATTTCCTTCAATCAACATTGTCCTAGCAGCATCAAGTATAGTCTCGTTCCTTCACTTTGCTATCCCATTTTGTTGTGGAGTCCTAGGAGTAGATGGTTGTCTCTTTATCCTATGCTCTTCATAGTATGAATTGAATAAGTCTGAAGTAAACTCTCCACCTCTGTCTGACCTTAAACACTTAATATTTAAACCTGATTCATTCTCAAATTTTTCTTTGAACAAGTTTAATTTATCAAATCCCTCTGATTTTTCTTTCAAATAAGTGACCCACATCATTCTAGAGAAATCATCAACAAAGAGTATGAAATACCTTTCACCATAGTATGATTTTTTCCTTGTAGGTCCACATAGGTCTATGTGTACTAGATCCAACTTATTTTTTGATGCATATGCTTTTCTTTTGTAACTGCTTCTAGTCTTTTTTCCCATGAAACACTCTCTACAAATAGTGTTAGATGGTTTCACAATTAGGTACAGCCTCTCCTAATTTTGTAGCTTCAAAGGTAGTTAGCTTTTTAATCAACATCTCCCTATTAACATTCGGAGTTAGAGGTATAGTTTCTTGAATAGACATAGCCTTGAGCTTGTAAACATGTGTCAAGGATCTAAGTATCTTTGCAATAACTTGATCTTCATCATAAGTGCCTCTGTAATTTCTGATTCCAACTATAGCTTCTTTAACCCTTTGAACATAGGCCCTAATGTTTTCATCCTCATTCATTTGTAGCTTCTCCATCTTTGTCTTCTAGTTTTTCAAATTCTCTTATTTGGTATACTTGTCTCCCTCATATAGTACTTATAATCTTTCCCAAATTAGGAATACCAAATCCAAGTCTTTAACTTCAGTAAACTCTCCTTCAGAGATTGCACTGATTAATACTTCTCTTGCAATCATGTTAAGTGAAAATATCTTCTTTTCATCCTTAGTAGTTTTTGTCAATTCATCTTCGGTCTTTATAGCCACCTTGTTCCTTGTAATCAACCAATAGTCAATCCCCAAACAAAATAGGTGAGTTCACATCTTGTTCTTCCAACTATCAAAGTTTTCAGGATCAAATTTTGGACTATCCTTCCTATAGAATGCCATCTCCAAGATCACCTCAAGCTATTAAGCTTTCTTTCTAAGGACCACTTTCTCTAATATCAATTGTTAGGAATAACAATCCACAATACAATTGAGAGGGGGGGTGAATCAATTGTATAAAAGATTATTAAACTTTAAACTTTAACCAACAACAATATCAGATCCAATAAACACAATGAATGCCAACACAATAACACAATATTTTGGTCTCGGGGAAACCCTATTAAAGGTAAAAACTCTGGTGGGAATTAGCACCCACAAATGATGTACTGAGAGTATAGTTATCCTTGTTAGAAGATATAGCCCTTTTAAGAGCTTATTAAAATAGTATAGTACATAGTCCTTGTTAGAGGAAAAACCTTGTTAGGAGTCAAGAACAAAAGGGAGGGCTCATTGCCCAAGGCTCACTATCTAAAGAAGGTTAATTCAACCTCCAAAACTCACTGTTCACAACACAAGTGTATATGAAGAAATACACAATCTTTTGAACTGTTCGGCAGCAACTATCTTTTCTTGATCAATTCCAATGAAGTCCACCAAAAAACCTCTACTCTACATACAACAGACAAAAGCTCATAGCTGTCATAACCTCTCTATATCATCTTCTTCACATCCATGTCTTTTCCAAAGAAAAAGACCTTTCATTTATACCTTATTACAATTCTCATAAGCAGGCTGGCCCATAAGGCTTTCCTAATTACAAACAATTACATAAACCCTTGCTAAGATACACACAGTATCTAAAACAAGTCTAAAATTATTATATTACAACAATTAAGGACCACCATCCTTAATTCAAGTTCTCCACCCATCATTCACACTACATCTCTGTAGTCAGCTACCAAATAGATCACCTTCTAGATTACATGCCATAGCTGACATCATCTTGCATTCCATATCTTGCGTAGTTCATAGAACATTCTTCAATACTCTATCTTTCATCTCTGAAGTTTGCATGCACTAATTCCATATTGCCTGAAAGCTATACACAAAGCTTAGAGGCTAACTCTATCATTTCTTACTGTCACAGTCAATGACCACTCTTCACCAAAACATTTGTAACTCATCCAATATGAAAAAGTACATGATGTGATCTTGGATATAAGATCACAACACACTTTTGAGCTCTCATCTATCTTTGTAGCATCTAAAACATATATACAGTGTCTGTACACTATGATAAACAGTCTGATCTCCTCATACAAACATATGTTGACATTAACAACAAAACACAAATGACAATAGTATGAGTGCCCATTTGATAATGTAGTGATTAAACATATTAAATTTCTCAATCACCTCCCCATGCATTAGCAATATCCAACAAGAACGTAGAATCAGTGATTAAGTAGAAAAAAAGGAACAAAAAGGGGGAAGGATGACTTCAGACCAAAAAATTCTACCATTGATCATTGCATGACTCTAATACATCTCATTGAAAAATTTTGGGACACCCAAGGAGGAGAATCTTTTGCTATTTTATTGACTTTAAGAAATATTTTTACATGTTCTTAGGGATAATCTGTGGCACAAAATGGAAGAGTTAAAAGTCCCTAAAGAGAACATGGTTGTTTTTTATAAGTTGTATGAGTGAGTTAGATCTAAAATCATAACTAAGGAGGACAAGTCTAAATTCTTTGGGAGTGACATTGGATTCAAACAAGGGTGTCCTTTATCCCCTACTTTATTTGGTCTATACATTGTTAAAATTGAAGAGTTGTTAAACAAGGCCAATGTAGAAGGCATACATTTGGCAAGTTATGTGGTGAGACTACTTTTGTATTCTAATGACCTTATTCTTATTGCTAAATTTTCTCAAGATTTGAGACGGTATTTAAAAATATTGGAGCTCATTTGCCAAGAAGTGGGGATGCAATTAAACACCATCAAGACCAAAGTTATGGTCTTTTCTTTGAAAAATAAAAATCAACATATTATATTTATCTTTGAAGGAATCCCTTTGGAGATTTTGGGTCAATACAAATATCTAAGATTTGATTTACAATATAGACTCAGTTGGGAGACATGTAGACCAAAATGAATCCAGGGGTGGAACGCCTCATACCTTCTCCAGAATAGGTGCATAAAGGTTGAGTTACGTGATTGGAAGACTAAGGAGACTCTTTTGTTTGTTAGTGGTACTATTTATTCTTTACGAGTGTGAGGTTTGGGGGAGTAATGTGTCAAATAAAAAATGGTGACAAATAGAAAGGATCCAAAAACATCAAATCACTAGTAGCCTCAAGGTCAAGCCAAAGGTCCCTTATAAGATCCTCTTAGACGAAGCTAGTATGTTTCCAATCAATCCTTCAATGATCATTCATTTGCTAAGTTAATTAAAAAAGGTTGAGAACATGGACAAGCATCGCTAACCAAAGATGGTTGTTGAAGAGGAGCTAAAATGTAGCAAAAAAACATGAAAGAAAAAAAATAGCAAGTGGATGGACAAATGGAACATAAATCTTTATGAGTGCCCAAACAATAACGAGGAGATAAAAAAGTGCGGGTTATAAAAATTAAAGAATTCCATGTGGACAAAACAACTAGGTAGGAAAAAATATATTATGTCAAAGAATTCAATGCCATGTGAGAACATGATGATAAATACTATTTAGGAACCACAATCAAAGAAAATTACAAAATTCTAATTGCACAATTGATGACTAGCTCTCATCATTTGAGGTGTAAAACTAGTAGATGGGCAATTAACTAAAGAAATGTGGGAGGAAATAACCTATAATTTTTGTAGAAAAGGGGTGGTGGAAAATGAATGACATTTTAACTAAGAATGTGTATCATACAAGGATATCCACTGTCAATATGAAGACAACTTAAAGGTGAATAGTTTGAATGAACTTTTCGAAGAGGCGAGATTGCACAAAATGACAAGTTTCTTATTTGGATCCACAATAGAAGAGTCAACTTGGAGAAAATTTAATATGTAGATTAATTTGTTATCTCTTGGTCCCTTAGACCACTAGTCTCATGGACATCATTAAAGTTACTTCATTCATTCACTAACACTTTCTGAGAATGAGAGTGTTGCCTCCATATATATATGACTCTCCAAAAAAAATTATATGCTCAATAGGGCTTTAATTAGATGGGCTTAATCATTTGTTCCAATTTGATCCTACATAAAAATTACATCTTACCATCAAAATAAAATCCTCACCATTAAAATTGAATACCCATTTTCGTGTTCAACACCTTGAGTTTATTCTTAAAAAGAGACCCCACACTACACCACAACAATTACCCCACAATTCTCAAGGAATATTATTAGTGTTACATAAAAACCATCAAAATACAACTATTACAACATTAAAGGCTTAAGCCCATTCTATAAAACATAAAAATTCCAACCCACCCACCCCCTGTTCAACACAATCAATTAATGCTAGTAGAATAACTATTGCACAAAATCCCTCATGATCCCAACAAAGAGTTAACTATAGAAAAATGAAATTACACATGACAAAGAAGTGAATGGTCTTATTATTTCTCAATGTCCACACTTGTAATGTGTTATAATAACATCCATCCCCAAGACATATTTCACAATAAACGTAAGTTGAGCATGGTTGACAATGATTGAAAAAAAATTTCTGAAATTTATAGATCAAACATTGATGACTTAGGATGATATGAAATCTTATGCTCAACTTGATCTCACTTCACTTCAAGAAACATCATCAATAATATCTTTTGGCTAGCCCATATTTGATTACCAGACAAGTGCACCAAAAAAATTATAGACTGCAAAAAACAAGTTCAAACTCTAGTTGCTAGTGCTAATTGTGCCTATTGCACACATTTCAAGACTTGCAGTGATTTTGAAAACCAAACTGATAGAGTTCTAGACTACCAAATCATAGAGCCTATGACATCTTCCATCTAGCCAAGACTTCACTCGAAAACCATCTACCTGGAATAGAAAGACTATGCCAACATTGAGCGCCCACTACAAGCAAGATGGAGGAGACAACTAGCTCATTTTAGAATTCTCTAGGAATCAATGTTGAAACACATGAGTAGATAGTTACGAAGCTCTATATTTTGAAGGTTACAAGATTTTTTTTAGTTTGGAACAAAGGGAATGAGACAGGTGAAGGACACAGTGGAGTCACAGTGTTAATAAATGAGAAGTGGTATGAAATCATAAAAGTTAAAATAGAGGACCTAAATAAATAATACATTTGGCTGTAAATAATAGTGAATGAGGTTAATTTAGGTTGGCTTCTTGCTATATTTCTCCAATAAACTCAACATTCTGTATGAGAATAAATTTAGACAATGAAGACCTTGTGCTTTTTTTTAAAAAAGATTTCTTTATGCAACAACTTAGGAGAAGTAGTGTTAATGGGTGGTTTTAATGCAAGGATAACTAATAATCAATCTGTATAGTTGAGGAGTGGTGAAAAGGAGTAAAAAAATCCTTTATGGTTAGAAGAGAGATATGATCATTCATGGGAAAGAGCTTCACAAGAGTAATGGGAGTGTGGCATGCTATGGGGTAGAATTATTTGGGCTTTGCAGTTTGTTTGGAATGGTTATCTATGATGGCATGAGGGATTGACAAGCTTTAGGGGTTATCACATTATAAATATATAACGACCAAAGTGTGGTAGACAACATAATCTATTTTCAAAATTTTATCTCTAAAGTGTTGGAGTTTGACATTGGAGAGTGCCCTATTTAGATGTAATATGATCCTGCACCTCTTCTTCTTAAGTTGGAATTTTCTTTAATTATCCCACACAATAATCAAGATCAACACATGCAAAATAAAATAGTTCCTTAAGGAAAAACCCTCATAAATTGGCAAAATAGAGGCATCTTTAGTGTTACTCTTAAGAAATGATTTCATGATATAAATAATATCATGGAAGATAAAATGACCAATGAGGGCCAAAAGTCATGTTCATAGTAGTTTAGTGATTCCTATAATCCACAAGGCCTTGACTGCATGTAAAAATTCACACTTGAGGAAGAGTAATGCAACTATTTGTTTGGCAAATTTGTGGTATGATGAAGAATGAAGGAAACCAAGAGATCTCTAAAAAGGAGATAATTGAACAAAGAAGACAAGAATAAATATGAGAAAATGGTACAATAAAAAAAGAGGAATATTTAAATGCATGAAGAAAGGAATTAATTTCTCTTGAAAAACAAAATCCAAAGATTTTTGGATTGAACTACAACAAAAAAAAGTTTGATAATAATACTAGAGATGTCCAATGACTAGAATATGCAAGACTAATTTATGAGTAGATACTTGAGAAAGAATCCTCTCCCGTAGTGAATGCAAAGATGCGACTCTTTATGGTGGATGATACCATTTTCTCATATAATTTAACAAATTGTAAAGCAAGGGACATAAATGGGCTTTTGGCTGAATTTTTTAAGTGGGGACTTGAGCTCCTTTCCCCTCACATAAAAAATAATCTTCAACGGTATCATTTAGGATGACTTTCTAGAGGAGAGGACAATTACTGTGTTCATTCCCCTCTTTAAAAGTGGGGATATCAATAGCCCATCTAACTACCATATTATTATAGTCAACCCCCTTCTTGAAATTTTTTTTGGGAGCACAATGGAATGAAAAACCTACATTTGGGTAGAAGGTGAAGAAAAAATAACTACAGGACAAGTGAATTTCAGGCCTAGATATTCTACTATTGATTATTGCATCAGCCTTAGACATCTAATAGAAAAATATGGGACAATACTAGGGAAGGAGGTTATTGTTGTTTTGTAGACTTTAGAAAACCTTTAACACAGTTCGTAGAGATAAATTATGGAACAGAATGGAAGAATTAGGTATTCCATATGTGTTTAGAGTGGTAGTGCATAGACTTTAAGAGAAATTTAGAGCTGAAATCAGAACAAGTGAAGGAATGCTTGATTGTTTTTGTAGTGACATTGGTATTAAGAAATGATTTCTTCTATCCCCAACTTTGTTCGGTTTATACATTGATAAGTTTGAAACCTAGTTAAACAAAATTGATGGAGAATGTGTCCAACTGGTAGGCTATGTGGAAAAGTTGATTTTATACACTGACAACCTTATCATAATATCAAAAATAACTAATGGATTAATAGGTCACCTAAGGGCCTTAGAATAGTTTGGTCAAGAGGTTGGGATGCAAGTGAACATTACCAAAACCACAATCATGTTTTTCTCTTTAAAGATGAATGCCAATCAACTTACCTTTTTTTAAGGTAGTCTATTGGAAATAGTGAAAGAACACAAATATTTTGGGATTGAATTCCAATATAAGCTAAGTTGGGAGACTTGTAGGACAAAAATGATATAAGAAGGATGTAAATGTTAGGCCCAAAAAGAGGCAAGCCCAACTAAGAGGGTGGTGAAACAATTGTGTACTAACAATTGAAAATTTAAACCACTTAAACTAGTTAATGATTTGAATGATAAATAGTAATACAAGATCCACAACTTACTAAACAAAACACCAAATTTGTTCTCGAGGAAACTTGATTAAGGGAAATCCTAGTGGGAGTCAAAACCACTAGATAGATGTACTTTGTTAAAAGTACTGCTCGGTTAAGAGGAAATGAAAACAAAAGAAGAATGCACATGCATTCACAACCCCACTACCAATAGTTCACTGCTCACAATACAACTATGTGGCCCTCAACTAAGTTCACTAATCAATCACTGATTACAATTCAAAAGAGTGGACAAACTATCCAATATGACTAAACTAACTTATAACATCTTCAATAGCAGTATAGTTCCAATGAAGTACAATCTCTACGTCAGTTGAAAAATACAAAACATCATCCTTCATTTTTAACTTTCACACACACACACACACACATTGCAATCACAAAAAGATTACCCATTTATACATATTACAATGAATACTTCACAACAAGATCGACTAAGAACTATAAGAACAATTGATGTAACCATTATGCTCAAACTACAATGTGATCCAAATCAAGTTGGCTAAGACTTAGATAGGATCCAAATCTTCATCCTTGAACACACAAAAACTTTGCCAATTTTACACCAAGAATCAGAACACCTTACTTCACCAAGTTAGATAGGACCTAAATGAAGAAACACCATCATGCTAGAAAATCACCAAATGTGATCACCACGATAAAAGAGAACTATGAAGAACAATCACAACATGATCCAAGAATACCATCAGACCTTTGTATCACTTGAATCAACCATATCGATCCTCACTGAAGGCAAAAACCCCTCCTTAGAACACAAGAACACTAAAATATTGGCACTTAATAAATCAATCGTAACTTACTCAATCTGTTATGAAAACCTTTGTAAGTTGACCAAAATCAACTATGGGCATATTTGAACCATCATTTGTAACCAAAGAAAAATATCTTCAACATATCACCTGATTATTGGAAATCATCTTCTCTCAACATATAGAATGCATTGTCTACAACAATAATAGTATGGTGACATCAATGACAAAACATTAAACTCAACACACATAAACAAGGTCTAATCAACAATCTCTGACATGCTCAACAATATCCCAACAATATCCCCTTTGGAATTGATGACAACATATGAACTGAAAAAATGATCATTGCACAAAGATATCAATATATCCACTTGATCACTTTGAATATTGAGCTTCAAACCTCTCAACACAATCTCTCCTTAGCACAATCTAAAAAAAAAAAATCACATAATCTCTCCCCCTTTGACATCAATGGAAAAGGGCCAAAGACATCAAAAAGAGTTAAACTCACCTCAAAATACATAATAGATAACGGTTTCTTATCAACCTACCACAAGACCTCCCCCTAAGGAGAAGTCCCCAAACTCATCAATCCAGAGAATGATATCTTGATATATTTCTAGACTGATGCCATCCATAGCATCATTAGCTCTAATCCAAAGGGGTCAAAACCACAATCTTATCTCTAAAATATTTAAATGTATCCTTCAACAAAGGCTTTGTAAAGATATCAACAATCTGTTCCTTAGTAGTCACATACTCCAATTTTACTTCATTTTGACTAAATTTATCCCTTAAGAAATTATACTTAATAGAAATATGCTTTTTATTTGATAGTTGCACAGGGTTCTTCAAAATATTTATAGCACTTGTGTTATCACAATGAATAATAATTATTTTTAAAAAATTTATCCTCAAATCCTTCAGTATTTATTTCATCTAGACAACTTGATTACAATTTATAGAAACAACAACATACTCAACTCTAACAGTAGATTGAGAGATACAATCTTTTTTCTTACTAGTCCAAGAGATTAGTCTCTTACCCAAAAAGAATGCACCACCACTTGTACTTTTCCTATCATCCACATTACCCACCCAATCAACATCAGTTTATGCACTCAAAGTAAAATCATCACCTTTTCCATAGCATAATCCATAGTCAATTGTACCCTTGAAGTATCTGAAAACTCTCTTGACAATAACCATATGTGATTCCTTAGGTTCTGCTTGAAATCTTGCAACAATTCCAAATGCATTTGATATGCCTAGTCTAGTATGAGTTAGCTATTACAATCCACCAATCATTTATTTGTATCTTGTCTGATTTGCACAAGGGGATTCATCATTCTTAGTCTTCAACAATTCTCTAACATACTTGGACTATGTAATGAAAATTCCTTTATCCAATTATATGATTTGCAATCCAAGAAATAATTTCATCTCACCTATCATAGAAATCTCAAATTATTTTTGCATTTCACTAGAAAAACTTCTACTTAATTCATCATTACCACCAAATATGATATCATCAATAAAGACTTCAATAATCATGATATTATCATCAACTATCTTGAAATATAAGTTACTGTCAGTAGTAGCTTTATTGAATCCAATCTCTGTCAAATATCTATTAGTTCTGACATACCAGGCTCTAAGAGCTTGCTTCAATCCATACAATGGTTTCTTCAATTTATAAACCATATCTCCTTTGGTTAGTGGAAATCCATCAAGTTGCTCAACGTAAACATCTTCCTTTAACTCACCATTCAAGAATGTAATCTTAACATCCATCTGATATACTTTAGAATTTTTTTTAGCTACATATGCAAGAAGTAATCTAACAACTTCAAGTCTATCTACAGGGGAAAAGGTCTCTGTAAAATCAATACCTTCCATTTGGGAGTACCCTTGCATGCCAGTCTTTCTTTATTGTGAACCACCTTACCATCTTCATTCAACTTGTTTCTAAATACCCTTTTAGTTCCAATCACATTCTTGTCCATAATTCATGGAATAATAATCGAGGTCTAGTTTCTCTCAATCTAATCAAAAAAAAATTTCATCACTTTCACCCAACTTGTATCATTACAAGATTGATTTACATCTATACGCTCAAACTCAGATATCAAACATGTTTCCTCTCTAGCAATTCTTCCTCTTCTTTGAACACCTCTATTCTTATTACTAATAATAGCATTTTCAGAATCATTAATCCTTACATACCATGGAGTCTTTAGAGTATGCTTTGTAGCAAACCCTTCAGTATCAACATCCTCCTCATTTGCCATAGGTTTAGTTTTTTGTTCTGAACCATTCTGATTAGGATTTTGCACTTCCACAATCTAATTTTTCTCTTCAACTATGTCATACCTACAAGTTCTTTCTAATCTCTACACATTCTCATCAACTCTAACATTTGTAATTTCAACAACCTTCTTTAGTCTATAGTTATAAAATTTATATGGTTTTCTTTTAGTAGAATACCCAAGAAGTATCTCTTCATCACTTCTAGGATCACACTTTCCAACATCCTCATCTCTCTTAATGTAACACTTGCTTCCAAAAATTCCAAAATAATTCACTATAGGAACATGACCAAACCAAATTTCATAAGGAGTCTTATTGGTTTATTTCTTTATTTGCACTCAGTTAAAAGTGTATACAGCACTGCTCACCACTTCTCTTTAATAGATATGTGGAACATTTCCTTCAATTATCATAGTCCTAGTTGTTTCCAGAATAGTTCTATTATTTCTCTTTGTAACCCATTTTGATGTGGGGTTTGCAGAGAAGAAGTTTGCCTCTTTATCCCATGTTCTTCATAAAAAGCATAAAAATCACCAGATGTGAATTCTCCACCTTTGTCCGATCTTAGGAACTTCAATCTTTGTCTAGAATCTGCCTCAACCATCACCTTGAATATCTGAAATTTGAGAGGCTTTTGATTTCTCTTTCATAAAAGGTAACCAACATCATCCTTGAATAATCATCAATAAATAGCATAAAATATCTATCTCCATAATAGTTTCTTATTAGAAAGTAAAGTCCGCCAAGATAACTAAGAGGGGGGGGTGAATCAGTTATCAAATAATTATAATTTTACCATAATCAATAGTATTAAACCATATAATCAATAAAATTACATACCATAGAAAGATATTCGTACACAATTTTACAATAACACAAGATACGTTGACTAGGGAACCTCTTGATCAAAGAGTAAACCCCGGTGGGAATGATGCCCACAAAAGATGCACTAATATGAATAGTCCTTGTGAAAGGATGGACTCTGTTAGGAGTCTTATGAAATACATTCAATACATATAAATCCCTATTAGAGATTTTGAATCCCTGTTAAAAGATTCCAACCCTATTAAGAGTTATGGAAGACAGAAGGACCCACTGCCCAAACAACTTCAGGGTAAGATCATTGAACTCACTGTCCAAATAATCTTTGCATTATTCAATATAATAATATGTTACCTCTTCTCTGACTATGCCAAACCACACTCACTGCTACATCAGATCTCAATTTCCAATCTTTGAACTTCGCATGTCTTCCTTCACAATTTCACTTTCACAACTTCATAATCAACCACTCTCATGCCACACTCTTACCACATATCACATCACACTCTATAAAAAAAGGAAAATCATTCCTTCATTTATACCACACTCAAATAATTACAAATGAGTCAGCACACATTTACAAAATAAAAGATTCCACACGCTACACCAAAATTACATAAAATTGTCAGCTTCCAAATACAATAAATCTTCGCTCATGTGACTTCAAAGTTTTCACTATCATCCATATCAATATCAATGTGTTTCTAACTTCCCTTTAACTACACAAAGCTATATTCCATCCCGATTAGGAGATATCATCTGATTTCCAAAAACTGCTACTCAGGAACACTACCTGAATATTGCTTCCACCAAAATGCTCATAACTTTCATGAATAAAAGAATTATTGTCTGCACTCTTAACCATAGATATATACCATATCAAAGAGTATATCCTCAACATTGCATAGCTCCAACTACAATATACCATGTGTGCTAATCAAAACACTGTCTACTTCTCTGCAAGTCTTCGGTAAAACACTATGTTGACATCAATGACAATCATAGTCATGAATGCAACAACAACTGCTACATAATGGGTGCCAAACATTTTAGCATTCATTCCTAACAATCTCCCCCATTGGCATTGATGGAAACATAGATGAAAAACATCCAATGTTCCAAAAATCCAATACTGCAACACTGCTTCTTCAAATCCTCTTCATCAATCAAATCTTGCTTCGTTATCCTGTTTAGTTCTCTTATATTGTTTTTCATGCATACTTCTCCCCCATTGACATCAATGACAAAAATTTCATCACTATGTCAAAAACAACTCAATGTCAAAAGACACTATTTAGAAAAATACATTCACTAGAGTCCTCATGACTCAGCTCAGATACACATACTCCCCCATAGAGGAAGTACCAACATCCAATCTAGAAGAAAGATAGGGCTCATATATTACTGGACGGATGTAACCAACTGCATCACTTCTCAAAAGTAGGCTGGGGCATAACCCCAAGCATACCTCTCAGATACTCAAATGTATCCTTAGGCAAAGGCTTTGTAAATATGTCTGCTATTTGTTCCTTTGTGCTTATGTACTCCAGTCTGACTTCTTTCTCAGCAACTTTCTCTCTTACAACATGATACTTGATCTCTATATGTTTTGTCTTAAAATGTAGTATAGGATTCTTAGACATACTAACTATACTAGTGTTGTCACAATGTATAACAACAGGTTCAACAAATTTAATTCCAAAATCCTTCAGCATCTGCTTCATCCAAATTATCTAGTTACAATTGTTTGTTGCTGCTACATACTCTACTTCTGTTGTGCTCTGTGAAATACAATTATGCTTCTTGCTTAGCCAAGAAACTAATCTTCCTCCAAAAAATGCTCCTCCACTGGTGCTTTTATTATCATCAACACTACCTCCCCAATCAGCATCTATATATGCACATAGGGTAAAATCATCAGATTTTTCATACCATAATCCACAGTCTATTGTGCCTCTTAAATATCTCAGTATCCTCTTTACTACTGCATAATGTGATTCTCTAGGTTCAGCTTGAAATATTGCTACAATTCCAATTGAATGTGCTATATCCAGTCTTGTGTGTGTCAAATACTACAATCCTCTGATCATGGATCTGTATTTCTTCTGCTCAACTACCGGTGTTTCATCTGTGCTAGATAACTTATGTCTGGTTACCATAGGTGTTCCAAATGGTTTATAGTCCTCCATTCTGAATCTTTTCAGTGAATCATTCAAGTACTTTGTCTGACTTACAAAGATACCATCATTGTTTTGTGTTATCTATAATCCCAAAAAGTATTTCATCTCACCAATCATACTCATTTCAAATTCAGTCTTCATTTCATTAGCAAATTTGTCACTAGCCTCATCTTCTCCTCCAAAAATAATGTCATCAACAAAAATAACTATAATCAACAAACCATTTTCAATTTCTTTTGTGTACAGATTTCTATCAGTTGTTCCTTTAGAAAATCCCAACTTTAACAAATACTTATCTAATCTTGCATACCAAGTTCTAGGTGCTTGCTTTAGTCCATATAATGCTTTCTTTAGTTTACATACCATGTCTCCTTCTTGATTCAAAGGAAAACCTTTAGGCTGCTCAATGTAGACTTCTTCTTCTAATTCTCCATTTAGAAATACTGACTTCACATCCATTTGATATAGTTTGAATTTCTTAAAAGCTGCATAGGCCAAAAACATTCTTACTGGTTCATTCTTGCTACTAGTGCAAAAGTTTCTTCATAGTCAATTCCTTCTTGCTATGAGTATCCCTTACATACCAATCTTGCTTTGTTTCTTACAACTTCTCCTTGTTCATTCATCTTGTTTCTGAATACCCATTTAGTTCCTATTACATTCTTGTCTTTAGTTCTATTGACCAATTCCCATCTCTTGTTCTTTTCTATATGATCTAGTTCTTCTCTCATAGCATTAATCCAATGTTCATCTTCACAAGCTTCACTAGTAGATTTAGGTTCAATTTGAGAAATCAAACATAAATGTACCATATTCCAAGTTAGAACTCCTCTTTCCAAACTTCCAATAACTTGTTCAACAGGATGATGTCTTGATAAATACCTGTTCGGTGTCATAGTCTCAGATCTTGTTTCAACTATAGATTCTTCTCTAGATTCCTCTTTGGTCTCTTCAACATGACTCTCATTCAACAATTCATTGTCAGTCTCATAGAATAATTCAATAGTTTCATTGTTAGGCTTAAGATAAGCTTCTTCATCAGATTCATAATCAAGCATTCTTTCTTGAATTTTGAACTTTTTATCAACTTTAACATTTGTGCTCTCAACAATAGTTTTAGTTCTCTTATTGTAACATCTATATGCTTTTCTCTTCAAAGAATATCCAAGAAAAATACCTTCATTACTTCTAGGATCAAACTTTCCAATATCTGCATCTCTCTTTATATAACATTTGCTTCTGAAAATTCTAAAATACTTAACTAAGGGTGCATGTCCAAACCATAATTCATAAGGTGTCTTGTCTGTGTCTGCTTTGATTTGTACTTTGTTCATTGTATATACTATTGTATTCACTACTTCTATCCAAAATGTCTTTGCTAAATCATTCTCAAATAACATAGCTCTTGCTGCTTCAATCACTGATCTGTTTCTTCTTTTTGCAATACCATTTTGTTCAAGTGTTCTAGGGGCTGAAAACTATCTCTTAATACCATTCACTTCACAAAAAGTGTTAAATTCTCTAGAAGTAAATTCACCACCTCTATCAAATCTCAAACATTTAATTTTCATTCCAAATTCATTCTCAACTTTGTTCTTAATGATCTTAAACTTATCAAATGCTTCAGATTTTTCTTTCAGAAATGCAATCCACATCATTCTTGTAAAATCATCAACAAGAATCATAAAATACCTTTCTCCATAGAATCCTCTAGTCATGGTAGGACCGCTCAAGTCTGTATGAACAATCTCCAACTTCTCTGTCGATGTGAACTTATTTTTGGGAAATGAACTTCTCTTCTGCTTAGCCATCACACATTCTTTGCAAATCATGTTAGTAGGCTTCATAATTTTAGGAAAATCCCTTATTGCAAGTGTAGTACTCACTTTAAAAATATTATCAAAGTTTATATGACAAAACCTTCTATGCCATAACCAACTATCATCAATCTTAGTAATCAAACATGTCATCTCAGTAGGATTCAACTGAAATACATTACCTCTAGTTTTAGATCTAGTTCCAATCATATTTCCATCTTTATCCTTTATCACACAAGTTTTCTCAGTAAACCAAACTTGATATCCCTTATCAACTAGCTATCCAACACTCAAAAGATTGTGTTTCAATCCATCCACAAAGTAAACATCATCAGTATTAGTCTTTCCATCAAGAGTAATAGATCCTATACCTTTAATCAAACAAGGTGCATTGTTTACAACTCTAACTACTCCACCATCATATTCATTCAATTTTATGAACTTTTTCATATCTCCAGTCATATGATGTGAACAACCAGTGTCTATAATCCAATCAACTTTCTTTTCAACTTGGGAAATTAAGGATTTTTCTTCCTTAACATTAGTTTCAGATTTTCCTTCTTTAATTGCTACAAATCCTATTTCAGCATTTTTCTCAGTATCACTTTCACTTAAAGTTCTTTCAATACTAGCTTCAAGGTCTTCATCATTAGCATAATAACATTCCTTAGATCTTCTAGGCTTGAAATTATTTATGTACTTCTTAACTCTCTTAGGACATTTAGATGCAAAATGACCATATTCTTGACAAGTCCAACATTTAAAAAATTTCTTACCATCTGGTTCTCTTTTCACAAGCAAGGCAATACCTTCTTCAATATTCTTGTCTTCTTCATTTCTAGATTTGTTGCTACCAGCATAATCTCTACTCACACTGATGCTTCTTGATGATGTAGGGTGAACACTAAGAGCACTGAATGTTGTCTCCATTCTAGGTAAGTCTCCTGATAACCTCAGGTTCATCTTTGTTGCTTCCAATCTTCCAAGAAGAGTCTCTCTTGTAAAGTTCGTAGTACAAGGTATAACTTGTTCAATCATCTATGTTGTCTACTTAAATACAGGAGTCAATGTCCTCAGAATTTTCCATATCACTTCATTCTCTGTCTTTGTTCCTCCACAAGATTTTATCCCTGCAATAATTTCTGACATTCTACCAATATAGCTTCTAATAGATTCATCTTCCAACATTCTCCTATCTTCAAATGCACATATCTAATTATGTAATCTAACTCTTTTTGCATGTTCATCACCTTCAAAAGTAGAGTGCAAAGCTTTCCAAATTTCATGAGACTTTTTCAAACATTTTACCTAACTATATTCATTCTCCAGAAGTGCTATCAAAAGTGCTTCTCTTGCAAGTATGTTACACATGAATAGATCTCTCTCATTAGAGCATTTCTCAAGATCATCTTCTTCAATGATAGTCTTATCATTCTTTGTAATCAACCAATAACCTAGTCCTAAACATAGTAGATGTGGCTTCATCTTTTCTTTCCAACTGTCAAAATTTACTCCATCAAACTTAGGGCTTTCTTTCCTGAAATTCACCATGGATCTCCTTAAGTTGTTAAACTTCTCTTCCAAGGGCCTACTGCTCTGATACCAATTGTTAGAAAGTAAAGTCCACCAAGATAACTGAGAGGGGGGGGGTGAATTAGTTATCAGATAATTATAACTTTTACCATCTTCAACAGCATTAAACCATATAATAAATATAATTACCAACCATAGAAAGATATTCATACACAATTACACAATAACACAAGATATGTTGACTAGGGAACCTCTTGATCAAAGAGTAAACCCTGGTGGGAATGATTCCCATAAAAGATGCACTAATATGAATAGTCCTTGTGAAAGGATGGACTCTATTAGGAGTCTTATGAAATACATTCAGTACATACAAATCCTTGTTAGGAGATTTTGAATCCCTTTTAAAAGATTCTAACCTTGTTAAGAGTTATGGAAGATAGAAGGACCCACTGCCCAAACAGCTTCAGGGTAAGATCACTGAACTCACTATCCAAATAATCTTTGCATTATTCAATAGAATAATATGTTACCTCTTCTCTAACTATTCCAAACCACACTCACTGCTACATTAGATCTCAATTTCAGATCTCTGAACTTCGCATGTCTTCCTTCACAATTTCACTTTCACAACTTCATAATCAACCACTCTCATGCCACACTCTTACCACATATCAAATCACACTCTCTAAAAAAATGAAAAACATTCCTTCCTTTATACCACACTCAAATAATTACAAATGAGTCGGTACACAATTACAAAATAAAAGATTCCACACACTACACCAAAATTACATAAAACTGTTAGCTTCCAAATACAATAAATCTTCACTCATGTGACTTCAAAGTTTTTTCTATCATCCACATCACTATCAATGTGTCTCTAACTTACATTTAACTTTGCAAAGCCATATTCCATCCCGATTAGGAGATATCATCCAATTTCCAAAAACTACTACTCAGGAACACTGCCTGAATACTGCTTCAACCAAAATACTCATAACTTTCATGAATAAAAGAATTATTATCTACACTCTTAACCATAGACATATACCATATAAAATATTATATCATCAATGTCACATAGCTCCAACTACAATATACCACATGTGCTAATCAAAACATTGTCTGCTTCTCTGCAAGTCTTCGTTAAAACACTGTGTTGACATCAATGACAATCATAGTCATGAATGCAACAATAACTACTATAGAATGGGTGCCAAACACTTTAGCATTCATTCCTAACATTATTGTCTTAGTAGGACCACACAAATTAGTATGCACCAAATATAGCTCTCTGTTTCAAGAATATGTCTTATTCTTAAAAGTAGATTTAGTCAGTTTACCTAGTTGACACTCTTTGCACATATTATCAAGCTTCATCAGCTTAGAAAAATATCTTATAATATTAGTAGTGCTAACCTTTACCATATTATCAAGATTCACATGACAAAATCTTCTATGCCACAACCAACTATCATCAATCTTAATAACCAAGAACTTGTTCTCAATAGTTTTTAAATAAAATAGATTACCTACAGTCTATGTATCGAATGCAATTAGAATTATAGTACTTATAATGATTTTTCACTTTCCTTCCATGAATTCCAATTTATAGCCCTTATCCAGTAGTTTTCCAACACTCAACAAGTTATGTCCTAAACCTTTAACATACAAGACATCATCATTACTATTCCTACCATCAAGAGTAATAGATCATTTTCCCTTAATAAAACAATGTATATTGTTACCAAATCTAACAACACCACCATCATCATCTTCAAGCTTTAAAAAATTATCTTTATCACCAGTCATGTGATGTGAACATCCACTATCAATGACCCATTCATATCTTTTATCAAAATGTGAAACCAAAGCGTTCTCTTCTTTAGGATTATCTTTTTTAATAACAATAAACACTTCTTTAATAGCATTAGATTCATCTTTAGTCACACCTTCTTCAACATAAATTCTTTTATGATGCTCAAGGTGAAATTTATTAGATCTGAACTTATATTCCTTAGAAACTTTATAAGGACATCTAGATGCAATGTGACCAGTCTTATTACAGTTAAAGAATTTCAAATATAACTTTCCTTCATACTTACTAGAACCCTTAGGTAGTATTTTTGCAAGCAAGGCTTCAGGTTCATCCATCTTCCTTTCTTCATCCATGATCTCTTCTCATTTCTTAGCATAGTGTTTGAAGTTGTCTTTAGAAGAACTCTCTCCCTTATCAAGCTTAGTTACACTAGATTTGAGTGCAGTTTCAACCTTTAGAAGTTCCTTAATAAGAGTAGTCATCTCATAGACACAAAGTCTACTAGCCAAATCTTCTATCAAAATATGTCTTATAATTCTTAATTCCTCAATAACTGCAACCTTCTCACTGTAACATGTGGACAAAGATCTCATAATTTTTCTTACAAACTCATCATCAATCAAGGTACCACCAGTACATCTAATTGAATAAACTAGATCATTTACTCCCTGCATATAGGCTGACACAATTTTTCTTTCACTCATTTTGATATCTTCATATTTCCCTTTAAGATCTTGCAACTTAGCTTTCTTAACATACTTGTCACCTTCATAAATAATTTCTAATTTAGCCCATACCTCATGCGATGTCCTCAACCCATAGATGTGAGAATATTTCATATCTAATAAGGCACTAATCAAATCTTCCCTTGCAATCATGCTCTCCTTGAATCTCTTCTTTTCATCAACAGTAGCCTAAGACAAGTCATTATGAATTTTGTAAGGTTTCTCTATGATATCCTAATATTCATCTCCAATGCATATCAAATATGTAGTCATCTAATCCTTCCATATCAGGTAGTTTCTTCCATCAAACTTAGGGCTCTCTTTCATTATGCCTTCCATGCTATACCTCCTTCAAGTGATTAAGATTATTCAAAAGGACTTATCTCTGATACCAATTGTTAGGCCCAAAAGGAGGCAAGCACAAGTAAGAGGGGGGGTGAATTAGTTGTGTACTAACAATTAAAACTTTAAACTAGTTAATGATTTGAATGATATACAATACCGCAAGATCCATAACATACTACAAATAAAACCAAATTTGTTTTCAAGGAAACTCGGTTAAGGGAAAAACCTGGTGGGAGTCAAACCCACTAGATAGATTACTTTGTTAAAAGTACTTCCCAGTTAAGAGAAAATGAAAAAAAATTAGAATGTATATGCATTCACAAGACCACTTCCTAGAGTTCACTGCTCACAATACAATGATCTAACCCTTAGTTAGGTTCACTGATTACAATTCACAAGAGTGGACAAACTATCCAATATGACTGAACTGACTTATAGAATCTACAATACCAATTCAGTTTCAATGAAGTACAATATCTACCTCAGTTGATCTAATCTTGAAAATATGAAGATGCTTTGAGAAGTGGTCACAAAAAAAATAGAATCCATCATACCATTACCTATTGTTTTGAGGGAATTAAGGTAATCTAAATTAAACTAGAACTTGTTTTATTTTACACTTGTTGATGAGAGCAGCTAAATACATAAGCATATGATAGAATTTGGTTTTAGACACCTTGGATGGTCAGAGAATATTGACGTATGAACCCATAAAGGAGTAAGTATTTTTTTAGTTGGATAGAACCTTGGTCTATTTCCTATGGATGGTTAGGAATGTACCCTTGTATTTGTACACTTGTCCTATTGTAGATTTCCTTCAAGGCATTTAGATTAGAGAGGTCCCCACTATATTTGAAAAGTGTCTATCCAAATACATTATTGTAGAACTTGAATGTTATCTATATTTGGACAATAGTGATAGGTTTCCAACCACTTATTATGGTATTAAAGTCAAGCTACCTTTGAGCCACTATCAACACACCATATTGAAAGAAAATTGACTACTTCATTTGATTGGAGTCAATCATTTGTAATTTAGGATGAACTATCTTCATTGAACCATCACAATGAATTACATAATTCAATGAATTATCAAATAAAGAACTCTATACACCATGGTCATTTGTTAAATTTGTCAAGGATGTGACTCATTTTTTGTTTGAATATTAAATTATTCTTGGTCCCTAGCTCATCCATAAGGAGAATTGACCAATCCTAGGAGTTACCAAGAAAGAGGAAAGCACATATAGAATATGGAAGCTATACTTTGATGACATAAACTATAATATAGGTCCTGACATTGGTAACCAAATGATATCCCTCCAAGGAGAAATATGTCAACAGTCGGTTTTGATCCAATTCAACAGACTTGAAACTTTGTAGAGTATGAGGTCTTCGTGAGAAAATTATTTTCTAAAAAGAAACATCAAAATGTTACAATTTTTTGTTAATTTAGAACTAGTAATCAAGAAATTGAGATCATTTCACATAGCCATAATTCACTTATGGAGGAATGAAAACATTATATATGGGATCTCCTAGACTTGTTTGATGTGGTTAACATATATTTAGTTCTTAAGAAAGATAACACACAAGTAGAGAAAATGGCTATCATTGGATTGTAGTCTAAAGTTGTGAAGGACTTGTTCAAGAACCAAATATAATCAATCAATTTTTTAGGATCTCATTGAGCGCTCTTCAAAATGATCAAAAACTTGTAGGCTTCCTCCAAAATTCAACCCAACAATAGAGAAAGCATAGAAAGATCACATTATCTAATTGAAGACTTTGCAATAGGTATGTTTACCTTAGAAGATATTTTTAGTCTTGATGACTGTTGTTGAGAAAAGAGAAAGATCATAACCCACAAGAAGTGATATAGTGATGTATAAAAATAACCATGGTATATTTATTAAGCTGTTGAAACTATGCATGGAAGAAGTGAATGAGCGCTTAATCAATCTTTGCACAAAGTATGACCTAGTTATGACTTGAGATTATAAAAAGATAAGAAGCTATGATAGAGACATGATGCTACCTATAATACAGAGTCAACCATAAGTTAAGATAGATAAAAATAGAGGTTGTTCAATCCAAAGCTTGAGTTTCTCACGAAGTAGGAGCTCTTGAAATTATTGAGCTAAAAAAACATCTTACTTGTTAAGTATTCAATATTTTGGCAAGGAAGAAAAATGGGCAAATCAAGTTGTCTATTGATTTTCAAACCTTGATATAGCTAGAGGATTATTCTATTCACACCATGGTGTTAATGTTTTAGAAACATGACCTAAGGATTGGGTTAAACTCATAAGAAACATAAAAAATTATGACTTCTAAGTTTTAAATTAATAATTACAAGCTGGAAAAGAGGGATGTAGAACTTTTCAAAACTTGTGATACTATTATTTTCAAGTTGCAAGTCAAGTTGTAGGAGATATAGTTGCTAATTTGAATAAATAATTATAGTTCTACATACGAAAAAAAAATTGTAGAAAAATAGAACAAATATAATGTAGTTCAAAAAGAGCTAGATATGTCTATATTGAAATTGGAACAATATCACCGAGAATTCTAGAAGGATAAAGAAATAAAAAAGAAAAGAGCGATTAAAATGGAATAACTATAGCATAATTTGGTCATGTCAACAAGAACCAATGACAAAAAAAATCAAGTGATCCAATAGTTTTGGAAGAGTTCAATTGACAATTCACAATCCTTGGGAGTCACACCTTTAATCAAGAAACTATGTGCATCATATTTTGCAAGAATTACTTCAACTATCATATACATCAATTTAGTGTTGAATCTCACATCTTGAATGAAAAATCTTAGTGTAAAGGTAAATATGAGGTTAATGGTGCAATTTCTTCATTAGTTCCCATGGCATCATAGGAAGAGTCCTTGGTTATAAAATTGCATAGGTTCTTAGATGAGATCGTGACTGCAGTAGGAATGAACAACATAAGAGTAGTGGAAATAATTGTGAATGGTTTTGAACCAAAACAAAGTTCATCTAAAGTGCAAGGGACAATTTTCCAATTTAGAGTATCTCATGAAATAAATGAGGGAGCACATATTTGTATTGATCTAGAAGAGAATCCCCTCGCCATTTCATGATAATAAACTACTAGAAGAAAAATAATTCAGATCAGTGCTCATGAAAAGATAGAAAGATAAGTACCTTATGGTTATTGGGATCAAACATCGAGTGCCATAGATGTAGAAGTAGTTCTTTGTTCACCTATAAAATTTGAATATCAAACCAAGGCAATAGTGGGGAATCTTAAGGGCATCCAACACAAGGTCATGAACGAACTAATAAAGATTTCTCATATTTTTATTGAAAGGGATACCTAATTGATGTAGAATGAACATCACTCCAAGGGGTCCTAGAGAAATTGTAAATGATTTCCCTATGCAAAGTTCCAAGATTTTAAAAGCTTAAAAATTTAACGAATAAGTCTATGAAGCCAAGAACTAGCTTCATTATTGCAAGCAATAGGTCACTAAAACTATGGATCACTTCTCTCTATTTTCCATTTTAGGAAAATATTTTGATTAGCTTAAATCAAAGATGTTTAAACATGTGTGTCCATGACATCAACATTAGCGTAATAGGAAAACATTTTTTTTCCAATATTCCATGGGCTTATTCTTGAATGTTGACACATTTTGGTGATGACATTGAAATTGACCCATGACATTGGTTAATTTATAGAACAACAGGTAGCTCAATTGGAAGGATTATTTTGACACCTTATTTGCATAGTGGCATTGGTAAAAAGGTAACACACAAGTTTAAAATGAGTCCTAATATGGTGGGATTATCAAAGGTGACTATTGGCCATATGGGATTTGTTGATTACACAATGCATGATTTGTCTATGGAGATGGACACCCAAGATATAGAGGCCTAATGGAAAGCATAAAATGCTCAAAATATCAATAGAATAAGAATAAATTGTATTCTTGTCAAAGAATGAAAATAGAATGTATATACAATGTATGAGAGACCATTAGTTATGTACACCAAGATGAGACATAGAACAACATAGGATTAGAAAACAAGTCTTAATATTATTATATGAGGCATTAAGTAAAAATTACTTAAAGGTACTCTAATTACACTTAAGTGATATGATGTGAAAATGACCCAACAGTTGAACTAGTTAGGGAATAACCCCCTTCACACCAATACCATGAATTTAAGTACAACTCAAGGGAAAAACATGTAAACATCTAAAGATGGGTTCTATCTCTAAAAGTCTTGATGAGGTGCCCATGTGCAAATGAATCTCTCATTAATAGTTAAAATGAGAAAACCACAACTCGCTATGAGAGAGGAAAATAAAATTTCTTTCTAGAAGATGAGAAGGAAAAACCTCATAAAAGGAAAAGTCCTACCCATAAGAGAGAATGAGGAGGGAAGGTTAGTGTCTTTCTAAAGAAATATCTTGCACCCCCAAGAGATCTTGCAAATATTGATACTCTTAATGAATGGTTTGGTTAAGATAGATACAACTTTCTTTATTGTAAAACAAAACCACAAATCAATGACCTACTCTCATATTAGATCCTTAATGTACAAATTTATGAATCTTGATGTGTTTGCGATGAAGGGTATGTTGGATAAAAATTAAAAGGGGGGGTGAATCAATTGTATGTCATTAATATAAAACTTTATTGTTTCATATCAAAATAGTAAATGCAAATCTAAAACCTCAAAAGTAACACATATCAACACACCAAGAATTATTCTCAAGGAAATCATGTTAAGGGAAAAACTCTAGTGGGGATGAAACCCACAAATAATGTACTAGTAATTAAGTATCTTAGTTACAAGATCTTACCCTGTTAGGACCAGATAAATACAACCAGTAAAAATTCTCTATAAAGGACATAATCCTTTCTTTGAGTCAGCAACCCTATTAGGAGTTGATACAATAGGCCTTTCTTCACTGTGAGCAACTTGCCCAATATGAAGGTTAAATCCACCTTCTGAAGGTTAAACCCACCTTCTAGAACCATTATCCAAATGAAAGTATATAAATATATTGGTCACAAATAATGAACTAACTAACAAAAACTCCTTTGCTAAAATGGTTCTAATGAAGTACAATAATCACATTGCATGCTCTACATTAGCAATCCTCCCATCCACACATTCACATCCACACCCACACTCTTTGCATCACTTGTTTTAATCCTTTATACAAGATACAAATGATTTATTAGGTCGACACCAATTAGGAATTCCCTTATGAAAATGATTTATCTAAACTCTTGTTAAGATACACACAGGATCTTGGACAAGCAAATAACAAACATCAGTTGGCCAACATACTCCATAATCCATAACTTATCTTCACACAAGGTAGATCACACCACATCCCATAGGTCGGCACAAAAAAAGACCTCACAAGGTCACACACTACAAATGATGTCCATCTCACATCCAAGAAAACACAAAATTCAGAGACTAACTCTATGACACACCTCTGTTTCTATTCTTGTGACCAGTCTGTACCAAAAATATTGTAACCTATTCTTCTGATTAAATTATTTCATGTGATCTTAGATATAAGATCTATATTCCATCTGAAACATAAATCCAAGCTTACAAAGTCAGACATGTCGTACATAGCCTGTACAACCATGATGATTCTTCATGTTCCTATCTTAACTAATATTACTTCAAAGTCAGATATAGTTAAGTCAATCTTCTGAAACATATGTTGACATCAATGACAACACATGTCAGGAATAATTCCAATAGGGTACTCTACTCCCCTTATTAACACAAACACACACAATAGAATAGAGAAATAATAACAAATTTCAACAATCAAATTATTACAAGAACATAAAATTTTCTTTCTATTATCTCAAATGAAATGGAATTATAATATTCAGAAATATAACATGCACAAGCACATGGGCATTTCCATTACAATATTCTACAAGTCAAAGCCACCATTACATCCTCAAAACTATTCTAGATAACCCTATGTGCCTTCATTATATAAGGGGATATTTAACCGCCCAAGAAGGTTCTAGAAATTCTAACCCTAAACTTTGAGGTCCACTATCCCTAAGATATTATTAGTTATCCTTTATTGCATTGGAATAGGCCCCAAACTACTTTTAGATCTCAAATGAGTTTTTAAAGGAATTTTATTTTTCTATCCTAAGTAGGGAAACTTCCAGAGACCATTACAACCCCATTTAGGAAATGGCACAAAGTTCTCTACATGCTTGAGTGGTGAAGTGCCACTTACGCCAAGGATTGACCCCTTTTTAGAGCCTTTAAATCCTTCATAACTAAGTTCACACTTTTTGTACCCTTATGCCAAAACCATAAATTTTCAATATCTTCAAAACCAGACTCAAGCTTGCAATGAAACTTTACTAGCAGGCTGATATAACCAAAGTGAACCTCCAGGGAAGAAAGTAGAACATTCTATGCTCAAACAAACCTTTTACTACAAATAGTAATTTTTTAGAAATAGTAACTCTACACAAAGATAGCCCTTATTAATAGCCCATAATAACTATGCACAAAGATAGCCCTTATTGACAAACCAGACAATATTTTTGGGTGATGCTAGATTTCCCTTACACCCAGGATGCTCCTACATCAATTTGGTTCACTATTGTTGAACTAGGCTCTTTGAGAACTAGATGGTACTCTAATTATAAACTAGTACACCTCTTCAATACTGGTCATTCTAACCAGACTCAACTCCTCCTGGATATTTGGCCTTAACCCATTAAGGTAATGAGAAACTTTTTCCTTGTTAGCTTCTAAATGACCTATTCTGATGAGGACACAATAGAGATCTTCCATATATTCCTAAACATATCTTCCCCCTTTCTTCAACCCTTGCATTTTCTTGGGTAGGCCAAGCTCATAGTCAATAGGAATAAATTGTCTCTTCAATTTCTCCACCATCTAATCCCATCTTGTGATTGATGCAGTCAAGGATGGTGGATCCAATTAATGACAGTCCAAACCTTGTAGCCAATAGAATTATACAGTGGATTACTCAACAATGCAACATAAAGTAATTGTTTAACACTAATTTCCATTAACATGCCTGGCTGTAAGGCCTTCCAGGTTAGGGCCAATTACAATCAGAAAAAAATTTTGCAAGATCCACAACAGATCTAATACAAACTTAGGTAGTTCAGCTCTAAAAAAAATTAGAAGCTGATGGAAACCCTAAGGTAGATCTAAACTTGAGCTCGCAAGCCTCCAAGAAATCTCCTTGTTCCCAAGTATGAAAACCCCTAGCTCTACTACAAACAACTATTAGATTACAATCTGATCTGCAATCTCATCAAGAAATTTTCCACAACTTTGCTAACTTCATCTCTCAAGCTTCACATCTAGCATCCCAGATCTACCAAGTTGTTGTGTGTCCCTAAACATCTACCCAAGCACTCCTTAAATACTAATCATCAGCCACAAGTCAGCAAGATGAAACCATTAACTCCTCAAAAAAAATAATTAAATGCTATACAATATGACTTACAAATGTATATAAACATTTAATTTAGCATGTTAGCCCATAAAAATGGCTACCAACAATAAATTCACCAAGTCAGCTCAACAAATCACATAGAACTCCAGTCGTTAAGTCAGAACTATCGAGCAATAGTAAAATAACTGAGCAAGTCAAGCATCACTGAGCACTAGTGTCAATCGAGCACTGCAGGCATGACCGAGTAACAATTTCACCAAGCGCAAGAGACTACCAAGTTCCTTTAATGATCGAGACTATCAGTCAAGGCTGCAACCAAATAACACTAGCCAAAATACTAAAACTCCATGCAGTTTCACCAAGGACACAAAATGCCCCTGCCTTAACCTTGGATGCCCCTGCATCAGACACCCTAGGTTCTAAAAGATGTTCATATGTGAGAAGAACATCTTCCAGGATTTAGCACATAAATCTCAAACCGGTTCTTCACATACAAGTCCACCTTTTTTGCTTGCAAATTCTTCCACTTCAGTTTCCTTTGTCTCTTCAAGTCTTTTCTTGACAATGTACAAGTCGGTTCTCCATACTAATCATTCATTTTCTCTGGATCCACAATCTCCACTCGGGAACCAATACTCAGGCTTCTCCTACCGAGCGTTGTATCCATCAAAGGTGTAAGTGAAAACTTCATGTCATCCTTCTCAATAGTAAACACATTTTGGACATAATCATAAATAGCTCTCCAATCATATTTCTAAGGTCTATCGAGCAATATATCATAACTATTCATCTTCGCAATGTCACAAAGCACAAGATCCTTGTACTAGATAATCTGAACATCAATGAAGCATTGTTCTCTAACTTGAAAAGCATGAACATCTTGTAACCAGCCAAGCCTATAAGGACAAGGATGCTTCATTCTACTCAAAACAAGTTTCTAAACTAGGTCCTCAACAACAAGGTTATTAGTACTACCAATATCAACAATAACATTATAGAGTTTACCTTCAGTCTTGCATCGGGTCCTAAACAAGTTACTCCTCTGACAAGGTTCATCTTTTATACTGAGCAATGTTTGCTGAAGCAACAAGTTCTCTAATTCAGGTTCATTTTGAATGTTCTCATTCATCACACTAGTTCTTTGGTCAACCTTCTTCTATGTACACTCAAAAGAATAGTGTCCTTCCTCTCCACAATTATAGCAAGTACCTTCAAAGATAACTCTACATGTCTTCTTCTTCAGTTCCATGGGTTTCTATTCATCTTTTGCATCAGTCAGCTTATCCTTCGCCGAGTGATCAATGTTTTCCTTCCCTTAGGAGTTATTAGGTTGTTTCCTCTTCAACTTATCTTTTTCCTTCAAAGCATACTGATAAGCATCTTCAATAGAATCAATCTTCATCATAACAACCTCATCCTAAATATTGAATCTCATACCATTCACATACCGGGCTACCTTTTCCTTACCAAGCTCTTGATGTCCAAACCGAATAGAAAGTTTGTAGAACTTCTTGCTATAATATTCAATAGAAAAATCCTTCTATTTTAGATTCTACAACTTCTTAAACAAGTCAAGCTCATAGTCAGCCGATATGAACTTAGCTTTCAACTTAGTCACCATCAAACTCCACTGATTGATCTTTGTTTCACCTTAATCTTCTCGGTCCCTTTGTAGTTATTTCCACCAAAGTGCAGCATGTCCTTTCAACTTTGTCTATGCTAATCTCACCTAAAGAGGATCTTCAATGTCTTCCCACACAAAGAAATCTTCAATTTCACCAATCCAATCAATCAAATTTTTGAGTTTCAAAGTACCAAAGAAAGTAGAAACTTCCATTCGGTAATTACTAAACTGAGCAGCAGATCTAGGAAACTAAATAGTTCTATCTTCACCAAATCTGTTCCTCCGGTCATCACCACTAGATCCGGTAGTTTCAAATTCTTCATCAACTTCTTCATAGCCATCCTCAATACCAACATTCTGAGGTATACCAGTAACACTTCTCATGATCTCAGTGACCATATCATTATTCATCAATTCCATCTCAGATCTGAAATATGATTTCACCTTCTCTGTGATCTGGGATTCAATAGTATCACAAAGATCTAAAATAACTCTAGGGTCCAATCTTCTTAGAGGCATCCTTAAAGATAAGAGAAACCCTCAACAAAAAACCCTAATCGACCACCTTGTGACAATTTCCAAGTTGTAAACAAGTCAGATCTCAACCTGCAATCTTGTAAATAACTAGGGCACAATTTCACAAGTTTAGTGCTTAAGATCTGCAATCCAGATTGCACACAATCTCTTCACCAACAAGATCAACTTCACAAGCTCAACCTTGCTAGGTCAACCTTCTACTTCAACAAGATCAACTCTTGCTCTGATACCACCTAACACAGTCAAGGATGGTGGATCCAATTAAGGACAGTCCAAACCTTGTAGCCAATAGAATTACACAGTGGATTAGTCAACAATGTGACACAAAGTAATTTTTTAACACTAATTTTCATTAACGTGCCCGACTGTAAGGCCTTTTGGGTTAGGGCCAATGACAATCAGAAAAAAATTCTACAAGATCCTCAATAGATCCAATACAAACTCAGCTAGTTTGGCTCTAAAAACACTAGTACATTTGACCCTATTTTTCTACCAAAAATTTTGACCAACTTGCAAACTTTCTTTGCTTGGTTGATTATATCAGGAAAAATTTGTTTTTTTTTTAAATTCATGCCTGTGTTGGTTGAAATTTTGACCAACCCGGCCATATCAACTAAAAAAAACATTTCAACTCATTTCATTTTTACATTTGGCATCATTTTGAGTTTACGCGCAAGCAAAATAGTCTTCTAGCTATGTTGATTGAGCTAGCGCCTGGTGAATGAGAGAACAAGATCGAAGGATAGACTAGAGAATTTGACGAGATGGCCGGCTAGCTTTAGTTGGAGACTACGGGTGGATGTGCTATTGGGATAGCTTCAGTTGGAGACCAGGGGATGTGGATATGCTATTGGAGTGATAAGTATTTTTAGACCCATTTGTAGTTTTTCAATGTGAAATGTACTCCATTTCTTTCCATCTCTTCTTCTATCCTAAGATATGCATCATTTTTTTACCTTAAAGAAAAATGACTAGTATTTCATTTGTGTTAGCTGTATTGAACAAGAATCGAGGATCTGATCCAATGAAAAGTTTCTAAATTTTTTTAGCTTTTGTTTGCATTTAATTTGAGTCAATTTAGTTGAGTTTGGAGAGAGAATGAGTTGCAGCAACATTGGAACCCACGGTGTGCCCTAGCTGACAGTTGGTTTTCTAAGTCTCTGTATTCATAATGAACTAATGAATGTACTAGGTCTTAGTGAGGGAAGATGTAATATTATGCATTTTTTGTTCCATTTCATGTTTTCAAAATGGGTGTGTGTAGTTGGGAGAGATTTGAATTAGGAGACCGGGCATCCGAAATGTGACTAGTCTGATCTACATACCAAACCCATAACTCCTATTTGTTCCAAATTAGAAACTAAAACTTGGACTACTAGTTTGATTTACTCACCTCTAAACAGTTTCATCCATAGCTTGACTGGTCACCAAGCATCGACACCCCGCTGAGTAAGACAGAACCTCAGGACTGTTACAGCTATGACACTACAACTAGAAGCATTTGATGAACAATCTGCATTTGAATCATACTTGCCTTAGATATATTGGCTAGTCCACATTGTTTCAAGTGGAAGGGTGTCATTAAAGGTAATGTTGGTCAAATGTCAAACTCAAGCTTTGCTGCACTGAGCGGCTGAAGTGAAGAAGCCTTAGCTACCAATGATTAACGCAAAGAGGGAGCGCAAAAGCTAAGCATAATTTTATTTGTATTCTCAAGGTGATGGGAGTGGGGGTAAAGAAGAAGGGGAGTCTTAAGAGGCTTAGGTGCTTGTTAGGGTTTCAAGAATACCGATTTGCAAGAAAGGAGGAGCCATTGCACTTTACCACTAGTGCAGTCAATTACAAATTGCAACTTCAATATCAATATTGTCTCAACCCTTGCCAGCCTAATTGGATTCTTGCTTCACAATGTAAATGAGGCTAATTATCACTCCGTCTCCCACCAACTGACTCACGTATGTTTCTATTCCATTTCTCTATTCTGAGTGTAATTACATTTATGTTCTCCTGTTATTATGCTGATGATGGATCACCACTGTGAATAACCAAATATGATTATTTTTCCCTGAAAAACTCTCCTCAATCCATATTGAATTTGTCTTTCCCTTTCCTTGCCTTAGGCTTTCCTACCTGCTCGCCCACTTGCTTTGTTTATGGCAGGAATTTTAATTTTTTCACCCGCATGTACATGAAGTGTTTATAGTCCATGAGTTTGAAATTGAAGCTAGTGGAAAAGATAATATATACTATTATAATAAACATTTTTGATAACACTCTGGGATCCAGGATTAAAAAAAATGTATGTAGAAATTCTTTCTGAAGCGTTAGTTGTAATATTTTATAAGCAATCCAGTGCTTCTATGGATGCCCATTGATATATGATTTTACTGGGGAGGCATATAAAAATTGCAATTATGTGTTTTCTCGTATCTCTATAATTGGCCTGTGAACTTACCTTGTTGACCACCTTGCTTATAGCAGGAAATTGAATCCTTTATAGGCATAAAAGGTTTTTCCAGTCCATGAGATAGAAATCAAAGCATCTGCAAAAACTATAAAATTAATTTCAATTAGTGTTTTGGTTCGTATTCATGGTCCATAGTCAAAATATGTACAAATATACACAGTTTTTTTCCCAGAAGTTGTAATATCAATCTCTTACAATTAGTCCATACTTTTAAGAATGCACTTCATCGTATGATTTTGAAGTGTATGGAAGGTGTTGTTCGTGACTTGTATCAACTGTAATTCCCCTAAATTATCAGCAAACTGAGATCTGATCCATTGACTTTGTGTGTCATTTCAAATATTGTGTTTGATATTAAAAAAAAAACATCTGGTTTTGCACAAACGATTATTGTAAATATCTGCAACCAAATGAGTTTTTTCTGCTAATTTAACATTGGTGCTAGTGGACAAAAAATCCATTTCCTCTCATTCTTAATCTTTGATGTGTTTCATTCATCATTGTCTCCATTGCATACAAATTTTCTTTTTTTTATTGACAAATTATGGTTAAAATTAGAATGGCTCGTCACTTTATTATACCAATTACAGAAATCTGAGACAATAATATTGTCATCCAACAAATAAAATTGAAATGTTTAGCAAAAAAGTTTGTTATATTTCCACTGAAAGATGGGCAGACATTGACGTTGCTACGTCTAATCAGTAACACATAAAGCTCCACATTTATATGCACAAGTTAAAGCTAGGGGTCTAAAAATATAATTTGCATGAGTATTTCAAATTTTTTAATGGGCATATAGAATTGCATGATAATTTTTAGCAGTCTATTCCACAAAACTAAAGTTAATCTCGGTTAGGCAATTCCTACATGTATTTCATAAGATTAGTGAGAGCTTTTATTGCTATTTAAAATAATCTAATTGTAGTTTTTAGACTTCATCAAATGATCCAAGACCTCTATATAGAGAGGCAAATTGTAATGTGGGTTATTTTTTACTTTGTAGAACTAAAGTCTATTTTCTTGTGTTTGATGCATAAGCTATTCTTTGTTAGAACTAGTAGTTAACCAATCTTCTACAATTTTTTATTCTTTATGAGTGATGAAGACTTGGTCTTGTTTTCTTATATGTACACTTCATGGCAACAATCTTTATTTTTCAACCTTGACACTAATATACTCTATCCTCTATGACAGTTTACATTCAACTCCTCAATCTATATTCCACTAGACCTTCCATGACCACACATACATCTAAACTCCTCTTAGTTGAGTCTCTGTCCACCACCATAGACCTCTAGATGGTCCACTAAACCTCCCTACAACATAAATGTAAATAACAATTTCTTATTGTCCTTTATGACAGTCCCTATTCAATTCTCACAACATTCACCACAAACTTCCCTTTTGATTCCCTGGCCTCCACACTCACCAAGGATCATACAGACAATACTCTGCAACATTCCCCATGCTCCCACACAACCAAGCACTTCTTCATGATGGTGGACAATACCTTGCACTTGTTGTTATCTCTATTTTCTATGAACTATGACTAAACAATTACTATCTCCTCCTTTCTTGTACCTTCATCTTCACCTTTGGCTTGCCATGCCTTTCCATTATGAACCTTTCTTGCTGCTGCTCTTGGTTTTTGTACTCCATTACATTTGCTGCATACTTTATCTTTCAGTCCATTATCTTTCAATAGTAGGGCCACCACTTTGGAAGACTCCTAAAGGATAGTTCAACTCTAGGCATCAACAAAGGACTCTAATCCTTCAAACTCCCAGATCTTTCACTCACTCTGATACCACTTGATGCTAAAAAAGAGCATTAAATGCAAACTCTGAACTTTATAGGTAGTTTGGGATGTAATTTTTATACTAATTATGCTGAATCAAGATGAAATTAGTACGGAATCAACAAAGATGTAGATGTATGTATATAGACAAACCCAAGATGCATGTAGTCATTATATATATATATATATATATATATATATATATATATATACACATATATGCATTTTGGTCCATATTTGTATATATACATAGGTATATCACTTTTATATACTAATTTCACCTTGGTTGACCATTTTAGTTTAGAAAGAGCATCCCAGATTGTATGAGAGATTGTATTTTGGGATGATATGGGATGATATAGTGACCTTCATGGGGCGACCAGGAACTACAAATCTAATCAACCTCCTAGGGCTCATGTGAGATTGATAGGGTTTAGATTCCTAGTCACCCCGTGATTGGCAATGGAATCTTAAAGTATTTTTTCAAGGTCCCCCATACTTCTACTTCGAAAATGTGTATACAACTTTTTGTTTGCAAGTTTACAATAAATTCTTTAAGGACCCAACCATGCCTTGAGTGTTTTATAAAGCTTGAGTTCCTTAAGTCGTAAAGGACATTTTCCTAGGGATTTTTTGTGACATGATTCTATTCATTCAGTGTGAACATAATTTTCTCTTGGAGTTGTGGTATAAGTCATAGTAATATTCTATTATTTCCTTAGTAGGATATCTTATATGTGCTTCATGTTCTTAATTTTCATCCATTGCATTTAGCTTTTGTTGTTTTTTTGCTCCATAAAAATTGGCCTCTCCATTCAAAGGTTGCATGCATTTTGTTTTAGAGCTTTAATGTATGCAGCTATTAAGATTAATGAGCTTCATCCTAACCAAATCATAGCACAAAACCATGATTTATGATA
Organism: Chamaecyparis obtusa; assembly: GCA_027943335.1. NCBI lineage: Eukaryota > Viridiplantae > Streptophyta > Pinopsida > Cupressales > Cupressaceae > Chamaecyparis > Chamaecyparis obtusa. The sequence continues at coordinate 1,513,318 of BSBK01002633.1, read as the reverse complement.
GTTTTCCCATTTCCTTGTAACAAGTCTAGATTATCTCTGGAATTCCATGTTATCTTGTTATGCTTTGTATTATACTATGTGTGCAAATAATCCTTCTTCCTTTCATTTGTAGTGGCTCTTCACATCCTTATATTCAATCTTAGGATTTTCAAAGTACCAATTCACAACATGCAATCTTGCAGAAGGGGCATCTCAAACTCCACAATCTCCCTTTTTTGTTTCAATCATTTTCATTCAATCACATTATGACCAAAGCATAAGGACTAAGGAGCATGTGGCAGATTGACTAGTGAATCTAGTCATAGAAGTATAAGTATTCACAAATATGAGTGATTGGTCATGCATAGTATTGAAAGAATTGAATGGATTCTTCAAACAATTGTACAAGAATATTCAGCAGAGAAGAGGCTTCTTCTATTGGGATATTCTTTTTAGATTCTAATTATATAGGAGAGAGTTAGCTCAGACGGGCTTGCTCTTTATATTGGTTTCATTACTCCTCTACTTCCTTCATTATCTCTATTCCCAATAACAATAAGAAAGGAAGCACTTAGTTCTACTAAAGTGTATTAATGGCATACTTACACTAGTACATTAAGGCCTATTACAAAAACTTATCTTATCTTGTCATATGTATTCTTGGCATATTCTTTTTAAGGCCCATTATCTTCTTCGAATATTGGCATATTGGAGTCCATTTATTTATGGTATTGGACAATGTTTGGAGTTAGTGGTCATTCATCTCACAACAACTAAAACATTATAGGCATTATGGTCACAAATTTCAGCAGATACAACTAAATATTGTATCTGTTGAAATCTGTGAGCATGATGGATACATTTTTGTTTCTCAGTTGTTTGTTTGTCTATTAGATGAATGCATTTGGGGATTTGATATGTGAAGGGTCCATATAACCAAATAAAAGTAATAATTCTTTAATTGAATGCACACTAGTACATTTGACATCATTTTTCTACAAAAATTATCGATCATTTATTAAAAAGGTTTAGGTTGGTCGCATTATAGAAGGAAAAAATTGTTTTTTTTTTAAATCCATGCCCGTGTTGAAAGGTTAAATAGTGAAATGAATGAACTGATTGTAACAGTGGCACAAAATGGTTGTAATTTGTATTAGAAAGTACTTGGAAGTCTTCCTCATTGTACTATGAGTCTATTCCCTATTAAAAAGCTCCCATTTCATGTCACATTTGTAAAGTTGTAAATCTTTGTTGTCATTTCCTTAACCTATTGTATTCTCCTATGGTAAATTATCATAAAAATTATCAATGGTATATTAAAAATTATCAATTGAAAACATATTAGCATGTTGTATGAATGGTTTTTTGATCATCAATTTTATGCAGGAACGTGAGGAGATAGAACTGTGAGAGAGCCCTAATAAACAAGGGTTTGGGGTCCCAAATTGGGGATTTTGATGTTGCAGAGCATTGGGAGTTAATTCCTTTTGGATTGGGTTGATTTAAGACATAAGAAGCCACTGTCTAAGATTTGGAAGTGCCAGGTAGATTCTTTCACATAATTCCTTTGAAAATTTGGTCAATTTTGTGTATTGAAACAGGGCAACTGCTAAGAACAGGGGTAATGGTCCAAAGTAACTGTATGAAATCTTTTGATATGTTGTAGAACTCAATAAAGGGTATCTAGAAAGGTCATTGTCCTATCAAGAGTCTTGAGGAAAAGTCAAGTTATTCTTATTCTAAGTCTGCAGCAGCAGTCCAAAGGTTCTTTGGGACAGTTTGTGAGAACCTTGATAATATGGAGTATGGGAATTGAGTTGGAGTCTTAAAACCTTTTGAATCAAAGTCATTGGAAGCCTAGGAAACCAAATTTATCCTTTAGGGGTCTTGGAGATAGTCTTGACAAGTTTGATCCTTGAAACAGTTGAGGGTTTAGGTAGGCTAGAGTGCCTAAACCTCTAAAATTTATTAAGTCTACTTGTATATTTGATACCACCACCCTAGTTTAGCTTTGAAAATCCAAATTTTTTCCCTTCATTGCTTAGTCTGAAGGACTTACTAAAATAGTAACACTTGCTCCTTTCTTCAATAAGTTTTACTAAAACATTCTGAAATTTCTATATGGAATCTGGATTCATCCTGCTATACGAGTGATGCATTTGAAGCAAAATCATATCATAGATTTTCTTGTCTTAATAATTTTTCATGCCTAGAACAATGACAAATCTTCCACCTGAGTTTAAGTGACATGATTTATTTACTCCATTGACAGTAGTCTCTATTTTCTTCATATATTGAAATTGAAATAGATGTCACTATTTTCTTTTACATTTGGTGCTCATTTTCTATATTCTAAACATCTACTTTGTTGAAGGATTCATCTACCAATTTTTTTTCCCTACTGGCTTATTAGAAAAATAAACTGACCACCCCAACCATCTAATTATATCCTTGAAGATATAATTTCTTAGATGATGTCCACTTGGTGCCCCTACACCAAGATGAAAGCATGCAAAAACTCTATAGGCTCGTCAACATTATTATGAAAGGATATTGTATATGCCAGCTTTCAAAATTACTAGCACTTAGTTGGTATTGACATAATTTTGAATAGGGGTCCTTATATTACACAAAATTCTGATTAAAAGTCAAAATATACCATTAAAATCTAAATGATAAAGATATTTCATATGATGTTTTCGATATTAAAATGGTTGAGAAAATGGTTGTTCAGTAACGATTTTTATCTGCAGGTTGCAAAAAAATCATCCTTCTTCCACCAACGAGTCATTCCATTCAAAAAAGACCATGTCTGACAATATCAACGCACAAAAAAATAGGGAGACAATTGCTAGACTATGGTCTAACTTAAAAAGAAAGGGTGATGGAATATTCTATTGTCCTTGCAAACTTTGTAAGGGCTTAAATACTCGAAGATATCTAATCAAAACAGCCGAGGAACATTGTAGGCAACATGGTCACATTGAAGGGGGAAATGAATTTCATCCATTGGTATGTATTTTAATATTTTATAAAATACATAAGACATGATTTGATGATGACAACATGGTCATGGTTAATACAAGGTCATCATTTTCATATAGGTCAACGTCCCTAAGTTTCATGTTATGGACCATGACAATCTGGAGAATGTGGATTTCCAAATGAGGGAACATGGAGGTGTGAATGTAGAAGTAGAAGGTAATGATATCATGGAAGAAGACCACGATGAGGAAGAAGATCAAGAGGATCACGATGATCAAGATGATGATGATGATGATGATGTTGATTCAGAGCTTGATGTACCTATACTTGAGAAGGCACACGAGCCCCTATATGAAGGCTCTGAAACAACTCTTCTTGCTACTGTATTGTTGTTGGTGAACTTGAAGGTTATGAATGGTTTATCCAACGTAGCAATGACATGTATGTTAAGGTATGTCATCTTTTTTCATTATTTTAGTCGTAATTCCCTTACAATTAACATTGGGTGAATCATGTAGCATTTAATATTCTTTAAATTAACAAATTATATTTTTGGTCATAGGTTGATATGTGAGTGTTTGTTACCACCATCAAACATTCTACCTCGCTCATACCGAGAATTATCTGCCATTATGAAAGATATTGGAACGGAGTATCAAATAATACATGCATGTCCAAATGATCATATTATATATCATAAACACCATGAATTTGCAACAGAATGCCCTATTTGTCATATTAGTAGATATCAATCAGATCGAATAACAAAAAAGGTGCCTCGCAAGGTTCTTCGACATATTCCCATTATTCCACATCTGCAACGATTATTCAAGTGCAATAGCTTGGCACAATTTATGGATTACCATGCACGCAATAGAAGTCAAGATGACATTATGCGAATGCCTACAAATGGTTCAGCATTTAAGGAAATAGAGGGAAAATGGCCAAACTTTAAAGAAGAACCTCATAATCTCAAGTTTTCATTGGCAGCGGACGGTTTCAATCCATTTGGAGAGATGAGATCTACTTACTCGTTGTGGCCTATTTTTTTTATCAACAATAACATTCCTCCTTGGTTGTCCATAAAGAGGGAGCACATAATGTTGGCACTGATTGTTCCAGGTATTTTTTGATTTAATGGTCATCTAAATTAATTTATTATTAATAATCCATCAAAATGGTCATAATAATTATGTAATATTTTTGTTCATTCAACTAGGTAAGTACCAAGTTAAAGATATCAATGTATATATTGAGCCCCTTATTGACGAGTTGATGGTGTTATGGAATGGGGTCACTATGTATGACATCTCTAGACCAATAGGACAAAGACAATTTCAATTCCATGCAATGCTAGTATGGACAATACATGATGCCCCTGGGCTAACACATTTTTGTGGTATATTCTCTTCTTAACACCTCTTTTTTGGTATGTTATAGTGCTAACACAAAGTTAACACATTTAATCCAATTATACATGATCTTGTAGGTCTTCAGACAAAGGGAAAATTTGTATGTCCAGTTTGTGGTCCAAAGATGAAATCTCGTCATTCAAAAAGTTTAAGAAAGTAGGTGTTCGATGAGAATAGACACTTTCTCCACAAAAATCATAAGTACCGAATTACTGAAAAACATCTTTTCAATGGGAAAGAAGAGACTACATCAAAGCCACAGAGAATGACACCTTGCCTATGGAAGTTGGCATACAATAAAATAAATCATCGAGGTAATGTCATTCCATCTGATGGTTTTTGTTTCAAATTATTATTTTGATATTGTGTTTTGTTTACTGATGATGTAATTAATGTTTGTGAAGGTCATCAAGGCATCAATGACCAACTTCCAAAAGGACTAAAAAGTTATCCTACATAATTTACTAGGTTTCCGTACTATGAGAAACTCCCAATCATGCATTTGTTTGATCCTATGCATATTGGAAAGAATGTAATAGAGACATTATGGAAAATATTGGATGGAAGGCGTGACAAAGACCAAATTATCAAAATTTGTAGTGACATTGAAGAATCCAACCATGCAATGAAAAATTTCATTCAATCAAATAACAATGGAGACCAAATTGATACAAGTGCCCTTCCATGATTATTGTCGGAGCAGCAGAGCAATGCTATAAAAGAAATTATAAAAAAAATATGATTTCCCACAGGATTTGCTGCGAACATAAACAATCTCCTATCAAAGAAAAGTGAATTTGGGCTAGGGATGAAAACACACAATTGGCATATATTTATTAAGGTAATTAATATTATTTTTTATTCACTATATATTTGTATACTGCATGTGTTTTTCATTGCATTTTTTTATAAAACATTGACAAGATCATTTTACAAATATTGCAATACGTTCTACCTCTATCTCTCCCACACCACTTCACCAATGGTGTCAAACAAGTTATATATGATCTTGGAAAATACATGAGGTGGTTGTCATCTAAAGAAATCAATAAAGAAGATATAAAATATTGGAAGAGAAAAATTCCTCTTCTTATGTGTGAAATGCAAAAGTGTCTACCTTCAACTTTTTTCAATGCACAAGAACACTACCTCATACATCAAGTTGAGGAGATTGAATTGTGTGGACCTATACCAACTAGGTCAATGTGGATGGTTGAGAGGCACTTAAAATTTTTGAAAGGCTTGGTTTGATAGAGAGCACATCCTGAGGGTTCTATGGTGGAGGGATATATGGTATACCAGACCATGGTGTACATTAGTGAATATCTTCCTAAGTTTGCAGCAAAGATTCATGTAGATCATATTTGGGATCCCAACTCCATTAACAAATTTGAAGGGAAGTACTTGATGGGCAAAGGTAGATTGAGGAAAGTGAGAGGTAAGTCTAAGATGTTATTGTAGTTAATTAATTCTTATAAATCTTCAATATAATTTATTTATAATTGGTGTATTTTTTTTTATACAGTTGGTCGAGAGTGGGATGCAATACATTTGTATATTACGAACAATCTTGATTGGATGACAGTATGGATTGAACGATGTCAACAAAATGGTTGCTCATTAACATGGGAAGGTGTTGCTTCATTGGTTAGAGAAGCTCATCGTAATGGAGATTCCAATGTTACTCCAATGGTAATTGATCTAGCACGTGGTTTAAGAGGTGGAGAGGTACGTACAAATTTATTAATGATCATGACTCATATGTTTTGTATCAACTCATGATGCAAATAATTTACACACTTGAAAAATTGTAGGTCAAGCACCACAAAGCTATGTACTATCATGGCCACAAATTTTGCATAAAAAAGTTGGATGACACAAAGAAAACTTGTGATTCTAGGATAAGTGCAATTTTTGAGGTCACCAATATATCATCTAGAAATGATATACATCCTCAATAATCCCAAAATAAATACTATGGCATCTTGGATGATATAATTGAGTGTGACTTTAACTCCTTCAAAGTAGTTCTATTCATCGTCAAATGGTACAGGCTACGACTGAATCAAAATGATCTAGATAGAACTGTTATTCAACATGATAATAGATTTACAATGATTAATACAAGGTCATTTGAGCCAGTTGGAGATAAGCCCTATGTTATTCCAAGTCAGTGTGAGCAATTGTTTTACTCAGAGGTTCCACATAAACAGGGTTGGTCATTTGTTGTTAGACATGATCCAAGAGGAAGGCCGATAAAGTATAATGTTATGGAAGAAGAAGATACTGAAGATGATGAAGAAGCAAATGATGAAGATCAAGATGATGATGATGATGATGATGATGATGATGATGATGATGATGATGATGATGATGACGATGATGATGGTGATGATGATGATGATAATGATGATGCTGATGACGATGGTGATGGTGATTATGGCGATGATGATGATGCTGATGCTGTTGATGGAGATGATGATGGTGATGATGATGATGATGATGATGATGATGATGAAGATGATCAATGACATAATTGAAATGATTACATATTTATTGTGTTCAAATTGTAAGGATTACATATTTATTGTGTTCAATTCTAATGATTACATATTTATGTATTGCTTTCAATTGTAATGATTACATATTTATTGTGTTCAATTCTAATGATTACAACATATGTGATTTATAATTACCAATTTTTTGTTTACGATGCTCAATTAATTTTTGTTGATACATGTATATTTTTGTTTGATTATCACCCTTTTTGCAAACAGGCAGTTGACTACAGACATCGTCACCCCTTCTGTTGACGATCTTGCATTCCATATATAAGGTAAATTTGTTCATGTTTACGATGTTTCATATTGTTCATGCTATCTTCTAAGTTATTTGTAGCATATGTATCATGTAATTTTTAGCTAACTTAAGATAAATGATTAACATATGCAGGAAATTTGACCCCTTTGGCATGGATCGTGCATAGTGACATGGATCAGCAGGTATAAGTCAATAAATAGACATAATTTTCTTATATTCTTCTTGTTTATCACTGAGCACATATGTTATAAATAGACATTATATAATCATATAATGTATATATAGACAAAGAAGAACCATATAGAAATATAATATATAATCACTTTCAACCTAGTACATTTTATATCTCTCGCGTATAGACAAAGAAGAACCGTATGTATGGGTCACGACTTGATTATTCTATATATATTGACGTGACAATATCTCATTTGATGGATTGCAGCACCCACCAAATAGGTACTTGTCAAATCTATCTACATCGAATGAGGGAAATGAGGGAATGCTAGATGAAAGTTCTACATGTAGTACAGCTAAAATAGGGAGATCAACTAGAGGTGAAAAGATTAGAAAAAAATTTGATAAACGCATGCAATATTTCCTTGCTAATGGGGGCTCATGTTATTATGATGATGAGACCAAAGGTGACATCAAGGTGCCCTTTCGGTACACACACATTGAGAAAGAATGGGTACCCAATGAGCTACCTCCAATTAATACTGATTTTTGTGTTAATGAGAGGATATATCACATTGCTCCATCCTCATTACATGGTTTGGGCCTATTTTTCATGGATGGGATAAAGGTATATTACAACAGAGTTGTTGAATTGTTCAAGTATGTCGGTCCATGTTACAATTACAATGATTGGATGCGGATTGTTCAATATAAAAAAAGTATGCGTAGGTATGCACTATTAGCTATTTATATACAAAGGAAAGAAAATGATCAAAGTAAAAGATTTTGAATGTACATTGATGGGAGACCAAAAGCAACAGGTAATATTGTGGGTTTTATAAATAGTACGCGACCTTTGTCAACTAATAAGAAACCCATTTGCATATTTGAGGCACGCGAGGGGAATCAAGTTTTTGTATGTGCAATAAAATCAATAAGTGCAGGGGAAGAACTGCTAATAGATTATCATTTAAATCGCATAGATACAAACAAAGTTACTATCATGAGGGTGGTAAGTACTATATACCATTTTATTAATAAGTTCTTTTTTGCTAAGTCTATTGCTTTTAGTTTGCTAAAGTTTTTATATTTAATCTTTGTCACTGGATGATATGGATCCCACACATGATAGAGGCCACGAGGATGCTCCTCCCACCCATTCTTCAGCAAGGGTAAACCTTATTAAAATTGTACAAATTAGATAGTTGAAAAATTTTATATTATTACATTATTTTATTTATGGTTTTGGAGTTTTTGTGATAGTTTTACTGATATTCCTATCACAATTTGATGTTCAGGATAAGGGAAAAGCACCCTCAACAGTAGAGGCAATAGCTACCCCCGAGGATGATGATCATTTTGTAGATTCACCTAATGTAACAATCATGTTGAAGAAAAAAATGAAACAAATCAATAAAGAAATAATTAATATTTTGTATGAAACAAATCCAACTAAGGAGATGGTGATGAGGCTAACTGAATTAAAAGCGCTCCCATGTCGGTATCAAGTAAGCAGTAATGAATCTTTAGTTATAACAAAAGATCAATAAAGGTTAATATTTTATACTCTTTTATGTTGTGAAGTAAAATATATGTAATATGTGTTCTTGTTGCAGGATTTTATGGAATCTCTAGTACTTGGTCAAGGACAATGTGCAGGTGAGGCCGGTACTAGCAGACCTCCGGCCACCTCAGGTAAAATAATCCTTTAGTTGACAAGTTAGAAGGAATTTTTTCTTTGGAACATTCAAAAACTTCTCAAGTTAACTCTTACTTTTATTATTTCAAAATGTCTTTGCTAACAATGTATTGTTCAGGTCATCAATTGCAGGAGACTCCTCCTAGCCAGGTTGTCTATAGAAGATTGTCGAGTGCAATGTTGGCCACAAGGGCCATGCAAACATCAACGCCTTCAAGGCATATGGCAGCTAGTAAATCATTGTTTTACTATATTTGGTTTTGTGCTAATTATGATTTCATAATTTGTACTTTAATCTTGGGTGCATCACATAGTGGATTATTTTTTTGGAGTAGGAGATACACCGGTGGCACCATTTGGTACACCAGATACTGATCAATCTACATGTATTGGTGATAATTCACCACCATTTCTTGGATCTACCCATGTTACTAGCACGGGAGCTATGCAGGCGTCATTATTGATTGACAATAATGAATCAATGCCTATAAAATGTCTTCAGATTCCAGGTACTTTAAATCATTATTTTTTATATTGTAATATGCATTTACCTATTCATAACAAGTTTTGGATTGATTATCCCTTGACATTTTTTGTAGGAAATGATATATTTTATAAGAAGCTTTATGACCTCACATTTCATATATTTGGGCCCACCATATGTACAAGGTGGAACATCATAAGTGAACTAAATTTATCCCACTATTTTTTTTCATATCATTAATTGGTACAGTATTTTTCCTTTCATTCCGATCTTTTCTTTTAGTGGCTATATCTAACAATTTTGTGTTTTTCCTTAAAAGGTGGAATTTGCAAGAAAAAATTTTAAAAGATCAGCTCGTCAAAGATTTAAAGCATGAGTTTGGTAATAATATGTTTGATGAGAAGAAAATTTTAGAAAGAGCTTGCAAACATCTTAAGACTGTGAGGGACGCATATAGAAAGAGTCTCGTCCAGAACCCAAAGTACGAGCATCCTCCCTTTATTTCAGTGAGGGATTGGAATGAATTTATTTTAGATGCAAAGGAGAAAGTGGATGCTCAAAGAGGAGTTTCACCAACAAATGTGAGAAGGTATGCAATAGTATTAACTACTAGTGATAAGGTGTTTGGCATGGACTTTTGAGATGATAATTAAATTTTGAATGCAATCATCATTTTTCAAAATAATATCTTGGTATGATGTTTTAGACATTTTCACCATTGAATGCAATGTGTTCAACATTTCAAAGTTTCATTTGTTATTCCATATACATGTTTTTTTAACCATTTTTTCAAACTTTTCATAGGTTGCAGGACACTTCAAAGGCAACAAAGGCCAGGTTGCAAAAGATTGGGCAAAATAGACTTGGCGCTGGAGGATATTTGAAAATTAAAGCTCACATTGTAAGTAGCAGTAAATGAATTGTAGAGAAAAATTATTTATAAAATGCAAATAATTTTGTTTTATCAAAAAATGCAGGGCTCTGATTTTAATTTAGAGGCCATGAAAGAACACAAAAAAATTGCCTTCAAGGAAGGCTATCAAGCCATGGCTAAATGCCTACGGCAAGCTTCCACTGGCCCAACCGAAGAGTCTCCTACATCATGTGCACAGGTAAATATGTCAAAAAATATATTAGAAATTGAATACTTGAGCAACAATCAATTTGATAATAATGTCCATTACATTGCAATGCAGCCTCTTAATCGTGACACAGATCATACGCCGCATCATGAAGCCCCTGATGTGCATCATACTGTCCAAGGAGGTGCTCATTTTCTATTTAAAACTAATTATGTAATTATTAATACAATTTAACATCTTAAATTGAACTTGGTGTAACATTTTTGTGTATATTTTAGAGGATATAGAATCAGGTCATGCTGAACGAGTGCCAGAGGATGTTCAGATTGATCACCATGTAGATCATGTGGCACATTCAGGTAAAGAAAATCTATGTTTTGTTCTTTTAAATTAATTTTTTGATTTATAGTTCTTTTACTTACATAAATACTTGTAATTCAATAATATAAAATAGTGTGAATTTAACTCATGAAGTAGTTATTGCATCATACCCCCCTTTAGCGCAGCGGCCTCGTGTTCCTGAACAGATGAGGAGGAGACACACGTTGGGATTAGAATCAATAGAGGAGGGGAATGATGAGGACATTGATCTTCCTCTTAGAAATTACATGATTAAAAAACATAGCAAGAAACCCAAAAAGAAATGATTGTAATTAACATTTATTGCTAATGAAAGAACATTGTCTTAATGGATGTAATTTTGTACTAGTAATGTTGATGAATGATGTGTGTTAATATGTGTTAATGAATTATTTGTGAATGTTGTGTGTTAATGAATTATTCATGAATGTTGTGTGTTAATGAATTTTATGTGTTAATGAATGTTATCATGTGATTATAATGATTGAATGTTATATTTCAAAAATGGATGAATGAATGAATGAATGTTATTAAATGTTAATGGGGAATTTAGAGTGATGTTAGGGGGGGGGGAGGGGCCAAATGAGCTTCCACCTTCACGTGGTTGGCCTTGTTTAGTAGAGAATATTAAGCTATTCTTGACACCAAGTGAAGCTCAAACTTTAAAGACAAGCTTAGAGTTTTTGATGCAGAGCCTTCTAATATCCCCTTAAGGAACCATGTTCAACTCGAGGATTCAACAACATCTTGGAATCCACTCAAGGAACTAGAGTTCAACTCAAGGATCAATAAGAAGTCCCTGACTTTAGGATATCAACCAAACACTCCTCTGCAATAGGTTCACTACCTTAATTCATTTTAGACAACTTATCAATTCACTTTGTCCATGTTCCAATTTCCCTCTCCTTGGGAACACTCCTAATTCACCTTTCATGCAATAACCTCTTGATTTCTATCTTCAAGGATTCCCCTAATCCTTCTAAGGCTTCAACAATCCTCAAATAGCCTAACTAAGGAGTTCCAACCCCTACCAAGCATTAACTCTATCCCAATCTTCAAAACTACCTTTTCTAGGACTGTCCAATTAGCCCTGTCCTACCAGTAAATTGCACTTTTCTCTAAAATTCCTCAAACACCTTGGTGACTTCTTCACCTTTCTAGATACCCTTTATGGATTTCTTCAAACCCTGCTAATACCAATCCTTCAACTTATGACTGTTGCACACTTCTATGACTGTCCCTATCAGCAATTAGGCCTAATTAGCCCTCCTCTTCCAAAGAAACTCCTATTTACACTTACTCTCAACCTTCCAACCTTTATAAAGTCTCAAGGAATCTAATAAACATCAAAATTCCTCAATTAGTTTGACCCTCCAAGCTTTCCTAGATACTTTTTCATCAAACCCTCCCTTTAAGGGTTTCTAGCCTAGGGCTTCCTAGAAAAGACCCTAAATCAACTCACAAAACCTTTCTAATGGCTCAAAAACCTTCAAAAAAACTCTCTCAATAATTTCCAACACTCATTTACCAATTCCACCCTCAACTTGTTCATATTCACCACGTGGTGCTTCCCAAATGCACCCTTCACTGCCTGTTCAACAGTCACCTACTGTTCCTTTCTCCTTTCACTGACACCTACATCCAGATCATGATAAAAACATAATATTTATAGGCCTTAGTACCTCTCCCACAAGTTTCATTCCAATCATAGAAAGTGGGAGAGGCTTGTCTCCATAAAAGACTATAAAACAGTGACAATCTGTCACGTTTCCTATGACAGCAGAGGACTTAAAAATAGTTTTGTTCGAAAAAAACTTACAAAAGTCTTTGATCAAAGTTGTGAAAGACTTAATAATTCATGACTAACCTTTCAAGGAGATAACACAGTAACTTTAGAATGGAAAGAACCTTACTGAATTACCAATCTGAATCTTGCAAATTAGAAAATTGTCACTATGATAGTGAAGTACAGAATTCTTTTATTTATGTCTTTTCTTGTTACATTCACCTCTCCTCAACTTCTGCTCCCATAAAATCAAAATACATTCCTTTTTAAAGACTCTTTTCCTTCTAACTATCTTCCAGACCTCTTGGATCGAATCAACTTCCTTATAACTGTCGTAGGACAGTAAACAAGCAGTTTTTTGTAATGACAGTCATTACTTTTGGATAACAATTGTTTCTTGTTTTATATACTTCATGACAAGGACTTATTAGACTTTGGATAACATTCCTAAAGACTTCTAAAAGACTTTTTAAAACAACCTTCACACCCTATGATCTCAACTAACCCATCCAAGCCTTATTTGGCTTATGTTGCCAACAATGGCAATTTACAATATCTTGCACCTTTAGTGCATTTTACATCATTTAGAGGCTTTAATAGCCTTATTACATTCTTTATGACCTTGGACACATTTAATACAAACCTATAACACATAAATGACCTTTTACATCACTTGAAAGATTCTTGACTCCTCATTTATGCCAATTTTCTCATTCTTGGCAATGCATCACATTTTAACAACTTTATGAAATCCCTAACATTTAATGGCTTCAATAGACATGATTCCTCATCAATTGACTTGATTAGGCATTGATTGCCCTTGTACCTTCATGGTCTCCTGCATGACCCCTAGTGTACCGTGTAGGTTCATGTGTCCCTTGGGTGCTCCTGCACTAGTTTTGTTTACTATTGACCAATGAAATCTTGGATTCGATAGTTTACTATAACTGGTATGCATTTTGTTTTTTATTATTTGAGATGATTTGATGAAAATTTTGTCCTTACATTTCTAGGTGCTTTCAGTGAATATCCTATTGCATTTGCAGATTGAAAAGGCCATTAATATCATAGAAAGCCTAGAAAGGACTGAAGATGTAAATTTGAGTTTGGAGGGTGCCATGTGTAAAATAATTCTAGGAGAGGTAACTTTTCTCTGCACCCCAAGATCTTTTACCAGATGCACATGTTCCATTATTTTTTTAGTTTTGTAATTTGAAAATCAAAATTTTCGTTTAACAATTTCTTCTACTCCTTCAATATCATGCAGGCTGTATGCACAATATTTATGGGCTTAGGCCAAGACCAAATCAATGCTTCGTCAGTTCTTGTCATGCCTATGGTACCTTCTCGTATGACTAGATTAAGAGTGAATGCTATCAATCTAGCCAAACTTTATCCTGTCAAAAATTCCAACTAGATTGAGATTGTGACTAAGGAGGAAGATGTGGACACACCTAATGCCACTACCTTACGTCAACTTGATTGAAAGTTGAAACAATGGTAAGTGATATTAACTAATATATCTGTCATTTCATTTGTTTTCTATTTTGTATAAATACACTAATTGATGAGCTGTTACTATCACGATGCCAGAAACCATGGATGGGTATTGGTTCACAACATATATTATTTGTTGCACTGCTTGAGTACATATATGATTGTACATGTATCATTTCTCAGAGTAAGTTTTTTTGACATTGGAGTATAGATTTTAACAATACTTGAATATATTGATTGAATTCTAACTACTGGTGTATCACGTTAGAATTGGTAATTGTTGAAATCATTCTCAGCTTAAAGAAGCTGCCATATGTGTAGGAGCTCTAGAAATTCTTAAAATGCTACTAATTTTAAATCTGGCTTTCTTTGCACATCCATGGAATAATTTTCTATAATAAATTTTGCAAAAATTAATGAAAAGTATTATTTTATAGTCCAAGACACTTTGCAATATTCTAGACGAAGATGTGTATGGCTACATGTTATTTGTTGTGCTCTACACGGCTTTTGTTAATGTGAAATTAAGGTCATTGCCAAAAGATATACAGATTAATCCACTAAAAATTTGAATATCTCTATGATAGTAATTGCATGAAATAGTAAAACTACTTGTAAACATATAGTGGATTTATCCTCAAATCTTTTTTTGAGGAAAGTTAGTTTCATATATTTTACTTAATTTCCTTCTATAACATGGTCATCAGAGTGCTTTGTCCCCTTAGAGACTTGAATATTTTTTTTGATCTTATTCCTGCTCATATGGTTGTAGTGATTAACCATATTCAAAGTAGATGTCTGATGATTGTTTTCATGGTAGTTGATTGATCATTTAGACATCACAATATGGTTAGCTCTTTAAAAACAAAGTAGTTATAAAAAAGGGAAAACTATTACACAATGAGCCAAGTAAAAGCATAAGCATGATTAATGAACAAAATACTCTCGAAATTTGCTAGCATGGTGGTCTGGTAGAAATTGATTGCAGAGTTTGTTCCTATAGAAATTAATTGGAGAATTCAGTGTACATATACATACATATATATATATATATATATATATATATATATATATATATATATATATATATATATATATATATATATATATATATATCACCATCATCAATGTTTTTTCATCACATTGGGAATATACAACAATTCATATTTGATGCTTACTATGAAATAACATTTGAGGTTTCTCCCTACTGCTGTTTTATTATAACAGAATAATCGATCTTTGAACTGTGTAAGGTGTTTTACCTTTTTAGTTTTTAAAGCACAATGTCATGTTTTAATATTGTGTAGTTTTTTTCTTAAGTCAAAGTATTCTTTTACTATAAGAACATAATTTATGACCATTTTACTAACTATTCTAACATCGCTTTATGAAAAATCATGTTTTGGCAGAGATGGCGATAAGTGGTGTTGTCTATTCCTTGGGAGATTAGATTGCGAGTACTTCATCTTGATTATTTTTCTATCATGTACAATGAATTTTCTGTTATCAACTTTCATTACTACATTTAGTTATTTGGCCTGTATCTTGTGGTTTTGATGAACTTTGATGTTAATCTCAAGGTAGAATATCTATGTAATAACAAGAAAAATTCTATTAAGTTGTGAGTTGACCTTACACTGATAAATGGATGGAAAAATGCCTTATAGGCTTATAGCTATTTGATGAATACCTTCTTAGATTGATGGAATATTCTTGCAAGATTTTGATTAAGGTCCTAGTTACATTGGCATTACGATGACTTATGACTTATGAGCAGTATATGATTATGATTCAACTTCTGGAAATTAGAATTTTCATTTATTGGAAAAATAGAATACTAACACGTATTTCTTCTTCTAGGCACTTGAAACTATGGATGAATCTGGAGCTGGTACCACAATCCATATATCATTCTGCTCATCATGTTCGTACAGGTACATTACAATGGCTGCAATCCTGTAACCATTTAGACAATTAATGTTTTCCAAAACTCTTTGAAATTGATAAGGTAGTTTTTATGAAAAGGGAGGAAATGCGTATTAACCATAGAGCTTTCTTTTAAAGAAAATGCCTTTGTTGTTCCTAGGAAACTTTGTTTTAAGAATGTTAACTTATGCTTTAGAATTTGTAACAAAGATAGTTCTATTTTACAAGTGTAAACAAAACACTGCTATATAAATTTTTTATATAGAGTAAGTTAAAAGCTAAAAACTCATGTCGATTCTTTATTTGGATTAGCATTATTGTAGAGTTAGACCACAAACACAATCCTAAGTAGACACAAAGATGACTATACCAAAGAGCCTTACCCTACTTGAAGAAATTACTTTTATATTGAATTACTTAGGGATTTTGAGAAATATTGATTTATCAGAAAGAGAAGCATATTTTTTCAGCACATTAGAAGGATAATATTGCATTTGAAGAATGTGTTTCTTATTGTATTGTTTTAAACAATCACAACCATTAGTTAAAATAGGAAAATATGCCTAAATAACCACATTTCCAAGAAGTTTGGAAAAATCCTAAATTATTCACTTAGATTGATGCTTTTGGTCGGCATCTTTCTTGACAACTATCTCATCTTTGCTAAGATAAAATACATTTATTAATCTAGCAAAGTGAACATATGGAATATAGAGGAAAAACCAGGAAAAAATACTTGGACAAGTGTGACAAGCCGAGTTGAGGTAAATGATAAACCATACTAGCATTCAGCAGAATCAAAATTAACTTGGCAAACTAATTACTTGTGATTATAATTCAATTACGTGGATTTAGATGGGAAAAACTTTAGATATAAAAAATACAAGTTTCCCAACCTATGCAGTCCAATTTACTATTTTAATTTGTCTTAAAATTAGAGCCAGACTTGAGATACATTGCCCTCTTGAGGGTCCACAGGCAGTAGTGCTTCTTGCACGTTCCCTATTGTGATACAGAGTATGGCATAGGGGTGGATCACCCACCAAGCTCAAATTAAGGCCTTTGAGGCCACATGAGTTTCCATGGTGCATGTCATTTCTCAAAGGAATGCCACAGTTTGAGATTAACTTATCAGTAGAAAATTCATTGAACTTATGTTTTCAACTTCAGTTGAATTCACTAAGGCCATATGTGTTAAATATTGTAGACTGCCTTTTATGTCTTTCTAAGATATATCATCTAAATGGACCTAAATAGATCAATTGGAGATCATGTAATGTAGCTTTAATATGATGAGTAGAAATCATAGTCTAGCTTTTTTCCAGGTATTTTGTGAATTTATATTCAAGATCATTTGATAAGCAGCATCAACAATATCATTACAAAGGCATCTCATTCCCTCATATTTTGGATCTCTCAGGCACTATGAATTTGGACCACATCTTTGAGAATTATGACAAGCTGATTATCAAGATTAGACAAATATTAATACAATCATGGACAAGTTTAGAAAATTTTGAGACCATTGAGATAACTTTGGCCCAAATCTGATTTAATCAATCCAACAAAGGATGCTTAGTAACAAGAATATCTTCTGTACCATTAGGACTTGAGTAGTTTAAAACAAAAAATGAATTCCCATCCATAATAATCTTAGATCTACAAAAGCCACATGAATCTTTGTGATATTGCTATTAGGATTCAACTATGTAGTTTTTTGAGTCAAACTCATTGACTTGTGAGTCATGAGTAGTGGTTTACATGAACCCATCTCTCATGAGAATGAATGGAACACTTAGCACTCATTGGATTTAGGTGATGCTTATAGAGGTGAAGCACCAGGACTTCCTAGGAGGTCATCCATCCCAGTACCACTCCAGCTCAAGCACGCTTAACTAGGAAGTTTCCTCCATGGTTAAACCCACTCTTCTTGCATCCTCATTTGCAAAACCTTCACCAAGTGTTGTGCCTTATGAACTATTCATTATAAATCCCCTTAAGCTCATGAATTGATAAGTAGGAGATATTTTCCACAGCAAGTCAAATTGTGATATTGCTATCAAGATTCAACTGTGTAGTTTTTTGAGTCAAACTCATTCACCCATGATTCATGAGTAGTGGTTCACAGGAACCCATCTCTCATGAGAATGAATGGAACACTTAGCACTCATTGGCTCTAGGTGATGCTCACAGAGGTGAAGCACCAAGACTTCCCGAGAGGTCACCCATCCCAGTACTACTCCAACTTGAGTGGAGTTAACTACAGAGTTTCCTCCATGGTTAAACCCACTTTGCTTGCATCCTCATTTGCAAAACCTTCACCAAGTGTTGTGCCTTATGAACCATCCATTAGAAAGCCCCTTAAGCTTATCAATTGATGAGATTAAGGGGCTTTCTAATCAATGGTTCATATGGCACAACACTTGGTGAAGGTTTTGCAAATGAGGATGCAAGCAGAGTGGGTTTAACCATGGAGGAAACTCCATAGTTAAGTGCGCTCAAGTTGGAGTAGTACTGGGATGGGTGACCTCTTAGGAAGTCTCAGTGCTTCACCTCTGTGAGCATCACCTAGAGCCAATGAGTGCTAAGTGTTCCATTCATTCTCATGAGAGATGGGTTCATGTGAACCACTACTCATGAATCACGGGTCAATGAGTTTGACTCAAAAAACTACACAGTTGAATCTTGATAGCAATATCACAATTTGACTTGCTGTGGAAAATATCTCCTACTTATCAATTGATGAGCTTAAGGGGCTTTCTAATGAATGGTTCATAAGGAAAAACACTTGGTGAAGGTTTTTCAAATGAGGATGCAAGCAGAGTGGGTTTAACCATGGAGGAAACTCTATAGTTAAGCATGCTATAGCTAGAGTGGTACTGGGATGGCTGACCTCTCGGGAAGTCCCAATGCTTCACCTCTGTGAGCATTACCTAGAGCCAATGGGTGCTAAGTGTTCCATTCATTCTCATGAGAGATGGGTTCATGTAAACCACTACTCATGAATCACAGGTCAATGAGTTTGACTCAAAAAACTACACAGTTGAATCCTGATAGCAATATCACAATTTGGCTTGCTGTGGAAAATATCTCTTACTTATCACATGAATCTTGTATTATTTCTTGACACCAAACCCCATCTACAGATTTCCAATTTAGGGTTCTTGGAGAAACAACATTAGGGTCTATAAGCACACAAATATTAATGATAAAAATCACCTGTTAAAGAAAAAACCATGTTTTAAATCACTGGCAATGGTGCCCTAACCTTGTGCAAAATATCCAAATTTAAAGACTCTAGTGGTGACTTGAGAAGTATAAACCAGATATGTTGCAGGGACAAAATGCCCTGAACAGGTTAAAAATGAGGCTTCCACGGATAGGCCAATAATAGACTCATCCCAACCAAGAAGAAAGGCTTTTTTAAAGCATATTCTCTATATTCAAATGAATTAAAAAAATAACCACAAGAATAGAGGAAGACATTACCTGATAGTACATAGTTCCAAACCTCTTACAATGGATCCATTTGTGAAGTCTAGAAAGAAAATGATTCTCTCCCCAAACCGTAATGAAGACTGCGTATTTATAGAGATCTTTCACCTTTGTATTCAATGGATCCATGTGTGTATCAAGAAACAAAGAAGAAAACCAAACTTTATTTGAAACAAACAAATTTCTATCCCAAACAACCTCTGTAGGAATTCTCTTATAGGCCTAATCCTAGCCCTTTACCAAAAATCTTCACCAATGGACTTATTAGTTCAATTTAATGATGGGGATGGTCCTAATATGGTTCAAGAACACTAATTCAACAACTAGTCTGGTCTCCTCAAGTCCATACTATAGAGTACTAGACCTACCACACTTTTCCCTTGTAGCCCTTCCACAAGTGACTTCTTGCTCTAACTCTTGATTAGTTCAGCACATGACTGAGAAAAGGATATTTTCTCCTCATCAATTTGTGTGGCATGTTTGGGTTCAACACCCCATCATACAGTCAGGGATTTTCCCCATGTTTTCAATGAATATGCAAAAATACAACAATGGATTGAAAAGATGGACTTTGAAGCTCTCTCCACCATTATGCCAGCTAAATTACATACAAATATTGAATCAATGACCACCACATGTACAACATTTGAGGCCACAACTTTCGTAATGGGTTCTATATAATTTGAATTTGGAAGCATGCATCCTCATGCTTTCCCTTACCACTAATAGTCTTAAGAAAATAAGAGCCACTTGTATATGTGATTATGATATTGACAGCTAGCCAATGCATAATATTTTTTCAATGATCTATGGTTTTGTATCAAGAAGGTTGGTGCTTAGTTTATGTTTCCTTGGGGTGCAAATGAGGGATCTATACAAATTGTATTTTTAAAAAACTTGTTTGAAATAGGAGGAATGTGTCACATGAAATGTGATGGTATTTGTAAATAAATATTTGGCAATTGAAGACTCTTGATTTTATATTGAATTTCCTTCAACATTATTAGCCCATTGTTTCAAAAATTCTCTTCATTAAGTCTCAACATCCTTTGTTTGCATAGGCAACTTATGCTAAATTGTGTAGTATCTATTTATGTTTGAATCTGCAATAAAAATATAATCTTATAACCGTTCTTTAAAATTGTTTCCGAGTTTGAATCGATCAATGAGGTTTCAATTCAATCTTAAGCACAGCACACCTCTTCATGATTTCATTAGTAAAATTCAATGATTCAAAAACTAAGATCACATCATAAAGTACGATCCTTGGATGCTATCAACAACTTAACTCGATGTGTTCATAAATTAAGGAACATCCTTTCGCCAAACTCAACACATATCTTCATCCCAAACTGGGACTATTATAACCCATTAGTGAATAGCACAGTTCTTAAATACTTTCAAAACCAAAAACATGATAATGCACTTATGGTTTTAGTAATGAATAAAATATATTCCAACTGCTAATAAACTCCTTTGTCAATGTTCAGATTTCTTGTCACTTCAAAACTCTGATACTATGCATCAACTTATAAAATCAAAATAGAATTTAAATATTTAGGAATCGGTTGCCAATAATCTTCAAACAAAACTGATACCTTAAGCATAAATGGTTCTCAGTTATCAATTTTTAATAAATTTCCAAACTCCCATCTTAAACTGATTCAACGAACTTTGAATTAGCCTTCCCTGAAAAATTGACATGAAAACTAGCTATAACAGATACCTACAAATTCAAAAAGAATCATTTTGAATAGTAAACGGTTTCATTAAAATTTCGTTCCATAAATTAACTCATTTCTCAATCAAAACATAAACTTTGAAACTGAAATACAATGAAAAGAACTCTGAATGCATCTTCGGTCTGTAACATTTTTTTTTTAAAAAAAAATTAGCATTGGTCTCAATTTTGACCAATGCTATGATTAATTTCCACCAATTCTTGGTCAAAATTTAGACCATTGGGCAAAAAAAAATGACGCAAATGCCATACTTTCCACCAATCCAATGGTCTAAATTTCAACCATTGGGACACGATGTATTGGTAGAAATTTTGACCATTGTATGGTCTCAATTTTGACCATTGTAAAAAAAAAACCACGACGATTTTCATAATTTTAAGAATGAGATATAGTCAAAATTTCAACCTATATTTTGGTCTAAATTTTGACCAATAATAAATACATAGAAAATTTGACAAAAAAAGAATGACGAAAGTTTTGGTCATGAATTCGACCAATGACTGTTGAAAATTTGACTAATTGTCGTCAAAATTTGAAGTCAATTTTACTAGTGAAACAATCAGAAGCTGATGGAAACCCTAAGGCAGATCTAAACTTGAGCTTGCAAGCCTCCAAGAAATCTCCTTATTCCCAAGTATGCAAACCCCTAGCTCTGCTACAAACAACTATCAAATTATAATCTAATCTACAAGCTCATCAAGAAATTTTCCACAACTTCACTAACTTCAACTCTCAAGCTTCACATCTGGCATCCTAGATCTACCAAGTTGTTGTGTGTCCCTAAACATCTACCCAAGCACTTCTTAAATATTAATATTCAGCCACAAGTTGGCAAGATGAAACCCTTAACTCCTCAAAACAAATAATTAAATGCCATACAATTCGGCTTACAAATGTATACAAACATTTAATTCAGCATGTTAGCCCATAACAATGGCTACCAACAATAAATTCACCAAGTCAGCTCAACAAATCACACAAAACTTCAGTCGGTAAGTCAGAAGTACCGAGCGACAATAAAATAATCGAGCAAGCTAGGTATCACCGAGCACCAGTGTCGACCGAGCACCACAAGTATGACCAAGAAATAACTTCACCAAGCACCAGAGACTACTAAGTTCCTTCAATGATCGAGCTTCCTTCAATGAGTGAGACCTTCGGTCAAGGCTACAACTGAGTAACACTAGCCAAAATACTAACACTCCATGCAGTTTCACTGAGGACATAGAATGCCCCTTCCTTAACCTTGGATGCCCCTACATCAATGATTTTCTCCTTTCCTCTCCTATTCTTCTCCAACTAAATCTCCTACCACCAAATCTTTGCATGACCTTTCAATTTGGCCTTCTCAAATCTGACCATCTTAGGATCTTCAACATCTTCATACTCAAAATACTCTTCCAAATCATTGATCCAATCAACCAATTCTTGTGGGTTAAGATTTCCAAAAAATATAGGGACTTCAATCTTGGATCTCTTTCCAATCTTGTAAATAACCCTAAAAAACCTATCTTCCTTAGGATCTCTAAGTCATTTCTAGTGCTTTTTGTTCAAATTATCCTTCTTCAATTTCCTTCTCACTTTCATCTCTTACCAGAATATTCATTCCCTTATGCATCTCATTTTGTAATGCTTGCACTTGTCTCTGGAGGGATCTAAAACCCTCTTTTGTCACACCTGTAACTCTCCCACCATAGTTCCTTCATGGAGTCATTTTTTTTTCTTCACTTAGATCTCACACCCACAACCAAAGTCCTGGTGTAAACTACCTCACAATCAAAAATATATCTAAACACACACACACACAAAAGAAAAAAGAGAAATAACAACAAATTGCAAGAGCCAAATGATTGCAAGAACAAGAAACTTGCTTTCTATTATCTCCAATAAAATGGAATTACAATATTCAGAAATATAACATGCACAATCACATGAAAATTTTCATTACAATATTCTGCAAGCCAAAGCCACCACACACATCCTCAAAACTACTCTAGATAACCCTACGGGTCTACATTATATAGGGAAAATTTTAACCACCCAAGAAGGTTCTAGAAATTCTAACCCTAAATTTTGAGGTCAACTATCCCTAAGATTTTATTATTTATCTTTTATTACATTGGAATAGGCCCCAAACAATTGTTGAAACTCAAATGAGTTTTTGAAGGAATTTTATTTTCCCATCTTAAGTAACGCAACTTCCAAACACCATAACTCTTCACTTGTTGCCCTGATTGGGTATTAAAACCCTATTTTAGAAATGATGCAAAGAACTCTACAAGTTTTTTAATGAAGTTCCACTCATGCCAAGGTTTGACCCCTTTTTGGAGCATCTAAAGCCTTCAAAATAGAGTTCAAATTTTTTGTACCCTTCTGCCAAAACCAAAAATATCTTCAAAATCAGACTTGATTTTGCAATGAGACTTTACTGGTAGGATGATATAATCAAAGTGAATCTCTAGGGAATAAATTAAAACATTCTGATCTCAAACGAACAACTTACTACAAATAGTAAGTTTTTAGAAATAGTAACTCTACAAAAAGATAGCCCTTATTGACAATCCATAGTAACATTGCATAAAGATAGCCCTTATTGACAAACCAGACAATATTTTTGGGTGATGAGAGATTAACCTTACACCAAAGATGCTCATGCATAATTTTGGTTCACTAATGTTGAACTAGCTTCATTGAGAATCAGATGGTACTGTAATTATAAACCAGTACACCTCTTCAATATTGGTCATTCTAATGAGACTTATCTTCTCCTGGATACTTTCCCTCAACCCATTAAGGTAATGAACAACATTTTCCTTTTTAGCTTCTGCATGACTTGTTCTGATGAGGACACACTAGAACTCTTTCATATATTCCCAAATAGATCTTCCCACTTTATTTAACCCTTGCATTTTCTTGAGTAGGTCAAGCTCATAGTCAACAAGAATGAATTTTCTCTTCAATTTATCCACCATACGATCCCATCTTGTGATTTTCTTCTTTCCTCTCCTATTCGTCTCCAACTGAATCTCCTACCACCAAATGTTTGCATGACCTTTCAGCTTGGCCTTGACAAATCTAACCCTACCAGGATCTTTGACATCTTCATACTCAACATATTCTTCCATATCATTGATCTAATTGATCAGTTCCTCTGGGTTAAGATTTCCCAAATATGTAGGCACTTCAATCTTGGGTCTCTTTCCAATCCAAGAAATAACCCTCAAAAACTTATCATCCTTAGGATCTCTAGTTGCTTCTGGTGCTCCTTGTTCAACTTGTCCTTCTTATTCAAATTCCTCCCCACTTTCATCTCTTAATGCAATATTCATTCCCCTATGCATCTCCTCTTGCAATGCTTGTAATTGTCTCTGGAGGGCTCTAAAACCTCTTCTATCATCTGTAACTCTCCCACCATGGTTCCTTTGTGGATGCATTTTTTTTTCTTTTTCTTTCTACATTTAGCTCTCAAACCCACAACCACAGTCCTGGTGTAAACTCCCTCACAATCTATGATCTATCTACACACTTAGGAACTCCAACTTTGATACCACTTGATGAAGGGTACTCAACTCCCCTTATCATCACCAAAACACAGAACAAAATAGATACATAACATAAAATCACAAGAACATGAAACTTGCTTTCTATTATATCTAATGAAATAGAATTACAATATTTAAAAATATAACATGCACAAACACATGGGTATTTTCATTACAATATTCTACAAGCCAAAGCCACCATATACATCCTTAGAACTACTCTAGATAACCCTACATGACTTCATTATATAGGGGGAATTTTAAGTGCCCAAGAAGATTCTAGAAATTCTAACCCTAAACTTTGTCGCCAACCATCCCCAAGATATTATTACTTATCTTTTATTACATTGGAATAGGCCCCAAACAACTTTCGAAAAGGTTCTCCAATGACTTTTTGAAGGAATTTTATTGTTTCATCCCAAGTAGCACAACTTTCAAAGACCATAACTCTTCACTCATTTCCTTGATTGCATATTATAACCCCATTTTGGAAATGACACAAAGTGCTCTATAGGATTTAGTAGTGAAGTGCCACTCACACCATGGTTTGACACCTTTTTGAAGCCTCTAAAGCCATCAAAAATGAGTTAAAAAAATTTGCACCCTTCTGCCAAAACCAAAATTTGTCAATATCTTCAAAAATAGACTTGATCTTGCAATGTAACTTTACTAGGAAGCTGATATAACCAAAGTGAATGTCCATGAAAAAAATCATAATATTCTAAGCTCAAATGAACAACTTACTAAAAATAGTAAATTTTCAAAAATAGTAACTCTGTACAAAGATAACCCGTTATTGACAGTCCATAGTAACTCTACACAAAGATACCCCTCACTAACAAACCAGACAATATTTTCAATGATGAGAGATTTCCCTTACACCGAGGATTCTCCTGCATTAGTTTGGCTCAATAATTTTAAACTAGGTTCTTTGAAAACTAGATGGTACTCTAATTATAAATTAGTATGCATCTTCAATATTGGTCATTCTAACCAGACTCAACTCCTCCTGCATACTTTCCCTTAACTCATTAATTTAATGGAGAACATTTTCCTTGTTAGCTTCTACATGACCTATTTTGGTGAGGACGTGATAGAACTCTTTTGTATATTCCTGAACAAATCTTCCTGCTTGCTTCAACCCTTGCATTTTCTTGAGCTAGTCAAGCTCATAGTCAATGAGAATGAATTGTCTCTTCAATTTATCCACCACCTGATCCCATCTTGTGATTATGTCATTTCCTCTCCTATTCCTCTCCAACTGAATCTCCTACTACCAAAGTTTCACATAACCTTTTAGTTTGGCCTTTGCAAATCTGACCCTCTCAAGATCTTCAATGTCTTCATACTCAAAATATTATTCTAGATCATTGATCCAACTGATCATTTCGTATGGGTTAAGATTTCCTAAAAATGTAGGGACTTCAATCTTGGGTCTCTTTCCAATCCCAAAAATAACCCTCAAAAACCTATCCTCCTTATGATCTCTAGTCACTTTTGGTGCTTCAACTTCAACTTGTCCTTCTCCTTCAAATTCCTCCCCACATTCATCTCTTACTACAATATTCATTCCCCTATGCATATCCTCGTGTAATTATTGCACTTTTCTTTGGAGGGCTCTAAAACCCTCTTCTGTCACACCTACAACTCTCCTACCACAAATCCTTCATGGAGGCATTTTTTTTCCTACACTTAGCTCTCAAACCTAAAACCACAGTCCTAGTGTAAAACCCCTCATAGTCTCTGATCTATTTACACACTTAGGAACTTCTTCTTTGATACCACTTGATGAAGAGTTCTCTACTCCCCTTATCAAAACAAACACACACAACATAATACAAAAATAACATCAAACTGCAAGAACCAAACGATTACAAGAATAGGAAACTTGATTTCTATTATCTCTAATGAAATGGAATTGCAATATTCATAAATATAACATGCACAATGAGATGGGAATTTTCATTATAATATTCAGCAAGCTAGAGCCACCATATGCATCCTCAAAACTACTCTAGATAACCCTGTGAGCCTTCATTATATAGGGGGAATTTTAACCACCCAAGAAGGTTCTGGAAATTCTAACCCTAAAATTTGAGGCCAACCATCCCTAAGATATTATTACTTATCATTTATTACATTTGAATAGACCCCAAACAACTTTTAGAACTCAAATGAGTTTTTGAAGGAATTTTATTTTTCCATCCTAAGTAGCATAACTTCTGTAGACCACAATTCTTCACTCATTTCCTTCATTGTCCATTATAATCCAATTTTGAAAATGGCATGAAGTGCTCTACAGGATTTTTTTGTGAAGGTCCATTGACACCAAGGTTTGACTCCTTTTCAAAGCCTCTAAAGCCTTCAAAATTGAGTTCAAATTTTTTGTACCGTTATGCCAAAACAAAAAATTTCAATATCTTCAAAACTAGACTTTATCTTGCAATGAAACTTTACTGGCAGTATGATATAACCAAACTTAACCTCTAGGGAAGAAACTAGAACATTCTAAGCTACAAACACTAAATCACATACTACAAATACTAAATTTCCAAAAATAGTAACTCTGCAAAAAGGTATCCCCTATTGACATTCCATAGTAACTTCGCACAAAGATAGGCCTTATTGACTAACCAGACAATAGTTTTGGGTGATGCAAGGTTTCCCTTACACAAAAGATTCTCTTGCATCAGTTTGGTTCACTAATGTTGAGCTAGGTTCTTTGAGAACTAGATTTTACTCTAATTATAAACTGGAACACCTCCTCTTGGATAGTTGGTATTAACCCATTAAGGTAATAGACAATTATTTCCTTATCAACTTCTGCATTACCTGCTATGATGAGGACGTGATAGAAATCTTCCATACATTCCTAAACATATCTCCCCACTTGCTTCAACCCTTCATTTTCTTGAGTAGGTCAAGCTCATAGTCAATAGAAATGAATTGTCTCTTCAATTTTCTCCACCATCCAATCCCATATTGTGATTTTATCCTTTGCTCTCCTATTCCTCTCCAACTGAATCTCCTACCACAAAATTTTTGCATGACCTTTTAGTTTGGCCTTCACAAATCTGACCCTCTCAGGATCTTCAATATCTTCATACTCAAAATATTCTTCCAAATCATTGATCTAATCTATCAGTTCTCCTAGGTTAAGATTTTTTGAAAATGTAGGGACTTTAATCTTGGGTCTCTTTCCAATCTTGAAAATAATCCTCAAAAACCTATCCTCCTTAGGATATATATGTTGGCATTAAGTAGAATTGCCACTAGTGACAACACTTATTTGCATTCTGAGTGCAAACCGAGCAGACAGTGCAAACCGAGCAGACAGTGCAAATCGAGCAGACAGTGCAAACCGAGCAGACAGTGCAAACCGAGCAGACAGTGCAAACCGAGCAAGTTAGTGCAAACTGAACAGGACAGTGTGAACCGAGTAACATCATGTCTACCGAGTCACCAGTATTTACCAAGTTCAAAACCTACCGAGTGATCAGTATGAACCATGCCTTCACTTCTACCGAGTGCATGACGATGCCGAGTAATGCAGTGGATGCCGAGTATTAGAAAGTCACCGAGTTAGTTTGCAGGAACCATGTAACCATACTTGGGCCGACTTAGTAGCACTTATGTTTATTTGTCAAGCTGACTTTGTAATTGTAATTGTAATTAATTGTTTAAGACTTGTATATAAACAATGTTGTAAAATGTCAAAAAAAAGATGTAAGAAGCATATATGTGAAAAAGAAAGAAAGGCAGAGATAAGCGAATTACAAAGGGCTTCAGCAGTATAAGGAACAGCAAAGACAAATTCATCACAGAAGGTGATCAGTACATCAGCGAATCTCAATCAGCAATCCAGTTGCAAAGCAAGAGATCTACTGTTTCATCCTAACAGGTGAATCAGTACTAAATCCTTTAACCGGGTAGACTTAACAGTCTTTTGTAAAATCTCTTTACCGAGTGCATACTTCATTGTATGTTTGTAAATCCTTTAACAGGGTGGATTTAGCAATCCTTATTGCTCCTAACAGGGTAGATCATCAGAAGTGATCAAATTGTAAGCCTTAACCAGCCAACTTTATTCTGCAGTATTAAAGCTTTGTGGGTTTCATCCCCACCCCAGTTTTACTTTCTTTTTGGAAGGTTTCTGGGTAACCAAATCTATGTGTCATTATTGTGAATGATTTTAAGTTTCATGCTTTCTATATGAAAAGGTTAAAAGTAAATTACATGTTAAATTGAAAGAAAATTTGGAGTTACTGATTCACCCCTCCCCTCTCAGTAACTCGGTTAATTCCTGAATATTTCCAACAATATAGCCACTTCTAGTGCTTCTTGTTCAACTTGTCCTTCTTCTTCAAATTCATCCTCACTTTTTTCTCTTACCACAATATTCATTCCCCTATGCATCTCCTCTTCCAATGCTTTCACTTGTCTTTGTATACACCCTAAAATGGTCACCTAGACTTTGGGCCCCATTCTTCAATTTATCAATTTCCTGAATCAATGCTTTGCAATATTTTCAATCAAATCAATTTCCTTGATCAAATCCTAATTCTATCATTTATTCGATTATTTTCTATGGGCTAACCATTTTATCCTAAGTCTTTATTTAATTAAAAGGAATTTCCTCCCCTTTTTATTAAATAAAAAGCCCCCACTTTTCCTCTTATCCTAAGTTGCACAAATAAAGCATTATTCCTATTTTATAAAAAGAAGAAAAGGCTTTTTTGTCTCATATGGACATAGAAGTCAACTCTTATTTTCTCATTAGAGAAGATTTGTGCACATGGATTGCTCCTCTTTCAAGCTCCACCCTTGATTAAATCTTTTGCCTCTTAATCTCCATGGTTCATTCCTTTTTAATTCCTTTAAAAGGAGAGCTCTTTTCTCATTCTAAGATCCCAACTTTGGATACTAATCTTATGCTATAGGATTTCTTGGAGACTTTAGGAGCTTTAGAGATCTTGCATTCTAGCTTTCATTCTTGCATCATAGCTTCATGTTTATGCTTTCTTCATTTAGATCTCCTTTCAAGCTCTAGATTAGCTCACATAGCTTAATTAGTAAGGCTTGTAATACTTTCATTTCCATAGCTTACTTGCATCTTCATTCTTAGCATAGTTGCATTGCATTTCCATTCTTGATTCTTGAAGATATTGGCATTCTTTCCCTTGTCTCTTTGAATCTCCCATTGGGTGGTTTACTAGCAAGGTTACATGCTTCAATAGCTCTAACTGAGAGCACTATACACATCCTTGTGACTCCATGCCTAGAGAGCTCTATGTCACTTTCTAAAGGTTTCCCATTCATAGATTCTCTTGGAAGTAATGACTTAAAGAATTGGACAATTTGAGTGTACATTTTTGGCACCCACCGTTACTTTCCACAAGGTAAGGAGTCCCTTTGGGGAGCAAGAGGGGTATTACAAACAGAAGCCCTTACTAAGAACCATAGATAGAAGTCACCTTATTTTTCCACTTAGCTTCTTGGTGCAAAGATTGTTCCTAGTGGACTAACCTGGATCACCCCAAGATTACTCACCATCTGTGTTCCTTTGGTTGTGTCATTGGCACTTCCATGATAAAGCCAATATCTATTGTGGGCAACCACTTTGTGTGAGGCAATGGGACATCAAGTGTGGGCCAAGTTGTTAAGTATTGAGCCATTGTCTTTTTAAGCTAGTAAGTGCTTGAAGTGTTCTCATTGTGATCTACCCATTTAAACATTCTCAAACATCAAACATCACGGTAGCATTCATAGGATTTTCTTTCTTTGATATCACAAGTGTTTGTCTTGGCAAGGTTGCTTTTTCCCTTGTGCAAGTTTTTTATGACATGTTTGATCACTTATTGTTTGCAAACCTGTCTATTCTCTACTATTACTATGTTTGGAGTTGAGAAATTGAACCATCAAACTGAGACTTTAGATGAATTGCCTTCAAAAATTGAGATTTTTACATTCACTGGTAAAATATCGTACGACACTGCATGACTATCACACCTACTGCCTAGAAACTATCGCACTGCTTTGTGTGAAATATCATCTGGAAAAATTGTATCCCCTTGCTATCCTAAGAACTATCGCACAAGATCATTTTTTCATCTTATTATTGTCTGCAATCCGAAGCTAATTCATGTCCTTTCTAGTCTTCCTTGGTTAGTCTGGGTCAGCTCTTAGGTGCTATGACATATTGCTCAACACCCAAATGAACATAAATGGTATCAAAATGAACAAAATGACTCTTGGTCTTCTTTCTTCCATATTTCTCATATTTTTTCTAGTCTTCCACTCCCATGGGAAACTCTTCACATCTTCTTGATTCTTTTCCTCTTATTATCTAGTCTTACCTTCTTCTATTCATCTCTTCTTTCATTTCCATGCCTGATTCCTCCTTTTCTAGAACCATGAATCTCAACTATCTTGTTATGGAACCTCTCTTAACAATAGATGATCTTGAACTCATTGCTCAATTCTACGAGTTTTTCTCCTCCAATAGTCCTTCTAGAAATGGCATGGGTGATAAACTTAAGACAAAAATAAAAGAAAAATTGATTGAATCAGATGCCTTTGCTAGGGTCATGGACATGATCTTGTCATGACCTTCTACTTCTGAACATTCTTCATCTTCTAAGTCTTACCATGACTCTTCTAGATATTATTCACATTCCTCATTATCCCAGTCTTCTTCCTCCACTAGGTCTTCACCTTCCTCTTCTTCACGATCTCATTCCTCTTCTACTTCCCCCAAGAGTCTTACTCCTTGTCTCAAGACATACCATGATGAGCAATATGATAGTCCTTGTGATACCTCTCCCCCGAAGAGTGACACACCCATCTTTGATGACTATGATGACTATGATGATGGAAAATATAGTGATACCTATGACACCTCTATTCCTAAGAGTCCTCCTCATCGTGTGCTCATGCTTACTAGAAATGGGTCATCACATTGGATAGATCTTGATGGTGATCCATATGACTCTGATTTTGAAAGAGATTTTGATTATTTCTATGAACAATACCTAGATGATACATCTACTTCACTTGAGGAAGAGAAAGTTTACCGCGTTGATTATAAACATAAATACTATAAGAATCTCTCCTCTAAGAACTCTCATGCTGAAAATAAAGATTACACTCTCGAGCAAGATCATGTTAATGTTGAACCTTTGTCTTGTGATGGTTCCCTTCCACCCCATACTTCCTCCAATACTCATACATCTCCTAAAGCTTCCAATTCTTTCAAATATTTCACAAATCCTTCATCCAACAAAGATCCTAATACTTTTCATGTAGTTCCATAGAGTTATCCTCAAGGGCTACCTCTTAAAGAAACTCAAGCTAATCTTCACTTGGCTGCAAATACTTTCAATAATGCTAAACCTAAAGATCCTAAGCCTTTATACGCTACAATGCCTACTTCAGCTAGTCCTTCACTATCTCTTCCAAAGTCTTCCATACAATT
This sequence comes from Chamaecyparis obtusa, assembly GCA_027943335.1. NCBI lineage: Eukaryota > Viridiplantae > Streptophyta > Pinopsida > Cupressales > Cupressaceae > Chamaecyparis > Chamaecyparis obtusa. The sequence goes on along the minus strand of BSBK01002633.1, from coordinate 1,480,861 downwards.
CCAACATGCTTCCTTGTCCTTATAAGTGGCTCCATGTCAAGAGGACTCTAAAAATGATAAAGAAAAGAACATAAAGAAAGATCAAGATCAAGAACCCTCCATGTCATCCAATTATTTTCATGATGTCTCTTATCTATTTCATGGTCCTTTTGATCCTATATGCCCTTTCTCATTCATTCCACCATGTCTTAAGTCTTCTCCTAAGCAAGATCAAGCTACTACTTACACCATTGAGCTTATTGATAATCAAAATAACCTTACTACACTTGCACTTTCCAAAGATGATACTTCCATTAAGGTTATTAAAAATAGTGTTGTTACTTCCAATGTTAAGCCTATTGAAAATCAAGAGAAAAATTATATGCTTATGCTATCCAAAGCTCCTTGTCAAGATCAAAGTCTTCCATCTTCTTGTTCTACCACTCCATGTTTGCTTCCACTTTCTACTCTTCCTAAGTCTTTTCAAGCTTCGAGAAATCCTATCAAAGAAGTTTCTCCTATTCAAGATGTTCATGATTCTATTGCAAATCCTAATGCTCACTCTAAAGATGTTGATGTCCCTGGTTGTCATATAGATGATGATGAACTTATTGATTATCCTTTTGTATCTTCCATGTCCATCCTTGGACCTCCTCCACCAATACTAAGGGCTTCATATCTTCCTTCCATCTTGGGCCCTTATGTCCCTTCACTTTCCCCTCCTAACTCTCCTAATTCATCATCCATCTTGGGTCCTTACATCCCTCCATCTCCTATCTTTCCTCAAAATCAACATAGATGCATGCCCTTGAATCCTTTTCATTCACCCACCCATCTTAACCAGTCATATCCTCCTTATTCTTCCACAAGTCCCAAGTCTTTTGGAAGTAACTTGAATGTTCAATACAAGAAAAAGAAGCAATACAAGAATCCATCAAAAAAATAAGATCACCATGTCTCCTCTAATCGACATGGAGGCATAAGGTCAAAAGAGATATCTAAGAAAAAAACTACAAGACAAGTATGGGTTCCAAAATCTATCATTGAAGATATTCTCTCTAAATCATAAAAAAAAATGAAAAGCCTATGACTATATGGATTCAAAAGTCTCTCTTGAAAGAGTCTAATGTGGAGCAACAAGTGAAGTTGGCATTCAAGCTTCCAAGGGCTTCCACTTCATTTTCTTCCAAAAACATTCTTCCATTCCATGTGCCTAAACCGCAACCTCTACTATCCATTCACCATATTCCTTCACGTATTCCTTCATTCATGTTTCCTCCATCCTCTTACCACCCTTCAAGGTGTGTGTCAATTTTGATCTTGCCTTCCTTTCCCTCTACCTTTCACAATCCTTCCACCTTCTATCTTTTTTCCTCATTTTCCTATTCCTCCTATCTTCCAACCTCACTTGCTTTACATAAAACCTTATCCTCCATTTTGCTCTTCCATCTTCCTTTCCCTATTAGCATCTTTGAGCATATCATTTTGAATCCTTGGCATATCATGGTTTATCCTTTAAAAGAGCATTATCTAAAAAAGATTGCCTTCTTCCAAAAAAAAAAATTTTAAAAAATAGAAAAATTCAAAAAGAAAACAAAAAAAAATGAAAAAATTGAAAATGTGCCTTGGTGGAAACCTAGAAATAGGCACCTTGGTAGCAAAAGTAAAGAGAAATAAATTCATCCTATGGTGAAAACCACTCCTTTGTGGCACCTTGGATAAGTATCGTGATGAAAACCTAGCAATCAGGCATCATGCATAGTTCTTCTACATGTTTCATTCATTCTATCTTCTATCTTTGATCTTGACAATGTTGACCTATACGCAAACATTTGGCTATCTTGTGAGCTATCTTACGATGATCTTTCTTTCATTCCATTCATGTTTAGCCTTCATATTTATTTTCCTCTATTCATTCTAGCCTTTCGCTATCTTTTTCCCCTTTGGTCTTGATCTAATAAAAAAAAGTAAAAATGATGCTATGAAGCCTCTTGACATGTCTACTGCTTTGGACTGCATCCTTTCCTTCTTTTGCATTACGCTTTTCCACTAGCTTGATAATCCCCCTTGTTCTTCACCTTGCTAAACATTGGGACTACATGATGTGATCTTTCTTGGGAGTTTGATGCTCGTTTTGTCTGGGGGCATCCTTTATACATATTTATTGATCCTGAAAAAATTTTAAAAGAAAAATTTCATATAAGATGCTGAAAAATCCTAAAAAGCATATAAAGTCTTGAAAAAAGAGCATCCTAGTGAAAACCTAGCAATAGGCACTTTGATGTCTCACCAAAAAAAATCAAAAAAAATTGGAAAAAATACAAAAAAAAAAAAAAAAACTGAAAAGTGCCTTGGTGAAAACCTGGAAACAGGCACCTTGGTAGCAAAAAAATCAAAAAATCTATCAAGTGGTGAAAACTTGGAAACATGCACTACTTGAGGCCTTTTCCTTGTTGTCTTGGTTTGGAATTGGTCTTTGTCTTTGTCTAAGGGGCATAACTATGTTAGCTTTAATCTTTTGGATGCATTAGTCTTTAGGACACCTTGAAAATGAAGTTTTTCAACACCACCCCAACTGTGTTTTTCAGCACTTCCCTAGCGCCTAGTGTTTCTCAACACTTATCAGATATCCTACTCACAATCTAGAATGATACAATATTTCTCGTGGGTAGATGCGATACTTAAAGTTTGATTCTATGACCTACACACACTCACTTAAACACTTGACTCATTGAGACTTGCTTGACTTTACTTCTTTGTGTGTTGTCTATGATGATTTCTTTGTTGAGTGTTCTCTCCCTAATAGTTTTTGATGATGCCTAGCTAGAAGACTGGGGGCACAAGGACATATTTTATTTCTTTTTTCTACATGTGGGTATGTTCTATTGATCTTAACTATCATGAGCATTCATGCTTGTTCCACTTGACACTAAGAACTACAATGTATTATCCTTGACTATTTTTTGCAAGTGCATACTTATAGTGATCTTGACTTTCCTTGTGTCTCGATGCAAGTATAATCTTTCCATATTAAACTTAGGAAACCTCACTGCATTAGTCATCTTGACTTATATGTCTTTGATGCCTAGGTGGGATTCCCACATACCTATCTGATATAGATCATATTCAAATTCACATAGTCATACTAGTGTGTATTGTATGATCTTGTGACGCTACCAATAACGCTCAATGATGAATATTAGAGTCTAATAGCTTTGTGACCTTACAAGTAAACCATTTTTCATTATAACTTGCATTCTTAAGATCATGTCAGTTTAATCTTGCATCTTGCATATGGAGAGAGCTCTCCTTTCATCTTTTGGACGTTTAATCAACTATGGTCACGTTTTGATCTTCATTTCCTTATCTTCTTTCGTGATCTCAATCAAAATTTCCTATCTTAAACATTTGATTGATTTTGAGGTATTCTCTTTCTTCTCTTCATTTCTTACCACCTCTTTCAAAATTTGATCTTCCATTCACTTTCACCCCACTCATTTTCTTCTAATTTAACCTTGGGGCATAATCTTTCATGTTTAATGATCTACCTTGGTTCTGTGATTTTATATCTTTCATCTTACATCAATAACCTTATCTTTAGTTTGATTTGATCAAATTTATCAAGTTATTGTTTCTCCTATATCTCATTTTGATTTCGATCATGAGGGGTTAGTACCTATCAAACTTCAATCCTTGATTCAGTTTTATCAAACCTTGCTTGAGATTCTTATCTCTTATCTTAGACTTGACAATTACCTATTTACAATGGTGTTGGCCTTGTCTTTTTCAATTAGCTTATCTTTGTCCTGATGTGTTCCCATCCATTGAACACATGTCTAGGTTGTTATGTGATCCCAAATCAATCTCACACGTCAAATTCATTCTTTGACTACATGTGATCCCAAATCAATCTCACATTAGTCAAAGAGGGGAAAATGTATACACCCTAAAATGTTCACCTAGACTTTGGGCCCCATTCTTCAATTTATCAATTTCCTGAATCAATGCTTTGCAATATTTTCAATCAAATCAATTTCCTTGATCAAATCCTAATTCTATCATTTATTTGATTATTTTCTATGGGCTAACCATTTTATCCTAAGTCTTTATTTAATTAAAAGGAATTTCCTCCCCTTTTTATTAAATAAAAAGCCCCCACTTTTCCTCTTATCCTAAGTTGCACAAATAAAGCATTATTCCTATTTTATAAAAAGAAGAAAAGGCCTTTTGTCTCATATGGACACAAAAGTCAACTCTTATTTTCTCATTGGAGGAGATTTGTGCACATGGATTGCTCCTCTTTCAAGCTCCACCCTTGATTAAATCTTTTGCCTCTTAATCTCCATGGTCCATTCCTTTTTAATTCCTTTAAAAGGAGAGCTCTTTTCTCATTCTAGGATCCCAAATTTGAATACTAATCTTATGATGCAAGATTTCTTGGAGACTTTAGGAGCTTTGGAGATCTTCTTGCATTCTAGCTTTCATTCTTGCATCATAGCTTCATGTTTATGCTTTCTTAGTTTAGATCTCCTTTCAAGCTCTAGATTAGCTCACATAGCTTAATTAGTAAGGCTTGTAATACTTTCATTTCCATAGCTTACTTGCATCTTCATTCTTAGCATAGTTGCATTGCATTTCTATTCTTGATTCTTGAAGATATTGGCTTTCTTTCCCTTGTCTCTTTGAATCTCCCATTGTGTGGTTTATTAGCCAGGTTGCATGCTTCAATAGCTCTAGCTGAGAGCACTATACACATCCTTGTGACTCCATGCCTAGGGATCTCTAGGTCACTTTCTCAAGGTTTCCCATTCATGGATTCTCTTGGAAGTAATGACTTAGAGAAGTGCACAATTTGAGTGTACAGTCTTTAGGGGGTCTAAAACCCTCTTTTGTCACACCTACATATCTGTTATTACTAACCTGTTACTGAGAGGGGGGGTGAATCAGTAAATACTTGTTTCTATTACAATTCAACACTTGTTCTAATTATCCTTCCAAGATAAGAAAAATATAAACAATCATTCATAAGCACAAATAGAAACACACATATCAAAATAATATGTATACATGGAAACCCTCAATTAGAAGGAAAAAATCATGGTGAGACAGAGCTTACAAATTTACTACTACAGAATGAAGGTGCCCTATTAGGAGCTTACAAAGCACTGGTGAAGGTGCTACCCATCGAAGGGATTTGGTAGAAGATCGGTTAAGATCTTAACTCTGTTAGGAGTTACCTAGTTAGAGGACTTTCAACATCAGCAAAGATGTTACCCGATTAAAATATTTTTACAAAGAACCGATTAGGGTTCACCCTGATAGAGGGATTTCAATTTTCTTTCACACCTTACAAAAGAAATGATCTTATATGACACTAATTATCTGATTAGATCATACTTGTTGATCTCTTCCCTAGTTTTCCTAGTTGTTGATCTCTTTTGCCTTTCACCTCTATGACTGTTGCACTTCTCTCGAAAGGTATGTCTCCTCTACTCTATGTATTCACCAATTATCAAAAACACTTTTTCTTGCATCCTATGACCCATATTTATACAAGATTTCACCTTAACAAAACCCTTAACTCATAGAACCACCAGGTTGTAAACTCAACATTAAATCATGCAACTAGAAAAAAGCTGTGTGTTCTGATCTAGATTTTACCTTGAAAAACATCTGCATAAATAAAGCTAACTCCACTTTTGAGTAGTGAATGCTCCGCATATTCTAGTTTTAACTCAAATTGCTCCACAAAATCTAGTGCAGATCTTTATGCAGTTATACTGGTATATACTTATACCTAGTTCATCCTTGTATGCAATACAAGACCAATACAATGTTCTTAGTTCAGTCTACCGATGTATTTCCTCTGTTTAATCTACCGGTGCATACATTTTGCTTCTAGTCTATCAGTGCCTTTAAAGTAACACAAGTGACCAGTGAACCTTTACCGATGGGAATGGTGTTTGAGATTTACACTAATGACAACTTAAATTGATAACAATCTTCCCCTATTCCATTGGTGTCAAAACCATGCTCAAAACCATACTCACTTACTTATCACAATTTATACCTTGTATACCTTGTTTTGTAGACTTCTCTTTTCTCTGAAGCACACTTACCCTGTTAAAGTACTTTTTCTCTTCTTCTGTTCTACTCTCATCTAATTGCATACTTCACCTTGACTACTTCTTTCCCTATACTACTCTATCCTGCTTCCCATTTCTTCTGCTTCTTCCCCTTTTTGCCTCCATAGGAAAAAGGGTTAAACTTTAGTTAGGATTTCACATTTGTAGCTTGGTGAAGATATCCTTATAGATATTCTTAGCAAAATGAAGAAACAATGCCCATTGACCAGTTACATATTCAATATTCTTTTGGGATACTTTTAGAGAAATAATTATGTTCTCCATATCCACCACAGTTTTATAATCAGGTTCATTGATCAGAATCTCTATAGAAGTTGTAGTTTGTTGCATGGAGTCAAATGTTGGGGCCAAAAATAACTAAAATCCAGTAATGTCTTGGATTCTCTTATTCTCCTCTTCTATAGTCTTTCTTAGAATTAAAGCCAGACTGGTGATTTCTCTGCTAAAAGTTATTGCAGACTTATTTTTTATGTCAAATTGAGAAGATAAGGCTTTAATGTCTTCTAAAGTCTTTGATGACTTCTCTATCAAATCTTGCAAGAAAGTTTCAAAGTTGGAAGTTCTTGTCATCAAACTTCCTACAACTTGGATCTGTTGTTGAAGAACTCTTAAGTTGGATGACAGATTTATCTTGATATCTTCAACTTGTTTATGGAGAATCTCCATTCTCTTCTTCTCATAGTGATCTATAGCTATAGTTTCTTGATCTATCAAGTCATCATTGATTTCTCGTGCCAAAACTTCCAGCTAATCTACCACATGTTCATCTTCATCTATATTAGCATCTGGTACAAATCTACACAATATATTCTTGACAATGGTCAAGACCATGTCCCTTTTCCTCTTGGTCAGCTCCTTTAGCTGCCTAGTTGACATTTTGTTGATGCCTACCACTGTATCGGTGGCCTTTCTCCTTATGGCTTCTTTATCCTCAGCAAATGATAACTTTCTCTTAGATGAGGAGGAGCTTGGAATATTTGCTTGCTCCTTTTTCTTAGGCTCCTTTTCCGGTTGAGCTTTCTCAGTGTGTACAAGAATTTCTTGATCTTGTTACTTATTTTCTTCATCTCCTTGTTGAGCTTCATCTCTTGGTTGCACCTCTTCTTCAGGTAGGTCTTCTTTAGTAGGTGGTTCTTCTTTATTCTAAGCTTCTTCTTCCAGTGGCACTTCAACTTCTAGTGGAGCATCCTATTATTGTTGAAGTTGTTCTTCTGGTGGGACTTCTTCTGTGTGTTTCTCTTCAGCTGTATGTAATTCTCCCATAGGAATATCATTTCCTAGTTCTTTTTCTATTGGGGGAATTATTTGTTCAACATTTATCTACTCACCAGATGTGAACTCCTCTATTTGAACATTTACCTTACCTATTGCAAGTTCTTCATGAGTAGTGAATTAAATTGGTGGTGCTTGTACCTATTCAGTTTGATCCTGTGGACCTAAATTCTCAAGTGTACTAAAGTTGTACTGCTGCCAAAAGTCTAAATTCTCTTTATAGACTTTATTCTCATATCCATTTAGTATCTGGAAAACTCTATACTTGGTATCCAATTTCATTGTTGCTTCCTCTAGTAGAAGCTTTATTCTTTCTTCACTAAGACTAGGTCTAACCACTAACAGAGTTTCCCTATTTATTCTTGTGTTGGTTCCTAAACATGTCCTCCATTTTGTCTGAAGCCTAGAATTGAGTTGCGGTGGAAACTTGGACCTGTAGTGCCTTGAATTTTTATGGAAATCCATAAAAGTTTCCACTATAGCTACAATTATTGCATGTTTATCATCTTATTCTAGTACATTGTACCACTTAGCAACATTATCTACTTCTCTGAAGTCCATTACCTCATCAACAATATCATTGACAGACATAGGGTGAGTGTTACCTTTTCTTGGAGAGATGAGAAAGGTTGGATGTGATGGATCATTGTTGTTTTCATCAGTGATGTCAACAATGATCAGTTCTATAGGATTCTTCTCTTTAACCGGTGCCTCAGCTCCAAGTACTCCTTTTCCTTTATGTGTGTCAAGGACCGATGGAACTATGCTTCTTTGTTGAGCTTCTTCTACTTACTTCTAGGTCTAAAAAAGTTTGGTCCATATGGCTACTCCTTCCTTATGAACCATGTCATCTTCTCCTATCAGCATCTGACTAATCCTCCTCTTTGTCAAGAAATATTGCTGATGTAGTTCAACTTTTTTAGTGGCTTCTTCTAGAGTGAGGTGGTTCTAAACCTTTAGTAGAGCTCATACCCTCAGCTCCTTTTCTTTGTCCATTGAAGCTTTCCATCTAGCTTCAAGAATTTTTAGGAGATCCTTTGGTACAATCTTGTGAAGTTTAGTAGGGTGCAGATTATACTTATGAATGCAATGTAGTACCGCCTCTTCAATCTTCCTCCTATCTTCTTCATTTGAAAATTGATATCTTTTGCTTACTAAACCCATTCCCCCACTTTCTTTCAATGATGCCACAAATTCATCAATTATGGGCTTGGCTCTTTTTGGTGGATCCTCGTTTACTTGTTTACCCGATTTCCTCTTTCTGACCAAATGAACTATTGCCTCGATCTATGTCTCCTATTGTTCTTCCTCTTGGGTACTAGGTATCAGTTGAGCTTTCTTACTTTGATCCTTGGGCTGCTCTTTCACTGGTTTCTTCTTTGGTGTGGGGGCTGTATACACCTAAAAATGGTCATCTAGACTATTAGTCCCTTTTGCTAAAATCATCAATTGCTTGTTCTTGATCAAATCGTAGTCCTATCATTTATTTGATTATTTTCTATGGGCTAACCATCTTATCCTAAGTCTTTATTTATTAAAAGGAATATTTCCTCCCCTTTTATTAAATAAAAAGCCCCACTTTTCTTCTTATCCTAAGTTGCACAAATAAAGCATTTAATTCTTATTTAAAAAGAAAAATAAAAGAAAAAATAAAAGAAAAGCACTTTTTGTCTCACATGGACATAAAGTAAATGCTCAACATAAAGTAAATGCTTCTAATTTTTCTATTGGCGGATATTTGTGCACAAGGATCAAGCTTCTTTTTTTCTCCACCGTTGATTAAATCTTTTGCCTCTTAATCTCCATGGTCCATTGATTTTTCACCTCCTATAAAAGAAGAGCTCTCTTCCTCATTTGCACACACAAATTTTTATGCTATTGTTATGCTACAGGTTTTCTAGGTCATCTTGGAGCTTTTGGAGATATTCTTGCATCTAGGGTTTGAAGATTTGGAGCATTGTTGGCATTCATCTTGGATCTTCATCAACACTCTATCTTCTTGTCTTCATTCTTGCATCATCATGGCTTTCTTTCTTCATAGTTAGATTTCATTTTCATGCATAGTATTTGCATTTTCATAGCTTCATTCTTAGCTTAGATTTCCTTGTATGCAATAGATTAACTTGCATTGTCATATAGATTTGCTTTGCATTGCATACATTTGGCTTCATTGGAGATATTGGCATTCTTGCCCTTGTCTTCCTTGAATCTCCCATTGCATGGTTTACTAGCAAGGTTATAGGCTTAATAGCTCTAGCTGAGAGCATTCTTAAAAACCCTTGCACTCCATGCCTAGGGAGCTATGGATCGATTTGTGAGGGCTCATTCTTGAGTTTTCTTGCATGTAAGGATTCATAGAAGTGTGACACATTTTTAGCACACAGGGGCCCTTTTTGTGTAGACATTTTTAATTGGTGCCCCCTTTTTTAGATTTTCTTGGATCTCTTCGTAGGTACCAAACTGGTGAGCACCAAGATCTAGACCCACCTCAGTCAAGACATCTGCATATGCCTTAGCAGCCTTTGTGGTGATCTCGTAGCCTAGTTTAGGAGCGTACATGGTTCTCAATTCCATGACTTGAATTATGCAATTATCAGTGGTAACCAAAAATTATGCATCATCTTTGTATTCATCAACAATGGTTGATGACACCCTCTCTCTTGTATGCATTCATAGTTGAAATACCTCAAAGTTTTCAGTCATAACTCTTCCTAACTGGTTTCCCATTTGGTTGACCATTTCACTAATTTGATGCATGACCGGTCTATCGATTCCCCAAGTCACTTTTCTGATTCCCAAGAAGAAATTTAAATAGTAGAAGTACAGACATACTAGTAGGGTTCTATACTTCATGGATTTCTTCTTGACAACTCTGAGCTTCTTCACATTTTCAAATATTTTCCCTTGAAGCATTGCATAAATTTCATATTGAGCATTATCATGCATTATCTAGTGTGCGATGTGAATTACTCCACCTGGTATGTTGTTTAGATTTCTTGACTGGTAAACTTTGTAGCCAATCACGGTCATTAGTCAACCATCAGATCTTGACTTTGTTAGTTTATTGATGATGGCATTGGAGATGGTCCTTAGGGTTAGTGCTTCCCCTTGGTCATTGTATCCAATCACCCTATGTAGATCTTCTTTCGTGATCAGATGACATACACCTTTATTGAGCCAAAAATTAAGTTCATGAAGATAACTTAGAACCATTCAAATGCAATCTTCCTAGAAGATGGTTGGGTAGCACACTCCATTGATAATTCTAGATGATACTAGCTTTGCATACTTATCAGGAAGTCTCCCTTCTTGACATAACTCGAGGTACTCACTTTGAATATAGGTTTCACCCAATTCTTCCTGTTTGGTGTGAATGAACATTGTGACATCTTTGGTCAAGAGGACTCCATTTGGCATAGATGACGGTGCACCATACATGTCATTTTTCCTATTTTGAATCACCACAATATCATATGTAGATTTGTCCACTTGATTTCCCTTGATTAGCTTCATGATAGAGGATGATGATGCCATTTCTTGATAACTGGTTAACATAGAAAGTCACTTGATCGGTATTACAAACAGTAGCTCATAGTAATCAAAGCATGAGAATATTACTTAGCACAAGAATTCGTTAATCACAAAGAAAGAAAAGTAAAACTAATGAGTAATTTTCCTTTCTTTTATAGAGTTAGGGCATAACGGTAATTACCAAATGGTAACTATTGTTAAATGGAAACAACATTTATTGCCTTACCTAACTTTTCTTTCCATTTTTTGCTTATCGGTACTCTGGCTTTTTTGGTTGTGCTTATCCAAGTTGATCAGAGCTTACCTGTCCAGTTGTCCTTGTAGACTAAGTGAGTTCTCTTCTCACTAGTTCTACTGGGAATGGTAGTTGGTCTACCAGTTCCCTCTAAGCCTTGTAAGCTTAGTTTTCTGAAGAGATATCACCATCAGCAGATGATGATCTTTCCTCTATTTTCTCCTCAATGAAGCTCTTTGATTCCTTTTTTAACCAAATCTACTTGACTTCTTTCTCAGTCTTCTTCCCTTTGTTCTTCTCATTTGAAGATGAGATCTTCTCCACTGGTTTGACCAATCCCTTTCTTTGGTTCATTAATCGGTTCATGCAATCTTTGGCTAGGTGGCCAACCTTATTGCAGGATTAACAAACTATCCTGGTTGACTTCCATGGGTTCACCCTTCTATTGTTAGGTGACTTGTACCGGTAGTCATTGTGACTATGCATGCCACATTTAGCATAGTTGGGTGTGCTCTGGTTCTTGTTTCTCTTGGTGAATACTAGTCTTGGGGATCTAAATGCAATTGTCTTTGATCTACACTCATCAGCTTTGTGTCCAAACTTATTGCATGCATAGCAGTAGCCCTTGAAGCTTCCCCTACTTCCACTAGACACAGTTGTGGGGCTTGACCAACATTCATTGGTCTTGTGGCCATACTTGCAATAATTTTTGTAGTAATTCTTATTTGGCTTTACCGGTGCATTTTTGCAGTTATTTGTTCTATGACCCAATTTTCCACAATGAGTGCAAGAGGTGTTGAAAGTCTTCTTACCTTTTTGTTCCATTGGCTTCTTCTTATCCTTCTTACTTATCTTAGCTCCAAAAGACTCACCAGTCTCTTTGATGTCTTTTTTAGTGAATCCAAGACCGATGTGATCTTTGTGCTTTATTTGAGCTTTAAGTTGCTCAACAATCTAACCAAGCACTTGTTGTACCTTCTTAGGGTTTCATCATTGTATCTTCTTAGGGTTTCATTTGTTTCTTCAAGTTCTTTCATCTGTTCCTTCAATTGATACAACTCTAGTTCCAATCTTTTGCATGCTTCATCCCTATCATGCCAACCCTTTTGCATGTTGGCATTTTCTTGGGTGACAATTTGCATGTCTTCTTGGAGTTGTAGAATGACAAGATCATCTACCCCTACAGCTTCCTCTTCCCGATTCCTTTCTTTTTTAGAGGTTGTTAATGACTTGACTATTGTGTTTCTTTCATCTTCAGCTTTTCTCTTTTTCTCAATTAGTTCAGTCATCCTTAGGGAATTATCTTCTTTCTCCCTCTTAAGGTTGGGGATATGACTGGTTAGGATCTAGTTCCTCTCCATGAGCTCAAAGACTACTTCCTTAGCTTCATCAAATCCACTCTGCCTAGAGAGTTCATCAATAGTCTCATTGCTCTCATTCAACTATAGAGCCACCTCCTTCCTTTTTGCAAGTGATCTTCTCAACCTATTCTCCAAAGAGGCAATGATGCCATTGGCTTCCTCAAGCTATTTTTGATATTTATAACCCTCTGTGATCTTTCTCTCAAGTGGTTAAGCTTTATATAGAGAGATCTTTGGCTCTGATACCAATTTTTATTACTAACCAGTTATCGAGAGGGGGAGTGAATCGGTAAATACTTGTTTCTATTACAATTCAACACTTGTTCTAATTATCCTTCCAAGATAAGAAGAATATAAAAAATCATTCATAAGCATAAATAGAAACACATAGATCAACACAAGATGTATACATGGAAACCCTTAGTTAGAATAAAAAAACCATGGCAAGACAGAGCTCACAACTTCACTACTGCAGAATGAAGGCACCTTGTTAGGAGCTTACAAAGCATTGGTGAAGGTGCTACCTGGTTAAGGGATTTGGTAGAAGATAGGTTAAGATCTTAACTCTATTAGGATTTTCCTAGTTAGAGGACTTTCAACATCAGCAAAGATCTTACCCGGTTAAAGGATTTTTACAAAGAATTGATTAGGGTTCACCCTGATAGAGGGATTTCAATTTTCTTTCACACCTTAGAAAAGAAATGATCTTATATGACACTGATTGTTTGATTAGATCATACATGTTGATCTCTTCCCTAGTTTGGTTGGTTGTTGATCTCTTTTGTCTTTCACCTCTGTGAGTGTAGCACTTCTCTCAGAAGGTATCTCTCCTATGCTATGTGTATTCACCAATTATCAACAACACTTTTTCTTGCATCCTATGACCTGTATTTATACAAGAGTTCACCTTAATGAAACCCTTAACTCATAGAACTGCCAAGCTATAAACTCAACATTAAATCATGCAACTAGCAAAAATCTTTGCATTCTGATTTGGAGTTTACCTTGAAAAAATCCACATAAATAAAGCTAACTCCTGTTAAAAATCTAACTCCACTTCTAAGTAGTGGATGCTCTGCATATCCTGATTTTAACTCAAACCACTCTGGAGAATCCAGGGTGGATCTTTATGTAGTTATACTGGTATATAATTATACTTGGTTCATCCTTGTATGCAATACAAGACCGGTACAATGTTCTTAGTTCGGTCTATCGGTGTATTTCCTTTGTTTAATCTACCAGTGCATACACTTTGTTTCTAGTCTACCTGTGCCTTTAAAGTAATGTGAGTGACCAATGAACCTTTACTGATGGGAATGGTCTTTGATATTTACACTGATGATAACTTAAATTGTTAACAATATCTCCCTCCATAGTTCCTTTGTGGAGGCATTTTGTTTTCTACATTTATCTCTCAAACCTACAACCATAGTCTTGGTGTTAATTTCCCAACAATCAATGATCTCTCTACACACTCAGGAACTCCTGCTCTAATACCACATGATGAAGGGCACTCTACTCCCTTTATCAACACAAACACACACAATAGAATAGATAAATAACAACAAATTACAAGAATCAAATGATGGCAAGAACATGAAACTTTCTTTATATTATTTCCAATGAAAAGGCATAACAATATTTAGAAATATAACATGCACAACCACATGGTCATTTTTATTACAATATTCTGCAAGCTAAGCCACCATATACATCCTTATAAGTACTCTTGATAATCTTATGTGCCTTCATTATATAGGGGGAATTTTAACTTCCCAAGAAGGCTCTAGGAATTCTAACCCTAAACTTTGAGGTTGAACATCCCTAAGATATTATTATTTATCTTTTATTAGATTGGAATAAGCCCAAAAAGCATTTGGAACTCAAATGAGTTTTTGAAGGAATTTTATTTTTCCATCCTAAGTAGTGCAACTTCCAAAGACCATAACTCTTCACTTGTTGCCATGATTGGATATTATAACCCCATTTCAGAAATAGTGTGAAGTGCTCTATAGGCTTGAGTGGTGAAGTGCCACTAATGCCTAGGGTTGACTCCTTTTTGGAGCCTCTAAAGCCCTAAAATTGAGTTCAAAGTTTTGGTACCCTTCTGCCAAGATTGAATTTTTTTAATATCTTCAAAACAAGACTTCATCTTGCGATGAAACTTTATTGGCAGGCTAATATAACCAAAGTGAACCTCTATGGAAGAAATCGGAACATTCAGAGCTCAAACAAACAACTTACTATAAATAGTTGATTTCTAGAAATAGTAACTCTACAAAAAGATAGCCCGTATTTACAATCCATAGTAACTCTGCACAAAGATAGCCCTTATTGACAAACCAGATACTATTTTTGGGTGATGCAAGATTTCCCTTAAACCTAGGATGCTCCTAGATCAGTTTGGTTCACTAATGTTGAACTAGGTTCTTTGAGAACTAGATGGTGTAATACCCCAAAAATGGGCTATAAGTTCATTAATCTCCTATATCAACAATTCGAACGAAATCGAAATCAAAGTCCTAACCTAAGGCACATCTAAACATCATCGAATCATAATTGATTATCTTAAATTTTGCGTCGGGGAATATTCCTAGTAATATTCCTAATTATCTTAATTATCTTTAATTTAATGATTATTTGGCGATAAATCACATTTATCCTAAGTTTGATTAATTAAATATTTTCATATTTAATTAATTAGATTTAATATCTTGCCACTTAATTGTGTAATTAAATTTAAATATATCTATTATTAATTCTATTATTTAATTTTGACAATAAATCCAATATCCTATGAATAATTGATTAAATTTTTACTTAATTAAGCAAAGCAAGTTGTCATTATTTAATAATATAGTTTTTAATAAAAGTTTGATAAAATAGTTAATTAACCCATAAATTAATTATTTTATTTCAAAAATTAGTTAAGTTGAGCATAAATCACTTTATTTATTTATTAAATCATAATTATCCATGTGCACATTCAAGGACCAGTTAAACTCAAATTGGAAAATCAATGCAAGTTGTTAGCTTTTTGAAACTCATTATCTTTTTGAGTCTTAAAGTTGATCTAAACTTCTAATTTGAGTTGAAGTGTGCTTTTGCATGATTTTTGTGACTTAATTATCTTTATTTAAAAATAACTCAAAAATCAACCTGAGTTATTTGAGTGATTTATGGCTTTTTCTCATGCACCTCCAAAGCCCTAGATTTCTATAAAACCAAGGCTCAGCTCTTCATAATTCATCCACAAATTTGCATAATCACGCTGAAGAATTGCTATCTGGAGAATCCAAGCTCATTGGGAATCAAGGCTATTGTGAGATCAATTTGGTTTTTACATTCATTTAGATTCATTTTCATATCATTGTTAGCTTACTTTGCATATTCATAGATCAATTTCATTCTAGCATAATTTTATATCAGTTTTCATCATATTATTGCATAGAAAATATCAAAAATATAGCTTAATTGCATTCAATTCAAATCTAGATCAATTGCATCTAAATCCTTCATTTAGGTGTCGTCTAGGTCACTGATCTCGATGACAATCTAAGAACATTAATCTCGCACCTACTAGAAGGCAGTAAATCGCTTGGTTAAATTAGATTTCAATTTTGCACGATTTTGATTTTTGCTAACCTCTAATGTTTTATTGAAGTGTTGTGTCTACAGATCAGGTACAATTTTCACACACACATTTCTGGCGCCCATCGTGGGGCCCTAAAATGGGTTTCCAATTCAATTCTATAAATTTCTATCTTTTTCTCCTCGATTTCTGTGCAAAAATATAATTTTTATTTTTTGTCTGTACAATCTTCATATGAGTTTCTGACAAAAGTCGTATGATTTTGAACTGACTGTCATACGACAGTTGACCAAGTGTTGTTTCATCAGGAACCCACTGTCATTTAGAGGCTGGATTGTCATTTCATCAAACACCTAGTGTCGTACGAGTTTCTAGACTGTTGTCTGGTATTAGACCCAGTGTCATACGACTTTTGGCATCAGGTTTCAACTGTCATCTGGTAACAGACCCAGTGTCGTACGAATTTTGGTACCAGATTTCAATTGTTGTTTCATTTTTGCAGTCAATTTGTTAGATTTGATTTTTGGATTTTGACTGACAGCTAACCCTAACAATTGAAATTTACTATTTCTGATTGATTTCTATTGGTTTTGATTGGAAAAAGTGCAAGAATTGCTCAAAATCAGGTAAACATCTACTAAGCACATTGCGAGGATCTCAGGTATTCCACTTGTGCTAATAATATTTTGATTTGGGGGTTAAAATAAATCTCTCATGTGTCTAGCTTGGGTGATTCTTTTCATGCTTTTGTTTTACACACTTGCATAATTGATACTAGGTTGTGACCCCTTAAGGATTCATTAAGTAGTCTCAGATACTTGTGATTGATCTTGATTACTCTCTTCGGTTATTGGACTTGCTAATCCGTCGGCCCCTCATTCCACCCCGTGGTTGCAATCTCAGCGCCATATAGGGGAGGGGTCAACAGGACAAAAGTGTTAAGTGTTCCACTTGGCAACCCTTTTGTGCTTTTAGGAACTCACTTGTTTTCTAAGTTGGGTACTCATTTTCAGCTTGTGTGAGGTGTTAAGTGTTCCACCTTGTGGACTCATCTCGTATTCACTTTAAGCGTTAAGTGTTCCTCTTTCTACTTTTTGCATACTTTTGGTAGATTTTCTTTTGGAAACATGCATATGTGCTCACATAGTAATTAGGCCCTATGAACACTATTCATGATTCTTGAGAGATTGGATTCCTAGCGAAATCCTTCTTGACGACAGAATCCTTGTAGGTAGGGAGGATACTTAGTGTGTTTCACATTCAACTTGGTTAGTGTGTCTTCTCTTATTGATCGATACATTCTCCCCCAGGAGAGGTTGATAGATCACGTGGGGTAGACATCACGAGCTTTGGTGAATCAAAATTGGTTAGTGCATCTTCCCTTATTGATTGATACATTTTCTCTCCGGAGGGGTTGATAGATCACATGGGGTTGATATAATAGACCTTGGTGAGACAAACTTTGTCTTAGTGTGTTGGATTAATCTACTTGCTTTGTTTGGGTTAAAAGTGAAGAGGTATCAAAACCTTGGATCTAGAGCCAAGTCCTCTTGTGGTATACTATTGAGAGTCACCTTTAGAGAGGGTTAACCATAGCGGACAATCCCTTCACAGGGTAAACTGTGTTGATGAAACCTCAAGCGGTAATAGCCATTTTCATCATGGTAGTGATAGCCACTATATAAATGTCCTTGTGGAAGAAATCTCCATGGGCACTAATACATTTGGGGTGAAATTGCGACGGCAATTTGCGACGACAGGGAAATGCTAAGCGGTTTTGGCTTTTTTTTTTCAAATATAGCCTGACACCATCGCAATTGCGACGTTGTCGGGATATAAGTGCAAAAAAAAAAAGGAACGTTGTCATTTGTGTTTTCAACAGCGCCAAGAGAGATTCCCTCTGCGAAATCAAGCGGGTTATCATTTGTGTTTTGAACAAAGCAGGTTGTCATTTGTGTTTTGAACAGCACCGAGAGAGATTCCCTCCATGAAATCAAGCGGGTTGTCATTTGTGTTTTCAACAGCGCCGAGAGAGATTCCCTCCGCAAAATCACAGCTACAATTTCTGAGTACATTGGGTTTATTTTTCTTTTGTCATTATTATTTAATCTGGTATTCAGCTGTTAGAGAGCTAAAATACCCAGAAATGAGGACATATCTGTGTTGAATTTATTGTTAGTGGCTTTGGTTATTTAGAATGCTTCCCCACAATACTTAATAGGATGCATTTGGTTTTCAAAGCTTTCACTGACTTGGATTCAAGATTCTGAGACTTTCACGTGCCTTGCTTCAGTTGTTTCCGCAAACAAATCGCGTGCCTTTTGTATGCTTCCACATTTTATATACATGTCCATCAGGGTAGTCACCACCACTATATTTGACAAAAACCCAACTTCAATTACTTTTTGGTGAATTTCCCTACCCTGTTCTAAAGATCCCATTTTGGCATATGCTTGAAGAATGCTGGCAAAAGTGGTTGAGTTTGGTTTTATACCTCCCAATTGCATTTGTTTAAAAACCTCCAATGATTTTTAAACAAATGCAATTGGGAGGTATAAAACCAAACTATAACAATCCACCCTTGCTTGGATAGATCACTCACTACTATACATTAGAATTCAACTCACGGTAATTTCCCACAGTTTATCCTGTGATCACACTGTTTTCCACAAAACTTTGCATATGCAATGTCAGTACTTCATAATACAAGTTAGTTATTGTCATCCCATGAATAATAGGCCTTCTATGTTCATGGGATGATCTTCATTATCTCTAAAACTCTACTGCAATGACAAGTCTAGACAAAAGAATGACTGTTTCAGCAGTGACTGGCGCGACAGCAGTCTCAATATAATAGTAAACTCATTCAATAACAAGAATAATTGAATAATCAAACCAAATGATTTGAGACTTAAAAGATCAAGGAACTTGCAGAAATTAAATTTTATTGCTCATTGTTTCCTTCACCAGTCCATACACCCGCGCAATAGCAAATTCAAAGTAAACTCGTTCAAAACGGTTTAGAATGGATGAAAGAAATCCTTCTAACTCATGTATGTGTTAGTTCAAACAAACTAAGACTTCCAAGATAAATGGAGTTGCAAAAACTAAGAGTTTTATATTTCTTACTGTTGCAGTCCGTATATATCTCCCTTCTTTGTCGTAACAGAGATATATATAAGATTCTTTATAACTTCTCAAAAACTAATCCAACCAATTTTCATCGGTTGGAGCTTAGTTTGAGCCTAACTAAATCCTAAATACTAACTCCCTCCATTGTTAGCTAACCGTTGGATTTTGAAAATTCAAAAATTCCAACTTATAATTAATTGAATTATTTTAATCCAAAGACCACTAAACTCACTAACTTTGATCTCTTATGATTATTAAACTTTCCAAAAGACTTAAACTTCTGCACTAGCCTATTCTAGATTCTTAGAACATTATTGAACTTTGGACAATCTCAGTCCATTGTAAACAAGCTTTTAGTCCTAATAAGGACATCATTACAAACTCATTGAAGTATTGCATTATTTTAATAACATTAAAGGTGCTAAGATCCTCCAATTGACTTGTTGACCCTGTTTATGTATTCCATCCCTCTGATTTGTCCTGAAAGTCTGTATAATCTCCGTCTCCAAATTGGTTGTGTGAGGTGCTCTGGCACCAGTTCGCCAATGGAATAGAAGTTGTTCTTCCTATATCAATGGAAATCCTAGCTCTACAACTTCTAACATTAATTGAAGTAGAGGAAGATGGTGCGATGAATGTCATATTAGTAAAATTGTTGAATCTACAAGAAGCTTATGAGAATGCTTATAATGCCTTGACACATCACCAAAGAATAGTATAATGTGGGTTTGACAAGAGGTATGCAATCCCCCTCTTAAGAAAAATGATATGATTTTGAAGTACAATGAAAGAGCAGCCAATCCAAGTCAACATACAAAGTTTGATGTCTTATGGGAGGGTCCTTTTTATATTTCTCACTACAAAGAAAATTATGTTTTTGAGTTGGAAAACATGGAAGGTAATCCTTTTGAGATATTGATAAATAGGATCCATCTTAAACATTTCTATTAATAGTTTATCCTTCCTTCTTGTACATAGTAGGTTATTTATGCTTTAATCTCAATAAGTATCATGAGGTACATTTTCTTTGTTGTTAGTCTCTAGTTTTCTTAAGGTTTGAGCCCATGTTTTACCCCGTGCATAGCATTTTTTGTTGTCCAACACATTTTAAAATGATCACCCCCCTATTATTGTATCACTTCCTCCTTGTTCCTCATTCAAGTGGCAATTACACAAGGGACAGTCACTGTGAGATGTCCTCATTTGTGACAAGGACAGTCACACATGAGGATATCTCACAGTGACTGTCCCTTGTGTAATTGCCACTTGAATGTATTGCTATTCAACCACATTTATGGGCCCATTTGGACCACGGCACACAGTAGCATCTACAGAGAAGAATATCCCAGGTGTAACAAGTTGTAAGAATATACCAACAGTTCTAAGAAGTTCCCTAGCACATAGTAGCATCTTCTAATTGTCTATACCACTTCACAAGGTATTGTTTGCACACATTGTTTTTGGTTCTTTTGATGACCCTTGTTTTGAAATTGCTATTAGGCCTTGTAGCTTATATGTTTTGATTGCTGGAGAGCTTCTAAAGCTAAGCAAGAAGACCATTGCACGAGTTATAGCTGCGCGCTCACGTTTGAAAATTGTATATTTTTTAATCTAATGTATATTTTAACTAGACTTTTAGCTTATTTTTGCTGTATATTTTAATCTAAAGGGAATCATGGATGTGAACTTGAAAGAATTTTGTACTTAGTTCTTATGGAGAGAATAGTAGTAGTTTACGGTCTAATATCAAATAGAGTTTTCCAATTACAGAAAGTTAATGAATTCTAATAGCTTATATGTTTTGATTGCTGGAGAGCTTCTAAAGCTAAGCAAGAAGACCATTGCATGAGTTATAGCCGCACGCTCAGGTTTGAAAATTGTATATATTTTAATCTAATGTATATTTTAATCCTTTTGCCATGTCATGTAATATGTCTTGCCTTGTAGCTTATGTGTTTTGAAATTGTTGTTAGGCCTTGTAGCTTATATGTTTTGATTGCTAGAGAGCTTCTAGAGCTAAGCAAGAAGACCATTGCACTAGTCGTAGCCGCGCGCTCAGGTATGAAAATTGTATATTTTTTAATCTAATGTATATTTTAACTAGACTTTTAAAATATTAAAGGATTTAACTAGGTCTAAGAAGATTTGTGTACTTTTGATAATTTTGCTTAGTCACTGAAAGTTGTAGACCGAAGTTTTCATAGCCCAATTTTTGCTTCCTGCGAAGAACGATCATGTCAGATAATATAAGTGAAGAACAAAATAGGGAGACAATCACTAGATTGTGGTCTAACTTGAAAAGAAAAGGTGATGGAAAATGTTATTGTCCCTGCAAAATTTGTAAGGGCTTAAACCGTAGAAGACTGCTAATCAAAACAGTTAAGAGACATTGTAGGGATAATGGTCACATTGAAGGGGGGCATGACTTTTATCCACTGGTAAGTTGTTCATTATATCATTTTAACAATTTATATACATATGAAATCACTTGATGATGAGTTGAAGATCATGGTTTATTTATGTTAATCAATTTTATATAGGTTGATCTCCCCAGGGAAGTACATGATATGGAGGAACATGGGGGTGCGAATATCCAAGGTGAAGATAATGATCCCATGGAAGATGACGATCATGCGCCAGAAAACACAATTGAAGATGATGGTATAACTACATTGATCCATGACACATTTAGTCCAAGCGGATCTGATCATGATGATGATGATAGCCTCGATGTACCTCTACTTGAGAAGGCATACAAGCCCCTATACAAAGACTCCCAAACAACTCTTCTCTCTGCTGTATTGTTGTTGTTGAACTTGAAGGTTATGAATGGTTTATCCAACATAACAATGTCACATATGCTAAGGTATGTCATATATGTCTTTATAGTTAACAAAGGGTGAATAATGTACCACTAATATTGTTTATATTAACAACTTATATTTTTTGTTGTAGATTGATAGGCGAGTTTTTGTTACCACCATCAAATATTCTACCTCGCTCATATCGAGAATTATCTGCTATTATGAAAGATATTGGAATGGAGTATCAAGCAATACATGCTTGTCCCAATGATCATATTATATATTATAAAGAACATGAATTTGCAACACAATGCCCTGTATGTCATACGAGTAGATATCGAATAGATCGAATAACAAAAAAGGTGCCTCACAAGGTTCTTCGTTACATCCCCATCATTCCACGGATGCGACAATTATTCAGGTGTCCTACCTTGGCACAATTTATGGATTACCATGCACGCAATAGAAGTCGAGATGACATTATTCGAATCCCTGCGGATGGTTCGGCATTTATGCACATAGAGAAAAAGTGGCAACACTTCAAAGAAGAACCTTGTAATCTCAAGCTTTCATTGGCAGCGGATGGTGTCAATCCATTTGGAGAGATGAGATCTGTTTGCTCGGTGTGGCCTATTTTTGTTATCAACAATAACATTCCTCCGTGGATGTCAATAAAGAGGGAGCACATTATGTTGGCAATGATTGTTCCAGGTATTTTATCATTTGATAGTTATTAATTTACATGTACTTACAAATCTTACAGTAAAATGGTCACAATAATTATGTAATGTTACTGTTCATTCAAGTAGGTAAATATCAAGTTAAAGATATGAATGTATATATTGAGCCTCTTATTGACGAGTTGGTGGAGTTATGGAACGGTGTCACTATGTATGACGTGTCTAGACCAATAGGACAAAGACAATTTCAATTCCATGCAATACTTGTATGGACAATACATGATGCCCTAGGGCTAACACATTTTTGTGGTATGTTATAGTGAATTCAAGTTGCGCATGATAATTCTAATTATAAAAATCAACATATTTAATAATCCAATTATATCATTATCTTGTAGGTCTTCAAACAAAGGGAAAATTTGCATGTCCAATTTGTGGTCCAAAGATGAAATCTCATCATTCAAAAAGTTTAGGAAAGCAGGTGTTTGATGAGTACAGACACTTCCTCCACAGGAATCATAAGTATCAAAGTATGGAAAAACATCTTTTCAATGGGAAAGAAGAGACTACATCAAAGCCACGAAGAATGACACCTTGCCTATGGAAGTTGGAATATAATAAAATTAATCATCGAGGTAATGTCGTTCCACCTAATGGTTTATGTTTGTAATTTATATATTTCTATTGTGATTTTTGTTTACTAATTATGTAATTGATGATCGTGAAGGTCGTCAAGGCACTACTGACAACCTTCCAAAGGGACTAAAAAGCTATCCCAGAAAATTTAGTAGGTTTCCCTACTATGAGGACCTACAAATTGTGCATTTGTTTGATCCTATGCATATTGGAAAGAATATAACAGAGACATTGTGGAAAATACTAGATGGAAGGCGTGACAAAGAAAAAATTGTCAAAATTTGTAATGACATTCATGAATCCAATCATGCACTGAAGAATTTATAGAGATCAGATTAATATAAGTGCCCTTCCTTGGTTATTAACGGAGCAGCAAAGTGATGCCATAAAAGAAGTCATACGAAAAATTTGATTTCCCACAGGATTTGCTGCGAGCATAAGCAATCTCATATCAAAGAAAAGTGAATTTGGGCCAGGGCTCAAAACGCATGATTGGCATACTTTCATCAAGGTAAGTTATGTTCTTCTGTATTTACAATATATTCATAAACTACGTGTACTATTCATTATGTTATGTTAGAAAATAATGAAATGATTGGTTTATAATTACTGCAGTACATGCTACCTCTATCACTCCCAGAGCACTTCAACAATAACATCAAACAAGTGATATATGATCTTGGAAAATACATGAGGTAAGCAGTAATATCTATTCAATTTGTTGTATATATTTATTATATTCACGATTTGTTTTTCTTGCTATGTAATCTATTGTATATTATTTTGTAAAGTCTCATATTTATATATTTTTTGTGACTTGAATCTCTTAATGTAGGTGGTTGTCATCTAAAGAAATCCATAAAGAAGATATAAACTATTGGAAGAGAAGAATTCCTCATTTACTGTGTGAAATGCAAAAGTGTCTACATCCAACTTTTTTCAATGCACAAGAACACTACCTCATACACCAAGTTGAGGAGATTGAATTGTGTGGACCTGCACACACTAGGTCAGTGTGGATGGTTGAGAGGCACTTGAAATCTTTGAAGGCTTTGGTTCGACAAAGAGCACATCCTGAGGGTTCTATGGTAGAGGGATACATGGTATACCAGACTGTGGTGTACATTACTGAATATCTTCCTAAGTTTGCTTCAAATATCCATGTAGATCGCATTTGGGATCTCGACCCTTTTAAAAAATTCAAAGGGGAGTACTTGATGGGGAAAGGTAGATTGAGGAAAGTGACAGGTAATAAATTATAAGATGTTATTGTAATAAATTATTTCTTAATCTTCAAAATAAATCGGTTGTAAGTCGTCTATTTTTTTTTTGTACAGTTGCTCGAGAGTGGGATGCACTACATTTGTATATTGCAAACAATCTTGATTGGATGACGGTATGGATTGAATGATGTCAACATTCTGGTCACACATTAACATGGGAAGGTGTATCTTCATTGGTTAAAGAAGCTCATTGTAATGGAGATTCTAATGTTACGCAAAGGGAAATAGATTTAGCATATGGTTTAAGAGATTTCCAGGTACGTACAAAATTATTAATCACCTGTATGTTTATCAACTCACGATATAATAATTTTGACATGTTTCACATATTATTGCAGGTTAAACACCACAAGGGTATGTTCTGTAATGGTCAAAAATTTTGCGTCAAAGTGTTGGATGACATGAAGAAAACTTGTGATTCTGGAATAACTGCAGTCTTTCAAGTGACTAATATTTCATCTAGAAATGACTTACATCCTCAAGAGTCTAAAAATCAATACTATGGCATTTTGGATGATATACTTGAGTGTGACTTTAGTTCCTTCAAATTAGTACTCTTCGTTGTCAAATGGTATAGGCTACGACTTAATCCAAATGATCCTAATAGAACTGTTATTGAACATGATAATGGATTTACAATGGTTAATACAAGGTCATTTGAGCTAGTTGGGGATGAGCCCTATGTTCTTCCAAGCCAGTGTGAGCAGGTATTTTACTCAGAGGTTTCACATAAACTGGGTTGGTCATTTGTTGTTAGACATGAACCGAGAGGAAGGCCGATAAAGTATAATGCGATGGAAGAAGAAGATACCGAAGAAGTAGAAGATGATGTAGATGATGATCACGATCGACAATTATTGGATGATGTTCCTGAGACAAATTTTCATGAAGAAGAAGAAGATGATGATGACGATGATGCTGCTACTGATGATGATGATGAAGATGATGTTGATGTTGATGATGATGATGTTGATGATGACGACAACGATGACAACGATGACAACGATGATGATGATGATGACGATGATGACAAGGATGATGATGATGATGATGATGAGGATGATGATGATGAAATTTAAAGGTATGCCATCAATCCTTAATGTATTTAATATTCATTTCTTGATAGAAATATATTTGTCTTAAATGGTTACATAGTTTATTCATTATCTATTTAAAAGCTACAAGTTTCAACTACAAATAGAATACTGCTAATCTAAATTAACTATTAATCTAAATTAATTAAATAAAACTATTTAAAAAACATATTGATGCATGAATGTATTGAGCCTTATTTTCTTTCAGGTCAAAAGCATTTGTAAGTGTTCTCACAACACCAACCAAGCATCTTCATAAGATCACTCTCCTTGATCCAAGCCAACTCCATAACCTATCAGAGTGCACACCAAATCCTTATGCCACCTTAGCATTCTACATCTTTGGAATAATCCCAATGTCCCTCAATCCATCCAATGGATTCATCCAAGCAATCTAATCAACAAACTATCAAATGCTCACAATGCCTCAATAGGCTCCAAACTTGACTTCACCTTAACTAGGTGTTTCCTCCACCTCCACCACACACATCAAACAACTTCAAATAACATGTCCCCAAGGTTACTAAGCCCTCAACTCATCAGCTGATACAAAAACCCAGTTTTAGCCCTTCAGTAGGCCTACTTCCCTAGCAGGCTTATAATGTGAGCCTGATTTAAGTGTTATAATGTGTACGTTTTAATGTTTTTAATTTTTATGTGATGCTTATGATGGATGTGATTATGATTATGATGTGATTATGCTCACGATAATTGAATTACATTTGCAGGAAATTGAACCCCTTTCAAGAGCATCCCTCACAGTCTCATGGATCGACAGGTATAAGTCAATACACCTTATAGAAAGTCTATTTAATACACTTATCAATAGTAAGATTGATGTCTTCTAAGATCTCTCCCATTTGTAGGTACCAGAAAATAGGTATTTGTCAGAAGTGTCTTCCTCGAGTGAGGGAAATATAGGAATAGAAGAGGAAAGTGAGACATGCAGTTTATCTAGAATAGGGAGATTAACTAGAGGTCAAAGGACTAGAAGGAAATTCAATAAACACATGAAATTTTTCCTTGCTCAAGAGGGGTCATGTTCTTATGATGATGAGATGAAAGGTGACATCGAGGTGCCCTTGAGGTACCAACATCTACAGAAACATTGGGTACCCAAGGAACTTCCTCCAATAAACACTGATTTTTGTGTTAATGAGAGGATACATCACATAGCACCATCATCATTACATGGTTTGGGCCTATTTTCTATGGATGGCATAAAGGTGTCTTACAACAAAGTTTCTGAATTGATGGAGTATGTTGGACCATGTTACGATTACAAAATTTGGATGCATATTGTTCAATATAAAAAAAGTATGCGTAGGTATGCACTCTCGGCAAATTATATACAACAGCAAGACAATAATAAAGTAAAAGTGTGGCTATATACATTGATGGAAGGCCAAAAGCAAAAGGGAATATTGCGGGTTTTATAAATAGTACATGACCTGGGTCAACTATAAAGCAACCCAATTGCATATTTGAGGCGCGCGAGGGAAATCATGTATTCATCTATGCGATAAAATCAATACGTGCAGGGGAAGAGCTGCTTATTGATTACAATTTGAACCGCATAGATACAAATGAGGCTACTATCATGGGGGTGGTACATACTATTAAACCAACTTCTAATCAATGACTCCAACATACCATTTAGTTATTAAATTTTTGGCTAACATTTTTATACTTGATCTTTGACACAGGGGCACAATATGGAGCAACCGCCTGAAGGTGATGGTGACGATATTCCTAGCTCATCTACACATGAGCAGGTAAAACTCATTGTAATTGTGCAAACTAGATAGAAGCAAAATGTTATTTTTTTTAATGTTATTTTCTTCATTGTTTTGGAGTAATTTTGATAATACTAATACTATTGTTGTCATAGAGGGCCGGTGGTCAGAGAGAGGGAAAGCAACCTGCAGTCCCTCAGGAGTCCCCCCTTGTGGACCCTTTTTTTATTGATTTAGCAGAGACCGATGACCCAATCGGTTCCATTAAAAAGCTGCTAAAGAAAATTGGGAAAGAACTTCTACGTTTGGTATCCATACATCCTCAGACTCAGGAAATAAAAGACAGGGCAGCTGAGTTGTTGCGCACTTCTGAAAACTTTAAAGTAAGTATTAATGAAAATTTTAATTATTACAAGAGTTCAATAATGGTTTTTATGTTATGCTCTTTTATGACATTAATTAAAATATGGATGCATTGTCTTTACAAAGTTATTTGCGTAATTTTGAACCCCATTCCCATGATGAGGCCGGTACTGCAAGTGGTTCAGGTAGATCACATGTTCCATTCCCCACTTGTGTTTTCCACTGAATATATATAGGAATGATCATAATCATTGACAATACATGCTCGAACAATCTTTTTTTTTAATGCTCTAACAATCTTGTCCATGCTAGTCCACGCGTTCTATATTTATGCATGCTCTAACAATTTTATTCTTAGCTCCTTTCCATGATGATATGACAACGCCACCTCCATCTAGGACAACCACAAATGTCTTGCCGACTGCCATGTCAACAACACACAGCCTAAATGCACCAACTATTGCACCATCTACTGGTACACAAATCCGTCTTTTTCTCTCTTTTGTTATGTGTTTAAGTGTTATGTGTTTACGATGTAGATCCCTTGATTGTGTTTGTGCCATGGGTGCTCTACACCAATTTATTTCCCTTGAAGTATTATTTCTTGGAGGCATTTGATAATGGTTTTCATTTTTTGCAATAGGAGATGCAACAAGTCCCGATGCAGCATCATTTCCTGGATGTTCCCGTGTTCCTAGTACGGGAACAGTGAAGGATTGCGTATTGATCGTCAGCGAGGATGAAGGCATTCCCTTAAAAGTAGCCAAAGTTCCAGGTACTTTAAAGTTATTATTATTCTATAGTGATATAATAGTAATTTAGTTTTTGATCACTCTTCATTGACTAATGATCCCATGATTATTTTGTAGGGAATGATATTTTTTGGCGAAAACTTGGTGACGAGTGTTTGCAGATATTCGGGCCCACCCTACGTACATGGTGGAACATCATATCCTAACTAAAACCCCAAACCACTATTTTGATTTCATATCATTGCTAGAATAGTTTTCCTTTTCATCAATTTCTTAAACTATATTAAATGTAGCTTCTCTTCATTTATGAGTCTAACATGTTTTTTTTTACTTAAAAGGTGGAATAACCAAGATAAAAAGTTGAAGGATGATCTTGTACATAGTATGACCCAACTTTTTGGACCTCGTGCATTCGAGAGAAACAAGCTCCTTGAAAGAGCTGGTTTATGTTTGAAGTATATTAGGGACCAGTACAGGAAATATTTAGAGGTTAACCCTAGGCACGAGCGTCCGCCCTGTGTTCTTGAGGGTGAGTGGCAGGCTTTGATTTTGGATGGAAAGTATAAAGCCGACATGAAAAAAGGAATTATGCTAGTAGAGAGTAGAGCAAGGTATGTGATACTTTTGAGAATGTAATTATGTACTAATTAACCTCTAAATTTTTCCTGTAATTATGTACTAATTAACCTCTAAATTTTTCCTATACTGGTCTCTAACATATTTCAAAATTTTCATAGATTGCTTGACACATCAAAGGCAACAAAGGAAAGATTAGAAAATCACGGGACACACAAGCTCGGCTCTGGTGGTTTTTCCAAACTTCAAGCACGAGTTGTAAGTATTAGTAAATGAAAACTTGTATCAATTTTTTTATATATTGCAAGGAAATTTTTTTTGATCAAACAATGCAAGTAAAATTCACCATACCAAGCAAAAATGTAGGGGTCAGAGTTCAATAGATGCCTCACAGAAGAGGACAAGAGAATTGGCTTCCAACAAGGCTATAGAGCCGTGGCTGAATGGCTACGAGCTGAAATCAGTGTGCAAGGTTCAAATAATGATGCATCTGAGCCACAGGTAAATAAGCTAAATGAAATTTATTTCAAATTGAATACTTTACCAATTAGTCTATTTGATGTTAAGTTCTAATATAAAGTGAGTATATCTATTTTAAGAAAGAAATGATAACAATGTGTAGGATATTGGAATGCAGCCTGACAATCCTTCTACACAATCTATGCATAATGAAGGTTCGCATGATGTGCATCCTAGTGGTGGAGGTATACATTTGCTATTAAAATTTTTATATGTAATTACAATTGGTGTTTGGATTAATGTAACATTTTGTATAGCAACTGTAGAGGATCGAGGGGTCGGTGCTCATGAGCATGTTGAGGTTGAGTCTAGACAAAATGATGTGGCTAGATCAAGTAATTAAAGAGCGCCACAGTTATGTTCTTTAAAATAATTAAATACTTGTAACAATTATAATTAAATATTTTAAATTTAACTCTTTTATTTGTTATTGTAGAGGACCCCACTTTGCAGCAGCATAGGAATTTGAGATCATCAAGAACAGAGAACAAAACAACTGATGAGGGGGGTATTGATGATAACACTGATGCTCCTCTTAGAGCTTACATAGAAAAAAAAATTAGAAAGAGGAAAAAGAAATGATTGTCATCTAAATACCTTAATTGATAATGACTGAATTTTATGTCTCAATGAATTTAATTATGTGCTAATGAATGTTCATGTATTATGTGTTTATTTTCATATTGATGAATGTTGCGTGTTAACGAATCTAATGTGTTAATGAATGTTATCATGTGATATTGATTGAATGTTACATCTTATTAATAATTGAAAGAATGAATGAATGTTAGATGTTAACAGGGAATGTAGAGTGATGTTAGGGGGAGGGGGGTGGGGCCAAATGAGCTTCCACCTTCACATGGTTGGCCCTGTTTAGTAGAGAATATTAAACTATATTCTCGAAACAAAGTGAAGCTCAATAAGATACTAAATGAGTCAAAATGGTTATCAAGGTCCTCTATCCATAAGATACTTGTAGTCAAAATGGTTATTAATAAGATACTTGTAGTCAAAATGGTTATCTAGGTCCTCTATCCATTCCATAAGTTCTTCACCATTCAAACTTCCTCCATAACAAGGAATGTGCTCTAGGTTAGTCATGAAGCCTAGCATGGACTCTCTCTCAGATAGAGCCACTATTTCAGAGCCTTTTCTGTGCATTTCCTTCAAGCACTGTATAGTGTACGGATGTGAAAGGGAGGGCAGACCAGTGTGGAAGTTAGAGTATTTATATCTTATGCTTTGAGAGTTTATTTGGTAGATTCAAGACACCTTATATCAAAGTTATTCCTTTTTCTTATCTGTTGTTCTGTCAAACCCTCATTTTTAGGGTTATTGCATTCAAATGGCCTTAACTTGCAAATAAACCATAGGATATGCTCTGTTCTTTGTAAAATTCAAGTTAAGGGGGTTTATTTTCATATTTTAAAAGCTTTGGAATAGGATACTAAGCCAGAGAATTTTGAGAGCAAGCCCTAGGTCAAGAATCTCAATGTTCTTGACTAGGAGTTGATGGATTATGCAAGATCAGAGGGTAGCGGCAAGTAAAGGACCTCAAACCTTGTTGAATCTAGATCTTTAGAGCATGGTGGACATCTTCAAACTTTGATCTTGGTTTCATGCACCCATTTTCAATGCCTTGTTTTGGAACCCACACCCAAAGGCATGCATTAGGTCTGCGGACTCAATAAGGACATTGATATGCTGGAGTGGAGTCAAGGTCTGGGAGTTGGAGGATTGTTAGAACATCAAAAAGGGTACTCAAAAAACATATAAGTTCATAAGGTCCTTTGTCAAATTGAAGAGTTATTGCTATAGAACAGGTTTTGGAGACCTACTAGAGTCACTAGGTCTATTTGTGATTTTGATGTCTTGGGTTGTTTGGAACACAACCAATGCATGATTCTGCATGTTTTAGGGAATCTCAAGAGTTTTCAAATGTTTTATTGGGTTGGCAAAGCCTAGGATCAATAAAGTCTCTTTTGGTAGAAAATCAGGGAACTTATCCCTAAAAGGAAATTTGGTCTTGGTTGGGATTGAGTCAATAAGGTGTTAGAAGTATCTTGAAACCTTTGAAGTCCCTCTAGTACAGAGATTTTAAACTAGTCTGATAGAATCAGAGGCTAAATTTCTTAGGTGTAACATTTTGGTGTCTTGAAGTGGGTTGGGGCTTAAGACCAAGTTTCTTGCTGACCACTCTGCATCACATTGTCTTGCATGAAATTAGTCATTCTGTATACACTGGTCTAGTGTTGTCAATAGACCCAAATAGTTCAAAGATACTCGAACCAATCAGATGTTTTATGGGGTGCATTTTTGTGTTAGGTAGAAAGGATTCTTCATATAGGTGAAAGTCTTGAACCTTTCCCCACTCCCAAAAAAATATCACTTGCACTGTTATGAGCAGTCATGAGGACTAGACAGATACATTATAATATATGTAATTGCCACTTGAATGTATTGCTATTCAACCACATTTATGGGCCTGTTTGGACCACGGCACACAGTAGCATCTACAAAGAAGAATATCCCAGGTGTAACAAGCTCTAAGAATATACCAATAGTTCTAAGAAGTTCCCTAGCACACAGTAGCATCTACAGAGAAGAATATACAACATGAGGGCAGTCACTATAAAGACAACATGATAATGTACACTCATTGTATGTGTACATTATCATGTTGTCTTTACAGTGACTATCCTCATTCAAGTGGCAATTACACAAGGGACAGTCACTGTGAGATGTCCTCATTTGTGACAAGGACAGTCACACATGAGGACATCTCACAGTCACTATCCCTTGTGTAATTTCCACTTGAATGTATTGTTATTCAACCACATTTATGGGCCCATTTGGACCACGACACACAGTAGCATCTACTGAGAAGAAGTTTGGTATGAAATGATCTTGAAACCTCCTGAGAAATTCTTGGTATGCATTTGTGTGGTGCAAAAGCTTCGTTGAAAGAGAAAAAGAAGAAAAGAATAGAAATGATTTTTTTTCTTTTTATGTCATATACTGTAACCAGCTACTTATAACTTGCAAAAATTATTATAACCATTTGAAATTGAAACTTAGTTTAATGTGAAACTGAGAACTGCTTTATTAGAGCTTTCTGTGATTTAGATTCAGACATCAAGAACATTGTTTGCCTAATATTGTGATTAATGTTTATTTATTAATATCTCATACTGACAAACAATTGATAATTGTAGGGAAAATGTCATTGGGGGTCTTTGAGGATCCACCAGAAGCCAAGGAGAAAATGTATTCAAATGCTAAAGATGGTGTAACAATCCTTACAGCTGTTGAACCTTGCTGTGTAGATCATCTCTGATTCTCCAAGTTCAACAGTACTGTGGTATTCCTTTGGATACTTCTAATGGTAAATTTCAGACATCAAGTTCTTTTCGTATGAAACTACTACATTTGTAATCTATAGTTTTAAACTTTTAGTTTATAAATGTTCATCAGCTTTAGTTCGTATGCTGCCATTTCAAGTATGATTAATGAAGTTACCTTTATCACAGGATGAAAGTGAGCAGTCAGCATACTGGTACGGAGCTGGCAGCATTGATACGGTGACTAGGGCATCGTTTAATGGTGGTATTATGTTTTCCCGTGTTTAGGGCATCGGCCTTTTGAAGCATTGCCTTCATCTTTCTTAAGTCTGAGTTTTAAGTTTGTTTATTTCCATCCTAACTTGCTTTTCCCTCTTCGGTTTTGCAGTACTGTGAAGGTAGTCGCAAGTTAGGGCTGTTTCATTGCATACCCGAAACAATGAAGACGTTATGGTCCACAAAATGTTTGTGCTTGAAAGATGAACAAATAAAATTAAACTTCTAAATAACCAAAGCCGCTAACAATAAATTCAACACAGATATGTCCTCATTTTTGGGTATTTTAGCTATGTAACAGCTGAATACCAGATTACATAATAATGACAAAAGAAAAATAAACCCAACGTACTCAGAAATTGTAGCTGTGATTTCGCGGAGGGAATCTCTCTCGGTGCTATTGAAAATACAAATGACAATGTTTCTCTACATTATCATGTTGTCTTTACAGTGACTGTCCCTTGTGTAATTGCCACTTGAAGGAGGACAGTCACTGTAAAGACAACATGATAATGTACACTTACAGAATGAGGACAGTCACTCTAAAGACAACATGATAATGTACACTCACTGTAAGGATAGTCACAAATGAGGACATCTCACAGTGACTGTCCCTTGTGTAATTGCCACTTGAATGTATTGCTATTCAGCCACATTAATGCTTTTCTTCTTCAACAAATGAGCATAGTCACTCTAAAGACAACATGATAATGTACACTTACTGTGAGTGTACATTATCATGTTGTCTTTAGAGTGACTATCCTCATTTGTTTGAACTAACACATACATGAGTTAGAAGGATTTCTTTCATCCATTCTAAACCATTTTGAATGAGTTTACTTTGATTTTGCTGTAACATAGAAGGCCTAATATTCATGGGATGATAATAACTAACTTGTATTATGAAGTACTGACATTGCATAGGCAAAGTTTTGTGGAAAACAGTGTGATCACAGGATAAACTGTGGGAAATTACCTTGAGTTGAATGCTAATGTATAGCAGTGAGTGATCTATCCAAGCAAGGGTGGATTATTATAATGTGGAACATTGTAAAATGTTTGTGAGATGGTGAATCATCCACTAATTTGGATTTGAAGGGTGTAGAATCGGGTGATTGAGAATGCCCTAGTTAAGAAGGGTTTAGAGCCAAGAATTGTGGGTTTGGGTGTTGCAGAGCCCTAGAGGCTAATTCCCTTTGGAATTGTTTGTTTCAAAGTGTAAGAAGACACTGTCCAGGGATTAGGAAGCGTTAGGTGGAATTTATCATATACTTCCTTTGAAATTTGGGTCATTTTTATACATTAAAACCAGAGGTACAGTCATAGAACAAGGTAGGGAAATTCACCAAAAAGTAATTGAAGATGGGTTTTTGTCAAATATAGTGGTGGTGACTACCCTGATGGACATGTATATAAAATGTGGAAGCATACAAAAGGCACGTGATTTGTTTGCGGAAACAACTGAAGCAAGGCACATGAAAGTCTCAGAATCTTGAATCCAAGTCAGTGAAAGCTTTGAAAACCAAATGCATCCTATTAAGTATTGTGGGGAAGCATTCTAAATAACCAAAGCCGCTAACAATAAATTCAACATAGAAATGTCCTCATTTCTGGGTATTTTAGCTCTCTAACAGCTGAATACCAGATTACATAATAATGACAAAAGAAAAATAAACCCAACATACTCAGAAATTGTAGCTGTGATATCACGGAGGGAACCTCTCTCAGCGCTGTTGAAAATACAAATGACAACATTTCTCTACATTATCATGTTGTCTTTACAGTGACTGTCCCTTGTGTAATTGCCACTTGAAGGAAGACAGTCACTGTAAAGACAACATGATAATGTACACTTACAGAATGAGGACAGTCACTCTAAAGACAACATGATAATGTACACTCACTGTAAGGACAGTCACAAATGAGGACATCTCACAGTGACTGTCCCTTGTGTGATTGCCACTTGAATGTATTGCTATTCAGCCACATTAATGCTTTTCTTCTTCAACAAATGAGGATAGTCACTCTAAAGACAACATGATAATGTACACTCACTGTGAGTGTACATTATCATGTTGTCTTTAGAGTGACTATCCTCATTTGTTGAAGAAGAAAAGCATTAATGTGGCTGAATAGAAATACATTCAAGTGGCAATCACACAAGCGACAGTCACTGTGAGATGTCCTCATTTGTGACTATCCTTACAGTGAGTGTACATTATCATGTTGTCTTTAGAGTGACTGTCCTCATTTGTTGAAGGAAAAAAGCATTAATGTGGTTCATTAGCAATGTATTAAATATTTTTTTTTTTTAATTCTATCTAGGACCATCTTAGAATATCTACTATTTGTGCATTTAGATATTAACCTAATCAACTTGATTCAAAAGATAGATGGTCATTAACCAGAGAGAGATCGCCATGCATTAAGAAACCTAATTTTTCCAAATCCAATTGTTTCCCTTACCTGAATGCCCTACTATTCTAGGCAAGGTATACCGCTCACCTTGGATGAGAGACTAATTATGGGAATTTCTTTTTTCACCTAGATCGAAAAACCACTGACAAAAATGGAAATGACCAATCAAATAGTAGTCTTATTCTAGTCACTTTGTTTGCATAATAAATTGCTTGCATGGATTATTGTAACTAAAACATAGATTCATGCTCTAATAGCTTCCTTTAGCTCGTTAGACTTAATTCGAATAAAGAAAATTAACGGTACAATCAATAAAATGTAGTTTTCACCATCATCAATCTCTAGGCACCAAGGTTTTAATATTGAGATTATTTCTTTGTGGTATGCAAGTTGTAAAGGAAATAGAGCCTTCAATAATAAATAGAGCACTCTATTCTTTCTGATCATTTGATTTCTTTATAAGTTTATGATTTGATAATTTCTATTTTCTGATTTTTGTGTATTGTTGATTGGTTAATTGCTATTACCTTTTTCTTTCCTATTATAAAGAGCTTCTATCAGACTTCACACATGAAACTCTAGATATTTCACACATTCAGATGTAAGCTCTCTTGTTCAGTTTAGTCATGAGACCCCTATTACTAGAGTGTTTGGTGCAGAA
Organism: Chamaecyparis obtusa; assembly: GCA_027943335.1. Classification (NCBI taxonomy): domain Eukaryota; kingdom Viridiplantae; phylum Streptophyta; class Pinopsida; order Cupressales; family Cupressaceae; genus Chamaecyparis; species Chamaecyparis obtusa. The sequence continues at coordinate 1,444,474 of BSBK01002633.1, read as the reverse complement.
ATAGCCACTTTTATTGTAGAGAATTATTTCTTAAGAATATGTTATCATGTTCCTAATGGAATTGTGCTTAGTATTCAATTCCAAACTAATTTGATTTTCATAAATGTTAAATATAATTGGGTCATTGGTGTATCTGATAGTTGATATGTAGTCACGATGAAGTTAGAAGTTCCAGTGGCTAGAGTTTGTGGCTTTGATACTTCATCCTTGTTGGTTTTTTAGCCTTTCTATATGCCAATAAAAATAAGGTGCATACCTGAAACAAACAAGCAATAATGCAAAGGCTGGTGTGTGAAAATGGAAGTATTCTAGTGATATTAATTTTAAAAATTTCTTTTATTTTTTAAGGTCTTGGATGCCATTGGAGCTACTATAAATTACTAACACTAAAGAAATATTGCATCTGATTATTTTGTTGGAAGTTTGGAACATATTGAACTTTCTCCACTATAACATATATAGCCTAGAGCTTTCATAAAACCATTTTGATAAATAGTCTTGCACATTACCTGTAAGACACAAACTTTCAGTGCCATAAAAATACACATTGTCCTCAATTAGTAATGTCTCAAATTTTGTACAGAACTTGTTATTTGAGTCTTATATTTCAGAACTGAAGCAAAAATTTCTCCAAAAAAGTCAAGATGATCGATCTAGCATAGATTTCAAAAACTGTAGGTAGTTTAACTAATGTGGATGCAATCATATTTTACCACTCTAAATGAACTAGTTTGCATGAAAATTTATATACAACCATCATTGCATTGTGGCTCTTTGTTAGAGACGTAGAATTTTGAAGTTTAAATTATTTTCACAATTTTATCATAACTTGGAGCATTTTTCATACTTAGCTGTGTCACTAGCTTAATGCATATTAATTATTTTGTCTTGTTTTTCTTGCATGGCAGGGAAGCAACAACAACATATAGGGCTGAAGCTTTAGAATTTCAAAAACAATTGAGGCATTTGCAGAATCGGTGTATTTTCTTAGTGGTCAAGCTTCATCTTTGATTCAAGGAAGATGAGCACGGGAGGCAGCAACATCTTCAATAAATGGACGAAATTGCTAGCAGGAATATGGAGGTATGAAGTAGAGAGATGCTTTGTAATAGAAGGAATCTATCTTAAGCTAAGTTTGTGTTGGCTAAGAAAATCTCATTTCATAAAAACTTGAATGCCTCTTATGTATACAGTCCTATTTAGTGACACAATATTAGATTCGTAAAAGGTAAGTGTGTTATGAACATTTCTATATGTAACCTTGCAATATTTTCTACTAAGATTTTCACTCTTTAAGGATATTTTGTAAAGTTTATAAGGTCTAAAATTTATAGGCAGGTGTCTCACAACCAAATTATATTACCTTGGATTTTGGACCTATTTTTAGTTGCTTGAGTTGTTGTAGGGTTATAGCACATTATTTTATAGCAATATAAGTAGATGTGTGAATTCTTGTCATGAACCATCCAAATCATTGTAGTCATGCCCTTGCTACATGTAAATCTTAGTTTGGAGGTTTGATCTCGTGTGTTGATGAATGCTTAATGCTATGTTGGAGGTTTGATCTCTTGTGTCGATGAATGCTTAATCTGTAGTTTTAATACATATGATTCTATAGTTGAGATGAATTGTTGAATGTGTTTGAGGACTTTGATTATGCTGCTGTGATAGATTTATGTAGGTTTCCTTGTAATATCACAGTGATAGTTGTAAACATGTATCAATGTTCCTCTGCTAATTTATTGCTACTACTGCTGAGTCTATCTTTATCTGTTGCTGATGAAGGCATTGATTATCTTTCAGATGTATGTCTTTCTATTGTTGTGTATTTCTTTCCTCTGCTTTTGATGAAATGAACTGCTAAATATATTAATATTGCTTGCTATTATTATTGTTTGCTTGCTGAAATGAACTCCTAAAGTTAGTGTCTATTATTGTCTTGCTTGCTATTAATCTGATTTCCATTGCTATGGTTCTGAATAGCAAATTGCTGCATCTTCTCGACAAATATTTATCACTGTATTAAGGTTATTCTTAGATCTCTTTCTTCTGGTCAAACCCTTTATTAGAAGTTTCTCTTTATTATAATAATTACTGTTTCTTTTATGAGGTTTGTATGAAGAACTTGATGTTCTTAAAATGGACATTTCTCTGATTTGTCAATATAATTGCTAATGTGATAGTTTTCAGACAAAGAGACTGTTGCTTTGTCACTTAACCAACTAATTTTTTTTTATAAAAAAAATCATTGTTTTATTAAGTTATTACTTACAAAATGTTCTTGATTGTTCAAGAGCAACTTAGATTGCTAATCTCAATCCTTTGCAAGGACTCAACTCATAAGATGATTGATGGTCTGTGTTTTAGATAGGAAAATTGTGAAAGCATTTACGGTCAAGACTGGGGGATGACATTCTTTCAGTTTGCAATGCATGTCTTGGGTGCCAAAAGGTCAAGTAAAACTGGAATTCAATGAATTCATGTATTATTATAAATTTCTGAGAAAAGATATAACCGTGCAAGAGTATGCTAATTTGGGTGTTCTTAGACTGGGTGCTATGTATTGATATGAATATTGATTGAAATTGGTTGGCTTGAGCAAAAGCTGTAATGTTTCTTTAAGGTTTATCATAGAATCTACTCTATTGCAATATATAGAACTTATATGATAGTCTTTGAATTGCTGAAGTAATCCATGATTTCTGATTTCTTCCAATCCATTTGAAGTTTATTCTAAGAAGTATTTAGCTAATTTAGCTAGACTTGTGAAAGTTCAATGCCATATATTTTTAAAAATATGGAGCTTATATGATAGCCTACGATTGATAAAGTATATGCCTGATTTATGAACTTTTACCATACATTTGGAATACATCATACCAAAAATGTAAAGCTAGACTTTATTAGTTCAAGTATAGTCTTGGTTTTTCTATTGTGTCCTAGGTCATGTCATACTTTAGAAGCAACATTTTTATTTATGTACATGAGTACTTGGTGTAGAAGGTTGAACCTTGCCACTCAATTTAGATGAAGTCATTGGTCTGCTACCACTCAACCCCCACCCACATAAGGAAATCAAAATTCATTTATCTTTATTTTTGTTGACTTGTATTATCAACTAGCAAAGCTTGATAAACTTGATGTCGTACCATTTTATAGAAGCTAGCATTTGATAAATTTGTTGACGGTTATGCTGAGTTGTTTGTGTCCTTTATAATGCATGATATTGATCAAATGGGATTTGAATTTGAGTACACAAATGTGCATAGTAAAGTCTAGTGATAGTTTTTAGGCCTTCATCTGGTAAGGGTGGGTAGCTACGAACAAAAGTTAATCATTATTTTATTTTCCTTTAATTATATGTATAAAACTGAAGGAATCACCATCCTTGGTTTAGCATAGACTATGCATTGGCCTTGAGCTTGTGTCTGTCTAATAATGAGTTTGAGCTTATTGTTCTCAAGTTGACATCTTTAGTCTTCGTAATTAGGTCAGATATTGAGGATTAGTGAAAGAGAAGCTTAGGACACCATCTTATACATATATACATATACTGTGAGTGTACATTATCATGTTGTCTTTAGAGTGACTATCCTCATTTGTTGAAGAAGAAAAGCATTAATGTGGCTGAATAGCAATACATTCAAGTGGCAATCACACAAGGGACAGTCACTGTGAGATGTCCTCATTTGTGACTGTCCTTACAGTGAGTGTACATTATCATGTTGTCTTTAGAGTGACTATCCTCATTTGTTGAAGAAGAAAAGCATTAATGTGGCTGAATAGCAATACATTCAAGTGGCAATCACACAAGGGACAGTCACTGTGAGATGTTCTCATTTGTGACTATCCTTACAGTGAGTGTACATTATCATGTTGTCTTTAGAGTGACTGTCCTCATTTGTTGAAGGAAAAAAGCATTAATGTGGCTGAATAGCAATACATTCAAGTGGCAATCACACAAGGGACAGTCACTGTGAGATGTCCTCATTTGTGACTGTCCTTACAGTGAGTGTACATTATCATGTTGTCTTTAGAGTGACTATCCTCATTTGTTGAAGGAAAAAAGCATTAATGTGGTTCATTAGCAATGTATTAAATAATTATTATTTTTAAATTCTACCCAGGACCATCGAAATTGCGACGGTCCTCCCAAGAGATGCGATGGCAGTGCCGTATTGGTGATGCCCAGGCCTGTCACAGTTGCTTCGGAGGACCGTCACAATTTTGACGGTCCTCCCAAGACATGCGACAGCAGTGCCATATTGGCGACGCCCACGCCTGTCGCAATTGCTTCGGAGGACTGTCATAATTGTGACACCCTACCATCGCAATGCGACGAAGGTGCTGAATGGTTGAAGCAGTGACATTATGACGGTAGGGTGTAGTAATTGCGATGGAATCCCATAGACGTCGTGATTTGCAACTAAAAAACTATGACGTCTATCACTGTCGCTATAGCGACACATAGCCATCACAAAATGGCCCCAAATTTATTAGTGGGGTATGGTTCATTGTTGGGTTGTCAGATCTCCCTAGCAGCTCCTAAAGATTAAGTTCTTAGACTGTGTCAAAACCCTGGTGCACCGAGATTGGAGTTCACCCCTTTGGATCATAAAAGTTGCAAAGTCAAACCATTACTAAAAACTGTAGCGAGGCCAAATTTTCATTTTATAGGGTATATGTGCATTATTGCAAAACATTTTTGGAACATACACAATTAGCACTTCTGAGGATTAGAATGAATAAGTCACTTGATTGTTCATGCACAAGGTTGCTTTTGCCCTTGTTCATTATTTTTAGACATGCTTGAAATAACTTGCTTGTTATTTTGCATGCTTGTTTATCTATCTGGTTATTGAAAATGGACAAATCTATTACAATCCTCAAAATTTGGACATTGAAATTTGCAAACAATTCAAATCTGAAAACTCAAAATTTGCAAAATCTGAAGTAAAATCCTTTTTGGAGTCAAAATTCATCTCAGGAGGTCAGAAAGTCATACGAGTTTCCATCAAGTGTCATTTCATTACAACCCATCTGTCGTATGATTGAGTACCCAGTGTTGTACGAGTTTCCATGCCAACAAATTCTCAAAGTCAAAATTTTACAACTATCGTATGAGATTTCCAACTGTCATTTCATTGCTATCCAACTATCGTATGAGATTTTCAACTGTCGTTTCATTGATACCCAACTGTCGTATGATAACCAACCCAGTGTCGTAAAAGTTTTGATGCCAGAAAATTCTCAAAGTCAAAATCTTGCTTGCAATTGTCGTACAAGTTTTGCAACTTTCGTTTCACAGCATACCCACTGTCGTATGAGTCTGTAGAGTGTCGTTTGGGAAATTTTTGAAAGTTGTCAAAAATTTGTTAAAATTGCCAGATATTTAGCTTTTTTATCCTAATTTTAGAATCTGTCGAACGAATCACTATGTCAAGAACAGAGTAGTAGCTATTAAGAATCCAATCATTTTCCTAATGTGGCCTTTTGAATTCGATTCAACCTTCTATTTAATTGATTTGAGTCCTTATCATCCTGTGTCAAAACCTTGTCATAACTATCAATCTTCAATCAATCATCAAAATGACTAAGTGTTGTGATATCTTGTCCGGTATCTTTTGGGAACCTACCCATACATCCAGGGCATAGTATCCTTCATCCACATCTAATCAAATCTTCAAATCAATCAAACCTTGATAAGGTTGCGTCATCTGATCATCTTGATTCAATTCATTCTTCAGTTATTTGGATCTTATTCTTTTGTTTCACTTGAGGTGAATGATGGAGACTAGAGCTTCCTCTGACAAGAAATCTATCACCACTCTCCAAACTCCAACTCTTAAGCAACTCATCAATTCTAGTCTTTACGAGGATGATGGTCTTGGCAACTATCGATTGAAATCTAGTTACATACCTCCTCCATCAACTCACGGAGGTACTCAATATACCCCTCATCAGTCTAATCCAGGGAGTCCACAAACTCCTACCATGTCTTAAGCAGGGACAAATTTTGGCTCTCAAAGAGCTCAATCTCAACATGGTGCAGATCAGGAACCCACACCTAAAGAAATTGCTCAATATCAAAATGATGATAACTTCAAATGAATGATGAAGCATTTCTTGAAAGAAGATAGAGAAGCATAATTTTTACAATTAGCTCATTAAGGAGCTAAACTTCCTCCCAACTTTAATATTGAAGACATCATTACACATGAGGAAGAAAATCCACTCATAGCTTTGACAAAATAGATACATGCTTTACAAGTCAAATTTAATAGCCTTGAGAAAGAAAAGGAACCCAAAGAGTTCTCCATGGAAGCTCTATGCCCTTTTCCATTTGACAAAGACTTGTATATGCCACCATTTCCAAAAAGAGTGGAGATGCCAAAGTATGACAAGTATGATGGACACTCTGATCCTCAAGATCAGGTCAGAGAATTCTGTACACAATCAATGGAGTTCATGCATGAACCAACCTATTTGATGCATCTCTTCCCTCGATCTCTAGGGGGAGAAGCCATCCATTGGTTCTCTAGACTACCTTCTACTATCAAAACTTTTGAGGAGTTGATCAAATTGTTTTATCAACAATACTCCTACAATATTCAGCACCTAGTCACCATGATTGATATTTGTAATCTCAAGCAATATCCAGGGGAACCATTCCTAACATTTCTCAAGAGATGGAGGAAGAAGTTCTCTCTATATGCCAGATCTATTCTAGAAATAGAAAAATTGGAAATCTTCATCAACAACCTTGTTCCAGAAATCAATTATCCTTTACAAATGCAAGATCATACATGTTTTGATAAGATGGTGGATAATGCTATCAAAATTGAAAAAGTGCTTGTGAAAAAAGGAGAAATCACACTTCAAAAAGACAAGTATGAATCAGGATCCAATTCTAAAGAAAAGAACAAAAATTGGAACAAGAACAAAGGCATCATCACAGATGGCATTGTTGACACTGTCTGTGCCCCATCAAAGGCACCAGCCTACAATCTCACTCTTGGTACTCAAGCCATTAAAGCTTCAGAGAAAAAGTCTTCTCAACCATCTCAAAGGAAGCCAGAATTCAAAAAATGGGATAAACATCAAAAATTTACTCCTCTAGGAGAGTCTTTAGAATCAGCTATGAAAACTCTACTAGCTGATAATATCATCTCTTTACCACCAATCTGAATGAAATGCTCAGGACCCCAAACTGATATGGTGGAAGGAAAATGAATTCTGTGATTTCCATCAGAGTAAAGGTCACAAAACTAGTAGTTGCTATCACATGAAGCATACCATTCAAGATCTGATCAATAGTGGAGACATCACAATTGACAATCCCATGAGTAATAATGATCATACAGCATTCACAAAACTGTATCTGAAACATGGTCAAGAAGTTTCAACTTCTCAGCCTAATATGGGGGCAAAAGTCAACTATGCCTACCCTAGAAATAATGATGTCATCAATATGGTTGAACCATGTCTCTCTGAAAGTTGCAATGTCATCACAATTGTACAAAGATACAAAGATCATTCCTTAGCTAATGCAGTTACTCGATCACAAACTCAAACACATCTGAAAGGACAAATCCCAGATTCATCAAATGTCCCTAAGGTGCCCTTCAATCTTTCATCTGCTTCTAAATAAAAGGCTGCTTCCAAATCTTCCAATCCAAAGGATACAAGGCCTACGTCTTATAGCATTGTTCAAAAACTCTAGCACACTAATGTGAAAATCTCCATGTTTGAGTTGCTTCGAATATCTCCAGCTCATAAAGCCATTCTCGATAAAGCTTTGCTTGGTTCCAATGTTCCTGATGACCTTGATTTAGACAGGTTCCAGACTATGGTTGGACATCTTACATCTCCGCAATATATTTCCTTTTCAGAGGAAGATGACAACTCCTTGAGTCACCCACATAATCAGGCTTTGCATATAGAAGTCTTGATCTAGAACTGTAGAGTCAAACGTGTGTTGATAGATGGGGGCGCTAGCCTAAACATTTGTTCTTATAGGTTGATCACACAATTGGGATTTTCAAAATTGGCTATTGATCCTAGAAAGAAAATAACTATCAAGGCCTATGATGAACAAGAAAGATCTTCTAAAGGCACCATTGTCTTACCTATCAGAGTGGGTCTAGTTATAAAAGATACCATCTATCAAGTGCTTGATCTACCTTTGGCCTACAACGTCCTTCTAAGGAGACCATGGATACATGAAATGCAAGCTATTCCTTCTACATACCATCAATGTTTGAAGTTTCCTTATGAAGGAGTGGAGGTTACTATCCCCGCAGATCTGAATACAACTTGCAACACCTTGAAGGAAAGTGCAGATAAGCTTGTACCTAATAACAGAGAATCTTCCATTGAACCAACTAAAGAAGCATCCACATCTAAAATGGAAGATCTTACAAAAGAGGTTAATATCAAAGAAAATAGTATGGGAGAATATACTATCGAGCCAGTCTTATCTTTGACATCTCTCCCTATCTCACCTAAGTCTTATGGGCAATCTTTGAAACAATCCAAACTAGACTCTAAAGTACCTCTTGAATCATATAAAAAGAATTTTGTAGTAGAACAAGTATCCAAGAAAGAATTTGAAGAGGATGAGGTTGTGCTATCATGGCTGTACAAAGATGAACCTGAATCTCAAGTTGTGCAAACTGGTGACTCTGCAATCTCCAAACTCCCTTCCAAGTCATATGGTCCAGGAGATAAATTAATAGCTAAGATGGGATATTCAGGTAAAGGACCTCTAGGAATTAGAGGAAAAGGTCTTGAGGTACCTCTCCCACATACTGGTAGAGAAAATAAAAACAAAGTTGGCTTAGGCTTTAAAAATAAACCCTATCACCTCAAAGGTAATTTCTCTCATGTCATAGAGTAGATCACACCAGGGGAACCTCTTCTTAAGAAAGAAGAAATAGAACCATCTAATAGTGATTCAGATAGTTCAGAACTCATCCCCTATGAAAAATTGCCTAAAGAGATCAAAGACCTTCTTGATGATAAAGATGATCCTATCAAAAGAATTAATGTAGTAGAAACACAAGAACCTACTATCAATCAAGAGATAGTTGCAACACAAGAACTAGCTAATCTTGAAAACAATCAAGAAGAGGGAAGTGGTAGTGATTTTGAGATAGATTCTCATGAGTATGAATACAAATCAGAATCTGAGGGTAACCCTTCTTGGGGTTTCACCCTGACTTTACTCATGTAGATCCTGAATCTGAATCTGAATCAAATGACTATGAATGGGGAGCCATTCCAGAACTAGATGAAGATGAGCCTATCACAGAGAAACATGTTGATGTTATTCACCAATATGCACCTCAAACCAAGGTAAGTCTAGAGCGAAATGATGAACCTATCGAGTCTGATCCACCTATGGCTGAATTGGACTCCCACGATGACATTGAGCCTATTCACAAATTGGATGTCTTAAGTTGTAGTATCACCTTTGAACTTGAGCATCAAGTTAGGACCAATGATGATAGATCCATATCCGTAAATACTATCTCCCAATCTTTCCCTACTTTGACTATCAAATATCCAGAACTTATTGATCAAACCTCCACGAATCTGAGCCATGGTATTTATACCTTCCCGAATGACTATGCCCTTGCTTGCTACCTCAATGCAGTTGAGCCTATGAGTACTTCCATCATTGAATCAAGTGTCAGCATGACCGAGTCAGACATCAAATATCTTAGTCAGAAAAACAAGAATAAAAAGAAAAAGAAAAAGAGTTTTGAGGGTGAAAACCACTTTGTGGTAGTCTCAGAACCTACAAAAGTAAAAATAAAAGATGTATCCAAAGGTGAAAACCTCTTTGAGGTGCCTAAGGATGAGATATTTGATGTCCTTCCAAGTCATTTATAGGACCGATCTCTAGTTCTAATTGAGCCCACTCAATCTATCAATTTGGGTACAACAGAGGAACCACAATTGGTACATGTAGCACAATCATTATCAAAAGAAGAGAAGCAAAAATTTACAACATTTCTAATGGAGAAGAAGATCAACTTTGCATGGAAATATTTAGATATGCCAGGATTGGATCCCAATCTTATAATGCATCATTTATCTATTGCTCCAAATGTCAAACCTGTCAAGAAAAAATTAAGAAAGATGCATCCTCATGTTGCACTCTTGGTAAAAGCTGAATTAGAGAAGCTCCTAAATGCCAGATTCATCCAAGTTATTAACTATGCAGAGTGGATCTCTAATATTGTACCTGTTTCTAAACTAGATGGCTCAATCAGAGTGTGCACAGACTTTAGAGATGTGAATAGAGCATGCAAGTTCATTAATCTCCTATATCAACAATTCGAATGAAATCGACATCAAATTCCTAACCTAAGGCACATCTAAACATCATCGAATCATAATTGATTATCTTAAATTTTGCATCGGGGAATATTCCTAGTAATATTCCTAATTATCGTAATTATCTTTAATTTAATGATTATTTGGCGATAAATCACATTTATCCTAAGTTTGATTAATTGAATATTTTAATATTTAATTAATTAGATTTAATATCTTGCCAGTTAATTATGTAATTAAATTTAATTCTATCTATTATTAATTGTATTATTTAATTTTGACAATAAATCCAATATCCTATGAATAACTGATTAAATTTTTATTTAATTAATCAAAGCAAGTTGTCATTATTTAATAATATAGTTTTTAATAAAAGTTTGATAAAATAGTTAATTAACCCATAAATTAATTATTTTATTTCAAAAATTAGTTAAGTTGAGCATAAATCACTTTATTTATTTATTAAATCATAATTATCCATGTGCACATTCAAGGACCAGTTAAACTCAAATTGGAAAATCAATGCAAGTTGTTAGCTTTTTGAAACTCAACATCTTTTTGAGTCTTAAAGTTGATCTAAACTTCTAATTCGAGTTGAACTGTGCTTTTGCATGATTTTTGTGACTTAATTATCTTTATTTAAAAGTAACTCAAAAATCAACCTGAGTTATTTGAGTGATTTATGGATTTTTCTCATGCACCTCCAAAGCCCTGGATTTCTATAAAACCAAGGCTTAGCTCTTCATAATTCATCCACAAATTTGCATAATCACGCTGAAGAATTGCTATCTAGAGAATCCAAGCTCATTGCGAATCAAGGCTATTGTGAGATCAATTTGGTTTTTACATTCATTTAGATTCATTTTCATATCATTGTTAGCTTACTTTGCATATTCATAGATCAATTTCATTCTATCATAATTTCATATCAGTTTTCATCATATTATTGCATAGAAAATATCAAAAATATAGCTTAATTGCATTCAATTCATATCTAGATCAATTGCATCCAAATCCTTCATTTAGGTGTTGTCTAGGTCACTGATCTCGATAACAATCTGAGAACATTAATCTCGCACCTACTAGAAGGCAGTAAATCACTTGGTTAAATTAGATTTCAATTTTGCACGATTTTGATTTTTGCTAACCTCTAATGTTTTACTGAAGTGTTGTGTCTATAGATCAGGTACAATTTTCACACACACAGATGGTACTCTAATTATAAAAAAAAAGAGGATAAATGATGGATGAATGGTTAAGCCAAAGTTATTTGGAATATTCTAAAGCCAAATAGCCTCCATAGTGGTATTAAATACTCCTTGATAGTCAACCTAAATCAAAGCAAGAGAAATAGTGGACTATGATTATAAATATCAGTAGCTCAATTTATATATATATATATATATATATATATATATATATATATATATATATATATATATATATATATATATAAGTACCTTGAGTGTAATGCAAGATGTATATGTTAGCTTTGTAATGAATCTAATGTTGTTCTTGCATATAAAGCATGGAATCATAGTAATTACAAAAGGAATGTTAGGGTGAGTATGAGTTAGGTAGATGAGGCTACCAACAAGCTAACTATACAAAGTGGAATCAACTTTTGGTGTACAACACTTCACCTCAAGCTTGATTCCATAAAAATAAGTATTTGGTCCAAGACTATAATTACCTATGTAGTACTGATATAGTAGATTATGATCATAGTTTGGATTAGCAAGACTTATCCTAGAACAAGATGATTTGATCTCAATCTTGAGAAAGTAGTGTAAAGGACCCATATCAATCATAGTGAATCTATCATGTATGACTCTGCTAATAATAGATGATGAACTCCCTATAATGATAAAGTCATCAACATAGAGAAAAAGAAAAAAATGATAGTAATATTTCTACAAAATGTAGACATTTGAATTCAAGTGGCATCTAAAGAATATCATTGAGAGTAAACTAAATTCCATCTTGGCATACAAAGCCTAAGGGGCCTACTTGAGGCCATAGATAGACTTCCTCATTTACATACAAACTAATGATGAATTTTGAACAAATCCTTTGAGTTGCTTCATGTAAATCTCCTCTTGAAGATACCTATTAAAAAAATCCTCTTGATATCTATTTTATTTATGAACTATCCATGAGCTTTAATAATGACAAGATTAAAGTGAATGGAGTTCAACTTTATGATGAGGGTAAAGGTCTTGTGTGATCAACAATAGGAGCTAGTGAGAAAATTTTTGCCATAATTTATGCTTTAAACTTGTCCATTGTTTCATCTAAAACATATTTGGTTAGATAGATCAAATCACACCAAACCATTCACCTTCCCTTACAAAACAGGATAAGGTCCCATGTAAGATTCCTCATCAATGAACTATACTCTTCCTTCATTACTAAATCCCACTCAAAAGTATTTTGGTGATTCCTTAAATGATTTTGGATCAAAGGAAAAGTCAATGTAGACATGTGAAAGATGTTGATATTGTGATTAGGTCCTATGAGTGTTTGAAGGTGTAGTGTCTTAAATTGTAAGCACTTACAATTTTTGTCCTTAGCTAGGCCCTATTTTAGTGTCCAAGGATTCCATTCTTGTTATGCTTGACCATGTATCAATTTTGCACATATTTATAGAATCCTCATCGCAAAATTGACCCTTAACCTAAATATAAGTCCATGTTTCCTTGTAAAGGGTGACCTAGAGTGTAAGGGGCGATTTAGGTTGCCCCTACCTTGGGAGTCATCCGTTACAAAAAATGGGACCCAAATTTAAATTGGAGGATGATCTTTTATTTTAGGTAGGATTTCAATTCTCCGTCGGCCTCCTTTGATCTTTGAGCCCTAAAATGACTAGGTGATGTATAAGAACAAGGCTACCTCCCTCATTTTGGGATCCATCTTCAATCCATCCATTAAACATTGCAATCCAGTATGTTGTAATTCAACTCAAGCATACAAGAAGTCATTTTCATTTGAGCATTTAAGCATGGAATATAGGTAGTAATGTAGAGATTCTAGTATGTGTGAAGATATTCATGTTCTTCCTATCCTAGATCCAAGGTCAAGACTACAACAAGACAACTTTCAAGCATCCTCATCAGTAAATTTAATAATTGTGAGTATATAACATCTTGTTAGCCCCCTGTTACTAATAGCATAAATTTTCCTTTATTTAGTTTCAATTCAATTTCAACTCAATTTCAAAATTAATTCCTATACAGGGATTTGACTAATGCAAAACCCTTTCTCCCAATATTTTCCTTATTTTTTATGTGTAGGTGATAAGTGTCAGAGTTACAATCTAGCTATAGAAACTTTTGATAGTCTTGTCTAGATCACCTATTTCTTCATCACATGTTGGAAAATTAGGCGTGTCTCTCATAATCAAAGGCATTTCCAGTGACCCCCTACACTCCAAGTTGCTCCTTATATATACTTTGGGCTGAAAATTTGTGTGTAGGCCAATTACAATTACTCAAATTTGGTCCTAAAATTTTCTTAGTTTTTGTTATCTATTTGCATATATAGATTACCATCATTGCATCAACCTATCTTATCCTACTTCTATTCCTTCATTCCAAATTACATCAATCAATCATTCTATTCTTAGCAAAGGAGAAAACCTTACACTTGTTCAAGGCTTGAGTCTTCTTCAGCATATGGGTACTTTCTCTTTCCTAATGCAATTTGGGATGTGAGCTTCCTAGCTTGATTGACCATATTAGTGAACCCTATCCCATAAATCATATTCAGGAATCCATTTATCAATCTTTTCTTTCATTACATTTTGGTGAAATTGATGTCCTCACATTTCCATTTTAATTTGGTGTCTAGAGATGATTTGTATGTATTGCATTAGTCAATATTTACATCATAACATTAATAGATATCTATATTTTATGTGTAATCATTATGATATATTAAGATCTGATTTACATGCTTTTAATATGTTTAAATGATCAATTGGATACTAGTTTTCATTATTTAAACATATCTTTTCTTTCATATCTTTGTGCATGATTGTCATAACCTTAAGCCCTAGATATAATATTTTAGTGAGAAGTTGTAGACTTATGAGTAACTTTGATCCCGGGTCCTCTAATATATTTTGTAGAAATGTAGATTATACCTCTATTCTTGTTAATGACATAACTAATATTGTTGAAATCCCTCTTCCCATTCTTCTCATAATGCATACGAATTGTTAAGAGTGTCTACTACCTAATTAAAAAATCTTTCTTGTGATTCCAAAAATCTTGAGAAGATTTTAGGACAAGAACATTCTAATAGTCAGGTAGTTCCCTTGGTAGAAGGATTGAGGAAGTTGATTCAAAATGATGAGCAAGGTATTGATTTATTGTGTAACATATCACATCTTATTGATGTAAATATCAAGATGATGAAAATTTATTTTGAAGATCTTAATCTTTCTAATCCTAATACCAATTTCAGAAATTATTTTCCTATTCTACCATCCTTACCTAATGTTCCTACATATACTCCATCTATCATGACTACATCTATTCCAAACATCAATCCTAAACATGTCAGTCTTGGAAGTATTCATAATCCTATCATCCCTCCTATAAGTATTCCATGTATTCCTCAATCATCATTTATACCTACTTACCATAATGTCCCACTTTCATATTATGATTCTACCTCCATTTCACATAATACCAACATATCCACCAAAGCCGCCATTAATAACCTTGCCCAAAGTGTTTCATCCTTACAACAATAATTTTCTTCCATAACTCAATCGAAGTTTAATATTCCTACTTGTGACATTGCTAGTCCTTTGTCCCTTGATATCATTCATGCCACTATCCCTCAATACATGGAATTATCTCACTTGGAGACATAATAAAAAAAGGTGATCCCTTGACTCATGTGAAAACATTTCAACCCTTGCGTAGTGACTTCTCTATTGATCATAGTTTTATGGCTAAATTGTTTACTAGGAAATTTAGAGATAAGACCTTACAATGGTTTTGTTCCATGAATCCTTATTCTATTAAATCATTTCAAAAACTTTCTAATGCTTTCATTCAAAATTTGTAAAATAATATTAGTCCTCAAATTTATTTAACTCATTTGATTTACTCTAAACAAGGCGTTAAGGAAAAAGTCATTAATTTTATTGTTATATTCAAATATTTGTATTTTCAAATTTCTTATCATGTGCCTAATATGGATGTTCTACGTATTTTTATTTCTATTTTTCAAAAGGACATTAGAGATAAGATATTGCTTTCTAAGTTTACTTCTTTTACCTAATTGTGTGCAGTGTTTCATAATTATTAGCTTTAGGTGAGCTATTTTGAGTCATTCACTTTAATGGCTCTAGTTGGTAAGAGTGATGCCTCTCAACAACCTACAACAATTTTCCAAAAACCCAATAAAGGTTTCATTAAGAACAATAATTATTCCACCAATGATGATATACAAGTTCTAGCTACAACATCATGTGTGGATCCTTTGTCATCCATTTTTAAACCATCTCATACTTTTACATCTCTTTTTGAATCTTTTCATAATGTTATGTTGAATTTTCTTAATGCTAATGTTTCTAAATTTCCTCCCACCAAATTGATCAACCCTTCCAAACCATTGCTAGCTTCCCATGATCCTAAAGCCTTTTGACGATACCATCATCAACCTGGCCATTATACTTAGAAGTTTTTCCATTTGAAGAACATTATCCAAGACCTTATTGAATCCAAAACCATAACTATTGAGGTTTTGAATGATAAAGGAAACAAATCTTTTGCACCCCCTAACCAAAATTTTCAAATCTACACTAATGTTTTGCCTTCCCATTCTACAAATAGTATTGATCCTACCACATTTCTCTCTTCAAACCAATGTTGTTGTGCCTCAAAACCTACCACCATGAATCATGATAATAAATGTAGTGTGACCAATAATATTTTCATTCTCATTGATCAATCCAACCCTAAACCTAAACCTAAGTCTAAACTTGAGCTTTCCATTACGTTTGATCCCAAGGAAACTATTAACGGACTTGATGGTCCTCTTTATGTTATTCTCAAGATTAATGATTAGTTCTCTCAAGGAGTGGTTATTGATCCTACTTGCATGGTTAATTTTATAATTGAGGAACATCTTTACCCATTATAATTTCATCAAGACTATTATGAAAAATCACATGTGACGATTAAAACTGTTAATGGTTTTTCTTATCCTACCCATGGTTCTATTATCTTTCCCATTCAATTTGGTAAGAAGTGCATAGATGTCACCTTTATTTTCATCCCAACTTCTGATCAATTCCAAGTGAGACTTGGCCTCCCTTAGATCACTTCCGCAGAAGCTATTATCTATGCTATCCATAAGTGTTTGACTTTTTCCCATATTGACAAAATCATCTTGATCAATCATAGTCTCTATTAGCATTTATAGAGTTCTGGAAACATTGGCCTTGACTTAATTTGGCCTACCATACCTCAATCATTACAACCTCACCAAGACCATCTCTTCTATAATACCAAAAACTCTAAGCCCAAAAGATTTTTGAATCAAGCATTCCTAAGGATGTCCTATCTACTTGTATAGGACCCAGACTCCTTCCCACACCTTCCAATCCTCCTTATGCTTTTGTTACACCTCCTATATCCTACATGTGTTTTGTATCCTCCATCTCTCAACCTAGTGAGGTTTCTTTTGCTCTTCATCCTAAGGAAGAAAAAGAGCTAACATTGATTGATACTAAACCTTACCAACTCTGAAAAAAAACCAAACACTACTGATATGCTCATGATTGTCTCCTTATACCTTGTGCTAAGGGTTGTGAGCTATCTTCCCAAACTATTTCCTCCCCTAAGACACCTCACAATGCTTTGATTGTATTTGACCAACCTATGCATAGCCCAATTGAAGAAGTTAATCTAAAAATATCAATTTGTCTAAACATGATGATTGTTTTGTTCATATTAAGGATCCTATTTCTTTTAATTTAGATGATGAAGATACTCTTGATGATGATAACAATGTTAATGATGCAAATGATGTTGATCCTAACAATTCTAATGACATATATGAAGTTAATGAAATAAATAATGAATAATATACTAAATTTTAACAAATGTTATTCAACAAAGTGACTCATCATTAGAGCATGGTGCTTGTTTAGAACTTGTACTATCTCCATTTGACGTTCTCAATATTTAAAATCTTGCATGTTGTCCACCTTTCCTACGCAATGATAACCAAGATGGGAGGGGGGAATACACTTGAATAGTTCATTTTGTGTGGTGGGATCTTTTATGTGCTTTCATGTTTTTAATGTGGATCCCTCCTGATGTGTTTCTTGTTATATATTTTGTGTAGATTTCTTTAGACAACCCTTGTTTCTTCATTAGTTCAAGGTGATAAAGGGATAAAACTTTTCATGACATTGTTCTATTTGTATCTCAAATATTCTATATGTCATTGTGTTCAAAGAAAACCTAACCTATTTGGAATAATCGCAGACATTCAAACATTAGTTGAAGATCATATTCCTAACATATAGTAAAAAAAAATTGCAAAGACACTTCAGATAGAGTTCAATGGGAGCACCCTGTCACCATTCCATTTTCTCTCAATTTAGGGATGTGGGTGTGCTCTTAAAACACTTGGATCATGTCCCTATTGCATATTAGGAAGGATTGGGATCAAATAGGGACCATGAGAACCCCATAGTGGCACAGAATTAGGTATAGAACACCTAATTCTCCCCTAGAGCCTAAAGGAGCCTAATGAAGCTAGGATGCAGATTAAGCTAAATATGATTAAACTAGATTGATTTTAAGCCAAATGAGAGATGTAAGATGATGAAATGAAATGAAAAAAAATGAAAGAAACTAGGTTAATCCATTAATACTAAGCTAGGATATGAGTTAAAAAGCTTAGAAATGAACTAAAAGATAACATTTGGGATTAAAGCTTATAATAATCTAGAAGTGATTTAGCATTATAACATTACTATGTAAATAAAAGTTGAATTGGTATTTTTATCTTGGAAGTGAGGGTAATTATAGGTTTTGAGGAAGGGCTTTAGTTAGGAAGTGGAGTTAGGGTCAGAGTCAAGATTTGGGGTAGAGTCTAGGGTTGAGTTAGAGATAAGGTTAGATGGATGAGGGTTAAGGGTTTCTCACACATGTGTGAGAAACACTAGGGAAGTGTGCCTAGGGAACCAAGGTGCAAGAGAAGACATGGGACTCATTATGAGGCTGTAAGAACCTTAATGAGGGTGTAAGAGGCTATTAATGAGTTTGTAAGGTTCATTGATGAGGGGGTTTGACCAAAAGTCAAAGGAGGGTGGATTAGACTAAGAAGGTTAGGAATCACCTTCTAAGTAGGTTTAGGAAGGGTTTAGGAAAGTTTAGGAGGGTTTAGAAGGGTTTAGGAATCTCTAGAAGATTCTAGGGTTTTAAGGGTTTTAAATAAATTATTTATTTATTTAAAGGATTTTTGGTCAATTTATTAAATAATTAATAAAATTTGGAGGGAATGATGTTCAAATTGGATTTAAACATTTTTGGAAGGGATTTATTAATTAAATATTTTTAATTAAAATAGGAGGGATTAATGGCATAATAATTAATTAATTAATTAATTAACAAATGATGATGTCATTAGGGGTTTTTGTAAAATAAAATATTTTTATTTGGCAAAGGCATTTTAGGTGTCTACATTTTTCCCCTCTTTGATGCGATACCACAAGTGGTGTGGTGTCAAAGATAAGAAAATAAGATGCCCCAGGCTAGAATAGAAGATAAGGGGTTGTGCCCGCTCAAGGAAATAACACAAAGAAGAAACGTTGTGGAATTTTTTTAAAAAGGATGGAAGCAAGAAAGGAAAGGAAGATAGGAAGGGGGGAGAAATAGATGACCTTCCAATGAGAAAATATGTGTGAATGCAAGATGAGGTAAAATGTAGGATGCAGAATGAAGTTATATGCAAGATGCAAGATTAATCTATATGATGCAAGATGATGCTAGATGCTGGATGGGGGATTTGGGGAGCTCTGTGTGTAAATGTGGAGAGCACAACCTAGTTTGATATAGAAACATTAGAGACCTACCAAGGTTACTAAGAATGCAAGGCCTTGTCACCAGTGTTGCATATGACTAATGCTTAAAGACACACAAGGGTTGCCCCGGCATCACACATGAACCCAAGAGGAAGCATGGTAGAAATGATGCTGGAGAAACCACAAAAAAATGAAATTTAACCCACAAGATCACATGCAACCCGTGCAAGGTTCATGTCCAACTAACTCATAGGTAGAATCAAAAGATCAAAAAGACCTTGCCCCAGATTGTTCTCATTCGTAGCACACCATGATATAAAGGATCATGGTGACTTTGAGGAGAGGAACAATGAGAAGGCATAAAAGATTAACAAGATCCAAAGCACAAAATCCAAGACCAAAATGATAAATCCAAAATACATCCCTTGCCAAGGAGAGAGATTGATGGTTGATTGATAGGGGGAGATTAGGTCTAAACATGATGAAGGATACATTTGACACAAACCTAGTTATTTGCAGATGGAAGATTAGGTCAGATAGGAGGAAGGAACATCCTCATGGAACCATTTGATGAGGAGAATGTGTGTTGTTAGAAAATGATGAATCAAGGATAATCATTGGGATCAAGGATAGTCAACAAAAGATATTGTTGAAGTACAAGGCTGGGTGGGATAGTGATATCTGATCAAATGTTGTTGCAGGACTGACGAGAATAGGTACAACAAGACATGAGATATGTACAATGTATGGGAAGAGATTTACAATGGATATTGACAGAAGCTAAGAGATTGGGATAAGAGGATCTTTCTATATAGGATATATACAAGAAGCTTGAGATTGGGGGTAGGAACTGGATTGCTGCATTGGATAGGCTTGAGGATAGAACATCTTGGGATTGATGGGCCAGTGGTGGGGATGGGGATTGGATAAAGAGGATGGGGATTTGGGATGGGGGGGATGGGAGTTTGATAGATAATGACTTAGTCCATTATGTATGGCACCTATTTCTAGGTTTTCACCAACATACTCTTCCAAGGCACTTGAATTGCCAAGTTTTCACCATTGGACGATTATTTTCTTTTCTTTTTTTATTTTTCTTCTAATTTTTTTGGATTTTTTGGTTTTACAAGATTTGGTTCAAGCATAGAACCTCTTTAGGTGTATGATGTTGATAGGGTCATTCAAGGGTTCACCTTCTGGTGTTGATAGTTGATAGGCTTCGAAGCCAAAGCATGTTGTGACAATGTAGAGACCCAACCAAGCAGGCTCAAACTTGCCATTTTTCTCTTGGTGTGCTTGCACTTTCTGATTTTGCTTTAAGACCATGTCACCCACTTGTAATTGTCTTGGATGGCCCTCCTTGTTATAACTCCATTTGAGTCAATTTTGGTATGAAACTAGATGATCATATGCTTGCTACCTCTTTTCATTCTAACAGGTCCGACTGTGTGAGGCATACCACACAATAGCCTTCATCAGTGGTGTAATTTTTCATGGAGACATGCAATGATGGGACCTCAACCTTGATGGGTAGAATGGATTCAGCACCATATACAAGGGAATATGGAGTGGTGCCTATGGGAGTGCAATAAGAAGTATGATAGGCCCAGATGGCAAGATTTATTTGGAGGTGCCAATCATGACCAGAATCATTGACAACCTTTTTGAGGATTTTTAGGATGGTTTTGTTGGTTGCCTCAGCTTGGCCATTTCCTTGAGGGAAGTATAGACTAGAGAAATGATGGTGGATGTGGAGTCTGGCACACAAATCATCCACATGTTATTTTTCAAAAGGTGTGTTGTGATCTATGAAGATAGTGGAAGGGATGCCAAAGTAGAAAATGATGTGGTATAGGATGAACTTGGATATCTAAATGCCAGTACTAAGGATGAGTGGAATTTCTTCAACCCACTTTGTGAAGTACTCTATAGTTATGATGATATATTTATGTCCATCTGAGGAAATGGGAGTGATTAACCTAACAAGGTTGAAGCCCCAACATGAAAATGGCCAAGGTGGCCCAATAGGTTGCAAGTCTTATGCTAGAGCATGAATCAAATTTGCATGTTGCTGACATGGTAGACATTTCTTGACAAATTCACAAGCATCATGTTCCATTGTTGGCCAATAATATCTGACTTGAAGAAACTACTTTTCTAGGACCATGCCACTTGTTTGGGCACCACAAATTCTAGTATTGACCTCTTGTAAAGCTAGGACGGCCTCATTTGAGTCTAAACACCTAGAGAGTATGTTATGATATCATCAATGATAAAGGGTGTTGGCTACAAGAGTGTAGCGGGAATCTATATGAATTAGGTTTTGGAATTAGGTATTGGTGAGATGGGAAGATATGATACCATTTTTAAGATATGCATGGATGTCATGGTACCATGGGGACTGAGGACCAACCAAGACACACACCATTTTTGAATCAGCATTCTCATAAGTAGGCATGTGTAGCTATTCGACTAAGAATTCATACTATGATGAATCGCAAGGGATTTCTAATAATGATTCGATGGTTTCCATTGCATCATCCACTTTGTTCTGAAGCCTTGGTATTTGCATGAACTGTAGGCTCAGAAAGTGTTGTTTCAGTCTATCCACTAGTTCCTTGTAGGGTAGCAGCTTGTCGTACTTTGTCTGAAACTCATCTAAGACTTTCTTGACTATTATTTGTGAATCTCCAAACACTTGTAGTTCTGTGGTGTTCCATTGGATGGCTGTTTTGAGGCCTAAGATGAGTGCCTCATATTCTAGAATATTTTTAGTACATGGGAATCCCAATTTGAATGATTTTGGAATATACTCAGATTGAAGTGTGATGAATAAGATTCATGCCCTTGATCCATGTGATGTGTAGGAGCTATCAAAGTATAGCTTCCATATCATTTGTTCTTCTATCATACATAGATGCTCATCAGGAAATTCCATGATTAAGGGATATGCATCCACCAGAGGTGCTTCTTCTAGCTGATCAACAATTACTTTCCCTTTGATTTCCATCTGATCTATGTACTGGATGTCAAACTCGCTAAGTAGCATGACCCATTTTTCCATATGGCTTGTGAGAGTTGTCCTGAATAGTAGATACTTGAGAGGGTCCACTTTTGAGGTTAGCTTGATAGTGTGGCTAAGCATGTAATGTCTGAGCTTTTGGGTGGTGAAGACCACTGCAAGGAATGCTTTCTCCATTGGTGAATAATTGAGCTCATAGCTGACAAGAGTTTGACTGATATAATAAATGGCTCTCTCTTTGTTGTTGTCATCATGTTGTGCTAAGAGTACCCCTAGTGTTGTAGTGGTTACTGAGATGTAGAGTATGAGAGGGTATCTTAAAACTTGGTACAAGGATGGGAGAGTTAGCTAGATATTCTTTGAGATTCTCAAAGCTTCTCTGATAGATAAGATCCCATTTGAAGCTTGTGTCCTTATGAAGAAGATGCATGAAAGGTTGGCACTTGTCTTCTACCTATGATATAAATTGATGCACTAATTGGAGCTTTCCTTGTAGGCTCCTGAGATGCTTGAGTATTCTAGGAGGAGGCATTTTCATGATGACTATGACCTTTTTGGGGTCAATCTCTATGTCATGTCATGATACGATGAAGCCTAGAATCTTTCTAGATGTTACACCAAAGACACACTTCTTTGGATTCAGCTTCAATCCATAATGATGGATATGATCGAACACACTTTCATGGATGTCTAGGTGTTCACATTGTGTCTTAGATTTTGCAAGAATATCTTCCACATAGTCTTCCAGGATTTTGTGTATCATATCATGGAAGATGGTTATCATTTCTCACTAATAGGTGGCTCCTATATTCTTTAGCCCAAATGGCATCATGTTGTAGCAGAAGGTATCCCATGGTGTTGTGAACATTGTCTTGTGATGATCTGCTTCTGCTATTCTGATCTAATTATACCCTCAGAAGCCATCCATGAGTGACAACATCTCATGGCCCGTTGTGAGATCAACTATCATGTCTATGTTAGGTAGCGGGAAATCATCCTTGGGACATGCTTTGTTTAAGTTCTTGAAGTTTGTGCCAATTCTTATCACTCCTGAAGGTTTGGTGACAGGCACCATGTTGGAGATCCACTCTGAATAATCGATGGATCTAGTGATGATCTTGGCTTGTAGGAGATTTTCTAGTTCTACTTTTACCAATAGGGCTAACTTAGGATGCATTTTGTGTAGCTTCTGCTTTACTAGCTTGGCATTAGGGTCCACAAAAATATTGCGCACAATTAGATTTGGATCAAGCCCAGGCATGTGTGCATATGACCATGCAAAATTAGTGGTGGATTCTTGGAGAAGCATAGTGAGAGCCATTTCTTCACCCTCGGTTAAAGATGTTGTGATGTCAGTGATTCTCAAGCATTCTTCTATGCCCAAGTTGACTGGTTTGGTTTCCTCAATGATGATGGGTGACTTCTCAGGTCTATAATCTTGGATGGGAGGAAGAGGTAAGTCTTAGTCCTTTAGCACCTCAGAGAGGTTTTCACCAATAGATACACCCTTTATTTTCTCTCTTTTAGAGTCAGAATGTGCTCTAGAGGGGTTTTCACATAAGGACTCATTCTTTTATTTCTTTTTTTCAATTTTGCGGCTAAAGCTTGCCTCTTCCCCAAAATATCCTTTAGGGTCAAGCTTGCAAAAATGAACTAATTTCTGATGTTGATCTAATTATTGGCCTAATGTTCCCATGAATCTTAGGAGCACTTATGTTCTTTGCAACTCATCGATATGTGTGACGCTTGGTTAATCCCAATCTATGAGTTCAGGATGGATGAGGGGAAGTTCTATGATGTTAATGGCGAGTTGATGGAGGATAGAAGTGCCCAGGAGGGTATCATCATCAAAGATGAGTCATCATAGGATTTCTTTTCTTCCTCTTCAAGGATGTCTTTGATCTCTACAAGGTCATCCTTACTATTCAAGAGGGGAATGTTGAGCAAGTTGGTGCCCCCAGTTGCATTATTGGACTCTTGTATGCATAGGTGAGGGGTGTTAAAGCCAAGACCTTGATGTTTTAGATTCTTTGATGTTGTGATTGGATCTTTGTTTCCATTTTCTTATGGTTCTAGACCACCGCCTTGGTATTTCCATTTCTCTCTAGCATACTTGTGTGATGTTGGATATTTGTTTTTGAAATAACTGAGAAGCTTAGTGTTAGGAGGTGGGGGATCTTTGTATAGCCACCAATTTTTTTCAAGGTCCATCTCAAGGCTATCTATATTGTCATGGAAAACAAATGTCAATGGTCCCAATTGCTTAATTTCATGATTGGCTTGAGTAGGCTTTCTTTGGTAACTTGGGTGCCCTTGTGTATGTGGATCCAGAGGTAGGGCGCATACTACAAATGAATCAGTTAGGCTATATTCACCACAACCTTGGTTGTTGATATTGACGATAGATAGAGTGGAGGCAAGGATAGTCTCTGGATCGTTATGTGATCAGGATGAGATGGCAACAAAGGTGCTAATTTCTATTCCAAGATAATGGGTGGATTTAGGGACTGGTGCTTCCATCACACAATAGTATGTGAAGGGTTGGGGGTCTACATAGATGGTGATCTCAGTGCCTTGATGCAAAAATTTGACACACTAGTGATAGGTAGATGGTATAGTTTTGATGGAGTGGATCCATGGTCAGCTGAGGAGGATGTTATATGGTAGATCAAGATCAACAATGTAGTAGATGGTGTCTTGAGTTGCAGGGCCTATCTTGATAGGAAAAAGAATGGTACCTTCAAAGGTATGCTCCAAGTTATCATATGCCTTGATGGTGATGACCTCATGTGATATGTCAGCCTCTATGATCCCTATTTTTTGAATGAACTTCAAAGTACACAAGTTTAGGGCTGAGCCATTATCTATCATGACCCTTTTAATGATAAAGTCTTTGACCATGATGGTGATGTAGAGAGGGAGATTGTGGTCAGGCTCAACAATTGGTATGTTAGATGTCTTGAAGGAAAACACACATGATATGTATAGGTGTCCCACAAGGTCCTCAAACTAGATGGTATTTATGTCTATGGGGACATGTCCTTATTAGAGGGCTTGATTGAGGATCTCTTGATGGATGGGTAAAGTTTGGCAAAGGTTGAGGATGGAGATTTAGGTAGGTGTATTCCCAAGGTGTCTTAGAAGATTATATTGGGCATTGTGAGCTTTCCTTGGATTAGCACTGGCAAAATATATCCAACCTCTATGTGTGGTGACTGCACACTGACTATCTACTCCCTTAACATGGATGACATTGACTATGGGCTCAACTTGGGTTATGCATCCAATGAATTTATCATAGTTGATATGGGCACTAGTATAGTCCTTATGGTCAGCATGGTCTCCTTTCTTGCCTTTGCCTTGGTTCTGGGGTGGAGGATTGGCATTGACTTGGTTCTTCCCAGCATTGTGTTGAGGGAACACATTCTGATAAATCTATAGATTGGCATTAGGCGAGGCATGGACTGGTGTGTCCACTTGGATCTCCTTTCTATTGATGAGATCTTGGATATAGTTCTTTAGTTTCATGCACCTTAGGGTTGCATGTCCTTTAACATGATGATAATCATAGTATTCATGATCTTTGTACCAATTAGGCTTGGGAGTCACATCATCAAATTACTGAGTTGGTGGGTAAGTGATTAGATTGGCCTTGGCCATTCAATGAAATATTACATGCAATGGTTCACCAAGAGGTGTGAAGGTACATTGCTAATGGGTCTAGACTCGAGGCCTATTTTTATTTGGAGTAGTGGATATGGCATTGGCCTGATTTTCTTGGTTGCCTTGGTTTTCTTGCTATTGGTAATTATGCATAGGCTACTGATTGATTTGGGGTTATTGTTGTTAATATGCAGGAGTTGGTGTAGGACTGGGCACAATGATTTGGACATCTTGGTGTTGGTGGCTCCATCGCTAACAACATTCTTGTTTCTATTCTAGTAGTGGGGTTTGTCATTACTAGGCTTTCTATTGGAATTGTCCTTGTAATGTTGGATTGTGCCTTCATCTAAGAGGCCTCTTTCAATATCTATACCTTTGCCTTTGATGTAAAGATATGTTTGGATGCATTTTATCCTCATGAAGTGGGATAGTTTGGGATGTAGGTTATCGATAAATATTTTGGTGAGATGCTTCTCAGACGGTTGATATGATAACCTGGTAGTAAGGTTCTACCAGCATTGTAAGTAATTAGCTAGGCTTTCTCCTCATTTCTGCTTTGAGTTGCAAAAGTCTATAAAAGACAACTGTTTCATGACATTGTGGGCATATTGGGCAAAAAACTTCTTAGAGAGTTCGGCAAAGGTTGTAATTATCCCAAAGAGTATCTTGTAGAACCACTCAATAGAAGTTCCTCCCAAGCTCTTGGGGAATAGGTGCATAAGGAAGTTATCATTGTATGCCACTTCTTGACATGACATATAGAACTCTTTGACATGGCTAACTAGGGCTCCTTTCCCTCATTATTTATCAAACTTAGGTGTCTTGAAGTATTTGGGAAAGGGGAATTCTGTGATTGATCAATCAAAAGGATAGGGAAATAGCTCATCAAACTTGAAGGCCTTACTCTATGTTCTGGCCTTAAGCTCCTTAAGAGCATTCTTCATCTCTTCCCACTCAACATTGATTGGCATTGGAGTACGTACTCCCATTGGAAAAGGATCTAATGGTGTTGGTGAATAAGGATGATTTTGCAGAGTGGGATATGGAGACTACCCAGCAAGATAGGCAGATTGGAATGGATGTTGGGGTGATGGTGGCTGGGGATGATATTGCTATTAAGCTCTGGGAGTGTATTGCTATGAAGGATATGGAATGGCTTGTTGTTGGGGTATGATGGGATTTTTTTTCTGTGCTAGATAAGAGGATGTTTGTTGCTATAGGGGGATAATGGGATGTTGTTTCTACTACACTAAGAAGTATTGTTGCAGTGGAGGTTGATAGAATGCTACAGCTTATTCATAGGATTGACCTTGGAATACTTTTCTTTGAGCTTAACTAATGTAGGTCATATGCATTCTTGCATTACTTAGGGGTGGTATGGATGTTGGGAAGCTGGTGATGGGAGGTGGTTGCGCAAGGTAGTTGGCAAGATGAGATGAACTCTGCTATTGGGGTGGTGGAACTTTTTGAGAAGCGGTGGGTGGTATGGATAGATAGTTGGTATATGAAGCAAAGGATGAAGTTGGTGGAGGTTGTGATTGTTTTTGTTGCACTTCTTCAGGGAAAGTCGCTTGTTGGTTTGTAGGCATGGATATGTGGGATTGGGTTGGTATACCCAGAGCTTGCATTTTTTCTTGAGTGAGGCCCCAACAAGAACCAGTTCATGGTGGGAATTACGATGTGGAGGATGAAAAAGTGATGATGGGAGTCTGGGATGTGAATGGAGGATTTTGAGGGGCCATGAAGGGCATCCCTATTGTGAAGACATTCTATTGGGCTTGTG
Organism: Chamaecyparis obtusa; assembly: GCA_027943335.1. NCBI lineage: Eukaryota > Viridiplantae > Streptophyta > Pinopsida > Cupressales > Cupressaceae > Chamaecyparis > Chamaecyparis obtusa. The sequence goes on along the minus strand of BSBK01002633.1, from coordinate 1,416,607 downwards.
TGTGAGCAATGAAAGGTGGAGGTGGAACCTATGCTTGGGTGAATGCTTGTTGGGGGGTGGAAGAAAATGATTTTGTTCCCCATGGGAAGGATAGTGTTGATGTGGAGGCTTGTTGAGGGTAGGAGGGAAATGATTGCATTTCCCCTAGAAAGGGTGATGTTGCTTGGCTCATAGATGGTGGAGGAACTACTTGTGTAGCGTCTTGGGTGGGAGGTGGAGGTTGATTTTGTGGGAAGCTTTGGGCCTGAGTTGTGGCTTGAGATGCCATAGAAGATGATGGTGTTCCCATAATGGAAAAGGGAGTGGATTGCGCTATTTCTTGTGTTATGGAATTTGTGAAGCTTCTTTGCAAGATATGGGGGATGGGTGAGGCTTCCTAAGATATGTGCAAGTTAGGATCATGGATTTGTTGGATCATGGGGTGTAGGTTTTAACTAGGATATGGATGGTCTTGATGGGGATGTGGGGATAGAGATGTGGTGGAATGGAAGTACCCTCTTGTGTGAAGTTGGCCAATATAGCCTATCTATTCTGATCAATGATTGCACTCACCATTTGTGCATGCCCCGGGTGGTTCATGAATGTTTCCATGGAAAAAAAAGTGAGGGGTCTGTTGGGATCATCTGATACCTTCTCAACTTGTGGAATTTTTGGATTATAGGTTACCATCACACTGGTGGGATTGTTAGGATCAAATGAACTAGTGGCCAGATTGGGATCCATATTCCTTCTCCTCTTGGATTGCATCTCATAAGGCATGGAATGTAGATCTAAGGATGAAAATCTAGATGATGGGTGGATGCAATATGCTTCTAAGAAAACTCTAAGGATGATGGATCAAAATCTAAAGAAACTTTAAAGATGGTGGATTTCTAGGATGCGTGTGATGCAAAGACTTGGATCAACTTAAGGGTGGTGAGATGCTAAAAGATGGTGGGATGTTGGATTTGGATCAAGGAGATGATGGAAGATTGGTGGAAGATGGTGGAATTTTACTAAGTATTGGTCAATGAGTTGCGGCTTCCTAATGTAGGATCAAATAGGATTGGATTGTCAACCTAAGATAAACTAATGATCTTTGGCTAACTGGATTCTTGTGAATGTAGGACAACCTCTTGCTCGAGCTGATGAGTCTTACAAGGACAAGTATGGATGCCCTAGACAATGCTCTATCAAAGGGTGGAGATTTCTAATTTAGGATAAGGATTAGAAGCAACTCAAAGGATAGGACATGAAGCATTTGGGATTTGGTTTACTGGATTTGGTTCAAGGATGATGGAATGAAGCAAGGATTCTAATTGTGGATTACTGATGGAAGGATGATGAAGGATGACTGAATGATGCTATTCTAAGAGGATGACCTAGATGCAACTGAAAAGGATGACCTATGATGCAACTAGGAAGATGATAAAATAATGCAAGGATGTAGCTAAGAATGACTTAGGATGAAACTAAGGATGGACGGTGATACAAAGATGAATCTAAGGATGATCTAGGGTGAAAAGGATATTGAGATAGGATTGTGGGATTCTAAAGGAATGGTGGGTACATGATGGGCCACACTAGTCTTTTCTCTCTAGATTGACATAGCGATGATTGACCTGGAACTGGGATGCAAACTATTTCACTCTTTCATTTTAGCCCATGTTGTCCAGTTTCTCTTGATACTTTTCTTATGCTTGGATTTATTTGAGGGAAGGTTGGTGATATTTCAGGTCTCTTTATGTAATCTTCTTCTCTTGATAGACTCATGAATCAAGAAGCTTATATTTTTTATGTTTGATCAAATAGGACATAGCTTGGAAAGATTTGGAAATCATTTTGAATCAAGGATTTTGGGTATCTGATTTTGAAGAATCTCTTTCTGCAAGGATGTCTGAATAACTTTGGTCAAGATTTTGGATCAGTTTTGATGTCTCCAATGGAAAAGTACAAACTCAACAAAAGACACTCTTAAAGCAATTCTAACAAAGGACAAAGCAACTTTGTGGCATACAAGAAAATGATTGACCACTGACTCTAATAATGTTCCTAAAAGATGTGTATGTCTTGACAAGTATTTGTACTAAGTTTGGAACTTTGAAAAACACACCAAATAGACTACTTAAGGAAAGGGTAGTATCAAAATCTTTTCCTGTAGCTTGATATCCCTAAAAGGGATAAGTATAGTGAGTTTCTTAAGGTGATCCGAGAAACCACTTGGATCGATCCTTTCAAAAAGATTTTGATACCTTCGGGAGTAGATCGGGAAGTTTCTTATTTAACAAGTGTTTAGTTTGGTCTATGGTGTCCTCCCAATTAGGTTGTACATGTGTGACTCAGTTAAGAGCCTATTTGACCATGCCAAAATAGTAGAGATATTCACCTACCTCGGGATACCATCAACACACATTGCTCGAGCTTGACGGGATGAAGCAAGAGTTTTCTCAATGCTTTATTTCTATACCAACTGGGGAAGTAGTAATTTGAAGTCATTCTCCAAAGAGGAAGCACTTTTCTCTTTGGACAAGCTAATCTAAAAGTAAAATAAGTGAACTCATCCAAGTTCACCTTCTTTCATGTTACTTAGCTAACAAGGCTTTGCAGAATTGGAAACTCTTAACAAGTACACCAAGAAGATTTATTTCCCAAATTGATTTAGTGAGTTGAAATGAAAGCTTGAAAATAGTACATGTTCTTATGATTTTGATTTGTTAATTCCTTGAAGAAAAGAAAAATTTGAGAGAGATTTGCAATTTCTTTATTTTGGCATTCAAAATTGAGTTTTTGCTTCTTTAGGAATCTGATTTTGAATTTTGAAGTGAATGAAATGCTTTGTTTTCACTTTAAGGAATTCAAGAATTTTTTTTTTCTTTTAGGATTAAAAGGAAATGACTCTTTTTACTTTGGTTCACTTCTTTAGATTCACTCAAGATTTGGTGTTCTAGAATTTAGTTTTTAGACCCAAAAAGAGGTTCCTAGATTGACTCATGCAGGAAATTTTTTGAAAACAATCAAGATTTTACAAAAATACATTTGTTTTAAATAATAAAAAAGAATTATGATTGATTTAGGAATGTTTAGGATAGATTAGGATCGTTAAGGAACCAAAATAGGAATGAAATGCAGATTTGCTCCTAGATTGCATGAAACTTGAAAGCACTTTGAGATATTGCAAAAGAAGTTCAATTTACCTAAGAGTAATGCATGAAGGTTGATTTAGGAACACTTTGACTAGATTAGGATTTTTTAGGAACCAAATAGGAATGAAGTGCAGATTTGTAGTTCTTTTTATGCACCCAAAATTTGAAGTGTTCCTAGCTTGCATAAAAACCCAAAAAACACTTAGATTTGAAAGCATGAAGTTCTTTTTACACAAATAAAAGACATTAGAGGTGTATTTGATATTTTTAGAACTTATTATGAATTATTAGTGTTGTTTATAATTGATTAGGAAGTATTTAGGAAAGATTTGCAATTTGTTACACTTAAGGCATTCAAGAGTGAATATATGTTCTTTTTAAGCCCAATAAACGAAGTGTTTTGATTCCTAAACATGAAAAATAATTGATTAGCCTTAAGGCCTTAGTTTTTTAGTGATTTCTTTGCTTCCAATGAGTACCTATAGAAAAATGGGTTAAAAACTAGAAATTTACATTCAAGAGGCACCAAGAGGCCCTAGAAAACCCTAAAAACCAACTTGAACCCTATTTCAGGCCTTACACATGCCCCCTATTTTCCATATGAGTAAACATGGTAGGCTATTTTGGGTATTTTACTTGTACAAGTTAGGATGAGGTCTCATAAAAGTCGCTATGACTCCTAGTATGAGTAAACAGGGCCAGATAGCCTAAAAATAGGCCTAAAATGCTTGTAGAGGTCCCATACAAGTATTGGTAATCTTTGGTATGAGATAGAAAGTTTACTCGTATGATAAACTATGCTAGTGAGTTTACTCATATGATAATCCACCAAGAATAGGATGAGACTTGTCAAAAAGTGAGTTTTTTGTTAGAAAGTAAAGTCCACCAAGATAACTAAGAGGGGGGGGGGGGGGGTGAATCAGTTGTTGGAAACTGAATTGAAACAATTTTTGTATTTTCATTGATGTCAAACCTTAATTGGTAAGACTGTTGCTACTTAGGAAAGTACTATATCTATTTGAGTGTTGCTAAGGGGCTAAGCAAGGTTGGTAACAATAGCACCTAAGGAAAGGTTGAGTTATCTTGATACTACAAAGTGTACTTGACTATGTTGCACTATGATGAGATAATGTATTGTTTATCTTAGTAAGACTAAAGACTAAACTGGTAGGCTTAACTAAGAAAAGAATGGAAAAATCATGTTTAAGCCAAGTGATGTTAGTGTCGACCAAGTTAGTATATGCCGAGCAAAATTATAGTGTCGACCTAGCACTAGTAAATTGCCGAGGAAGATACTGCAAACCGAGGAGACAGTTTTAGTATTGACCGAGTGTTCTACATGAAGACCGAGTGAACAATCACAGTATTGACTGAGCATCAGTAATTTTATATTTGAAGAGAATTTAATTTTGGAGCCGACATTGTTGAATTCTTGGATTATGTAAAACATGTTGACTTTATTTATTGATTGTTTGGAAGCATTAAATGCATTGTAAAACATTTTATTGTAAATCTTTTAGTGATTTGAGATGATTCTAGAAAAGGAGCCCAAGAACATAAAATGGGTAGATTCAATGAATCTAACCTAACCCTAAGATCTACGAATGAGATTGAGGGGAAAAAGATGAGTTAACCTAATTGAGGAAAATATAAGGGAATCTAAACATTGTGATATGTATGCACATGGTGAACAGAGAATGCTAGAAGAGGAAAAGTTTTATTGACTGAATAAGCAGAAAAGGCTGAAGGAGAATGGTGGTGATTGCTTGAAGAAAAGTTCTGAGCAGATCAGAGATGGAAATGGAAAAGTTTCAAAGTCAGTAAACTAGCATTAGTGTATGGAATCAGATCTGATATTTGCAAAGTGAGTTGTATATTTTTTAGAAATTACTGTTGCTACTTTCTAACCATTGTAATAGTCAAAATCCTTTTAACAGAGGTTGACCTAACAGTCATATGTTAAATCCTTTGAACAAGGTTGCATTCTAATGGAGTGTATGTAAGTCCTATGACTAGGCTCACTTTTAATAGGGTGACTGAAATCCTTTAACTAAGTCACATCTGACAGTGTGTATTGTAACCTTTGACAAGGTTGGCTTTTTACCGAGCTCACTTCAGAAGAGTGAAAATAATAGTAGCATCTTACAAAGTGGTTTTTCCCAAATTGGGTTTCCACTATAAAACCTGGTGTTTATACTTGTGTGAATGTTTAGATCTAAACATTGCTATGTTTTACAAGTTAAGTTACAGCTAGGTAGTGGACTACATTGATTAGATGTTTCTATTATTGAATCAGTGATGACCGAGTTTGTTTTGGTTTTGGATCTAATTTAAGGATAAGTTTATAATATTATTTTATACATCTAGACCTAAGAACAACTGATTCACCCCCCCTCTTTATTGTTCTAAATCATATTAACAATTGGTATCAAAGCTAAGTTGCTTATGATTAGTGTGGATAGATATCAAGTTTAAAGGGGCTTGAAGCAAATGATCAGATATATAAGAAGGAGGTACCGAAGCTAAACAAAGAGAATTTCCCTGCATGGAAAAGCTTGATGAAGTTGCATCTAGCTAGTATTGGTGAATCTACAAAGTACTACATTGAGAACAGTTATGTCTCACCTATCGCACCTTTGACTACCAAAGAAATGAGAGCTAAGCAAGAACATAATCAGGCAATGCTAGAAATTGTGTCTGCCCTAAGCTATCTAGAATTTGAGGACATTAAGGACTGCACAACTGCAAATGATATGTGGGACACTCTTGCAAGGATCTATGGAGGTGACTTGAATGTGCTGAAAGCAAAGGCCGAGAGTCTTAGAGGTAAGTTTGATGAAATGAGAATGCAAGAAGGAGAAAACATTGCACAATATTGTAGTAGAATAAAAGAAGTTGTGAATGCTATTAGAGGAGCTAATGGGACCATTGATGATGAAACTATAATTGGGAAAGTATTAAGAACCCTGCATCCTATATATGCTATTAAGATCTCAGCTATTCAAGAATCTAGATGTAACTCTACTAATGTGCTTACTTTAGAAAGTTTGGTTGGTACGCTAACTACTTTTGAACTCTCTAATTATGATAATTTCACTATTGGAAGTATTGGAAATGTTGAATCTTCTTTTAAGTCTCAGCTACTTTTGAACAAGCCAAAGAAAGAAAAAGAAAGATGCATCAGTGAAAGTGAAAGTGATAGTGATAGTGAAAGTAACAGTGACACTTTTGATGAAGACCTAGAAGATCTAGAAGCTCTTACGGCTAGAAGACTAAGAAGGGGAAAAGGAAAGTATAAAGGTAAACTCCCTATTATATGTTTTGCATGTAATAAAGTTGGTCATATAGCTGCTAGATGTCCTGATAGGAAGGATAAAGATGATTAAAGGAAAAGCAAACATAAAGCCAGAAAAGATGACAGAAGCTACCGATGGAATAGAGACTACAAGGGAAAAGGTAAGAAATCTTGTTACATTGCTAAAAAAGAGACTGACACTGATAGTGATGATTTTGAAATTGAGGTAGTTTATGTGGCAATGAAAGATGAATCTAATGAGGATGAGAAAACTGCATTGATATCCTATGTGAACAAGAATGGTAAATGGATTATTGACAGTGGTTGTTCACATCACATGACTGGTGACAAAAATAAGTTTCAGACCTTACATCATTACAGAAGTAAAAGTGTAAAATTTGGTAATGATGCGCCATGTCCTGTTAGAGGAAAAGGTTTGATTAAACTAACTGATAAGATATCTTGTGAAAATGCATATTGGGTTGAAGGTCTTAATTATAATTTGTTAACTATTGCTCAGCTTAACAAAACTAGTTACCAAGTGGAATTTCATCACAAACAAGCTAAAATATTTAATGCTGCTGGAGAATTGATTGGAAGTGGAGATCAGACTAGAGATAATTGGTTCTATCTTGACCTATCTGAAGAAACATGTTTGATTGCACAACTTGATGATATTTGGTTATGGCATAAAAGGTTGTGTCATGTTAACTTTAACAATCTGGTAGAGATAAGTATGAAGAAAAAGGTACGAGGTCTACCTAGATTGAAGAAACCTGAGAATGTAATGTGCTAGGAATGCTAGTTAAGAAAAATGACAAAGTCAAGTTTCAAGAGAAAATCCTTTACTTCTAAAAACATTTTAGATTTGGTTCATACTAATCTTTGTGGACCTATGGGTGTACAAAGTTACTATGGTGCTAGATACTTTATCTTATTTGTTGATGACAATACTAGGATGATGCATGTGATGTTTCTAAAAGAAAAATCTAAAGATTTTCAATATTTTAAGTGGTATTTGGCTAAGGTTGAAAAGGAGACAGGTAGGAACCTGAAATGTCTTAGACCTGACTGAGGTGGAGAATTTACATCAAATGAATTTAATTTTTTTTGCAATGATAGAGGAATTAAAAGACAGATGTTTGCACCTACAACACCTCCACATAATGGTATAGCAGAAAGGAGAAATAGATCTATCTTGGATTGTGCAAGGACATTGATGATTGAAAAGAATGTGGCATAGAGATATTGGAAAGAAGCTATAAGCACTGTTGTCTACACTCTTAACCGAGTACAAATCAAGAAAGGTACAAATCTGACACCTTATGAATTATGGCATGGGCATGCACCAAGTGTTAAATACTTTAGAATCTTTGGAAGTAAGTGTTATATATTAAAAGACTCTAGGAATGGAAATTTTGATGCTAAGAGTGATGAAGGCATATTCCTAGGGTACTTCACAAAAATTAAAGCTTATAAGTGTTTGAACTCTAACACTAACAAAATTGTGGAAACTGTGAATGTCAAAATTGATGAGTATACAGAAAGAAATGAAGCTGATAGTAAAAGAGAACCAGAAGATTATAGATCTTTTGTGTACATTGAAGAAGAAGAAGAGGCAGGTAACTGACTTGCACCTAATGCCGAGTCTCAGGTAAGCAATGTTGAGTGACAGACAGAAGCTGTCGAGCGTCAAGAAAACAATGCCGAGAAAGAACAAGAACATGTCGAGCTACAAGAAAATGTTGTTGAATATCAGGAAGAGGTTTTCGATCATTCTAAAGTTGAATCTGACAATCTTATTGAGGAACATGATGAAATAGAGGAGAGAACAGCTAAACCTATTTTGGAAAAATATGTGAGAAGACATCATAAGCCTGAACAGATAATTGGAGACAAAGATACTGGAATCTAGACTAGAAGTAAGACTAAGGATCCAACATGTCTACTATGTGAATTTGAACTGAAAACAACTAGAGAAGCATTGGAGAATGAAGACTAGATACAAGCAATGAATGAAGAAATTGACCAGATTAAGAAGAATGATACTTGGACTCTGGTGCCGAGACCTAAAAAAGAATGTTATAGGAACAAAGTGGGTTTTCAGAATAAGATGAATGAAAATCATGAAATCACTAGGAACAAAGCTAGGTTGCTATGCAAAGGCTATGCACAAGAAGAAGGAATAGATTATGGGGAGACATTTTCCCCTGTAGCTAGATTGGAAGGAGTAAGAACTCTACTTGCATATGCTGCTTATAAAGATTTCAAGGTATATCAAATGGATGTCAAGTCTACATTTTTTAATGGTATACTAGAAGAAGAAGTTTACATAGAACAACTAGAAGGTTTTATTGATCCAAACAGAAGATACATGGTGTGCAAACTGAACAAAGTATTATATGGATTGAAGCAAGCACCTAGAGCATGGTATGAGAGGTTGCACAACTACTTGATATAGATTGGATTTTCAAGAACAAATGACACAAGCAATCTATACATGAAGGATGAAGAAGGTAAAGGTATCTTGTTGGCAAAAAATTTTGTTGATGACATTATTTTTGGTGGACAAGATGCATTATGAAAAAGTTTCTCAAATGAAATGCAAACTGAATTTGAAATGAGTATGTTTGGTGAGATCAAATTCTTTGTTAGTTTACAAGTATATCAGAGGAAGAATGGAATTTTCATTACACAGTCTAAGTATGTTAATGAAATACTGAAAACTTATGGGATGGAAGATGCTAAACCTGTAGGAACTCCTATGGTTACTGGACAAAAGTTATCTTAGAATGATGATGCTGCAGAAGTGAATCAAATGTTGTATAGATCTATGATTGGAAAATTGCAGTATGTTGTACACAGTAGACTAGATATTGCATTAGCTATTGGGATTGTGGCAAGATTCTCTGCCAATCCTAAGGTAACATATATGATGGTCATGAAAAGAATTATGAGATACTTGTAAGGAACTACTGACTATGGTCTATATTATAAGAAGGATGACAAATTTGAACTCTGAGTTTATACAAATGCTAATTGGGTAGGAAATGTAGATGACAGAAAGAGTACAAGAGATTAGTCTCCTAGACAAGCAAGAAACAAAATTGCATTTCCCAATCCCCTGTCGAGGCTAAGTATGTTGCTGCTGCAGTGAACTATTCAAACTTGGTATGGATAAAACAATTGTTGATAGGCATGAAAGAAGAAATCATTGAACCTATTGTTATTTTCTATGACAACACAAGTGCTATCAATATTTCTAATAATCCAGTGATGCACACTAAGACCAAACACATTGCAATCAGGTATCACTACTTGAGATAATTAGTACAAGACAAAGAAGTCTGAATGGAATATGTGAATACAAAAGAAAAACTAGCACACATATTCACTAAAGCTTTACCCAAAGAAGCTCATGAGTATTTAAGAAGTCAATTAGGGGTTCTTCCCCTAACTGAGGCTGCCTAGACTAGCTAGGAGCACTGCATCAAATGTGCTACAGCAGAACATTTGACAAATTGATGTAGAAGATTGTCACACTTTAGGGCTGGCCTAGAGTTGTGAAGAGAAGCAAAGACAATGAATCATTCATAAGCAAGATGATAGAGGAAGAAACACTGAGCTTCACAGATATTATCTACATCTGATGAATGTAAGTTTTAGTTGTTTCTTTGGCATTTTTGTCAAAGAGGGAGAATGTACTGATATGATAACACATGAGATATGATAACACATGATACTAAAAACTAAGATTTGATGAGTTGATGGAACTAAAAGAAAAGAGCATGATGAACTGAAATGAAGAATCAGGATAGAGGGAGATCTGAATACTTCTGACGGTCACAAAAGTGAGGCTTACAAGATTCTGAATCAGAATGAAGGTAAGGATATTATAAATAAGTTTTTGATGGACAGATAAGATTTTGGATTGGTTAGTAATCCATGTGTTATTCAAGTGATATCATATGGTGTTGCCATCAATGCCAAAGAGGGAGATTGTTGGAAACTGAATTGAAACAATTGTTGTATTATCATTGATGTCAAACCTTAATTGGTAAAACTGATGCTACTTAGGAAAGTACTATATCTATTTGAGTGTTACTAAGGGGCTAAGCAAGGTTGGTAACAATAGCACCTAAGGAAAGGTTGAGTTATCTTGATACTACAAAGTGTACTTGACTATGTTGCACTATGATGAGATAATGTATTGTTTATCTTAGTAAGACTGAAGACTAAACTGGTAGGCTTAACTGAGCAAAGAATGGAAAAATCATGTTTAAGCCAAGTGATGTTAGTGTCAACCAAGTTAGTATATGCCAAGCAAAATTATAGCGTCGACCGAGCACCAGTAAATTGTCGAGGAAGACAGTGCAAGCCAAGGAGATAGTTTTAGTATTGACCGAGCATTCTACATGAAGACCAAGCGAACAATCACAGTATTGACCGAGCATCAGTAATTTTATATTTGAAGAGAATTTAATTTTGGAGCCGACATTGTTGAATTCTTGGATTATGTAAAACATGTTGACTTTATTTATTGATTGTTTGGAAGCATTAAATGCATTGTAAAACATTTTATTGTAAATCTTTTAGAGATATGAGATGATTCTAGAAAAGGAGCCCAAGAACATAAAGTAGGTAGATTCAATGAATCTGACCTAACCCTAAGATCTACGAATGAGATTGAGCGGAAAAAGATGAGTTAACCTAATTAAGGAAAATATAAGGGAATCTAAACATTGTGATATGTATGCACATGGTGAATAGAGAATGTTGGAAGTTGAAAAGTAGTATTGACTGAATAAGTAGAAAAGGCTAAAGGAGAATGGTGGTGATTGCTTGAAGAAAAGTTCCAAGAAGAAAAGAGATGGAAATGGAAAAGTTTCAAAGTCAGTAAACCAACATTAGTGTACGGAATCGGATTTGATATTTGCAAAGTGAGTTGTATATTTTTCAGATAATACTGCTGCTACTTTCTAACCATTCTAACAGTCAAAATCCTTTTAACAAAGGTTGACCTAACAGTCATATGTTAAATCCTTTGAACAAGGTTTCATTTTAATGGAGTGTATGTAAGTCTTATGACTAGGCTCACTTTTAACAGGGTGATTGAAATCCTTTAACCAGGTCACATCTGACAGTGTGTATTGTAACCTTTGACAAGGTTGGCTTTTTACCGAGCTCACTTCAGAAGAGTGAAAATAATAGTAGCATCTTACAAAGTGGTTTTTCCCAAATTGGGTTTCCACTATAAAACCTGGTGTTTATACTTGTGTGAATGTTTAGATCTGAACATTGCTATGTTTTACAAGTTAAGTTACAACTAGGTAGTGGACTACATTGATTAGATGTTTCTATTATTGAATCAGTGATGACTGAGTTTGTTTTGGTTTTGGATTTGATTTAAGGACAAGTTTATGAGATTGTTTTATACATCTGGACCTAAGAACAACTGATTCACCCCCCCTCTCTATTGTTCTAAATCATATTAACATCAGTTATCAAATAATTATAATTTTTATGATCTTCAATAGCATTAAACCATATAAGCAATATAATTACCAACCATAGAAAGATATTCATACACAATAACACAATGACACAAGATATGTTGACTAGGGAACCTCTTGATCAAAGAGTAAACCCCAGTGGGAATGATGCCCATAAAAGATGCACTAATATGAATATTCCTTATGAAAGGATGGACTCTATTAGGAGTCTTATGAAATACATTCAGTACATATGAATCTCTGTTAGAAGATTTTGAATCCTTGTTAAAAGATTCTAACCCTGTTAAGAGTTATGGAAGACAGAAGGACCCACTGCCCAAACATCTTCAAGGTAAGATCATTGAACACACTGTCCAAATAATCTTTGCATTAATCAATAGAATAATATGTTACCTCTTCTCTAACTATTCCAAACTACACTCACTGTTACACCAGATCTCAATTTCAAATCTTTGTACTTTGCATGTCTTCCTTCACAAATTTGCTTTCATACTTAGCTCTTTTCTTCACTTCATGCATATAGCATCACACACAACCACTCTCAACCATATCACAACTACATTACAATAAAGAAATACATTCCTTCCTTCATACCACACTCAAATAATTACAAATGAGTCGGCATACAATTACAACATAAAAGTTTCCACACGCTACATCAAAATTAAACAAAATTGTTGGCTTCCAAATATAATAAATATTCACTCATGTGACCTCAAATTTTGCACTATCATCCATGTCACTATCAATGTTTCTTCAACTTCCCTTTAACTGTGCAAAACTAGATTCAATCCTGATTAGGAGATATCATCTGATTTCCACAAACTGCTACTCAGGAACACTGCCTAAATACTACTTCCACCAAAATGCTCATAACTTCCATGAATAAATGAATTACTATTTGTGCTCTTAACCATAGACATATAACATATCAAAGAGTATATCCTCAACATCACATAGCTCCAACTATAATAACCCATGTGCGCTAATCCAAACTTTGTCTGCTTCTCTGCAAGTCTTTGGTAAATCACTGTGTTGACATCAATGACAATCATAGTCATGAATGCAACAACAACTACTATAGAATGGCTTCCAAATATTTAGCATTCATTCATAACAATCTCCCCCATTAGCATCGATGGCAACATAGATGAAAAACATCCAATGTTCCAAAAATCCAATACTGCAACACTGCTGCTCCAAATCATCTTCATCAATCAAATCTTGCTTTGTTATCATATTCAATTCTCTCCAATAGATGTTTCAGATGATTTTCATGTATACTTCTCCCCCATTGACATCAATGATAAAAATTTCATTGCTATGTCAACAACAACTCCAATGTCAAAAGACACTATTCAGAAAATACATTCACTAGAGTCCTCATGACTCAGCTCAAATACACACTCCTCCATAGAGGAAGTACCAAAATCCAATCTAGAATAAAGATAGGGCTCATATACCACTGGACGGATGCAACCAACTACATCACTTTTCAAAAGTAGGCTTGGGCATAACCCCAAGCATACCTCTCAGATACTCAAATGTATCCTTAGGCAAAGGCTTTGTGAATATATCTTCTATCTTCTCCTTTGTACTTATGTACTCAAGTCTAACTTCTTTCTCAGCAACTTTCTCTCTTCAAACATGATACTTAATCTATATATGCTTTGTCTTAGAATGTAATATATGATTCTTAGACATACTAACTGTGCTGGTGTTGTCACAATGTATGACAACAGGTTCAACAAATTTTATTCCAATATCCTTCAGCATTTGCTTCATCCAAATTATCTGGTTACAATTTTTTTTTGTTGCTAAATATTCTACTTCTGCTATGCTTTGTGAGATACAATTCTACTTCTTTCCAAGAAACTAATCTTCCTCAGCCAAGAAACTAAACTTCCTCCAAGGAAAAATGCTCCACCACTGGTGCTTTTCTTCTCATCAACACTGCCTCCCCAATCAGCATCTATATATTCACATAGGGTAAAATCATCAAATTTTTCATACCATAATCCATAGTCCATTGTGCCTCTTAAATATCTTAGTATCCCCTTTACTATTGCATAATGTGATTCTCTAGGTTCAGCTTGAAATCTTGCTACAATTCCAACTGAATGTGTTATATCAGGTCTTGTATGAGTCAAATATTGCAATCCTCTAATCATAGACATGTATTTATTCTATTCCACTGCAGGAGTCTCATATGTGCTAGATAACTTGTGTCTAGTCACCATGGGTGTTCCAATTGGTTTACAATCCTAAATTCCAAATCTTTTCAAGAAGTCATTCAGGTACTTTGTCTGACTTACAAAGATACCATCATTGTTTTGTGTTATCTATAATCCCAAAAAGTATTTCATTTCACCAATCATACTCATTTCAAATTCAGTCTTCATTTCATCAGCAAATTTTTCACTAGCTTCATCTTCTCCTCCAAAGATAATGTCATCAACAAAAATAACTACAACCAACAAACCATTTTCAATTTCTTTTGTGTATAGATTGCTATCAGCTGTTCCTTTTTTAAATCCCAATTTTAACAAATACTTATCCAATCTTGCATACCAAGTTCTAGGTGCTTATTTAAGTCCATATAAAGCTTTCTTCAGTTTACATACCATGTCTCCTTCTTGAGTTAAAGGAAAACCTTCAAGCTACTCAATGTAGACTTCTTCTTCCAACTCTCCATTCAGAAATGATGACTTCACATTCATCTGATATACTTTGAATTTCTTGTAAGCTGCATAACCCAAAAACATTCTTACTGCTTCAATTCTTGCAACAAGTGCAAAGGTTTCTTCATTATCGATTCCTTCTTTCTGTGAGTAACCCTTACATACCAATCTTTCTTTGTTTCTTACTACTTCTCCTTGTTCATTCATCTTGTTTCTGAATACCCATTTAGTTCCAATAACATTCTTGTCTTTAGGTCTAGGGACCAATTCTCATGTCTTGTTCTTTTCAATCTGATCTAGTTCTTCTTTCATAGCATTAGTCCAACTTTCATCTTCACAAGCTTCACTAGAAGTCTTAGGTTCAATTTGAGAAATTAAACATAACTATTCTTGTACCTTATTTTGAGTTAGAACTCCTCTTTTGATGCTTCCAATAATTTGTTCAACAGGATGATTTCTTAACAAGCTCTTGCTAGGTGTCACTGTCTCAGATCTCACTTCAGATGTAGGTTCTTCAATGACTTCACTATGGCTTTCATTCAACAAATCACTATCAGTTTCATAGAATAATTTAGTAATCCAGTGTTAGGTTTAGAATGAGCTTCTTCATCTGATTCATAATCAAGCATTCTTTCCTGAATTTTTAACTTTTCATCAACTTTAACATTTGCGCTTTCAACAATAGTCTTAGTTATTTTATTGTAACATCTATAGGCTTTGCTTTTCAAAGAATATCCAAGAAATATACCTTCATCCCTTCTAGGATAAAAATTTCTAATATCATCATCTCTCTTTATATAACATTTGCTTCCAAAAATTCTAAAATACTTAACTGAGGGTGCATGTCCAAACCATAATTCATAAGGTGTCTTGTCTATGTCTACTCTGATTTGTACTTTGTTCATTGTATACACTGCTATGTTCACTGCTTCTCTCCAGAATATCTTCACCAAATCATTCTCAAATAACATAGCTCTTGTTGCTTCAGTCACATATCTATTTCTTCTTTCTGCAATGCCATTTTGTTCAGGTGTTCTAGGGGCTGAATATTGTCTCTTAATGCCATTTTCTTCACAAAAGGTCTTAAACTCTCTAGAAGTAAATTCTCCACCTCTATCAGATCTCAAACATTTAATCTTCATTCTAGATTCATTCTCAACTTTAATCTTAACAATCTTAAACTTATCAAATTCTTCAGATTTTTCTTTAAGAAATGCAGTCCACATCATTCTTGTAAAATCATCAACAAGAATCATAAAATACCTTTCTCCATAGAATCCTCTAGTCCTAGTAGGACCGGTCAAATCTGTATGAACAATTTTCAGCTTCTCTATAGATGTAAACTTCTTACTAGGAAAAGAACTTCTCTTCTATTTTTCCATTACACATTCTTTGCAAATCATGTTAGTAGGCTTCATAATCTTAACCAAATCTCTTACTACAAGTGTAATACTTGCTTTCACAATGTTATCAAAGTTTATATGAAAAAACCTTCTATGCCATAACCAACTGTCATCAATCTTAGTAATCAAACATGTCATCTCAGTAGGATTCAACTAAAATACATTAGCTCTGGTTCTAGATCCAGTTCCAATCAGATTTCCATCTTTATCCTTTATCACACAAGTTTTCTCAGTAAACCAAACTTGATATCCCTTACCAACTAACTATCCAACACTCAAAAGATTATGTTTCAATCCATCCACAAAATAAACATCATCAATATTAGTCTTTCCATCAAGAGTAATAGATCATATACCTTTAATCAAACAAGGTGCATTGTTTCCAACTCTAACAACTCCTCCATCATATTCATTAAACTTTATGAACTTTTTCATGTCTCCAGTCATATGATGTGAACAACCACTATCTATAATCCAATCATCTTTCTTTTCAACTTGAGAAACTAAGGCTTTTTCTTCCTTAACATCAGTTTTAGGATTTTCTTCTTTAATTGCTACAAATCTTATGTCATCATTATTCTTAGTATCACTTTCACTTAAAGTTCTTTCTATACTAGCTTCAAGTTCTTCATCATTAGCATAATAACATTCCTTAGATCTTCTAGGTTTGAAATTGTATTCCTAACATATAGCAAAATCAATTTGCAAAGACACTTCAGATAGAGCTCAATGAGAGCACCCTGTCACCGTTTGATTTGCTCTCGATTTAGGAATGTGGGTGTGCTCTTAAAATACTTGGAGCATGTTCCTGATGAAGATTTGGAAGGATTAGGATCAAATAGGGACCATGAGAACCCCGTAGTGGCACAAAACTAGGTATCGAACACCTGATTTTCTCCTAGAGCCTCTAGGAACCTAATGAAGCTAAGATGCAAATTAAGTTAAAGATGATTAAACTAGATTGATTTTAAGCCAAATGAGAGATGTAATATGATGAAATGAAATTAAAAACAATTAAATAAACTAGGTTAATCCATTAATGCTAAGCTAGGATATGAGTTAAAAAGCTTAGAAATGAACTAAAAGCTAACAATTAGGATTAAAGCTTATAATGATCTAGAAGTGATTTAGTATTATAAAATTACTATGTAAATAAAAGGTGAATTGGTATTTTTCTCTTGGAAATGAAGTTTTATAGGGTTTGATGAAGGGCTTGCATTAGGAAGTGGAGTTAGGGTCAAAGTCAGGGTTTGGGGTAGAGTATGGGGTTGAATTAGAGGTAAGGTTAGATGGATGAGGGTTAAGGGTTACTCACACAAGTGTGAGAAACACTAGGGAAGTGTTCCTAGGGAACCAAGGTGAAAGAGAAGACATGGGCTTCATTATGAGATTTTAAGAGCCTTAATGAGGGTGTAAGAGGCTATTAATGAGTCTGTAAGGCTCATTAATGAAGGTGTTTGACCAAAAGTCAAAGGAGGGTGGATTAAACTAAGAAGGTTAGGAATCACCTTCTAAGTAGGTTTAGGAAGGGTTTAGGAAAGTTCAGGAGGGTTTAGAAGGGTTTATGAATCTCTAGAAGATTCTAGGGTTTTGAGGGTTTTAAATAAATAATTTATTTATTTAAAGGAATTTTGGTCAATTTATTAAATAATTAATAAATTTTGGAGGGAATAATGTTCAAATTGGATTTAAATATTTTTGGAAGAGATTTCTTAATTAAATATTTTCAATTAAGATAGGAGGGATTAATGACATAATAATTAATTAATTAATTAACAAATGATGATGTCATCAGGGGTTTTTTGCAAAATAAAATATTTTTATTTGGCAAAGGCATTTTAGGTGTTTACAGTCATATACATGTTATGTAATGCATGTCCTATTGTTGTAAATGTGCCTTTGTGTTGTCTATTTGGGGATGATGCAAAGCAATAGAAACCATTTTTCTTTTTGGTCTCTACAATGTTGAGCCAAAACCTTTGCTTGTGGATCTTATGTTCTCTTCTTCCATTGTGCGCGTAGTTCTACTACCTTTGGAGAATAAGTTAAATTAATTACAATTAATCTTGGTATAAATGAGTTATCAAATATACATACTAACCCTAGAGTTAGTAGAGCACTTTGTGCTTTTTTTGTCATGTGATTCATTTCTCAAGTGGTTTTTCTTTGTTTGTGGGTAATTTGTAGTGGAAACATGCTTGTACTTTGGATGTATGTATGCTACCTTAAATTTTTTTCTCCTATTAAGGCATACACAATTACTTTAAAATGGCGGTATACACTTCACTCTTTGTTACACATTACACCCACACTATACTGATTAATGTTTTACAGTCCTTTTTCAAATTACTTGGTGAACCCCACCTTTTGCTTAGTAATCTCCTCTTAGCTAATTACATTGGAGACAACACCTTCCTTAGGCCTAATTCTCTATCCAATTAGCAGATTCCTTTGGAGAAATTATTTTCTTAGGCCTAATCTTCCATTCTATTAGTGGATTCCTTTGGAGACAATGCCTTCCTTAGGCATAATCCTCCTTTTAAAACATATTTATTTACAAACAATTCTTTTCTTGGTTATCCTTTGGATGGGTTTACAAGAATAACATGACTTGCTTGACTATCAACTCCAACTTTTTGCACTTATATTTTTCTTTACATAACCCATTTTAAGTTTTACCTTTCTAGGCTCTCTCTCACATAGACACACACACACACATGAATGTTTCTTTTGTCTTCATTTAAGATTGATCAGGACCTATTTCACTTGGGTCATCAATATTTTCCTTTTCTCTTTTACCATGATGAGATCTCTTTCTTGTGCTTTGATCTAATTTAATTTGAGTATGGAGAAAGTTCATACTCCTGCTAAATTTGGTGCTAAATGTAGCATCCTAAATTGTAAGAACTTATAATTTTGGTCTTTAGAAAGACCCTATTTTAGTGTCCAAAGACTTTCATGCCTATATGCTTCATAATGCGTCAATTTTGCACATATTTCTAGAATCCTTATCTCAAAATTGACCCCCAACTTAAATATAAGTCCTTTTTTCCTTGTAAAGGGCTACCTAGAGTGTAAAGGGAAACTTAGGTCACCCCCTACCTTGGGAGTCACCTCTTACCTAGAAAATGGGGCCAAAGTTTAAATTGGAGGATGGTCTTTTGATTTTAGGTGGGATTTCAATTCCATGTAGGCCTCCTCAAGATTTGAGATACAAAATGGCTAGGTGAGCTATAAGTACATGGCTACCTCCCTAATTTTGGGATCTATCTTCAATCTATCCATTAAACATTCCAATCCAATCCATTACAATTAAAGTCAAGAACTCAAGCATTCAAGGAGATGTCAATTTTATTCAAGCATTCAAGCATATAAGATATGGAGTAATGTCTAGATCCTAGCATGTGTGAAGGAATTCATGTTCTTCCTATCCTAGATGTAAAGGTCAAGACTGCGTCAAGATAACTTTCAAGCATATTCATAAGAAATTTTGATGGTTGTGAAGGTATAACATATTATCAAGCCTCTTCTACTAAAAACACACTTTTTTTTAATGAAATTATGATTTTATTTCAAGGTTAATTTCTATATAGGGGTTTGATTGAGACAAGCCCCTTTCTTCCAACAATTTCCCCATTTTCTATTAGTAGGTGATAGGTGACAAAATTATGGATTTGGCTATAGGAAGGTCTGACAATCCACTTCAGATCCCCTATTTCTTCATCACATGTTGAAAAATAATGGGTCACCTCCCACAAGCATGGGTGAGTCTAGTTGGCCCCTACACTCTAGGTCGCCCTTGAAAAACAATTTGCACTAAAAACTTGTGTTCAAGTTAGTTATAGTTTTTTTTACTGGAATCTAGTCCTAGAATTTTCTTATCAGTGTGTTATTTGTTTGCATATATAGATTAACCTCATGAAATTTTATCTTATCCTACTTCTTTCATTCCTTCATTCCAAATTACATCAATTGATCATTCTACTCTTAGAAAAGGAAAAACCCTTGCACTCATTCAACACTTGAATCTTCTTAACCCTAGTGGGCACTTTCTCCTTCCTAATGTAATGAGAGAGATTAAATTTAGGATGCAATCTTCCTAGATTATTGACCATATTAGTGAAATCTATCCCATAAATCATATCCACACAAATGTTTATCAATCTTTTATTTCACTACATTAGGATTCTCAAAAAATTATGTACCTAATGATATAGACTATGTTGAGCCCATCAAGGAAATGTAGAAGATAGGGATGAATGAAAAGAATGCTTGGCCTTAGAATATGCACCTTTTGGAGGTGTAAACTTGTGAATTCAAGGTGAGGTTTAATCATCTGAGTCACTCTCATTTGAGTTCACTATGGAGGAAAAGTTAGGAGGATGAGAGGTCAAGCTAGGATATCTTTTGTCAAAGTGGACACTTCTCTCAATGAAGATTTCATGCTTCTTCAAATCCAAAAGATGATAATATTAACATAATTTGTGTATCTTAAAAATATATAAGGCTAATTTGAGCTTCCAAATCTTTTTATTTCTCTATATAAATGTGTACCCAAGAAGAGGAGGCAAAAACTTTAAAATGTTTCAACAAAAACTTGAAAGTTTCTCACAATTAGTTTCCTTTAACACCAAGCTAGAAAATGAGTCACAAACTTCAACACATTGTAGGAAACTAAATTTAAAATGTTTGCAACACAATTGTGGAATTTAATCCAAGATTCTAGACCAATGGAATGAACCTGAATTATATAGCTAGCAATCTCCATCAAGGTTTTGTTCTTCCTTCCATTAACACCATTATGTTCTAGTGCATATGGAATTGAATGTTTAATATTGATTAATTCAAGAGTTTATTATTGCTCAAGACAATGGTTCACATATTCTTGACCATTGTTAGTGTGAAGAATCTTGACATACTTTATATATTGCTTCTTTAAATGATTTTTGAAATCTTGAAACCCATTAAAGATTTTATTTTTTAAGAAAATAAAGTAGACCTAAGTGTATTAAGAATAGTTATCAATGAAGGTGAGTACATGGTGAGAACTTGCTAGATCACTATTAAATAACTAAATTAATTCTAAAGCCTTCCAATAATTTCATTTGTGAAACATTTATTGGATGCTTACCCATAATACAAATCAAACATACATCATTTGAAACACTATTATCAGGGAGTCATATGAACATATCCTATGTTATTGAAGGTAATTATTGTTAAGATGATCAAACCACTCATGCCATAGCTTTCTCATCAAGTTTGAATGAGTGAGTAATATTATACAAGGATATTATGGGATAAAGTGGGAGAATGCATATAGCCAAGAATCATGGTTGGCCTTCCTCATGACTACCAAGGCATAATCCTTAGGATCTTTGATCACAAGTGAATTATTTCAAAACTCAAATTTCTTACCATTTCCAATATGAGTGATTTGGTAGGATGAAAGAAGATTGGCATGAAATTCATGAACACAAAGAATATTTGTAAATGATCCACCATCCATGCCAACCAAATATTTTCTTAAAAATTCCACATGAGTACCTTTCTATGTTGGTTTTGATTTTATTTTATATATTGATGTGTATTATTCATGCATATGAAAGTGTCTATTCTTCTCCCCATGTGACTTGTGTGTGTGCTTGTATAGTATGACTATCTCTTAGCACGGTGGGGGGAAACTATGTGTATCACATGGCTAGGTGGCCAACAAGGAAACTATCATTGGGTATCCAAGGACTATGGATCAAGGATGATAATGATATTTGATTCTTTATTTCTTTATGCACTTCAAATAGTCTCATTTAAACAAATCATGTGATCAAGGACATTTGATTTATAAGCAATTTAATTGTAATATTAATTATTGAACCACTCACAAAGAGGAAATGTAAATGAAATAAAGGATAATAGATTTAGAAGTACTTACGTAGCTTGGTGTTGATTATAATGATGAACTATAACTAATTGAGAACCTGATTGATGAACTACAAGTGATTAGAGATCACCAAGCACTAAAGTTTTATGTAAGATAATTGAATCATTTTTATGTTGTCATTGATGTCAACTAATTTGATAGTACTTATCATGGTAGTTGCAAATATCTAAACATCTGTAAAGAGGAGAGAAAGGATGAAGAATCAAGACATCTACATGGAGGAAGATGGATATGATAGATGAGGATAAGGAATACTCTTGGTAACTTATTGATGAGTCTATGACTTCATATTTCTGACTTGATTATGTTGCATTAATCTATTATGAAGTTAGAAGCAAATTGTTACAAAGAAGTGTGGTCGGTTAAAGAAGCATTCCAGTATACACCGAGTAGTGTAGTGTATACCAAGCGACAGTATCAACCGAGCTTGTGTTCACCGACACATTTCTTTGTTAACCGAGTATGGACAAAGGAACTAAATGATTAGTTTAGCTGACAAAATTAATGAGCTGGAAAGTACCTCATAATCAAAGTCGAAAGATAAAGTTTGTTGTGAGATCTACGGCTAACAAAATTCAAGGAAGATCTAATGGATGGAATCAAAATGTGTTACTGACACAACTATTGAGGAAGGTTTAAGCGGCAAAATCAACAAAGGTGATTAAGTGGCAAAATCTGATGGATGAGAAGAAAATGGTTTACTTGTCTATTTAAGAGACTAGGGTTTCATAGTGAAACTTATGTTGGAAGAAGGAGACTGTAGAGATATCACATGAACATTGCTTCATGCTTGCCCGATCAAACTAGTTAAGGAGAACCAAACTACAGAGATTACTAATTGTCAGAGAGAGCTATTAACGAAGGAGTAAGTTATTGAATATTGTTGAAACAAAATTGATATATTGATGAGAGGATTTGAATGAGCATAATATAGATCTGAACATCTGCAATAGAAGTTGTATTGTAATTAGATCACCTATTGTTATAGTTTAACCATTGTAAATAGATAAATTTCTTAACCGAGTGGACTTGAAAGTCTTGTAATGTCATTCATAGAATGTACATTTGTCATCCTATTAACCCCATAGTGAATGCTAGTTGGACGATAACTGTCAGTGTTAAATCCTCTAACAAGGTCACACCTTACAATGTGTTTTTTAACCTTTAACAGGGTTGTCTCTTCACTGAGCTCACTTCGGAAGAGTGAAAATATTTTGGGTTACCGGTCCCAGGTGGTTTTTCCCTTTGCAGGGTTTCCATGTTAAAAATCTTTTGTTATGTGTTTATGTTGTGATTTTTTGGATATCATACTTTACATATTGCATGTTAGATTTGGTCGGTAATCACTATGAGCAATTAACTGGTAATTGGTAAAGTTACAGACAGTTAGTATTTTATGTTTACCAAGCTGCAGAATTAGCTAAATTTATTTTATGATATACATTTTGTATTTGGGACTGTGGATAATTGATTCGCCCCCCTCTCAGTTATTCTAACAATTGGTATCAGAGCTTATTGGTTGCTTGGAATAGATTTCTAAGGACTTCATCATAAAGATCAGAAAATGTATAAGAAGGATGTGCCAAAGCTAAACAAGGACAACTTCACTATATGGAAAAGCCGAATGAAACTGCAAGTATCTAGAATTGGGAATTTTTCCCTCACTTTATTAGAGAATGGATACATTGCACCACCTACTAGACCTTTGACTCTTGATCAATTGAGAGATAGACATGAGCATAATATTACTATGATGGAGATTGTTGCTGCTCTATCAGATGGAAAATTTAAAGATATCAAAGATTGCCTTATTGCTAAGGATATGTGGGATAAACTTGCTCAAGTTTATAGTGGTGATGCACATGTCAAGAGAGCCAGAGCTGAAAGTTTAAGAGGAAGATTCAATGATATGAAGATGAAAGAAGGTGAAAACATTCTGCAGTACACAAACCAAACAAAGGAAGTTGTTAATGCTATAATAGGATCTAATGGTGTCATTAATGAAGACACAGTGGTAAGAAAAATTCTAAGGACTCTATTGATTATTTATGCAATCAAAATTTATGCAATACATGAAATGAGGTCAGCACCTAACAGTACTCTCACACTTGATAATCTGATTGGTAAGATAACAATCTTTGAACTGAACAACTTTGATAATAGTGTTGTACCATCTATTGAATCTTCTTTTATGACTTCTTTGAAGATTGGTAAGTCTAGCAATAGAAATAAAAATAAGGATGATAGTGATAGCAATACTAATGATGAGCTTGATGAGCTTGAAGCTCTTATGGCCAGGAGATTACCTAAAGGAAAAGGTAGATATAGAGGTAAATTACCTTTAGCATGTTTTAACTACAAAGAAGTTGGTCATATTCTTGCTAGATGTCCAAACAGGAAAGAAGATGACAGAAACAAAGACCAATCTGGTGAAGGAAGCTATGGGAGAAGAGGCAACAGAAGTTATCGACACTACAACAAAGACAACCAAGACAACAATGACAAAAAGGTATGTTACATTGTTGAAGAAAATGAATCTGAATCTGATACAGATGATGATGTAGAAGTAGTATTTGTATCAATAAAGGATGACTCTGAGGAAGAAGAGAGGTATGTAGAGACATCACTGATTTCTAAGGTTAATAAAAATGATACATGGATCATTGATAGTGGTTGTACACATCATATGACTAGTGATGAAGAAAAATTTGATTATCTAGAGCAATATAATGGAGGATCTATTAATGATACACCTTGTATGGTTAGAGGAAAAGGATCTTTATTGATAAATGAGAAAATAATATGTGATAATGCTTATTGGGTAGAAGGACTAAACTATAACTTGCTAAGTGTGGCACAGCTGAATAATTTAGGTCACCAAGTAGCTTTTGAGAGAAAAAAGGTTAAAATATTTGATGATGGAGGAAAGCTTATTGGAATAGGAGCACAAATGAAAGGTAACTTATTTTATCTTATCAATGATGAGTCTGCCTATTTAATGATGAAAGATGAGGATGCATGGTTATGGCATACAAGGTTATGTCATGTAAACTTCGATAACATGATGAAGATAAGTAAGAAGAAAAAGGTTAGAGGTCTGCCTAGCCTAGCAAAGCTGGATCATGTAATGTGTCATAAATGTTAGAAAGGTAAGATGACAAAATCTAGTTTTAAAAGAAAAGATTATTCAACAAAGAAAATTTTGGAGCTAGTTCACACCAACCTATGTGGTCCCATGAGAACACAGAGCTATTATGGAGATAGGTATTTCATTTTGTTTGTTGATGATTACACTAGATTGATGACTATAATGTTCTTAAAGGAGAAATCAGAAGTATTTAAGATGTTTAAATGGTATAAAGAAAAAGTAGAGAAAGAAACTGGGAAAGAAATGAAATGCTTGAGATCTGACAGAGTAGGTGAATTTATTTCTGGTGAATTTATTTATTTTTAATAACTATTGTAATGAGCATGGTATTAAAATATGGGTTTCTGCACTGAGGACACCTCAGCAAAATGGGATTGCCGAAAGGAGGAATAGATCAATTATAGATTGTGCAAGGACACTCATGATAGAAAAGAATGTGGCTTAGACATAATGGAGAGAAGCAGTTAGCACAACTATCTATGTGCTAAACTGAGTACAATTGAAGAAGGACAAAATAAAACACCCTATGAGTTGTGATTTGGTCAAAAACCTACTGTAAGTTATTTTAGAATTTTTGGAAGTAAATGCTTTATTCTAAAAGATGAAAGAAATGGAAAGTCTGACTCAAAAGGTGATGAAGGGATATTTCTTAGATATTCCACTAAAAGCAAAGCATATAAGTGTCTAAATAAAGTCACTAATAAAATAATTGAAAGTACTAATGTCAGGGTTGATGAGTTTGATGATAAGAATGCAAAATAAATCTCAAAGGAACTATAAGATTATGGTAGATTCACTTACATTGAACAACCAGAGTACCTACCAAAGACACAGACCGTGACAACCGGTTAGCAGGAAAACAACATCGAGGAACAATAAAGAGAAACTGACAAGCAGGAAGGACCTACTGAGAAAGAAAATGAACCTTCACAAGATGAACAACAAAGAAGAGATCAAGTACTGGCCAGAGTTTTCAAAAGACATCATCCTAAGACCCAAATTATTGGAGACTGACAAGCTGGCATGATGACAAGGAGTAAGATGAGACAAGGTACATGTTAGAAAGTAAAGATCCCCAAGATAACTAAGAGGGGGGGTGAATCAGTTATCAGATAATTTTTCCATTCAACAGCTTTAAACAATATAATCAATGTACTGATCAACCATAGAAAGATAATCATACACAATTGCACAATAACACAAGATATGTTAACTAGGGAACCTCTTGAAAAGAGTAAACCCCGGTGGGAATGATGCCCACAAAATGATGCACTAATATGAAAGTTCCTTGTTAGAGGATGGACCCTATTAGGAGTCTTATGAAATACATTCAGTACATATAAATCCCTGTTAGGAGATTTTGAATCCCTGTTAAAAGATTCTAACCCGGTTAAGAGTTTATGGAAGATAGAAGGACCCACTGCCTAAACAGCTTCAAGGCAAGATCTCTAAACCCATTGTCCAAAAGATCTTAGAATTATTCAATAGAATAATATGAAATATATTACCTCCTTCACACTGTGCCAAAACTGCACTCTCTGCTACACAAGATCACAATTCCAGATCTTTGTACTCACAAGTCTTCCTTCATCATTGAATTAGCTCTTTTCTTCACTTCATGCATATATTCGCATCACAATCTTCATATTACACATTACAATAAGGAAAAAATTCCTTCTTATATACCAAACTCAAATAATTACAAATGAGTCAATCCTCAATTACAAAATAATAAATTCTACACGCTACACACAGAATTCACATAAAACTGTCGGCTTCCAGTTACTATAACTTTCTCCAAACATATCCTCAAAGTTTGCACTATGAACCATGTCATCATTAATGAGTCTCCAACATCCCTTTAACTACACAAAATTAGATTCCATCCCAGTTAAGAGATATCCTTTGATTTCTGAACATCGCTACACAGAAACACTGTCTAAACACTGCTTTCACCAAAATGCTCATAACTCTTACAAATGAATGAATTTCTTTTTGTGCTATTAACCATAGGTTAATAACACACCAAAGCACATACCATCAATTGTGCAAAATCCAATCTACAATACAACATGTGTGCAAAACAAAATTGTACCTACTTTCCTGCTAATATCCAGAATATCACTATGTTGACATCAATGACAATCCAAGTCATGAATGCAACAACAAATACTACAGAATGATTGCCAAGACACTTTGCATTCATTCCTAACAATCTCCCCCATTGGCATTGATGGCAACATAGATGAAAAACATCCAATGTTCCAAAAATCCAATGCTACAACATCACTACAAAATATCAAATCAAATCTTGCTTCATTTTCCTATTCAACTCTCTCATACAATCCACAATGTTTTTCATGTATATCTCTCCCCCATTGACATCAATGACAGAAATTCTATCACTAAGTCAACAACAACTTAATGTCAAAAGATACTTTTCAGAAGAATACAATAACAAGAGTCCTCATGACTCAGCTCATAAACTCCCCCATAGAGGAAGTTCCAACATCCAATCCAGAAGAAAGATAGGGCTCATATACCACTGGATGGATGCAATCATCTGCATCAATTCTCAAAAATAGGTTGGGGCATAACCCCAAGCATACCTCTTAGATACACAAATGTATCCTTAGGTAAAGGCTTTGTAAATATATCTGCTATCTGCTCCTTTGTACTTATGTACTCCAATCCTACTTCTTTTTCTGCAACTTTCTCTCTTACAACATGATACTTGATCTCAATATGTTTAGTCTTAGAATGTAAAATAGGATTTTTTGACATACTCACTGTACTGGTGTTATCACAATGTATAACAACAGGCTCATCAAACTTTATTCCAATATCTTTCAACATCTGCTTCATCCAAATAATCTGATTACAATTATTTGCTGCTGCAACATATTCTGCTTCTGTTGTGCTTTGTGAAGTACCAATTTTCTTCTTACTTAGCCAAGAGACCAATTTTCCTCCAAGAAAAAAGGCTCCACCACTGGTGCTTTTCTTGTCATCAATATTGCCTCCCCAATCTACATTAGTATAGGCACATAAGGTAAAATCATCAGAATTCTCATACCATAATCCATAATCCATTGTTCCTTTCAGATATCTCAGTATCCTCTTTACTGCTGCATAATGTGATTCTCTAGGTTCTGCTTGAAATCTTGCTACAATCCCCACTAAATGTGCTATATCAGGTCTTGTATGTGTCAAGTACTACAATCCTCCAATCATAAATCTGTACTTTTTCTGCTCAACTGTTGGTGTCTCATCTTTGCTAGATAACTTATGTCTAGTTACCATAGGTGTTCCAATAGGTTTAGAATCTTCCATTCCAAATCTTTTCAATAATTCATTTAAATACTTAGTCTGACTTACAAATATACCTTCCTTGCTTTGTGTTATCTGTAATCCCAAAAAAATATTTCATTTCTCCAATCATGCTCATCTCAAATTCAGTCTTCATTTCATCTGCAAATTTGTCACTAGCTTCATCTTCTCCTCCAAAGATAATATCATCAACAAATATAACTATAACCAACAAACCATTCTCAATTTCTTTTGTGTATAAGTTACTATCTATTGTTCCTTTTATAAATCCCAATTTTAATAAATACTTATCCAATCTTGCATACCAGGTTCTAGGTGCTTGTTTTAATCCATATAAAGCTTTCTTTAACTTACATACCATATCTCCTTCTTGTTTCAAAGGAAAACCTTCAGGCTGCTCAATGTAGACTTCTTCTTCCAGTTCACCATTCAAAAATGCTGACTTCACATCCATCTGATACACTCTAAATTTCTTTTAAGTTGCATATGCTAGAAACATTCTCACTGCTTCAAGTCTGGCCACAGGTGCAAAAGTTTCTTCATAGTCAATTCCTTCTTGTTGTGAATATCCTTTACATACCAATATTTCTTTGTTTCTTATCACTTCTCCTTGTTCATTCATCTTGTTTCTGAATACCCACTTTGTTCCAATCACATTCTTGTCTTCAGGTCTAGGGACCAATTCCCATGTCTTGTTTTTTTTAATCTGCTCTAGTTCTTCTTTCATAGCATTGATCCAATGTTCATCTTCACAAGCTTCATTAGTAGTCTTAGGTTCAATTTGAGAAATCAAACATAAATGTACCTTATTCTGAGTCAAAACTCCTCTATCTAAACTTCCAATAACTTGCTCAACAGGGTGATGTCTTGAAGTATACCTGTTAGGTGTCATAGTTACTGATCTTGTTCCGATTGTAGATTCTTCTCTGCTTTCTTCTCTATTTTCTTCTCTGTCTTCTTCAGTATGACTTTCATTCAGTAAATCACTATTAGTTTCAAAAAATAATTCTACATTTTCAATGTTAGGCTGAGGTTGTGCTTCTCCATCAAATTCATAATCAAGCATTCTTTCCTAAATTTTAAACTTCTCATCAACTTTTACATTTGCACTTTCAACAATAGTCTTAGTTCTTTTGTTATAACATCTATATGCTTTGCTTTTTAAAGAATATCCAAGAAATATTCCTTCATCACTTCTAGGATCAAACTTTCCTATATCATCATCTCTCTTTATATAACATTTACTTCCAAAAATTCTAAAATACTTAACTGAGGGTGTATGTCCAAACCATAATTCATAAGGTGTCTTGTTTGTATCTGCTCTGATTTGTACTCTGTTCATAGTGTATACTGTTGTGTTCACTAATTCTCTCCAAAAAGTCTTAGCCAAATCATTTTCAAACAACATAGCTCTTGCTACTTTAGTTATTGACCTATTCCTTCTTTCTGCAATACCATTTTGTTCTGGTGTTCTAGGGGCTGAAAGTTGTCTCTTAATACCATTCATTTCACAAAAAGTGTTAAACTCTCTAGATGTAAATTCACCACCTCTATCAAATCTTAGACACTTAATCTTCATTCCAGATTCATTCTCAATTTTTCTTTTCATGATCTTAAATTTATCAAATGCTTTAGATTTTTCTTTCAAAAATGTAATCCACATCATTCTTGTAAAATCATCAACAAGAATCATAAAATACCTTTCACCATAGAATCCTCTAGTCCTAGTAGGACCACTCAAGTTTGTATGAACAATCTCCAACTTCTCTGCCGATGTGAACTTCTTATTGGGAAATGAACTCCTTTTCTACTTTTCCATCATACATTCTTTGCAAATCATGTTAGTAGGTTTCATAATTCTAGGTAAATCTCTTACCGCAAGTGTATAGCTCACCTTGACAATATTATCAAAGTTTATATGACAAAACCTTTTATGCCATAACCAAGTGTCATCAATCCTAGTTATCAAACATGTCATCTCAGTAGGATTCAATTGAAATACATTACCTCTGGTTCTGGATCCTTTTCCAATCAGATTTCCATCTTTATCTTTTATCACACAAGTTTTCTCAGAAAACCAAACTCGATAACCCTTATCAGCCAATTGTCCAATGCTTAGTAGATTATGTCTAAGTCCATCAACAAAGTAAACATCATCAGTGTTAGTCTTTCCATCAAGAGTAATAGATCCTATACCCTTAATAAAACAAGGTGCATTGTTACCAACCCTAACAATTCCTCCATCATAATTATCTAACTTAACAAACTTTCTTTTATCTCCAGTCATATGATGTGAACAACCACTTTCTATAATCCAATCAGATTTCTTTTCAACTTGTGAAACTAATGCTTTTTCTTCCCTTTTATCAGATTCAGAACTTTCTTCTTTAATTGCTACAAATCCTATTTCCTCAAAGTTATCATTATCACTGTCACTTAAATGTTTTTCAATTCCTACTTCAAAATCTTCATCATTTGCATAATAACATTCTTTAGATCTCCTAGGTTTAAAGTTGCTTCTATACTTCTTAACTCTTTTAGGACATTTAGATGCAAAATGACCATATTCTTGACAAGTCCAACATTTAAAGATTTTCTTACCATCTGGTTCTCTTTTTACAAGTAATGCAATACCTTCTTCAATCTTCTTATCTTCCTCAGATCTGCTACTACTGGCATAATCTCCATTCACACTAGTACTTCTTTAGGTCTAATGCTAAGAGCACTGAATGTTGTTTCCATTCTAGGTAGCTCTCCTGATAATCTCAAGTTCATCTATGTTGTTTCTAATCTTCCAAGAAGAGTCTCTCTTGAAAAGTTTGATGTACAAGGTATCACTTGTTCAATCATCTGCGTTGTTTGCTTGAATACTGGTGTCAAAGTTCTCAAAATTTTCCATATCACTTCATTCTCTATCTTATCACCTCCACAAGACTTTATTCCTGTCACAATCTCAGACATCCTACCAATATAGCTTCTAATAGATTCATCTTCCATCATTATGATATCTTCAAATGCACAAATCCAATTATGTAATCTAGCCTTCTTTGCATGTTCATCACCTTCAAAAGTAGAATGTAAAGCTTTCCAAATTGCATGAGATGTTTTCAAACATCTTACCTAACTATATTCATTCCCTAGTAGTTCTGACAAAAGTGCTTCTCTTGCAAGTATGTTACACATGAATAGATCTAGTTCATCTTTAGTTCCTGCCTCTAGATTGTCTTCCTCAATGATAGTCTTCTCATTCTTTGTAACCAACCAATAACTTGGTCCTAAACACAATAGATGTGTCTTCATCTTTTCTTTCCAGCTATCAAAATTTACTCCATCAAACTTAGGGCTTTCTTTTCTGAAATTCACCATGGATCTCCTTAAGTTGTTAAACTTTTCTTTCAAGGACCTACTACTCTGATACCAATTGTTAGAAAGTAAAGATCCCCAAGATAACTAAGAGGGGGGGGTGAATCAGTTATCAGATAATTTATCCATTCAACAACTTTAAATAATATAATCAATGTACTGATCAACCATAGAAAGATAATCATACACAATTGCACAATAACACAAGATATGTTAACTAGGGAACCTCTTGAAAAGAGTAAACCCCGGTGGGAATGATGCCCACAAAATGATGCACTAATCTGAAAGTTCCTTGTTAGAGGATGGACCCTGTTAGGAGTCTTATGAAATACATTCAGTACATATAAATCGATGTTAGGAGATTTTGAATCCCTGTTAAAAGATTCTAACCCGGTTAAGAGTTTATGGAAGATAGAAGGACCCACTGCCCAAACAGCTTCAAGGCAAGATCTCTAAACCCATTGTCCAAAAGATCTTAGAATTATTCAATAGAATAATATGAAATATATTACCTCCTTCACACTGTGCCAAAATTACACTCTCTGCTACACAA
Source organism: Chamaecyparis obtusa (assembly GCA_027943335.1). Taxonomy (NCBI): domain Eukaryota; kingdom Viridiplantae; phylum Streptophyta; class Pinopsida; order Cupressales; family Cupressaceae; genus Chamaecyparis; species Chamaecyparis obtusa. Next base: position 1,384,258 of record BSBK01002633.1, on the reverse strand, counting down.
GATCACAATTCCAGATCTTTGTACTCACAAGTCTTCCTTCATCACTGAATTAGCTCTTTTCTTCACTTCATGCATATATTCGCATCACAATCTTCATAGTGCACATTACAATAAGGAAAAAATTCCTTCTTATATACCAAACTCAAATAATTACAAATGAGTCGGTCCTCAATTACAAAATAATAAATTCTACACGCTACACACAGAATTCACATAAAACTGTCGGCTTCCAGTTACTGTAACTTTCTCCAAACATATCCTCAAAGTTTGCACTATGAACCATGTCATCATTAATGCGTCTCTAACATCCCTTTAACTGTGAAAAATTAGATTCCATCCCAGTTAAGAGATATCCTCCGATTTCTGAACATCGCTACACAGAAACATTGTCTAAACACTGCTTTCACCAAAATGCTCATAACTCTTACAAATGAATGAACTTCTTTTTGTGTTGTTAACCATAGGTTAATAACACACCAAAGCACATACCATCAATTGTGCAAAATCCAATCTGCAATACAACATGTGTGCAAAACAAAACTGTACCTTCTTTCCTGCTAATATCTAGAATATCACTGTGTTGACATCAATGACAATCCAAGTCATGAATGCAACAATAACTGCTACAGAATGACTGTTAAAACACTTTGCATTCATTCCTAACAGTACATGCTTAGTTTTTGAATATAAACCTGAAAAATGTTAAAGTTGCATTGGAGAATGAAGAATGGATAAATGAAATGAATGAAGAGATATAACAGATAGAGAAAAACAAGACATGGACCTTAGTACCTAGACCTAAGGATAAGAATGTTTCTTTTTGGGGAAATTCAACCATATAGCTTATTGAGGTCACCTTTGTCCCAATCACCCCTCCTTCCACATGGTTGAAACCATAAACCATGTTGGCCTCATCAACTAATTCTACTATTTCTTTCATATATCTAAATCCTTATTGTTTGCAACAACAATCTTCAATCATATTAGTAACAATAGATTTAGTTCTTTCAATTATTAATTTCATCTATAAACATTTATCTAATAAAAGAATTATCTTTAGATGCATTTTTATTTGTAACCCAAATAGATTATCTATAGTTAAGTTGACTTGTCTAAGGGTATCAAGTCCTCCATCTCCTTGAAGAAGTGTGATGCTTAGTCAACACTCTTAGTTTTTTTAAGATAACTATGAAAAAAAAACTTATATAAAGGTAAATATGATTTTTATGTAAAATGGTTCTAATAATGAAAAAATGCAAGAGTTTAGAAATCAAGGATGTATGAGTGAAAAAATATTTCAAGAGGCTTAAGAATGTGAGAGGGGGAATATTTTTATAGTTGTCCTTATATAGGAGAGAAAGTGTTAGGAGAAATATGGGATTATAGAAAGTGGTTGGTGATAGTTGGAGGCAATTTGTTCCACATTTCGTAAGTGGGTGTAAATGATGAGGTGAAAGAGTTATAAGTAGAGGAGTGTAGGAGATGGAGAATGTAGAGAATTTTTTTTATTTTAGATAGATTAATAATATTAAATTAATTTAATAGAATAAAATATTAATAAATTAATTAAATAGATCATAATATCCATTTAATTAATAGAAGAAATATGATTAATCATAAGGACATTTTTATGTGTCTACACCCACCAAAAAACCATCATAATTTCCTCCACAAAATATTCTTCAAGACCTAAAAATGGTTATCCATCGCCCTTTGTCTATTGACAACATTGTTATGAGTTTTACTATTCAAAGGAAGCATAAAAAATATCAAGACTCCCTTATACAGATTTTATTGCAATGCTAGGATCAAAACTATGCTCTATTTCTTCATTTTTTTTCTCAAACTACTATTTTGTTTTAACCTGCCAATCAGAAGTGGCAGGAGCAGCTTGCATGTGCACTTCAAATGACTTGCAAGGAAAAATATCAATCTTAAGTGAGCTATGTTGGCTATAACAAGATTTGAAAAACTTTCTAAATATATCCTCTAATGTTGAAGGACACAAGGCCTTACATGAGGAGAAGCACCACAAGTTCTTACAAGAGTATAAGTAGCCACCAAATATAATGCATTAGATTTTATCTTGGGTCTCTCAATTCAAAAACTCAGACCTATAGATATTTTTTTATTATGGTAAAATAAAGTTTTGAAGGGACCTAAAACCCTTTAAAAAAAAAGAGAAAATGAGTTTAACAACATGCATAGAACAAAGTTCAGGGGCCAAAAATACCCACACAACAAAATGTTACCTTTAAGATAAACAGAGAAATAGGTATCCTAAAACCAATAAAAAGACAACACTCGCTTAAACAAAAAGAATACTAAATAGAAAAATAGAGAAAATTGAGCCAAACTAAGCTAGCTCCTTGAGATCCTCTGACATCTTGACCTCCAACTAGGTCATTTATATTTACACCTTCTTGAATTCCATGTACTACAAGGACACATTATCAACCTTCCTCTTCAAGTTTCACTTGTTCCTTTTGTTGGGTCCAGAGGTATTTGGGCCCTTGTTATGATCCAACATGATGATTTTTTTTTCCTAATAAGTCTTGTCGAGGTTTTCCAATAGTTTTTTCATTGCATCTGTAGAAATTTTGATGCTTTTGTGGCTCTGATTCATAACAATTTGGAGGAAATATTTTCCACTCTTCACCATTTTGTCAATCTAAGCCATCTTTTTCTCATTTTCCTTCTTCAGGAACTCCAAATCCTCTACAGTCATTTTAAGACCTTCAACAATAGAGATTTTCTCCTATAGATTCTATAGGTTCTATCCAAAAATAACATCAGTGTCCTTTGAGATCTTGGTGGTTTCATGTGGAATGGGCCCTACAATCTAATTTTCCAAATCCTCAATTTTACTAACCATAGATTTTTTTTATTCATATCTCCTTAATCCCATGCCACAACCACTTGAATAGGGAGAAAGAGTCAATTCAATTTTCTCTAGTGAACATTCTCCATTCTTACCTAGATTTCATGATGCGGGAGCATCTCAAGTCCTTGGAAATCATGTGTCACCAAAAACATGTTTGAAGTTTTTTTGTATTTCTCAGTTCCCACTTTGACCAAGTTTGTTCGGTGTTGCTCGGTTTCCTTTGTTCACTGATGTTGCTTGGTTATCTCTCTGGTGCTCGATGATGCTTTTCTGGTGCTCAATTATCCTTGCTTACCGAGTTGTTTGTTTTGGATTTCTATTGAGGCTGACTCTCACATTTATTATTGGTCATGAATTTAATCTTGGTATTTATCATTGGGAAGCATGTGGAACTAGATCTAGTTGTTCCTTCCATTGATGGTGGATCTGAAGGCCGACTTGTTCGGTAGCATCTTGTATAAATGTAGTTGTTTGGTTAGAGTTTAGGGAGTAGTTTTTGAGGAAGTTCAATTAGAAGATAGAAGATAGAAAATTAGAGATTATTGGTAGATCCTCACATGTTGGAGGACTTATGTACTTGATTGTAATATCTTCCCTAAACTAGGAAGGCCTTACAGCTCGGCATGTATGAATCAAATTGAAGATAATATTTGAAATTTTTTATATTCTCTCTCACTTTTGGTGTGTTTTTGCTTCCACATGTGATCTCTGCAAGGGTGGATCTGGTTAGGGTGTTCCTTTGGCCCCTCTTCCTCCCCCTCCATGCGTCAGGTGGTATCAAAGAGAGGTGAGATCTTGATCTAGGTTTGCAAATCTAGGTTTGAGGGTTCCTTCTTTTCAAACCCTAGTTGAATTATTGTGGGGTAGCACATTGTGATCTAGCCTGTGATTGTAGAGGGTTTCAAGATGGTTTGTGGGAGGTGAGATGTGGATCTAGGATTGGCAGACATGTTGAGAAAACTTTCTGCTATATTAGAAGCTGTTGAAATAGCCCAGAGAAGAGGAAGACATCTTGAAGATGTTAGTGATGATGAAATTGAGGAAGAACAAGTTGATGTAGAACCTGCACTTGTGATGGATCAAGGTGATGAAATATTGTTCAAGGCTTTGAAAAATCTAAAGTCTATACCACACTTTAATCCTCCTAATTATAGTGGAAAATTGGATTCTGCTGAGTTGGTGGATTGGATCACCAAGATGGAGAAGTAATTTGAGTATGAAAATGTACCTAAGGAAAAGAAGGTGAAAATTGCAAGCACAAAGTTGAAAATTCATGCATCCTTGTGGTGGGAACATTTGTAGTTGGACAGAAAAAGGAAAGGCAAAGACAAAATCAAGGTATGGAATAAAATGGTGAATAAATTGAAAGGAAAGTTCTTACCTTGTGATTAACCTAGTTAGGTGAATGCAAAGTTTGAGGCAGAAAGATATCTCGGTAAAATAATATACTGAGGAATTCTATAGATTAGATATCAGATCTGGACATGATGAAGATGATGTGGAAATAATTGCTAGATACCTGCATGGTTTGAGAGTTTCCATCCAAGAAGAAATCAGTTTGGTCAACTTGGAGAACATTGAAGATGCTTATCAATTTGCATTGAAAGTTGAGGAGAAATTGAACAAGAGACATGAGGAAAGACAAAGAGGTAGAGGTGGAAGATTCCTAGAGGAAGGGGTAGATCTCATGGTGAAAATAGTAGATCTGAACTTGAAAAGACAACTCTGGATAAAGGCAAGATCGAGTGGAAAGGTGAAAATTCATCTAGAGGCAAAGGCAATAACTACTGAGGTGGTTATAATAGAGGTGGCTTCCAAAGAACTTGTTACAATTATGGAGAAGAAGGACATAGATCATTTGAGTGTACACATGCAAGTAATAAGGTTGGTAACAATATAAATGCTTTGGTGCAAGAAGAGTCACCGAATGAACCTAAGAAGGAAAATAATTTGATGGTAAGGAGAGCACTTTGGAGTGAAAGTAATAAGGAAGATCCGGTAAGGAAGAGTTTTTTCAAGACCAGATGTAGAGTTTCTAATAAATTTTGGAAGGTAGACAGTGGTAGCTCAGAGAATCTAGCATCTGAGGAAATGGTCACAAAGTTACAGTTGAAAAGTTTGGAACATCCGAAGCCCTATCAAATTTCATGGATCAAAGATGAGCATACACTCTTGGTAAGTGAACAATGTTATGTGAATTTGAAAATTGGAAAGTACTATGATAAGGTCTTATGTGATATCATGCCTATGGATTATTGTCATATTTTGTTAGGTAGACCTTGGCAATATGATAGACATGCTATATATAATGGGAGATTGCATAAATATACTATTTGGGCTGATGGAAGAAGAAGAAATCTTGTTACCTTGGATTGAAGAACCTGTTAGTAATTTTTTCACATCTATGAAATTTTTCTTGATGGAAGGAAGAAAGTTTGTTAAGGATTTGAAGAAGAATGATGTATGTTTTGTTGTGATTCCTAACAAACTGAGAAAGAAAATAGAGGATAGTATACCTGAGGAGATTAATAAGTTACTCACCGATTATAATGAGATCATTTCTGATAATGTACGTGATGGTTTTCCACTGAAGAGAAGCATTGATAATTGCATGGATCTAATCCCTGGACTACTTTACTGAATAAGGCACCACATCACTTGACACCTATCAAGAATCAAGAATTGAGCCAACATATTCAAGAATTTTTGTAGAAAGGTTTGATCAGAGAAAGTTTGAGTCCTTGTGCAATACCTTTTGTATTGGTACCTAAGAAGAATGGAGAATGATGAATGTGTATTGATTTCAGAGAAATCAACAAGATAATAGTGAAATATAGGTTTCATATACCGAGAATGGATGACATAATGGATAGTTTGACTAGAGCAAAGTATTTTACCAAAATTGATCTAAAAAGTGGGTATCATCGTATCAAAATTAGAGAAGGTGATGAGTGGAAGACTTCTTTCAAGACAAAAGAAGGTTTGTATGAGTGGTTGGTTATGCCTTTTGGTTTAACTAATGCACCGATTACTTTTATGAGATTGATGAATGAAGTTTTAAATAAATTCTTGGGTAAGTTTGTGATTTTATACCTAAATGATATTCTGATATTCAGTAAGACCAAAGAAGAACATTTGTTGCATGTTAAACAAGTATTACAGAGGTTGAAAGAAGAAAAGTTGTTGATAAATTTGAAAAAGTATCCATTCATGAAAGAGGAGACTGTGTATTTGGGATTTGTGATTTCAGCTAATGGTTTAAAAATGGATCCTGAAAAGGTTGAAGCTATTTTGAATTGTCCTACACCTGATAATGCTAGTGAGGTAAGATCATTTCACCACTATAACATTTGGGGTCAAATTTCAATGCCAATTTGTGACACCACTACAATTTGTGTTTGTTTTTTGTATTTTTTTTTTGCAAGTGCCCGCGATGGTGTCGTAATAGTGATGATATCATCGTAATTGTGACACCCATTTGGTTATAAACAAAAAAAAAAAAGTGTCATTTGTAATTTGTGAATTCAAAGAGATGCCGCAAAGATGACATAGCACTTTTGTGTGGCACGAAGAGGGCATTCCAATTTGGCGTGCATGAAGAGGTTAGCACCCATGTGTGGGAAGAGGGCATTGGCACTTGAGGTAGGCATTCAAGCTTTGTCTTCTCATTAAATCAATTTTAGTGGCATTGTTTACATCTTAGCATTGTTAATAGTGGCATTGTTTACATCTTAGCATATGGAATGCTTGATGACCCGCAAGCTTTGAGAGCTAGGGCATTGTTGCTATTACCTTCAAGGCATTGTGTGAAGTGTTTGATCTCTCTTTATTTTTTTTTCTATTGATATTCACTATGTGCGTACTCCCCGTTTATGATCATTTCACAAGGAAATGTCTTGATGGCTCACGGGCTACAAGCTAGGGCATGATACATTATTCATGAGCTCACTGTTTAATATTGGCATTGTTTACATCTTTTCATTTGTAATGCTTGATGACCTACGAGCTTTGAGAGCTAGGGCATCGTTGCTATTACCTTCAAGGCATTGTGTGAAGTGTTTGATCTCTCTTTATTTATTTTGCTATTGATATTAACTATGTGCGTACTCCCCGTTTATGATCATTTCATGAGGAAATGTCTTGATGGCTCATGGGCTGCAAGCTAGGGCATGATACATTGTTCACGAGCTCACTGTTTAATACTAGCATTGTTTACATCTTTTCATTTGGAATGCTTGATGACCTGTGAGCTTTGAGATCTAGGGAATCATTTCTATTACCTTCAAGGCATTGTGTAAAGTGTTTGATCTCTTTTTATTTATTTTGGTGTTGATATTGACTATGTGGTACTCCCCGTTTATGATCATTTCATGAGGAAATATCTTGATGGCTCGCGGGCTGCAAGCTAGGGCATCATACATTATTCATGAGCTCACTATTTAATATCTGGCCAGGCCATGTAAATGGTACCAGGCCAACCCAATCAGCCCAACAAAATGTGTCATGTTTATCTTTGTCAAATACACTCATTCACCATTTTTTTCTTGTTCTTCACACAAATATTGCATCAAAAGTAATTGTAAACAATGATTCAAAGAAAAAAGAAACAACTACAATAGATCAGACCCCAAAAGAATAAAGTCAACTACAATAGTTCATAGTCTTAATGAAATAAATAGTGTATAAAACAATATATGGTGCAAAACAACAGCAAGCATGCAATGACAGCAATAACATTGCATGATAAAATTCAATACTCTTAGTTTTTATTCAAATTTATTCGAAACTCCTATCAGCTCATTGTCCAATAGTTAAACTAACCTATGACTTCAAAGGAGGAATTATGAAATATAGTTGTAGGTAGTTATCTCTTCTATAATGAAAATGGTACCAGGCCAACCCAATCAGCCCAACAAAATGTCTCATGTTTATCTTTGTCAAATACACTCATTTACCATTTTGTTCTTGTTCTTCACACAAATATTGCATCAAAAGTAATTGTAAACAATGATTCAAAGTAAAAAGAAACAACTACAATAGATTAGACCCCAAAAGAATACTGTCAACTACAATAGCCCACAGTCTCAATGAAATAAATAGTGTATAAAAAAATATTTAGTCTTAATAAAATCTTATAAAACAACATATATTATGTGAAGTGTTCAATCTTTCTTTATTTGTTTTGGTGTTGGTATTCACTATGTGGTACACCCCGTTTATGATCATTTCATGAGGAAATATCTGGATGGCTCATGGGCTGCAAGCTAGGGCATCATACATTGTTCATGAGCTCACTGTTTAATATTGGCATTGTTTACATCTTTTCATTTGGAATGCTTGATGACCCGTGAGCTTTGAGAGCTAGGGCATCGTTTCTATTACCTTCAAGGCATTGTGTGAAGTGTTTGATCTCTCTTTATTTATTTTGTTGTTGATATTCACTATGTGGTACTCCTTGTTTATGATCATTTCATAAGAAAATGTCTTCATGGCTTGCGGGCTGCAATCTAAGGTATCATGCATTGTTTATGAGCTCACTGTTTGACCACCCCACATATATATATATATATATATATATATATATATATATATATATATATATATATATATATATATATATATATATATATATATATATATATATATATACTTCAAAGGAGGAATTATGAAATATAGTTGTAGGTAGTTATCTCTTCTATAATGATGGAGGAGTGAAAGGTAATGATCAATGAGGTTGCTGCTATTAGATCATACATTAACACACTTACTATTTTGAATTTGAGCTTGGGCATCATACAATGTTATTGTTGTCATTGCATGCTTGTTGTTGTTGTGCACCATATATTGTTTTATACACTATTTATTTCATTGAGACTATGAGCTTGGTTTTTCTTTCAGAAGTGTATGGCTTGACTATGCACATGCATAATTGTAGATGAGGATCAGTAATAGGATGTCATTCATTGCTTAGATATTTTTTATCTAACCCCCATCTCTCTTTTCTTTGCAGGTTCTGGATCACACAGGGGCACACTAGATTCATACGCGGGTCAAAAATTCATCACTTCAAGCATTGTATGGCACCCTTATTATTTATGTTCATCCTCTTATGTATGCCTATACTCTTACATTTTCTTATAAAATTTATTTTCCTTGTATAGTATATACAAGTTATTTTATATATATATACATGTAATCTTTAGATGCAAAAAAAAATTCCTTTACATGTATCTTTGCATGAAATGAATATAAATTAAACAAGATCATCTAATAATGCAAACTATGGTACTATAGTCACTCATCTAGTTATTAGCTCCCCAAACCATTACTAAGGATTGAACATAAGTCTAAGTCCCCAAATCTATTGTTCTATGTGTATAAAACAATATATGGTGCACAACAACAGCAAGCATGAAATGGTAGCAATAACATTGCATGATGCTCGAGCTCAAATTCAAAGAAGTGAGTGTATTAATGTGTGATCTAATAGTAGAAACCTCATTGATCATTACCTTTCACTCCTCCATCATTATAGAAGAGATAACTACCTACAACTAGAGCATCATGCATTGTTTATGAGCTCACTATTTGAGCACCTCATGTCCCTATTTGATTGGCTAGTGCTCAAATAGTGAGCTCATTAATTTCAACACCCATTTGGTTATAAACAAAAAAAAAGTGTCATTTTTAATTTGTGAATTTGAAGAGCTACCGCGAAGACAGCACTGCACCTTTGTGTGGCATGAAGAGGGCATTCAAGTTTGGTGTGCCTGAAGAGGCCAGCACCGTGTGGGAAGAGGGCACTGGCACTTGAGGTAGGCATTCAATCTTTATCTATTTGATCATAAACGGGGAGTACCACATAATGAATATCAACAACAAAACAAATAAATAGAGAGATCAAACACTTCACACAATATATGTTGCTTATAGCTCATAGTCAACTACAATAGCTCACAGTCTCAATGAAATAAATAGTGTATAAAACAATATATGGTGTACAGCAGCAGCAAGCATGCAATGACAGAAATAACATTGCATGATGCCCGAGCTCAAATTCAAAATAGTAAGTGTATTAATGTATGATCTAATAGCAGCAACCTCATTGATCATTACCTTTCACTCCTCCATCATTATAGAAGAGATAACTACCTACAACTAGGGCATCATGCATTGTTTATGAGCTCACTGTTTGAGCACCTCATGTCCCTATTTGATTGGCCAGTGCTCAAATAGTGAGCTCATAAATTGCGACACCCATTTGGTTATTAAAAAAAAAAGAAAAAGAAAGTGTCATTTTTAATTTGTGAATTTGAAGAGTTGTTGCAAAGATGGCACTGCACTTTTGCACAGCGCGAAGAGGGCATTCAAGTTTGGCATGCCCGAAGAGATAGGCACCGCGTGGGAAGAGTGCACTGGCACTTGAGGTAGGCATTCGATCTTTGTCTATTTGATCATAAATGGGGAGTACCACATAGTGAATATTAACAACAAAACAAATAAATAGAGAGATCAAACACTTCACACAATATATGTTGCTTATAGCTCACAGTCAACTACAATAGCTCATAGTCTCAATGAAATAAATAGTGTATAAAACAATATATGGTGCACAATAGCAGCAAGCATGCAATGACAAAAATAACATTGCATGATGCCCGAGCTCAAATTCAAAATAGTAAGAGTATTAATGTATAATCTAATAGCAGCAACCTCATTGATCATTACCTTTCACTCCTCCATCATTATAGAAGAGATAAATATCTACAACTAGGGAATCATGCATTGTTTATGAGCTCACTATTTGAGCACCTCATGTCCCTATTTGATTGGTCGGTGCTCAAATAGTGAGCTCATAAATAATGCATGATGCCTTAGCTTGCAGCCCGCAAGCCATCAAGACATTTCTTCATGAAATGATCATAAACGGGGAGTACCACATAGTGAATATCAACAACAAAATAAATAAAAAGAGATCAAACACTTCACACAATATATGTTTCTTTATAAGATTTTATTAAGACTAAATATATTTTTTTATGAGCTCACTGTTTGAGCACCTCATGTCCCTATTTGATTGGTCGGTGCTCTATTTTTTATATTGATGTTATTAGATATTTGAGTACCCTTTATGGAGTACCTTCACATGCCAAAAGGATAGGGTAGGTTGCTTTGGAAGGTATATGACTGTTTACACTATTTCTCAGATTTTTAAGGCCTAAAACTCATGCATTTACAAAGGAAGTACTAACAAGTCAAACTCCTAGGCTCCAAGTCTTTGCACCATGTCATGAATAGGTTCAAATCAAAATAATATGAATTCAATTTAACTCCAAGAGGTTTCTAGATACAAAAGCTCCAATTTGTGCCCTCAAAACCCTTAAATCTAGGGCTTCCTCAATGTCACATTTCCCATGGTTTCTTGTAACAAATAATGGTTGATTCACCTTGTACTGAACATGTCTATACATTTTCAATCATAAAATATTGCCTTTGTTTGGCCAGAACTCTCTATCCTTCAGCCTATCCTCGAAATTCACTTAGTTTCTTAGGATTCCCTATGGTGATCACCACAACAATCAATCAAACTTGCATTTTCAAAGCTAGAGGATTATAACACATGTTAATTGGATGTCATTCTATGAGAAATAGTAATCTACATTCATAGAATGACATTCATAATAAAAGAAACTCAAGAAAATAGTCCTAATTTAGATTTTCAATGATTGTACAGTCCCAAAATAGAATAACAGTGACTAGAATAGAATTCTCAGAGCATGAATGACTTCAAAGTCATGAAATATAAGGATCAAAACATTATAGAAAACATTCCAACCATTAACAACTTTGAATCATACCAAAAATCCTTTCAAATTTGCAAGAAAATTAGACTTTTATTTGCTGATATTTTCCAGATTCTACCTAGGAATAAACAGCTTCTAAAGTTCTCAGAATTGATCTTGAGATTAGTCCCTCCTTTGTGAATGAATTATTATTGAAGTAGTCTGAGATATTCCTTAAGATTTTCTATAGAATTCTACTCCAGAATTTGCTTCTATGTATACTGTAATTAAGACTGAGATTCAAAGTTGATGCCCTTCTATGGAGGACTTCGCTTTATCTACAATGTCTGAATTGACTGTTGTTTAATGGAATCTAATGTTGTCCTATGCATCTAATGCTGCTAATGTTGTTTTTTAATGGCATCTAATGCTATTGTTTAATTGCATCTAATGAATTGACTGTCGTATAATAGCTTGATCCTCTAATTTATAACTTCCTCTAAGTCTGTTCAACCAACTTTGGTGGTTGGAAAATTATATTAAGACTAATTAAACATAAAAATCCCTTTTCCCTCCTTTTACAAGTGACCACTGTTATTCAAAAATTTGAATTAACAACATTGCAAATGAAGAATTTCTTAAGATTTTTGAATCCTAAGACCTTGGGATATGATCTAAATAAACTTATTAAACCTTATTAAAACCAAATCTAAACTATTATAAGCTTGCAACTAAAAAACTCATCCTAGACTCCTAAATTGGTCCTAAGGCTTATTAGGCTTTTAAGGGCTTATTGCCAATTTATTACAAGTATTAACCTTATAGGTCATTATAGGCTCCAAAATGCTCTAATTAACATCATTGGATATCTTCATGTTCACTAATGTTTTTTTGATCTCCATAGGTTTTGTGAACTCCTTATGTGCTCTAGGTGCCCCTGCACCACTATGTGCTTTGAGCCAATGAAATTTTTATCATCATGATGAAGTAATAATCTCCCTATTCAGTTTTAATTTTATAGTGAATTCATGATTTATAATTCAATTGTAGCAGCTCAATGTGTTTGAACTCAAGAATACCCCTTACTTGGTTTCCTACAAAGCTTTTGGTGAAATCTATCAAAAAATGAGAAGCTATGAGAAGGTGACATGAAGCTAATGAAAGGAGGCATCTCCAATTTGTTTTGTAGATATGCACATTAAGGATCATGTCAGATAATACAAGGGAATTCGATCAAAATAGGGAGATAATCGCTAGAGTGTTGTCTAAATTTCAAAGAGAAGTCGATGACAAATGTTATTGTCCATGCAAGAGTTGTAATGGCTTAAAGACAACAAGAATCAAAACCAAAATAGCAAAGAGACATTGTAGGGAGAATGGTCACATGGAAGGGGGGTTTGATTATAATCCAATGGTAAGTTGTTTGTTATATTATTTTCACAATTAATATACATATGAACCATGGAAGGAGGTTTGATTATCATCATTTTTATATAGGTCAATCTTCCTAGTGTGAATATAGAGGAACATAGAGGTGTGAGTATTGAAGTTGAAGATCATGATCTCATGAAAGATGACGATCATGTGTCAGAAAACACATTTGAAGATGATGGTATGAATTCATTGATCATTGACACATTTGGTATTGGTGTTGCTAGTGCTACTACTGCTACTAATGATGAGGATGACATTGACAATGTCCATGATATACCTCTACTTGAGAAGGTGGACATGGCCTTTTACGAAGGCTACCAATCTACTCTTCTCTTTGTTGTATTATTGTTGGTGAATTTGAAGGTTATGAATAGTTTATCCAACATAGCAATGTCACGTATGCTAAGATTTGTCATATATGTCATTATAGTCTATAAAAGTTGAAACATGTATCATTAAGATTGTTTAGAGTAATGACTTATATTATTTGTTGCAAATTGATAGGTGACTTTCTGTTACCACCATCAAATATTCTCCTTCACTCGTACTAAGAATTATGTGCCACTATGAAACATATTGGAATGGAGTATCAAACAATAGATGCTTCTCTTGAAGATCATATTATTTATTATAAAAAACATGAAAATGCAACAGAATGCCCTGAATGTCATACAAGTAGATATCGAGATGATTAAGTGACAAAAAAGGTGTCTCGCAAGGTTCTTTGTCACATCCCCATTATTCCACATTTGAAATGATTATTCAGGTGCAATAGCTTGGCACAATTTATAGATTACCATGCATGTGGTAGGAGTCAAGATGACATTATTCGAATGTTTATGAATAGTTCATCATTTATGGACATAGAGGAAAAGTGGTCACACTTTAAAGAGGAACCGTGAAATCTCAAGCTTTCTCTGGCAACAGACGGTGTCAATCCACATGGAGAGAGGAGATCCATTTTCTCGGTGTGGCCTATTTTTGTTATAAACAATAACCTTCCTCCATGGATATCAATAAAGAGGGAGAACATTATATTGGCAATGATTGTTACAGGTATCTTATTAATGGCCACAATAATTATCTGATGTTGTTGTTAATTCAACTAGGTAAGTACCAAGTGAAAGATATGAATGTATATATTGTGCCTCTTATCGACGAGTTGTTGGTGTTATGGAATGGTTTCACTATGTATGACATCTCCCGACCAATTGGACAAAGAGAATTTGAATTCCATGCAATGTTTTTGTGGACAATTCATGATGCTCCAGGGTTGACACATTTTTGTGGTATGTTATGGTGAATTCTAGTTGTACGGGATAATTCAAATTTTAAAAATATATATATTTAATCTAATTTTGTCATTATCTTGTAGGTCTTCAAACAAAGGGAAAATTTTCATTTCCAATGTGTGGTCCAAAGATGAAATCCTGTCATTCCAAAATTTTAAGAAAATAGGTGTTTGATGAGTATAGGCAGTTCCTCCCCATAAATCATAAGTATCGAAGTGTAGAAAGTCATATTTTCAATGGGAAAAAAGAGACTACATCAAAGCCCCAAAGAATGACACCTCACTTATGGTAGTTGGAATATAATAGAATTCAAGGTAATATCGTTCCACGTAATGGTCAATGTTTGGAAAATATATATTTTGATTGTGGTTTGTTGGCTAATTATGTAGTTGATGATCTTGAAGGTCATGAAGGTGTCACCGACCAGCTTCCAAACAGACTAAAATATTATCCTAGAGAATTTAGTAGGCTGCCCTACTATGAACATTTACAAATTGTGCATTTATTTGATACTATGCATATTGGAAAGAATGTAATAGAGATGTTGTGAAAATTATTGGACGGAAGGTGTGACAAAGAAAAACTTGGAAAAATTTGTAGTGACATTCATAATTCTAATCATGCAATGAAAAATATCATTGAATCAAATAGCAATGGAGACCGGATTAATGCAAGTGCTCTTCCTTGGTTATTAACAGAGCAACAAAGTAATGTCATAAAAGAAGTGATCTAAAAAATTTGATTTCCTACAGGATTTGCTATAGATATAAGCAATCTCATATCAAAGAAAAATGATTTTAGGTTAGGGATGAAAACACATGATTGGCATACCTTCATCAAAGTAAGTCATAGTCTTTTGTATTTACAATATATTTGTGTAATTGCATTCAATTTTCATTGTATGAAATAATCAGTTGACAATTGTTGCAGTATTTTCTACCCCTATCTCTCCTAGAGAACTTCAACAATAATATCAAACAAGTGATATATGATCTTGGAAAATACATGAGGTAAGTAGTGATATTTGTTCAATATTTCAAACAAGTAATATATTGTAAAGTCTCATATTTATATATTTACGTCTTGAATCCCTTGTAGGTGGTTGTTGTGTGTGTGAAAATTATACCTGATCTGTAGACACAACACTCAGTAAAACATTAGAGGTTAGCAAAAATCAAAATCGTGCAAAATTGAAATCTAATCTAACCAAGCGATTTACTGTCTTCTAGTAGGTGCGAGATTAATGTTCTCAGATTATTATCAAGATCAGTGACCTAGACGACACCTAAATGAAGGATTTGAATGCAAAAGATGGATATGAAATTGAATGCAATTAATCTATATTTTTGATATTTTCTATGCAATAATAATTGTAAAAACTGATATGAAATCTATGCTAAATGAAATTGATATGCTATGAATGCTATTGAAAATTGATATGCTATGAATCTAAATGAATGCAAAAAAAAATAAGATTGATCTCACAAAGATGTCGATTCGCAAGAGCTTTGATTCTTCAATTCCAATTCTCCAGCGTGATTGTGCAAAATATGAGATCCTGTGGATGCAAATTTGAGAGATGATTGAGAGATGAATTATGAAGAGATGAGCCTTATTTTTATAGAAATCCAAGGCTTTGGAGGTGCATGGAAAAAAGCCATAAATCACTCAAATAACTCAACTTGATTTTTGAATTATTTTTAAATAAAAGATAATTACCTCACAAAAACATGCAAAAGCTAAGCTTTAACTCAAAATAGAGTTTAGCTTTAATTGATAATTGATAGTTGTTTGCTTTTATGATTGTGCATGTTTTATTTATGAATTAATTTAATAATAAAGTGATTTATTTCCAACTTAACTGCTTTTAAAATAAAACAATTGATTTATGGGTTAATCAATTATTTAATCAAACTTTTATTAAAAACTATATTATTAAATAATGACAACTTGCTTTAATTAATTAAATAAGAATTTAATCAATTATTCATATGATATTAGATTTATTGTCAAAATTAAATAATACAATTAATAATAGATAGAATTAAATTTAATTACACAATTAAGTGGCAAGATATTAAATCTAATTAATTAAATATAAAAATATTCAATTAATCAAGCTTTAGGATAAATGTGATTTATTGCCAAATAATTATAAAATTAAAGATAATTATGATGATTAAGAATATTACTAGGAATATTCTCCGATGCAAAATTTAAGATAATCAATTATAATTCGATGATGTTTAGATGTGCCTTAGATTAGGACTTTGATGTCGATTTCATATGATTTGATGATATAGGAGGTTAATGAACTTATAGCCCATTTTTGGGGTATTACATTTTGCCCCTCTTTGAATTACTGTGTGAAGCGCAGTGGTTCAAAGATAGTCTGTGTTTGATAGAGATATGAAACTGATTCAAAAGATAAACTGATCTCAAGATAGAAACTGATTGAAAGATATTGAGATAGGAGTTGATTGATATTGATTTGATATGGAGATAATAGGTCTTGAATGACCAAAGATAATGTTCACTATAGCAGTGATGAACCTATGATTGCGAAAAAGTGTCAAAATGCCTGATTCCAAACCTTAGGATTGCAAAGAAGTGAGTGACCCGTTCTAGACTCGATTGTCTTAGCAGAACTAGCAAGTATCACATCCAAACCCTTCAGTTGCCGAAGAACCAAGGAAAGAACACTATGATCTGATGGTTGTAAAAACTAATACAGTTTACAAGATTAGGAGAATACCAGATTGATATGGATCGATGAATCTGATATGCCCCAAGTGATGATAGATTTGCCTCGAGCGATGAGGTCTTTTGATGAATCAGCGACTAGACGTGATTGTTGTCTTGATCACTGATGAAAGATATTGATAGATTTGATTGATAGAATTTGATTTACAGACTTTGAATGATGTGCAATACCATGCCCCCTTCGGGATTAAAATTGAAATCTGACAAGAAAAGTCAGCGTTATAGTTTAGAAGCATGTTAATTGATTTGAGAAGTGTGGTGAAACACATTCAAGAACACATTCTACATTGTTTGGAGGTCCTAGAGATCGAATTTGACTAGGTTTGACCATAAGTTGACCATGGTTGACCAAGTTGAAATTTTGATAGTTTGATGGAAGATAATCAGTTAAGTTGAATACTGGATTTTTGTGATGATTGAAGGTTGAATATGCAAGCAGTTAATAATATGAATGATCTCAAATTTTGATTTTGATCCCGAAAAAGGATTCTACTTGCTGCTTCGTTGGAGGAACCTTCGTGTGAGATTCAGCTCTTGTTAGATTTGAAGAATTGATATGAAGAATCATTTAAGCATTGAAGTTCGTTTAATCATTGTGAGATCATGCAAACATGCAAAATGCCATGAGACATGCAAAATGAAATGCAACCTAAGACCTAGGACCTAGTCACTGATCATGTGTCGATTTGTTATCATCATTGAACTTTTAGGTAACCGGATAAATCAATACAATGCCCACTAGCCATGAAACCATAGACATATGAATATTGATTTGTATGCGCAAGAATCAATACAACACCCACTGGTCAACAACCATGGATATATGAATATTGATTTTGTTTTCAAAATGTCGAATTAGATATAAGCACCAAGGCACAAGCGCCAGGATGACCTGAATATCATGTCCATTTTGATATAGCAATTTGTACAAGCATCAAAACATAAATGTTGTGATGACCTGAGTACGCCTTGCGTTGCAAACACATCAAATAGTCAAGAGATCATTCTAAATCCAATGTGAATTACCCGTAGTGACCCTTTATCGTTCACATCCTTAGGCAAGATTGCGTTCACAGTAGGAGAAAGAACTTACTCAAAAAGACAATAGTGAGATCAAACTTCCTTGAATTGTTTTTGGGTATCAATGGTCGAGGTACACATGGCCATCCAATTCGAAATAGAGGCTCTTACAGTCAGACACCATTTCAATCCAAAATTTCTAAAGTTGTTAGATTTTCACATACAAGCAGAAGACAAAGAAAAGATTATGCCCCCAGTCATCACTCTCTAAATCCTGTAAAAGACATCATTGAAGAGCTCGAAGGGACACAATATGCAAAAATCTCAATGTGAATCAGTAAGCCTACAAGGAGATAAAAGCAAGAAAAGCACAGATTGTTTTCAGTTTGAGTTTGATGTTTGATTGCGTTGTTATAGATGCAAAATCCTTTCTGGAGACAAGACTGACTGATTGACTCACATGAAGCTTCAAAGGACTCTGACTAGATAGGAAATGTCTAAGATACATGGGAGACCATAGGATATGACATTGATTGCCCCCAAATTTGAACATTGGTAGGATACAGACGCTTGAGCTGATTGGTGTACAGACTGACTTATTGAAACCAGGATATGCAGAAATAAATCGGGAGATATGTACAAACTAAAGCAAGACTGAAAGCTGGGAAAGACCAAGATTGTGCTGATAGATGGAGCATTTTGGAACAAGTGGTGCCTGTTTGCCAGATTTTCACCATCTTGGTAGAGATTCTATTTTTGCTACCAAGGCACCTGTTTCCAGGTTTTCACCAAGGCACTTTTTCTTCTTTTTTTCATTTTTTTGTATTTTTTATTTTTTCAATTTTTTTTTTGAATTTTTGGATATTTTTTGATTTTTTTGTACTTTTGATATTTTTTGATTTTTTTTTGTGAATCATCAAGGCACCTATTGCTAGGTTTCCACCAAGATGTTTATTTTTTCAGGACTTTTTCTGATTTTTAAGATTTTTTCAAGACATTTACCAAGCACTGAATGCCTTAGGTGTAGAATTTCTTCAGATGGAGAACATTGATTGGTTCTCAAAGCTGTTCTCCTTTAGTTGTTGAGAGTTGATAGGCACCAGAGCCAAAAGTAGCGGTGATAACAAAGGGACCCAACCAATTGGGTTCAAACTTCCCCTTGCGTTCTCGATGTGATTGATTTTTAGGATTTTCTCTCAACACTAGATCGCCAACCTGAAATTCTTTATGTCTAACTTTCTTGTTGTAGCCTCTAGACATTCTTTTCTGATACACTCTGAGATGATCATACGCTGCTTGTCTGTGCTCATCTAGTAGTTCAAGTTCTTGTAACCTCGACACTCTATAGTCTTCATCAGTGACAAGTCCATGCATTCTGATCCTGAGTGATGGGATTTCAACCTCAATAGGCAGTACCGCTTCGGACCCATAAACTAAAGCGAAAGGTGTAGCCCCTGTAGGTGTTCTGATACTTGATTTGATACTTATTTTGATAATTGTTCTGATACTAGTTCTGATGCTTGTTTTGATACTAGTTTTGATACTTGTTCTGATAATTGTTCTGATACTGGTTCTGATGCTTGTTTTGATACTAGTTTTGATACTTGTTCTGATAATTGTTTTGATACTAGTTCTGATACTGATTCTAATACTGATTCTGATAATGGTTCTGATACTGATTCTGATACTGATTCTGATAATGGTTCTGATAATTGTTCTGATACTAGTTCTGATACTGATTTTGATACTTGGTATACTTGATAGCATCTTTTTCTATTTGCAAACTCCCAAGCAAGATCATATCGTGCAGTCCCAATGTCTAGCAAGGTGGAGAACAAGAGGGATTAGTAAGCTGGTGGAAGAGATGGAAGATAAGAGAATGAAGGAAAATGAAGGGAAGAAAATCCTCAAGGGGAAACTCCGCAAGAATACCCAAGCTAGGGAAAAATTGTCATGTAAAGTGCATTTGGACAAGCAATGAAACGCTAGCATAGGATAAGCACAAAATTATAATGCAAGAGTAGGAAAGGATGCAATCCAAAGGAGTAGACATGTCAAGAGGCTTCATAGCACCGTGTTTTACTCTTTCTTTCTTAGATCAAGACCAAAGGGGAAAAGGATAGCGAAAGGCTAAAATGAATGGAGGAAGATGGATATGAAGGCTAAACATGGAAGGAATGAAAGCAAGATCATCGTAAGATAACTCACAAAATAGCCAAATGTTCGTGTATAGATCAACATTGTCAAGATCAAAGAGAGAAGATGGAATGGATGAAATATGTAGAAGAATTACGCATGATGCCTAATTGCCAGGTTTTCATCATGGTACTTATCCAAGGCACCACAAGGGAGTGGTTTTCACCATAGGACGAATTTATTTCTCTTTACTTTTGCTACCAAGGTGCCTGTTTCCAGGTTTTCACCAAGGCACATTTTCAATTTATTTTATTTTTCATTTTTTTTTTGGAAGAAGGCAAGCTTTTTAGATAATGCTCCTTGAAAGGATAAACCATGATATGCCAAGGATTCAAAATAACACGCTCAAAGATGCTGATAGGGAAAGGGAGATGGAAGAGAAAAATGGAGGATAGGGTTTTATGTAAAACGAGTGAGGTTGGAAGATAGGAGGAATAGGCAAATGAGGAAAAAGGATAGAAGGTAGAAGGTTAATGAATGGAAGGATTGTGAAAGGGTAGATGGAAAAGAAGGCAAGTTCAACATCAACACATACCTTGAAGGGTGGCGAGAGGATGGAGGAATCATGAATGAAGGAATACGTGAAGGAATATGGCGAATGTTTAGTAGAGGTTGTGGTTTAGGCGCATGGAATGGAAGAATATTTTTGGAGGGAGATGAAGTGGAAGCCTTTGGAAGCTTGAATGTCAATTTCACTTTTTGCTCAACACCAGACTCTTTCAAGAGAGACTTTGGAATCCATATAGCTGTAGGTTTTTTATTTCTTTTTGATGATCTAGAGAGAATATCTTCAATGATAGATTTTGGAACCCATATTTGTCTTGTAGTTTTTTTCTTAGATATCACTTTTGACTTTATGTTTCCATGTCTATTAGAGGAGACATGGTGATTTTCTTTTTTTGATGGATTCTTGCATTGCTTCTTTTTCTTGTATTGAACATTCAAGTTACTTCTAAAAAACTTGGGATTTGGGGAAGAGGGAGGATATGACTGGTTTAGATGGGTGGGTGGATGAAAAGGATTCAAGGGTATGCATCTATGTTGATCTTGAGGAAAGATGGGAGATGGAGGTATGTAAGGACCTAAGATGGATGGCAAATTAGGAGAGTTAGGAGGGGAAAGTGAAGGGACATAAGGACCCAAGATGGAAGGAAGGTGTGAAGCTCTTAGTAGTGGTGGAAGAGGTCCAAGGATGGAAGTGGAAGATGCAAAAGGATAATTAATAAGTTCATCAGCATCTATATGACAACCAAGGATAGCAGCATCTTCAGAGTGAGCAGTAGAATTTTCAATAGAATCGTGGACATCTTGAATATGAGCACCTTCTTTGATAGGATTGTTCAAAGCTTGCAAAGACTTAAGAAGAGTAGAAAGTGGAAGTGAACATGGAGTGGTAGAACAAGAAGATGAAAGACTTTGATCTTGACAAGGATCTTCGGATAGCATAAGCGCATAATTTTTCTCTTGTTTTTCAATAGGCTTAACATTGGAAGGAACACCATTTTTACCAACCTTAATGGAAGTATCATCTTTGAAAAGTGCAAGCGTAGTAAGGTCATTTTGATTGTCAATAAGCTCATTAGTGTAAGTAGTAGCCTGATCTTGCTTAAGAGAAGACTTAAGACATGGTGGAATGCATGAAAAAGGGTGTATAGGATCAAAAGAACCATGAAGCGGATAAGAGACATCGGGAAAAGGAGTGGATAACATGGAGGGTTCTTGATCTTGATCTTTCTTTATGTTCTTTTCTTCATCATTTTTAGAGTCCTCTTGACCTGGAGCCACTTCTAAGCACAAGCAAGCATGTTGGGATTGTATGGATGACTTTGGAAGAGATGGTGGAGGACTAGCTGAAGTAGGGATTATAGCATATGAAGGCTTAGGCTCTTTAGATTTATCATTATTGAAAGTCTTTGCAGCCAAGTGAAGGTTAGTTTGAGTTTCTTTAAGAGGCAGCCCTGGAGGATAACTATAGGGAACCACATGAAAAGTATCAAGGCTTGTGTCAGATGAAGGTTCTGTGAAAGATTTGAAAGACTCGGAAGCTTTAGGAAATGTATGGGTATTGGAGGAAGTAGGGGATGGAAGGGAACCATCACTAGACAAAGGTTCAACATTAACATGATCTTGCTTGAGAAGATAATCTTTATTTTCAGCAGGAGAGTCCTTAGGAGAAGGATTCTTATAATATTGACGTTTCAAGCTAGCATGATGTATTTTATAGTCCTCAGCAGTAGTAGATGGATCATCATCAAGGTATTGTCCACAAAAGCCATCAAAGTCTTTCAAAATCAGAATCATATGGATCACCATCATGATCTATCCAATGTGACGGCCCATTTGTAGTAAGCAGAAATGAACGATGAGGAGGACTCTTAGGAACAGAGGTGTCATAGGTATCATTACATTGTCTATCATCATAGTCATCAGAGTCTTCAAAGCTAGATGTGTCACTCTCCGTGGAAGAGGTATCATATTGCTCAATTTTTTTCCGGGGGCATGGTGACATGTACAAGTCTTTATCAAATGGAAAAGAGTATAGAGGTTCCTTTTCTTTCCCAAGTTTGTCAAGATGGACTTGCATAGCATGTATCTGTTTCATTATAGTGGCGATCAGAGCTTCTTCCTCTTGTTTACTAATTCTTTGAGACATGTGTACTGATTCTCAATAGCTATTGCTCTATTCCTGACACAATGATATTTTTGACAGATTCTGGAACTAGGCTGGAAACATTGGATATCTTGCAATTTGACAATTTCTGACAACTCTCTCAAATTTTTTTCAAACGACACTCTGTAGACTCGTACGACACTGGGTAGTCTATGAAATGATAGTTGCTAAACTCATACGACAATTGGGTAATATTGAAATGACACTTGACAAAACTCATACGACTTTTGACTTCTTGAAATGACTTTTGACTCCAGAAAAGATTTTATGTCAATTTTTGCAAAATTTAAGGTCTTCAGTTTTGATTGTTTGCAAATTGTACTGTCTAGATTTTGAAGGTTATACCAGATTTGATCATTTTTAATAGCCAAGTAGATAAATAAGCACGCAGAACAGCAAGCAAGTGATTCCAAGCACGTCTGAAAACAATGAACAAGGGCAAAAGCAACCTTGCGCATGAACAATCAAGTGACCAAATTGTGCTAATCCCTGAGAGTACTAATTGTGTATGTTCTGAAAAGTTTTGCAATAACACACATATACCTGAGAATGAAAAAATTGGCCTCTCTAGGGTTTTTAGTAATGGTTTGACTTTGCAACTTTTATGATTCAAAGGGGTGAACTCCAATCCCGGTGCACCAGGGTTTTGACACAGTCCGAGAACTTAATCTTCAAGAGCTGCTAGGGAGATCTGACAACCCAACAATGAACCATACCCATGGAGATTTCTTCCACAAGGATATTTATATAGCGGCTGTCACTACCATGGCAAAAATGGCTATTATCGCTTGAGGTTCCGTCAATGCAGTTTTCCCTGTGAAGGGATTGTCCGCTATGGTTAACCCTCTCTAAAGATGACTCACAGATTTATACCACAAGGGGACTTGGCTCCAGATTCAAAGTTTTGACACCTCTTCACTTTTAACCCAAACAAAACAAGCAGATTAATCCGACACACTAAGACAAAGTTTTGTTCCACCAAGGTCTATGATATCAACTCCACGTGATCTATCAACCTCTCTGGGGAGAGAATGTATCAATCAATAAGAGAAGACACACTAACCAATTTTGATTCACCAAAGCTCGTGATATCAACCCTACGTGATCTATCAACCTCTCCAGAGAGAGAATGTGTCGATCAATAAGAGAAGATGCACTAACCAAGTTGAATGTGAAACGCACTAAGTATCCTCCCTACCTACAAGGATTCTGTCGTCAAGAAAGATTTCTCTAGGAATCCAATCTCTCAAGAATCACGAATAGTGTTCATAAGGTCTAATTACTATGTGAGCACAGATGTATGTTCCGAAAGTAATCTACCAAAAGTACCCAAAAAGTAGAAAGAGGAACACTTAACGCTTAAAGCGAATATGAGATGAGTCCACTAGGTGGAACACTTAACACCTCACACAAGCTGAAAATGAGTCCCCAACTTAGAAATCAAGTGAGTTCCTAAAAGCACAAAAGGGTTGCCAAGTGGAACATTTAACGCTTCTGTCCTGTTGACCCCTCCCCTTTATGGCGCTGAGATTGCAACCACGGAGCGAAAATGAGGGGCCGGCGGATTAGCGAGTCCAATAACCCAAGATAGTAATCAAGATCAATCACAAGTATTCTAAGACTACTTAATGAATCCTTAAGGGATCACAACCTAGTATCAATTATGCAAGTGCGTAGAAATATATCAAAAGCATGAAAAGATGCACACAAGCTTGACACATAAGAGATTTATTTTAAGTCCCAAATCAAAATATTATTAGATGAAGGAGAATACCTGGGATCCTTGCAACACGCTTAGTAGATTTTACTTGATTTTTAGCAATTTTTGTTGAGCTTTTCCATGCAAGCAAGTGACGAACTCTCCAACAAGCAAACAAGCAAACAAGATATGCAAAATATATTCAACTTATGAAAACCATAGGGTTAGCTCTAAAAATCAATTATTATCAGTAATAATAACCAGCAATCAACCCAAACGACAACTCATATCATTCATTGAACCATGTAAAAAAATAAGTGCATACCCATCACAAAACTTTATTTTTTTTGCTACATTTGACCTAGTCAACAAGATCTAATTTTTTTGATATGATTTTGGCTACAAAAATAGAAATTCAGAATAGAAACCCCTGCTAAAAAATAGAGAGATTTCCAAAAATGCAAAAAAATTTTAAAAATCTCTTCATTTGTGCCCTAGAGACCCATTTTATCAAAATAGACCAATTTTTGTAACTTGACTATTTGAGCTATGATATAATGTCCAAATTTAAAACACAAAGAATGGACCCCTTGTAGAATTTAAAGATCTTTTTGAAAATATAAATTTTTTTGAAAAATATGCTGATTTGCGTTAGATATTAATTTTTTCCATAATTTCAAGAAAAAATTATTAAAAATTCCAAACACCTCATAAAATTCTAAATTTTTTACTGTAGCTTTCTTGACATGTCACCAATCTGTAACAAAAATTTCAGACCAAAAATCCAAGCCGTTTGGGAGATAAAATTAAATCTTTGAAACTTTGGGGTTTTAGCTCCCAAAAAAATCAAAACCAGCATGCAAAAGTGGGTTGCCCCACGGTGGGTACCAGAAATGTGTGTGAAAATTGTACCTGATCTGTAGACACAACACTCAGTAAAACATTAGAGGTTAGCAAAAATCAAAATCGTGCAAAATTGAAATCTAATCTAACCAAGCGATTTACTGTCTTCTAGTAGGTGCGAGATTAATGTTCTCAGATTATTATCGAGATCAATGACCTAGACGACACCTAAATGAAGGATTTGAATGCAAAAGATGGATATGAAATTGAATGCAATTAATCTATATTTTTGATATTTTCTATGCAATAATAATTGTAAAAACTGATATGAAATCTATGCTAAATGAAATTGATATGCTATGAATGCTATTAAAAATTGATATGCTATGAATCTAAATGAATGCAAAAAAAAAATAAGATTGATCTCACAAAGATGTCGATTCGCAAGAGCTTTGATTCTTCAATTCCAATTCTCCAGCGTGATTGTGCAAAATATGAGATCCTGTGGATGCAAATTTGAGAGATGATTGAGAGATGAATTATGAAGAGATGAGCCTTGTTTTTATAGAAATCCAAGGCTTTGGAGGTGCATGGGAAAAAGCCATAAATCACTCAAATAACTCAACTTGATTTTTGAGTTATTTTTAAATAAAAGATAATTACCTCACAAAAACATGCAAAAGCTAAGCTTTAACTCAAAATAGAGTTTAGCTTTAATTGATAATTGATAGTTGTTTGCTTTTATGATTGTGCATGTTTTATTTATGAATTAATTTAATAATAAAGTGATTTATTTCCAACTTAACTGCTTTTAAAATAAAACAATTGATTTATGGGTTAATCAATTATTTAATCAAACTTTTATTAAAAACTATATTATTAAATAATGACAACTTGTTTTAATTAATTAAATAAAAATTTAATCAATTATTCATATGATATTAGATTTATTGTCAAAATTAAATAATACAATTAATAATAGATAGAATTAAATTTAATTACACAATTAAGTGGCAAGATATTAAATCTAATTAATTAAATATAAAAATATTCAATTAATCAAGCTTTAGGATAAATGTGATTTATTGCCAAATAATTATAAAATTAAAGATAATTATGATGATTAGGAATATTACTAAGAATATTCCCCGATGCAGAATTTAAGATAATCAATTATGATTCGATGATGTTTAGATGTGCCTTAGATTAGGAATTTGATGTCGATTTCATATGATTTGATGATATAGGAGGTTAATGAACTTATAGCCCATTTTTGGGGTATTACAGTTGTCATCTAAAGAAATCCATAAAGAAGATATAAAATATTGGAAGAAAAGAATTTGTCAATTAATATGTGAAATGCAAAAGTGTTTACCTCCAACTTTTTTCAGTGCACAAGAACACTACCTCATACACCAAGTTGAGGATATTGAATTGTGTGGACCTGTACATGCTAGGTCAATGTGGATGGTTGAGAGACACTTGAAATTTTTGAAAGGTTTGGTACGACAAAGAGCACATCCCAAGGGTTCTATGGTTGAGGGATATATGGTATACTAGATGATGGTGTACGTTACTCAATATCTTCTTAATCTTGCAGCAAAGACCTATATAGATTGCACTTGGGATCTCGACTAAATTAAAAAATTTGAAGGGGAGTACTTGGTGGGCAACGGTAGATTTAGGAAACTGAAAGGTAATAAATTATGAGATGTTATTGTAGTAAATTAATTCTTAATCTTCAAAATAAAGCTATTGTAAGTCATCTATTTACTTTTGTACAGCTGCTAAAGAGTGGGATGCCATACATTTGTTTATTGCAAACAATCAAGATTGGATGATGGCATGGATTGAACGATGTCAACATGATGGTCATAGATTAACATGGGAATCTATGTCTTTATTGGTTATACAAGCTCATCGCAATGGAGATCCCAATGTTACACAAAAGGAAATAGATTTAGCATATGGTTTAAGAGATCACAAGTACTTATAAATTTGTTAATTAATCAATCGTATGTTTTTCAACTCGTGTTGCAATTAATTATACATGTTTGACATTATTGCAGGTGAAACACCACAAGGCTATGTTTTACAATGGTTATAAATTTTACATCAAAAATTTGGATGACACGAAGAGAACTTGTGATTTTGGGATAAGTGCAGTGTTCTAGGTGACTAATATTTCATATAGAAATGACTTACATCCTCGAGAGTCACAAAATTGATACTATGGTATTTTGGTTGATATACTTGACTATGACTTCAATTCCTTCAAATTAGTTCTCTTCATTGTGAAATGGTACAAACTACGACTCAATAAAAATGATCCTGATAGAACTATTATTGAACATGAAAATGGATTTCCAATGATTAATACAAGGTTATTTGAGCCAATTGGAGAAGAGTCGTATATTCTTCCAAGCCAATGTGAGCAGGTATTTTACTCAGAGGTTCCACATAAACCAGGTTGGTCATTTATTGTTAGACATGATCCAAGAGGAAGACCGATAAAGTATAATGTGATGGAAGAAGATACCAAGGAAGATGAAGAAGTGGAAGATGATGTAGAACCAAATCACGATCGAGAGCTAGTCGAAGAAGAATATGAAGAAGAAGAAGATGATGATGCTGCTACTGATGACAATGATGCTACTACTGATGCTGCTACTGATGAGGATGATGTTCCTACTGATGCTGCTACTGATGAGGATGATGTTGCTACTGATGCTGCTAATGATGATGATGATGATGATGATGATGATGATGATGTTGATGGTGATGATGACAATGATGATAATAGTGGTGGTGATGATGTCGTCAATGACGATGATCTTGATGATGAGATGGATGAAGAAGAATATCAATGACATGAATGAAATGTACAATTATGCCAGATGTTTGACATGTTCTAACGATTGTTTTATATGTACTACTCTTATTCACCTTGTTTTATATGTCCTAGTTATATAGCTTTGATTTTTTGTTGAGAGAAATTTTATTCTAAAAAAGTGTATTTAATCTCTATATGCTTAAACAACCTCACTAGTTAAGACTATTCTCATTTGTAGTGGGCATGACAAGAATCAAATCACTTGAAAGACACTAGTATTTAGACATGCAAAAATTAGTGACGTGATTAAGCAAATTACCTTTCTTTACAATTACATGGTCATCTTTGGTTTGTCATTTTCTTTTGAATGTCTAGTGATTTAAACCAAAGACTTCGACTTAGCCAAAAAATGTGCAATTCTACATTAGTATGTTTTTTTTTATTGTAATTATAATTAGTATGAATGAACAAAATAATGACAATGCAATATTTGTGATAATGCAATATTTGTCAAAATAGCATCGATGACTTCGGTCAATGTGCTTATGTGTCAATGTGGTGTTGGCCTATGTCCTGGGTGTCAATTTTGGGTTTGCCCAAATAGGAAAAAAGTCTGGATACGTAATTATATTTTATGTTTTAAAATAATGTGACAACTAATCATTTTATGAAGAACTGATGTACATTTGGTATTGTCAGGGAAATACTGGATGTCAATACTTTTGGTGGGTTGATCAAACCACATTTACATATACCCCATCTACATCTATACCTGATGTAGGAAATGAGTGCAACTTGTGCAAGGCTCGAGAGGTAGCTAGTGCTACCAAGATTGCTTCAATGGCGAAAGCAGAAATCATATTTCTACAATGCCTTCTTTGTGTAGTTTGTGCACTACTTTTTTGGGACCATATGCGTAAATGTGGTTAACAGAGGGCTATTGTAGATACTAATTTTTATTTTTAAATTTCTAGTAGATACACATAAATAACATGCACATAAACACGACAAATGAGAAACATAAATGTAGATATCACAACAGCTAACAAACATAAATATAGGCATCATAATCACAATTTTTTGGGGACACAACATAATTGAATGGTATACCCAGACAATGCAACACAACTATATATCACTCCTCTGGTTCCAAGTTTACACTACGGTAAACAAAATACATAGATAAAAAATAAATTTAGAGAGCGGAGGAGAGTGAGAATGACCAAAGTAATACAAGTCCCTATATTATTTTGGTCATTATCACTCTCCTCCTACGCTCTCTAAATTTATTCTTCATCTTTGGGTTTTTTTTATGCAGTGTAGACATGGAACTAGAGGAGTAGTTGCATTGCATCATCTGGGTATACCACTCAATTATGTTGTGTTTCCAAAAAATTGTGACCATCATGCCTACATTTATGTTTCTCATTTGTTGTGTCCCAAGAGCCCTTATGACCCTTTACGACCATTTACAATCCCTAAGAATACATCTTAGAGATCTTAAAATGTCATAAAGGGTCATAAGAAGCTCCTAGGAGGGGTCAAATGAGCTTCCACCTTCACGTGGTTGGCCCTGTTAAGTAGAGAATGTTAAACTATTCTTGAAAAAAAGAGAAGCTCAATAATTTAAGATCTCAATCCACGTATGACAAATATATATCAACTACACCATGAACCCACACATCAAATTCAGACCAAAGAAGTCAAGAAGTCACTTGAATCAAATCCGAATGCAATCAGGTCCGCATATATCCCATGAACACATCAGGAAGAATGTATCTCTGATCACCGCACTACCTTCTTGTGCTGGAGCAGTCACTCTCACAAGTCTTGATTCAGTAGGATCCATTCCAAATCCAAGTCTCTAGAGTTGACTCAATAATCCACGAGCCGCTACCGAATCTACTACAAAGTTATCTCTGAATTGTGCTAGAGTAGTTGCTATCACAAGTCTTGATTCGGTAGGATCCATTCCAAATCCAAGTCTCTAGACTCGACACAATAATCCACGAGCCGCTACCAAATCTACTACAAAGTTATCTCTGAATGATCCATAACCAAATCACGAGCAGGAACCAGATCTGCAAGAACACCGTTCTGAATCGATACCAACTCGATTGACAAATATATATTTTTTAAAAAAAAACTCATTATCGTCGTAACTACGATGGCTTTAAAACAATGATGGTTTCTCGTCGCAAACATCTGACATCCATCCATCACATTAAATGCATCGCTATCAGAAAACAACCATAAATGATGGATAACTGTCGTAACTATCCAACACATGTTTGTCGCACGTACAGCATAGTCATCGTTACAAACCACAAATGATAGATATGCATTTTAAACTTTCGATGAATATCCATCGCATCAAAAGAATTTCCATTGGCAAACATGTTACGAACGATGACTACCCGTCAGAAGCTTATGATGGGTCACTGTCGTTTGTTATTTGTTGCGACGGGTAGGCGGCCCAACTGCGATGACCACAAATAAGTCTAACGGCATGCTCGCTGTGTTGGCACCCTCTTTTAGCGATGGCCAAGGTTGTTGTAATTACGATGCCTGACAGAACTGTTAGTTTTTCCAACTACAAAATTGCAATGTCGGGTGGTGTCGCTTAATCAACAGTTTACTATCTAAATTCAGACGCTCGACCGTCGGAAAAAGGTCTCAAATGTACTAGTGCACGGTTTGGCAAGTTTTTACCAAAATTTCATTAGGAATTTTAGTTCAATTTGTAATGCTATGACTGATTCTATGAGAGGAGATTGTTGGTACTCAAAAATGCAACATGGGTTTTGAGTACCATGTTAAAATTTTGCAATTTGAAGCCCTTTGAATGCTTTTCATGCATATGTACCCGGCTGTCATTTTGAAGCTTATGAGGTGTTCCAAGTGTTTAACACACTTCATTCAGTATATGCATGCATTCTATGATGTTACTTTATCATCCTGAATCATTCGGTGAAGTCCCATTTTGAGCGTGTCAAATTGCACAATTCTATTTAAACGTCAAATCACTGTCGGAGGCCCTGTTTGGTTGATTGTATTTTTCTTTCAAAGATTGATCATAATGTTCCAGTTGTGGAATCATATTGTAGACATGGGAATGAGTCATCATGTCAATTTTCAGCTCCCCATGTGCCCGTTTAGTCACTTTTCCAGAGTCATTCGGTTTGCATATTATCAACATTCTCTGAGTGTGCATTGTTCAGATTTTCAGTCACGTTTTTCATCATAACTCAAAAAATACAAATTGGGTTGGGCTGAATTTTACATATGTTTGAGATGGCCATGTGTGCATTGTACAGAAAAAAATTTTAAAAAACTCAATTTGAAAATCAAAAGTTATGGTTCTCTGAGTACCAGCAGCCATATAAAATCAGCATTTTCTTCATAAAGTTTTATTCCACATTGCTCCCAATTTCAAAATTTGAAGTGTTTATATGGAATACTCCAAACATATGAAGTAAATCAAATGGAGAAGGCTATGCTTGTCCATGCTTGTGCATCCACCTTTGTTTCCATGCCAGTGGGCTCAGAAAAAATTTTGTAGAAAAAATGTTGGCGAAAAATGCTAGTCTCCAAATCTCCAAATGCTAGTGGTTAAGTCACTAACATTCAGAGATCTAGAGACTAGTTAGTCTCCAAATCTTCAAATGCTAGTGGTTAAGTCACTAACATTTAGAGATCTAGAGACTAGTTAGTCTCCAGATCTCCAAATGCTAGTGGTTAAGTCACTAACATTCAAAGATCTAGAAACTAGTTAGTCTCCAAATCTTCAAATGAAAAATAAAGAGAAGAAATCATTCTGAGATTTGGAGACTAATCTCCAAATCTCCAAGTCGCCAGATCTCCAAATAGAGTTAGTCTCCAAATCTCACAAAGAAGAAAGTACATCATGAGATTTGGAGACTAGTCTCCAAATCTCCAAGTCTCCAAATCTCTAGATAATTATTCAAATATCTAGAGACTAAAGTTAGTCTCCAAATCTCATAATGAGAGAAAGTGATTATGAGATCTAGAGACTAGTCTCCAAATCTCCAAATAGCTATTCAGAGATCTAGAGACTAAAGTTAGTCTCCAAATCTCATAAAGAAAAGTAGAGAGAGAAAATGATTATGAGATCTAGAGACTAAAGGGATTTCTCCAAGTCTCTAAATGAAACCATGGTTAAGGAAATGATTAAGAGACTTAGAGATTAATGTAGTCTCCAGATCTCTAGATGGGTTGAGGTTAAAGATGGGTTAGTCCAAGCAATGAATGAGAAGATGACAAGTGGCAAGTTCTTGTGGCATGTACAGATTTTAAAGTTATAAAAGATTTAAGAAGTCATAAAGTTGAAACATTTGAAATTTTTGAAATTTTTTAATGACAGAGCTGCTCACGGAAAAATGTTTGGGAGATCCATTTTTTATCAGAATATGGCAGTATAATATGTTTTCAGAAATGCCAGAAGATGACAGAAGCAATGATGGTAGTTAAAACTAGATCAGATCAAGTTGCTGAGAGCAGTAAAGGCTTTTAATCCATGACCAAATTTTGGAGAGATTTTTCTTCTTCCAAAATTGATTGATTTTGCAAATCTGGCAGGTTCAGATTTTTAGTGGATGAAAAGATCAAAGGGTACAGAGCACTAAATTAAATTTCAAGGAAGAGTAAAGGACAAAGAAATCAGTTTTCCAGTAGATGAGCAGATTTTATGGAAAAAAGGATAAATTTATCAGATTTTGAAGATGCCCGAGAAGATCAGATTTTCAAAGGAAGAGAAGTAAATGAGATTAGAACCTAGAATGGACAGGAGTTGGTCAAGTATAAATTTTAGGGTTTCTTCTTCTTCTTTTTATTTTTTTCTCTTCTTAGTTGTAAGGGTTCTTGGTTCCTGTCCTTTTTGGGTTCCAGTTCCTGTGGCTGCTTTGTTGTGAGCAGGCCCCTAAATGATGAAATTTGAAATTCTTTGTATAGAAAATTTTTTAGTCTTGTGTCTAAATTCTAGAAATTTCAAGCTTTGTATGTATTGAGACAGGCTCATTTTCAATAAGATACAGTGCAATTTCTATCTTACATGGTTATTGTCTCTTTACTTTGTGTTCTGCTCTTGTATATTTTATTTGTAAGGCATATGAAAACATACCAACTACAAGGTAGTTTGTTTAATTATTTGTGAGTTTCTCTCAAGGAGAGGATTAAATTTCATAAATAATTTTAGAGAGTAGACATATGTGTTAGGATTTGATGATAACACCATAAGATTGACAGGATAGTTTGTAAGGCATCCTATCCATATTGCATGTAGTTTGTAAGGAATTCTACTGTATTTCCTTGAAATCTTCCTGGGGATTTATGTTCAAACTCTTTTGCCCAATGGAATAGGCACTAGCTGGATGTTTGTTATACAGTCATCTTTCTGTCATCAAACACTAAATTTCATTACCATTTTATTTCAATTTCTAAGTTTATGCATATTGTGAAATAAATGTATCCTGGTGATATAGTTCAGATTGTTGATTCTTTCGAGAGAGAATCAGAGGTTAACCTTCCTTGAGTTGAACTCATAAAAAGAAGAAGGATTTATGTCCTTATTTCCATTGTCAATGCTGTTACATTTATAGTTTCTAGTGTCAAGCTCTGTATCAGGAGATTCTCAGCTGTCTACAGAGTGATCTTTTGTTGAAGTGATCTGAAGCCTAAATAGCATGACAGTGAAGACCAAATCCACTAATCAAAAGCTTACTTGAAATATAGTAACCTATTCATAGGCAATACCTGCCTGAGTCCTGTGGAGCTCGAAGCAGAAGGGGGATCTTATCCAATCCTCATCGATTAGGCTTTTCTTGCAAGCTTGGAGTCTTTTTAAACTGAGAATCAAGCCCATAATTTTCCAAGTTTGATCCTACAAGAAAAATCCCTAACAGAGATAAAAGAGAATTCAAGTGGACACATGGAGCTGATAAAATTTTTGAGACTCTGAAGTAGAAGGTTGTTGAATTGCCTATTTTGGCATTGCCTGATTTCACTAACGTATTTGAAGTAGTGTGATGCAAGTGGAAGAGCAATAGGAGCTGTATTAAGTCAAGAAGGTAAACATGTTATTTTCTTTAGTAAAAAATTGAATGATGCAAGAAGAAAATATTATGTGTATGATCAAGAATTCTATGCTATTGTTCAAGCACTGAAGAAATGGAGACATTATTTGATACCAAGTGAATTTGTGTTGTATACTGATCATAAGGCTTTACAGTATTTGGGTAGTCAGAATAAGTTGAATCAGAGACATATGAAATAGGTTGAGTATTTGTAGAGCTATACATTTGTGATAAAGCATAAGAGTGGCGTCACTATTTGAGTTGTTGATGCATTGAGTAGAAGAAGATCTTTGATGACCAAGATGAAAATTGAAGTTATTGGCTTTGATGACATAAGAGATTTGTATGAAAATGATCCTGATTTTTTTGACTCATGGAGAAAGTGTAGAGCACCTATTCAAGATCAACCGAGTATAAAATGGGAAGAATATTTTATTCAAGAAGGTATGTTGTTTAAAGGTATTCATTTGTGTATACCGAGAGGACCAATGAGAACTACTTTGATAAAGGAGAAACATAGTAGTGGTTTGGCTAGACATTTTGGTGTTGATAAAACATTGAATTTGCTTAAGGAGAAATACTTTTGGCCATAGTTGTATAAAGATGTTCAGAAATTTGTGAAAAGTTGTGAAATTTGTCAAGTTACAAAAGGAGTAAGTCAGAATACTAGATTGTAAACACCGATTTATGTTCCTAAGAAACATTGGATTGACATTAGTATAGATTTTGTTCTTGGCTTACCGAAGACAATAAGAGGTAATGATTCTATATTTTTTGTTGTGGATAAATTTTCTAAAATAGCAGATTTTATACCTTGTAGAAAGACATCAGATGCAGTACATGTAGTAGATCTTTTCTTTAAGAATAGATTGCATGGATTACCGAGGAGTATTATTTCTGACTGAGACAGTAAATTTTTTGGATACTTTTGGAAGACCCTTTGGAGAAAGTTTGGCACCGAGTTGAAATATAGTTCTGCATTTCACCCACAGACCGATGGATAGATAGAAGTTGTGAATAGAAGTTTGGGAAATATTTTGAGATGTTTAGTTGGAGACACACCGAGTAATTGAGATTCTATGTTGGCACAAGAAGAGTTTGCATACAATAATTCATTGAATAGGAGTACTGAAAAAACACCCTTTGAGATTTTACATGGCATATACAACCAAGAGGTATATCAGATTTGAGAGACATTGTTGATGAAAGAAAGAGAAGTGTTGAAGGAGTAAATTTTAATGTTGAGTACATGAACACATTGCATGAAGATGTGAAATATAAGTTGGAGAAAAGTAATCAGAAATATAAAGACAAAGCTAATAGATCAAGAAGACATAAGACTTTTGTAGCTGGTGATGAAGTAATGGTTCATTTGAAGAAAGGTAGATTCCTTGTTGGAACATATGGGAAGCTAAAAATGAAGAAGTTTGGCCCTTCCAAGATACTAAGGAAATTTGACAGTGGAAATGCATATGAGATTGAGTTACCTGATGACATGGATATATCACCTATTTTCAACATTACTGATTTGTATGAGTATCATGAGTTGGATGAAGAAATGGCAGTACCAATGGATTATCCTAAGAAATAGACTAACGAGGTTGAACATATTTTGGAGCAAAGAATTGGTAGAAGTACAAGAGGAAAATAGTATATGGAATATCTGTTAAAGTGGAAGAATAGATCGATTGAATAAAGTTCATGGATTTCACAGTCTGAGTTGGATGCAGCTTGGATCATACCTACTTCATGATTCAGAGAATCATTTTCAAATAACCATAGGTGTCTAATGCAGGTGAATCTCGGGTCCTTGGCAATCCTGTGTCACCAAAAACACGTTTGAAGTTTTTCTGTGCTGCACAATTCTTGCTTTGACTGAGTTGGTTCGATGTTTCTTACTTTTCTTTGTTCACCGGTGTTGGTCAATTATCTCTCTAGCACTCAGTGAATTTCCCTAGCGCTCGGTGATGCTTTTTTGGTGCTCAATTATCCTTGCTTACCGATTTGTTTGTTTTGGATTTCTCTTGAGGCTGACTCTTGCATTTATTATTGGTCATGGATTTAATATTGGTATCTATCATTGGGAAGCATGTGGA
Source organism: Chamaecyparis obtusa (assembly GCA_027943335.1). NCBI lineage: Eukaryota > Viridiplantae > Streptophyta > Pinopsida > Cupressales > Cupressaceae > Chamaecyparis > Chamaecyparis obtusa. The sequence continues at coordinate 1,347,652 of BSBK01002633.1, read as the reverse complement.
CCTAGATCTTGTCATTCCTTCCATTGATGGTGGATCTGAAGGCCGACTTGTTCGGTAGCATCTTGTATAAATGTTGTTGTTTGGTTAGAGTTTAGGGAGTAGTTTTTGAGGAAGTTTAGTTAGAAGATAGAAGATAGAAAATTAGATATTGTTGGTAGATCCTCGCATGTTGGAGGACTTATGCGCTTGATTATAATATCTAGCCTAAACCAAGAAGGCCTTACAATCTATCATGTGTGAATCAAATTAAAGATAATATATGAAAGTTTATGCATTCTCTCTCTCACTTTTGGTGTGTTGTTGCTTCCGCTTGTGATCTCTGCAAGGGTGGATCTAGTTAGGGTGTGCCTTTGTGCCCTCTCTCTTCCCCTCCTTATGTCATTTCAACCTACAAATCCTTATTTAGATCTTCATCCCAAAAAGTCTTCTTATCCTTTTCCAACATAGGTTCCTCTACTGGGTTAATAACAAAAGGGGAAACAAGGTCTTTCTTGCCTTTCCAAACCTTAAGCTTTTCCTTCTCCTTACCTATAGCACCCACCTTACAGGTAGATTTGGGGTTAGTATTTATTTTAGTGAAGGGAATACATTTTTTGAGCATCATTTTTACACAATGTAACAATAGGGAGATGTGATGCAAATCCCTCTCCTGAAAGAATGATGAAGTCACTCCCAAGGTTCTCAATGGTCTTGGTAGAACTGTGTGGAGACTCAATTGAAGATAAATGTGAATGTTCATGAGGAGGCCTTTGCTGGTTCATATTCAAGAAGGCTAAAACAATAGATTCAATAACACCTTTTTTGTATTTTTTATTTTCAAATATAATATATGCATGCAAATTACCAATGTAAGCTAAATTAATTCCTATGATGATTTTTAATTATAACCCAATTATGCAAAAAAATACATCAAAAGATTAAGGTAACAAGAATTAAAGAAAATAACTAAAATTAGATTCTAATGGACATAAACCATGATGAATCACACTCGCATGTAAAATATTGGATCAAATAAAGGAAACCCACAAGCATATGAAATTGAAATCTCAAAGATCATGCCAAGTAGGTGCAATCACCAATGGAATTTTAATAGATTATGAATATCTTAGAATTCATCAAATTGTGAAGCCATACCTAACATGGGTACATGCAAGACAAATTCATCCTCAAATACGAATAGAAATATCTTCTCAAGACATTCGTCATGAAGAGAAGATTCAACACCAATTTTAATAATTCACAATATTGATCACAAAGAAACACAGTTGGCTCTTGAATTATGAAAATAAATTCTCAAAACTCACACAAATGGAAGCTAAACACACCCTAAATGCAACACCAATTGCATATTAATTTCTAGTGAAAAAGATCTACCCTTATTACAATACCCAGTTGTGTTTATATAGATTTTAAAATGCAAAATCATGAAACCCATAATTGGGGGGTTTTGGGTGTTTAAAATAGGTGTAATAAATTTAAAACTAAAGTTTAACTAAAGCAAATTGCTTCTAATCTAAAGTATAACATTTTGAGTTCAACCTGCATTATTTCTGTCAGAAAAATCATGCAAAATTAGACCTAAAATGTGCCCTATAACAATGGAATGAAGTGAAGTTAACCACTACTTGAAGAAAAACACTTCCAGTCAACTCACCACTTGATTTGTATTCATGAATTTGAAGGGAGGAACTATTTTTGGATTATGTAACTAATTGAAAACCTTAGGAAAGCCAAAAATGACCCACCATATTTGATATTCAACCGCAAAAATCTGATTATTGATGAAAAATGGGATTTCTCACAATTTTAGGCTTGCATGATTATGTCAAAAGGATGTGAGCTTGGTTCCAAATGGAGTGTCAGGTTGATGTAGGCAAGACCATAGAAGTCTCCAAAGGAGATGTCTAATCTTGTAGCTTGATTCAACATAGAAAAAAGAACAAAGAAACACAAAGATATAAATCAAACATAATAGCTTTTATTATTATCAACAAGATCAAATTGACTTGAAACATGTCAGGCTATAAGGCCTTCCTGGATGTGGCCCAATACAAATAAATCAGTCTTAGATCCTATTTTCAATCTACCAAACTTTAGATCTATCCTCTATCAATTCCCTACTACCCCACCTCTCTTAAAAACAAGAACTATTACCTAGCTTATATACAAGATCAAGTCAGCTTATCCCATCATTAATCTCAAGATAAGAAAATAGATTACAAATACATAGGTTAGGACCCAAAATCCATTAGAAAATCTATAAAGAAATATATATTATGGTGTGAGAATGAACAAGGAAGTGGCCACTAACACAATAATATCAAATGATGTGCCATGAGCAACTACAAACCATGAACCTTCATCACAAGTTGGATCTTTCCATCCTGACTGTAAAAATAGGAAACCAATATAGGACCACATCCAAAATGTGAAACACCAACCAAAAAAATAAGAACATAAGGATGTGAAATCATAGATATAGGTCCAAATGAGTTCCAAAAATCATGATCCATGACTTTACATGTTAAAATCCAACGATCACCAACTACGCGGTAAATCTCTTAGATCAGTCCAGATAGGCAATTAACACATTATTGAATGCCACCAGATGGATCCAAATTCAAACCACCTATTGGAAATTTGGATATACTAATGTATATGACTTAATATAGTGTTCTCATTATGGCAACAAAGTCATAGAGTAGTTTGGAGTTAGCGCACTTGATGAGAAGATCAGAAATCGGTTAAGTATTGAAGACTGGATAGTGTACAAAGTTCTTGAAGCTCAGAGCATCAACGCACATGCGTACAACTAAGTTATGGTGTGTACCTTGGAAGTTAAGTTGGTTGGACTATATTCATGCTTAGTCTATGAGTGCATGATCAGATATACCAGTATGAGAAAGATACAGATAGTTGAAGTTACAGAGCTAGTGTGTACCAGTGAAGAATAGAGTAAGTAGCCGACTGTTATCATTTTGAGTTGCGGTTATATTCTAATGATGTAAATGTTATGTGCCTATTGTAATTAGGTTGCTAGCATGTATATATTTTTATTTGTAAACATTCTTGAGCCAATTCATTTGGAAGCATTGTATGTAATAGGTTTAAGGGTCGACCTAGTTGCTTATTTTGTATGCGCATATAAATATGAGATGTGCCCACTATAATTAGTATGGGGGTTCATATATAGTTGATACAAATAGATTAGAAGTATGCAAAGAGTCTATAAGATGTATTAAATCTTTGCAAGAGGTCAAAGCATCAGCGAATCAAAGGAATTGATCAAACAAGCAGTGTCACAGTGACAGTTCATCGAGCAGATATAGTTTGTATCTGAGATCTAAAGGTTTTAGCCTTCACCACTTGAGTAGTGAGCTCTAGGATAGTGCGTCCACACCCCTAATAGGGTTTATTGTAAAAGAATCCTAATAGGGTATGACCCTTGACAAGGTCTACTGTACTTAATGCATTGTAAAGCAACTCCTAACAGGGTTAAGGATCTTCTAACAAGGATCATAAAACACTAGTACAAAATATTAGTGGGTGTCAATTCCCACCGGGGTTTTTACCTATTTGGGTTTCCCCGTAACCATATTGGTGTTATGTGTTGATTTCATGTTTCATGTTTATGTGGATGTTCATTTCGGTACTTAATCATTTAAGTTTAGTTTAAAGTATAATTAAAAAGATAAAATATAGTGAACACCGATTACCCCCCCCCCCTCTCAGTACTCCCATTCCTAACAATTGGTATCAGAGCTCTGGTCCTCAGCAAAGAAGTTTAACCACTTGAGGATATCATGGACAAAGCAAAAATGAAACATCTGAAAAAGAAATCTTGAAGCTTCTCTTGAACACCTAGACAAATCTAAAAGAGAAACTAAAGAACTAAGGGAAAAACTCAGTGATGCTCAATTAGTCATCAAAAGGCTAAGGAAGGATTTGAAAGAATGCTCTACCAGTGATCTAGGGACAATGGTCAAGAAGCTAAATGAAGAAAATACATCCTTAAAAGAACAACTTGAAGAATTTGATGATAAGTTGACTAACAATCAGGAAGTCTATGATGAACAAGTCAAAGAGAACCTTCAACTGAATGAAGAATTGAGGCAGGAAAACATGGAAATATTAGAGCTAAGAAACAACAAAGAAAGCTTAGAATCTGAATTGAAAGATGCAAAGAATCACATTGACAAATTACACACTAGTTTTGATTTGATAGAATCTCAGTTGTATGCAAGAAGAGCTAAAGGAGATACTAGCTGCATTGGATACAACGAAGCACAAAATCAAATTGACAATATGTGAGCAAGAATGAAAGCACCAAAAGGCACCTCATATACTAAAGAGACTAGAAGTCAGACTAAGGATCATATTGAACCACCTAAGAATGAATGCAAACTAGTAGACCCCACTTGTTATGCATGTAATAAGCATGGACACATAGCAAGGAACTGTATAGAGGTAAGACCTTTCAATGGTTATTTTTATTCATGCAATAAATTTAGTCATAGAGCTATGAATTGCAAGACAAGTCAAAAGAACAGGACTCATAATCAAAGAAATCAAAATCAATCAAATACAAGAAATTCTCAGAATGTTACATGTCAGATATGTAACTATAGTGGTCACTCAGCTAAACAATGTAAGATGGTGACTCATATCAATGCACCAAGGAATATAAGGTCTCCAGTCATTTGTCACTCCAATAACAAGGCTGGAGACATCTCAAAGTTTTGTAGATCAAGGATGCAAGGTCAGGAAAGCCCTAAAAAGACCAAAGAACCAGTATTGGATCCTGTAGGAGAAGTCAATTTTGTGAAAGCCTCAAAGGATGTGAGCATGATTTGGTTAGAAGCAAAGAAGAATAAGGTTGATGAGTATGTATTGGATGCATCCATAGTGGATGCACCCTCTACATCTGGATGAATGGCCCTCAAGGTCATAGGGGGAGCTAATTTAGCTCTAGACCCCTGTGTGGCTAGTATACTCACTCTCAGAGTATGTGCCTTTGGACTTAATCTTTTGGAGACAAAGGGAACCTTCATGCAAGAGCGCACTAGCCAATTGTTTGCAGAATGAAAGATAGAAATTTCCAAGTGACAGCTCAGTTTACACGACAAGCATTAATGGAAAAATTTATACTTTAAAGTAGATAGAAGTTAGAAGATCTCTCATTGCATTTGAATTAAGAGTGATTGAAGAGAAGAAGAGCCTTAGCAGTTGATTGAGAAGGATTGCAGTTTGATTCTTCAAGTGATTTGTTGTGGATTTGATTGGTTTTGAAAACCCTAGTTCATTGCACCGATTCAGAATCTCTTGGAAACCTTTGTGAAAGCGATATTCAAGTGATGGCTACTCCTATAGTATTTGATGTTGCAGAGAAGAAAAGATATTTTTTTAAGAGGCATCCATTTAATTCTACACTAGATGACCTAGAAGGGGCATTCTCCCACACGCCTATGGGTGTTATGCATGTTGAGGACATTAGGGCATATATCTACTGTAAGAAAGAACTAGTAGGATTGGACAAACTAAGGGTGCACATGGAAACTATGCTAAAACTAGACAAAACTTTCATGGATGAATATGCATGGTGGGATAATCACCCTATAGTGGAGTATGCTATAGCATATGATTTCTATGAATCAAAATGGATCAAGATTATACTAAGCAGAATTCACGATGACCTATTTTGGATAGGTGAAGTACCAGTCAGAATTACCAGTGACCTAATTCACAAGATGATAGAGCTCTCAGGGACAGGCATCATCCTTCTAGTGGGAAAAGATGTGAGGAAGATTTTTGATCAAACTTTCAAGTCAAGGAGTGATAGGCGCGGAATGACCATTGATCCTATTGAGCAAGATGACATCAAATTGATGTCTATGATACTTGGTTACAGGTTTCAACACACTAGTAGGGTGAACAGTGTGTCTATGGCCACAATTCTTGTAGCCATAAGAATAGTAAAAGAGAATGGAGAGTTCAACCTATGTGAAATCTTGCATGCACAGCCGATTGAAAACATCAAGGCAATCAAGCATTATAAGACCAAGATATTCAGATTTGGGTCTTTGATCATCTACATGTTTTTTCACATTATTGGAAAATTATTTGATTTGTATCTAGACAAATCCATTCCCACAATGCCTCAGATATCTCTCAAGGCATGTACTGAGAGAACTTTGAAGGACTACATGACTCTAGAGTTGAAGACATTTAGAGCTAAGATGCGGATGAGATATAGGACACTAGAGAAGATAGTTGAGAAGTATAAGGATACTATCTATTTTATGGTTGAAACAGACATAACATGCATGGAGGCAGTTGAACCTAGAACAAAGTAGATTCATCCACTTGGATATGAAGTAGATGAACAATTTTTAGAAGCTTAAGCTCAAGTTCTATTAGCAGCACCTAAAGACCCTAATAAACCAAGATGGGGAACCTATGAGGAGAAAACTATAGAAGTTGATGCATAATTAAATAGTGCAGCAACAAAAAGAAAGGTTGCTAAAGTTACCTCATAAATCTTGAGAATACATGGAGTGTCTCAAGCAGACCTAGACAAAGCAAGGAAACAAAAGATTGGTTTGGAATTAGAGAGCATAGATGCAGAAAAGGCAGAATCAGATGATCCCAAGCTAAAAAAGGTGAAGATAGAAATATCTGATGAACAGAAGGGTAAAACTAATGTTACTCCTTCTGCACCCAAGGAAACCATTGGCCTTACTATTCCTCCTGAGTATAAGGCAATATTGAAGAGGAAGAAAGAGATTAGCACTAGTCATCCATCCTCAAGAGTCACAAGGAACAGAAAGAACTCACAAGCACCTCCTGAAGTAAGTTTCAAACCTAGTCTCAGTGTGCTAAGTGAAAGAATAATTGATGAGGGAAGAATTGATCAAGTAGGGAAGTTTTATGAAAAATATAGTGAAACAGACAAATCTAAGATACATGGTATGATAGTTAAACACATGTTAAAGTTCAAGAAGACAGTCAAGTGGAACTTAAGACTATGATCCCTAATAATGTGTGGAACATCCTAGAATTCCAAAAGAGACGGGCTATTGAAGAAGACCTATGGATAAGGGAAAAGATTCTAGATGATACCCTTCCTATATGTTCTCTAGAGGAGAATTCTTTGTTGTTAGACTTAGTGAAGCCACATCTCAAAACAAAGTCAAGGACTTTGCACATTATGGACAAGAACTATGATCTTGTTGCTAAGGAAGCAGAGAATGCATTTGAGAAAGTATTCATGAATAGGCACATGTATCCAGTTATTGTGCCCATAGCACAAGTACCCATAAAGGAAGTCAAGGTGGCAGATCCCACTAATGCATCAGTGATAGGTCCTCAGGATTTAGTGTTTACAATGGAAACTCAAACAAAGGCAGATAAGTATGTGCCCATGACAGAGTCACTAAAGGACAGCACCATTATAATTGATAATGTAGAGATAGCCATGGTGGCCACTGACACTGAATTGGATAAGTTTGAAGAGGCATTTGTAAGAACTCAAGAGGCAAAAATCTTATGCAGTAACACTACTACTCATCAAGAAGAAATATTGATTGAAGATATAACAAATGACAAAGAAGAAGAAAAAGATGAAGAAAAGAAAGAAAAAGAAAAAGAAGCTAAAAAACAAAAGGAAGAATAAGAGGTAAAAGGAAGTCAACAAAAAGATGGAACATCAGGTGAAAAAATTAGGGTAAAACAAGAAGTGATGGATAACACTCCCATCACTCCCTCAGCAGCATTGTTGTCAAGTTTGACACCTGACAGAACCAGTTTGGACTCATGGGGAGAAGAAGACCTAATTAAGTTCAGTGTCTTAGCTATGGAGAAGGCCAAGGAGAAATAAGTGATGAGGAATCCTCTCCTTATAGAGTCAGTAAACATACTAAACAGTTTGTTACCTGCAGACAAGAAAGTGTCCAAAGTACACTTAGTTGATGATGTCAGTTCAGTGATTTCACAGTTCAAGGGAAACTTCACTAGCCTAGAAGAATCTGCATCCTTAGTTGTAGAGGAGAAATATATGAACAAAAGGCTCAATGAATTGGTCAGCAACTATAAACTTGACCTAAGCTCATTAAAGGTTGGTCAAGAATCCCTGAAGGAATTTGCAAAAAAAGGGATGAAAGATCATTGTTGAATGCATGAACCAAGACAAGTTGACCGGTGATCTGTACAAGAAGATTCAACAAGCTGAAGCCATGATAGATAGCATCAAGAAATTAGTGGAAGATCCATCTGTTGATGTGAACATGTGCAAAAATGTCTACCAAGGATAGATAGATAAAATTGAGAAAGAAGAAAAAGAGATGACCAAGATAAGGGCTAGGCAGACTCAGCTAAGGAATGCTCTTGCACCCTCATTAGACATCCTCACTCAAAACATAAAGGAGATTGATGCCACCATGGTGAAATATGATCAAGGTCCTAGCATAGATTTGGAGAAGATGGAGAAGCTTCAGTATGCTTTATGCGCCCATCTACAGATTGTAAATTCTCTGATCACATTTTGGAAGAAGGAGATCCAAAATCTGTAGATTACATATCTGAATGTACTATCATAGTAATTTTTTATAGATTTAGTTTTTACACACCTTTGTCATTAATTTCAAAGGGGGAGTATGTATAGAATATGGATAATATATATGTACAAGGAGATATAAGATAGAAAGATATGTATAGGGAGACAAAAGTTTTTTGTATAAAGGACAGTTAGCAACTTGGCCATATTTCTTTGTTACCATCAATGACAAAGGGGGAGATTGTTGGAAAGTTGGCTATACTAATGTATATGACTTAATATAGTGTTTTCATCATGGAAAAAAATTCATATAGTAGTTTGGAGTCAGCGCACTTGATGAGAAGATCAGAAATCGATTAAGTATTGAAGACTGGACAGTGTACAAAGTTCTTGAAGCTCAAAGCATCAGTGCATGTGTCTACGATTGAGTTATGGTGTGTTCCCTAGAATTTAAGTTGGCTAGACTATATTTATGCTTAGTCTATGAGTGCATGATCAGATATGCAAGCATGAGAAAGATACAAACAGTTGAAGTTACACAGCTAGTGTGTACCAGTGAACAACAGAGTAGGCAGTCGACTGTTATCATTTTGAGTTGCAGTTATATTCTAATGATGTAAAGGCTATGTGCCTATTGTAATTAGGTTTCCGAAATGTATATATGTTTTTTTGTAAACATGCTTGAGCTAATTCATTTGGAAGCATTGTATGTAATAGGTTTAAGGGCCGACCTAGTTGTTTATTTTGTATGCACATATAAATATGAGATGTGCCCATTGTAATTAGTATAGGAGTTGATATATAGTTGAGACAAGCATATCAAAAGTATGTGAAGAGTCTATCAGATGTATTAAAGCTTTGCAAGAGGTCAAAGCACATCAAAGGAACTGATCAGACAAGCAATGTCACAGTGACAGTTCATCCAGTAGATATAGTGTGTATCTGAGATCTAAAGGTTGTAGCCTTCACCAATTGAGCAGTGAGCTCTAGGACAGTGCGTCCACACCCCTAACAGGGTTTATTGTAAAAGACTCCTAACAGGGTCTGACCCTTGACAAGGTCTACTATATTTAATGCATTGTAAAGCAACTCCTAGCAGGGTTAAGGATCTTCTAACAAGGATCATAAAATAATAGTACAGAATATTAGTGGGTGTCAATTCCCATCAGGGTTTTTACCTATTTGGGTTTCCCCGTAACCATACTGGTGTTATGTGTTGATTTCATGTTTCATGTTTATGTGGATGTTCATTTCAGTACTTAAGCATTTAAGTTCAGTTTAAAGTATAAGTAAAAAGATAAAATATAGTGAACATTGATTCACCCCCCCCCCCCCTCTCAGTGTTCCCATTCCTAACACCACCATCAACCAAAAGAGATGCAATAATAGTAAATTGTTTCCAAATAGGACTTAACATCACAACATAATCACACATGCCAACTCTAACACTGGATCAAAATCCAACTCAATCACTCAAATCAAAAAATAAGACCAAAATACAACACATTATTTTTTGGTTGATGCAAGATTACCAACTACCCTAGGATTCTCTTGCATCACGGAAACACTTCTTTCACACTCAAATTTCTTTGTTCTCTTCTATTTCTTTTCTTCTTTTCACCAACTAAGCTTTCTATTTCCTCTTTCAGATTTTGAAGGTGGTTCTCAAAGTTAATCATCATTCTGATGTCTTGACTTTATCCTTCTCTCAATCTTTCCTTAGGACTCTCCTAGTTCTTTGGACTCTGACAGCTATTCTGGAAGTGCCTTTAGACCTAGAAATTATTCTAGAAGTTGAGTTTCTTTTCACACTCCTTTATTGGATAAATTTGCATCACTTTACTAGGTTCTACTTAGAAGCTCAGAATTTGACAGTGGTTCTGGAAGTGCCTTCGAAATATGATAATTGTTCCATATTTTGAGTTTCTTTTTTATGCCTTTTAACTTTTCCCTAAATATAAGTTCTTAATGAGCCACTCCCCTTTCCTTTTCTATTATTAAATTCCACACATACCTTCAGACTCTGATGGTGGTTTTGGAAGTTCCTATCATACCTTTAAATTCTAACATGGTTCTACAAGTGCCTACAGAGCCCACCATATTTCTTTCCTTTATTTTTCTTTAATTCCACCTATACCTTCAAACTCTAATAGTGCTTTTGGAAGTGCCTTTTCTTGGTTTTTGGTGACTAATCAGGCAATTAATGTACACTTTTTATTTATCATGGGGTTTGGGGCAACGACCCAAAAAAATTAGGGTTAACTTGTCAAATATTTTTGAGTTGACTCATCAAGCATCTACCTAGGTTGACTTGTCAATGTTTTCCCTAGGTTGACTCATCAAGTATTTTTAGGGTTAACTTGTTAACTGACATAAGTCTTGTTATAATGGCTTAGGATTAGGGTTTTTTCATGATGATAATTTTGTAGCTTCTTGTAGTGGTATTGAGTTGCAAAGGATTACAAATTGTAACAGGATGAAATTACTGGATCATAATATTGGGCTCTCTATTTTTTGGATGAAACCCAAGATTGGGTGAACCACATTAAATCTTTGTGTCTTCTTCTACTACTTATGTGTACTTTATTCCTTTGCATTATTGGTTATATTTGCATGTAACTATTAGATTTATGTTTTCTAATCCTAACACCCTTGGACTCGGGTAGTGGTTCTATAAGTTCCTATTAAGCCTGATGTTTACTTCTTGGAAGATGATGGAGGACTTTTGACTTGACTTTTATTACTAATGGTGTTGTCATTCTTGTAGATCTACACTAAGAGAGAGAACAATTATCAGCATGACTTATTGAAAGTAAAAAAACTACTCTATGAATGATGCAATGGCATCCTAGCTTATTTCTCAGTGTCTGAAGATTTTGGCAGTCTCGATAACTGTTTGGTGGAGTTCCGTTACTTGGCTGGTAATCTCGGTAGAAGACTAGCATTTCTTAGTCTTGGATGGTGATTCTTGATCGAAGTTTGTTAGGCTTCACTGATGGAGCTCGGTGGTTTTGGTGGTGATTCTCAGTTGGAAGTTCTGGTGGATCTCTGTCGATGATGGTCACTCGGTGGCTAGGTGGTTTTTTTCTTGGTGCTTGGTTATTGATGAGGTCTTGATGTTCATGCATGTTGCTCGGTCATTGAAGTGGCTCAGTCGCTAGAGGACTCAGTCGTTGAAGGGAGCTCAGTCATTGAAGAAGACTTGGCACTTCTGGTGCTCAGAGATGTATGTGGTGCTCGGTTGACATTGGTTCTCAGTAATGCTTATGGAGCTTGGTTGGTGTGGATGCTCAGTGTATTTCTTAACACTCGGTAGTTTGGCTTACTGATGGTTGTTCTTGGAGAATCAGCTTGGCCGACTGGTGCATTCAATTTGGGTCACATTCCTCGAGTTTGTTAGAAATAGGGAATATTGAGAGGGGGGGGTGAATCAGTATTCTACAAACTTTATCTTTTTCCCAATTATGGATATAACATATTATCTTTATACATGCATAACATAAGAAGCTAAACAACATGCATAACAATAAAGAACTCATAACACATTATTTGTTCTCGAGGAAACCCTGGCCAAGGGAAAACCCCGATGGGGATGGTACCCACAAAGATCCACTAATCAAAAGTATCATGTTAAGGATGTTGACCCTATTAGGAGTCTATTACAAGCATATAGTGTATCAGTCTTGATTAAGGGACTTTAGGCCTTGTTAGAAGCCTCAACCCTGTTAGGAGTTGTAGTACAAAATGTGATTACCAGATGAGCCCACTGCCCAAACAAGTAATTTACAATATACATTGATTAAAAAATAGGTTAAGGTACATAACCTTATACTGCTTGCATCAATATCACTTTGTTTCTCTTTCACTATCGCTATTACATATGCTTCATATACTTTGCATCATATTACTTGCTGCTTGTTACAATTACTTCCACTTGCTATCTTTTTTTTTTTACAATTATAATTACATTTACATTTATACCAATAGCTTTAACAAATATTTAACATCTAGGATGTCATCCCTTTATATTGTTAAGTCATTATTTTGATAAACAAAATAATCCCTTAACTCTTTACTAGTTATGTCTTCATATTCTATCCTGTCGGCTCTACACTATCTTCGGTAAAACTATCATAACTTCTTCTGTACATGTCATACTAACTTGCACTCTAAGATGGGTGATTAATAGACATCATAGATTCTATGTTCAAGTGTGCAAGCATTGAACTTACTCCAGTCAACATCACAAACAAAAACTATGTCCAGGTTCACTGGTAAAACACTGTCTCACACTTAGACAAATTTGCAATGCGCTCTGTCATACTTTCTTTCTGACTTGTGCAATCTTCATGAGGATCATATGTTTCCATAATTACAACATCTATGCAATCAACTCAGCCAAATTTCCAACAATCTCCCCCTTTGTCATTAGTGGCAACATATGAGAAAATTGGCTAAGTGTATAACTCAAAAATCTCAAAATTGTTCAAAACTATGGCCATAGTATAAAATGCATACTATCCTTATAACTCTTCAAAAATTATTGCCTCTAATATAGTACTCCCCCTAAGAGTAAGAACCCTTATCATATACTATCAATTTTCTTCTATATATCTCTCCCCCTTTGACAACAATGACAAAATAAGGTAGGGAGGGTCACAAAATTGTATCACAAAAAGTTATACCTCAATTTATTTATTGCAAAGTTGGTAGGCTTGCAACACAATCTACAAAATCTATCTTCATGGCTTCTATCTCCTTCTCCCATGATTTCTTAATGGAATCTGCCACATTAAGTAGTGCACTCAGTCCATAAGAAGCAATTTCACATGCTTGGAGGTTTTCAAAGTTAAATTTCTAAAAAGATGTCTTTGCTAAAAGAAAATCTTCCAACTCTTCTTTAATTATGCTCAGCTTCATAGAAATATGCTCTCTCAAAAGAGTATATCTTCTCAAATTCCTATCTTTCTCATCTTGTACAATTTTGATTTCATCATACAATTTTCTAACTTTCTTCTCAACATTACAGACCTTCACATTAGGACTAGATAGAAGGTTTGTTTCATTTAGAATCTCTGCTTCCTTCAACTTTATCTTCTGATCTTCCTTAGCTATCAAAGTCTCTGATTTTGTACACTGTATGTACAAATATTTTCCTATTTCCAAGTGCTTCCTCAAATCTTTGATACAGATATCAAGAGTATTGATATCATTGCTAATGTACTGACTGATGTTCAAAAGCATTCTAGCCTCATAGTCTGCTTGTGCTTTCACCTTTGCAATATCAGCTAGGTTTGTGAATTCATTGTCAAAGGTACTCATTACCTTCTTTGCCTTCTCCATAGGGTGTGCTTCAAAAATTTGTGTGGTCACAATACTTTGTAACTTCTCGATTAGTTCCCTCAGACATCCTTCAAGAATCTTCACCTTCTTATTCTTACCAATTATTTTGTTTAAGGATGTAATCAGTTCCAACTGATCATCATCATCTACTTCTTTTCCCAAATGCTCAATCGTAGAGCCAATTTGAGTCTACTTTCCAGTCTCAAGAGTAAGACTGATATCTTCCTTGGTGGGAAGGGGAACTTGTTCTTCTACAACTGGTGGTTCCACAATAATGGTCTCTGTCATCTCTTCTTCTTTTGTAGCTTCATGTTCCTCAAAAGTCGAATTGTCAACAATGTTCTCCAAATTCTTGAATACATTTTCATCAGTATCCAAGGTGATTTGTGTACCTTCCACATTCATTGTTTCATCTTCAATATTAATAGTTGGAGAAGAGGGAATGTCCTCTTGTACTTTCTCACCTACTTGCTTTGTTGCAACTGATGATTCTCCAACATACTCTGCCATAACCTTGATAATTGCTTGTTCAGTCTCAGAATTTACTTCTTCATACCTGCCTCCCACAATCTGAATTGTTCTCCTTTTGGTTCTCAGATGGGTGCTTAGGGCCTTCATAATCTGGTTGAAATGAGCTTCATCTCTTATCTCACAGATCTTCCTCGCAAGCTTTTCTCTAATAGTTGTCTCTTCATCTGATGCTCTCTTCTTTCTATTCAAAAGTTTGTTGTAAAGATCATCAGGTATTTGTCCTTGAATAGTATCAAACTTCTTGCCAATCAAGATCATATGCTTCACAACCGCATTCTCTAGATTAAGTCTATCACTATAATCATAAAGAACATAATATTTGTTCACTCTTGCAAAGTCACCATTCTCAATAATCTACTCATTAAGCTTTTCAACTTTTGGTTTCCAAGCTTTCTTCTTTGTAGTGACATCATCTTTAACCTCTGCAATCTTTCTTGGTACGGATTGCACTAGAGTTTTATGCCTCTTTCCTGGTCCAGTGGCACTCTCCTTAACTATTTTTCTTGGTGTGGAGGAAGTGGATCTAGTAGACATCTTTGTTTCTATGTCCTTCTCAGGTACTTCCACTTTCACCTTTACTTGTGGTTCTTCCTATGGCACTGCAATTGATGATAAAGGAGGGATAGACAAAACTTCATTTTGTCCACTCTCTCTAATTGTTTTTGTTGTCTTCTTTGCTACCAAAAGCTCCCTCTCTGTCATTCATGTATCCTTTAAGATTTTCTTAATGGTTCTCTCAACTCTCTTCTTAGACTGTTTCTCTTCAATTAGAATCTTTGCGGAGTTGAAGTTCTCCTCAAAGGTTCCAAACTTGTTACACTAAGTGTCCAACTTACACTTCAGTAGTCTACTAACATATTCTTCATTTTCTACCTCAGATATTTAATAGCCAAGAGGGTCTATGAACTCTATTCTAGGCTCTACTGCTTCAATATAGGTAAAGTTAGTATCCACCATAAAACATATATCATCTTTGTATTTTTCAACAAGAGACTTAGGGATCCTTGATTTGCTAGACACAATATTCTAAAATGTCTTAATAACAAGTACTGCACTCTCATTAACACTATCAATAACATGCTTTCTGTATACTACATTAATCCTTTCCATTGTAGTTTGTCCATCATTCCAATCATTTCCTATGGTGTAAGGAAATCTCCTCAAAAGATGAAAGAACATGTATGTGATTAGGGATGAGAACCTAAACTGTGTAAACTTAGTTTTCTTGATCTTCTCCAAGTTCTTAAACAATTGAATTCTAAGAATTTCACACATATTAACTAGTACCCTGTCAACACACATAAGATAAGCTGCATGTACCATTCCAGCTGCCATGTCATCTTCTCTTGAATTAGCACAAAACTTAGTAGTTAGGATCTTGCATATGTATCTCACATCAACTTGTTTAATCTTGCTAATCACAATTCCTCTACCATTATAGGATGAATTAGTGTTGTCAATGACTATTTTTCTCATGTTTTTCTCATTAAAAGGAATAGCTCTAGTCTTAGATAATCCAGTGACTTCATGAATCAAATCAACTGTAATATCTATCACTCTATCCTCTAGCCAAAACTTTCCATTATGAATTCTACTCAGAATGATCTTAGTGCATTCTTCATTATCAAATTCATACTGTAATCCATATTTGACAATTTCATTATGTTCCAAGTGTTCAAAACCTTGTTTCAGTGACATATCCTGATTGTACATCTCTTGATATTCATTTGTAAAATCACTATCATTTACTGTCTCTAGTTTGCATCCAAGATAACTCCTGACATTCTCTAAATGTAAAACTCCATCTAGTACGGATGACAATGCAAACCTCGGGTCTTCTTCCAATGGTTCTACTGGTTCCCTTTTCAATTTAGGTCTATTCTTGTCTTTGACATTGTGTATTAATGAAACATCCATGATTTCTTCAAATGCCTTTACTGATTCAAAAATTTGTCAAGTAAAATACCTTAAATTTGTGATTTTAGGGCTTGCGTAGATTGGGCACACAATTCTTCTCCAAATCCTTGCAAAATGCTTTCTATTACTACTCTTTGATCTCCTTGACACTCTTTGATGATCAAATAATACCAATCATGACCTTTTATTAATTCAATCTCACTTAGATCTAACATCGCATTCAATTCTTTTGCCGCTTCTTTCCAAAAAGTTGTCTCTACTAACCTGCAAAACTTAAAACTTCTTGTGATCTTGCAAAACATAATATTTTTCTTTGCGCTCTTAACCATAGCATTAGAATATCACAAACTACCTTGCATTAACTGTGCAAGACTCAATTCATCATATATCTACTCCTACACTAAATCTAAGTTCCTATTCTACTGTAATTTACATGAATTAAGTACTTTGAGATAGGTCAGGTAAAGATTCATTCTTACCTTTCAATACTTCACCTTCTTAATTACCTTCAATGTTGATTATGTCTCCTTGATCTGTGCTTTTTGTAAACTTTACTTCATCTGAGTTACTACAACATCCTTTCTGACTGTTACTAGCATCTTCATTTCTTCTTGCATGATTCCTAGTGTTAGGATTAGGATGAAAAACTGTATTGTTCATTTTGCAAAACCTTGTTGTATGTCCAATCTTGTTACATATCTGACAAACAATTCCATTGTTTCCATATCTGGTCTAGGTTGATTGATTTGTGATCTGTAGTTTCTAGCAATGTGTCCAACCTTGTTGCATCTATAACATACTACTCCACTTCTTTTGTTCATATCTTCAGTAGGTTTCTTATATGCATTGTTAGTATTCCTAAACATTCTACTACTATCATTATTCTCAATAAATTTAGGTTTCCTACATTCAATATCTCTATGTCCAAAACCATGACAATTGTAACAATAACCATTAAGAGGTTTAAATTGTTTACCTGTGCAATCTCTCTTCATATGACCAATAGTATTACAAGAAAAACATCTACCTTTGAATTCTCTTTGCATACCTTTGGGTGATTCCTCTTGCTTCGGTGATTCTCCTTCTTTAGGTGTATCTTCAAATTTGTTGATCTCATCAGGCTTCTTCTCATCTATGCTTTCAGATATCTTCAGATCTGGTTCCTTGCCTTCATCATTTGCTTTGAAAGTATTGAATCCAAGACCAGTCTTATCATAGAATGGTTTCTGATAAGATATTTTTTCATCAATCTTCTCACTAGTTGAATATAGCCTTTCAAGTTGTTGTTTGGATTGAGTCAGTTCACCTTTCACAATCTTATTGTATTTCTCAAGTTCATCATACTGCAAATTGACTTTCTCAAGTTCAAATGTTACTTTAGAAAGTTTATATTTCAGTTCTTCATTTTCAGTCTTTAGACTTTCATTCTCAGATTTTAGATTTGCTTCATTCTTGCCATTTCCATCTTTCAAACTAAGCTTCAAATTTCTATCTTCAATTCATGCTTAAGGATCTCATTTTCTTTTTCCATATTGTCCTCACAATCTTCAATAAAAACTTTAGATTCTTTTTCAGATCTCAAATCTTCCAATTTGTTTTTTAGTTTCTCAATGAGGTTCTTTGCATCATCATACTTTCTTTTCAAAGTATCTTTTTCAATAGTAAGTAAGTCAATCTGTTCAAGAGCTTCTTCAAGATTCTTCTGTAGTTGATCCATATCCATAGAGATCTTACTCAAGCTACTAGGCTTTCCTTGAATGATTCTTTTCCGAGTAACTAAGCTCTGATACCAATTGTTAGAAATAGGGAATACTGAGAGGGGGGGTGAATCAGTATTCTACAAACTTTATCTTTTGCCCAATTATGGATATAATAGATTATCTTTATACATGCATAACATAAGAAGCTAAACAACATGCATAACAATAAAGAACTCATAACACATTATTTGTTCTCGAGGAAACCCTGGCCAAGGGAAAACCCCAGTGGGGATGGTGCCCACAAAGATCCACTAATCAAAAGTATCTTGTTAAGGATGTTGACCCTGTTAGGAGTCTATTACAAGCATATAATGTATCAGTCCTAATTAAGAGACTATAGGCCTTGTTAGAAGCCTCAACCCTGTTAGGAGTTGTAGTACAAAATGTGATTACCAGATGAGCCCAGTGCCCAAACAAGTAATGTAAAATATACACTGATTACAATAGATTAAGGTACATAACCTTATACTACTTGCATCAATATCACTTTACTGCTCTTTAACTATTGCTATTACATATGCTTCATATACTTCGCATCATATTACTTGCTACTTGTTACAATTACTTCCACTTGCTGTCTTTTTTTTTTTACAATTAATATTACATTTACATTTATACCAATAGCTTTAACAAAGAGTTAACATCTAGGATGTCATCGCTTTATATTGTTAAGTCATTATTTTGATAGACAAAATAATCCCTTAACTCTACTAGTTTTGTCTTCATATTCTGTCTTGTCGGCTCTACATTGTCTTCGATAAAACTGTCATAACTTCTTCCGTACATGCTGTATTGACTTGCACTCTGAGATGGGTGATCAATAAACATTATAGAGTCTATGTTCAAGTGCACAAGCACTAAACTTACTCCAGTCGATGTCGCAAACAAAAACTATGTCCAGGTTCACTGGTAAAACATTGTCTCACACTTAGACAAATTTGCAATGCGATCTGTCATACTTGCTCTCTGACTTGTACGATCTTCATGAGGATCATATGTTTCCATAATTATAACATCTATGCAATCAACTCAGCCAAATTTACAATAGAGTTATGGATTGACCGTTGGACATGTGGGGACCGAGATCTGGCGTGTTGCATTCCCCTATGTGGATCTGGGGGCCAACTTGGTGAATTAAATATTTGTGAAGTTATTTGTGAGCTGACTAATGTTTGGCATTTAATATTTGTATATTTGGGAGCTAACTAGCTTTGGGATTTAATTGTTTCATCCAGACGACTTGTGGCTTGGATTAGTATTTAAGAAGATGGTTGGGTATTTGTTTAGGTAGATTTGGGTAGACAGATCTCAGAGCAGAGTTAGTATCTTACGGGCTTAGGTAGTAGAAAGATTTCTTGGAAGTTTGAGTACAAGTTTAGATCTTTCTTGGAGTGCCTACCAGTGTCCTGTTGTGTTGCAGACCTGGGCTAACTGAGGAGAAGTGTGTTGGATCCTTCGTGATCTTGTAGAACTATTTCTTGCATTGCATTTTTTCGTAACCAGGAAGGCCTTACAGCCCGGCACATTGCATGTAATCAATTAGTTGATGAATAAAGATATATGTTTTCTTTCAGATCTGGTTTCTTGTTGTGTTTTCTGTTGTGTTGGTGTTTGGCTGCAAGGTCGATCAGTCCTTAATTGGATCCATCGAGCCTTGACTACATCAACGAAATACTTAGAATTCATTTGCAACAAAATAAATGACCTCTAGAAAGAAAGGAGAAACTCAAAAGAAACCCAACAAAATAAGAGAACTAAAAAACTAAAAAAAAGGGAAACTAAAGAAAAGGGAGGTCGTTATTAGGATAACTAGCCAAAATGGGGTGTGATTTGTGGAGGCACAACAATACTCCTCATCTTTAGACTCTGTATCCTTCTCTCATCCCTTCTTGCCAGTTTTCCCCTTACTCTATGGGGTTTTATTTATTTTTTATAGGGGCTCATCATCTTCTTCATCAAATTCCATTTCCTCCTCTTCAAGATCATTATGTGTCTCCCCTATTGTAGTATAATCCTCCATAGACTAAACAATAAGGTTTGAGGGAGCATGAAGGGATTTATAGTAATCAAAAATCAAAACCAACAAACAATCATGAAGGATAGGGTTTTACACAAGATTTTTCTATGCACTTTAAAGCTAGCTTTAAGGGAAGACCAAAGATAAAATCGAAAGGAAACTCTCTTACCATGAAGAAAATTATTTAATAGAACAAAGTGATGATCAAAGGCTCTAATAAAATGATCGTCAAGAGTTAAACACTCCATAATGACTTTAAGTACCTAGTTCCAAATTGGTAAATGATATTGGTTGGATCATAGTAGCTAGTGTTCTTCATCTTATTCCCCAACATCTCGCGCTCTTCCTTAGTTTTAGGGAGCCTCTAGATGGCCAAGTCATAATTTTTCCTCTCCCGGTATAATTTTATCCCATCCATTTGGAGGCATGTTACTTTGGTGATCACACTCTCTTCAATTAGCACCTTTCTTCCAAACAAGATAGCATTGTCATATTTCCATCCCATATTAAAAAACTATGTAATTTTAGGGTCCCATCCATGAAGATGCTCCAGATAGAGTGAAAGACCTCCACCCTTGAGAATATTCCACATCTTATGTTTATTCTTAAGGTGATTAAAATCAATTAGTTCAACTCTCTTCCTATCATCTCCCATATCAGTCTCAGAGCACTAGACCATAGAAAACTCTCAACTAGAGAAATTAAAACCCAACTATAGAAAGAGAGTAAAAAATACCCAAAATTTGTGTGGCTAGTTAATGGTATGATGAAATTTTGTGGTGTACGCATGATTCTGAGCTTTGGAAATAACACCTCAACGAGTAATAATGCCACCTTTCATTTCAAAATTAAACTTCATCATCGAAAGTAAATTTATTTCCTTCTCATTCCATTCTATCGTAGAGTAAGAGCATGCTGACATCAGTCTCAAATAAGTCCCGACCCCACCACGTGGATAGGTGTTTACTATCAACTTCCTTATTAGCGAACCAGTCAACATAATAGTTTGCTTCACGATAATTGTGGGATATGTGAAATTTTTCAAATGAGGTAGTAATATCTTTTGATTTTTTAATCCAATTTTCAATAGTCCAATATGGTTTATGCTTACCAATTAGGAAATTTGTGATGTTTACCTTCAACCCATATCTCCTTACAGTTCAATCAGTAAGCCAACCTTAGACCATGAAAGGCCCCAATGTCTTTGGCTATGTGGTTGGTCTGAATGCCCAAAGGAAGAGCCACTGTCATAAAAAGAATGTCATTTTCATCTCTCAACACTCTCAAACGTGTAGAGAGTTTTCATTGATATGTTACAAGAGTTTTTTATGCATCATATATTTTGAAGGATAATGACTTATTTGAGGCCAAAACACCTCCAAAGGACCCAATATAAATAGTCATGGCTCTTAATTTTTTTGGAATTCAATATAATAATTGAATCCAAGGATAATATTTTCCATTGATATGTTACAAGAGTTGTTGATGCCTTATATGTTTTGAAGTATAATGACTTATTGCTAGCCAAAATACCTTCAAAAGACCCAATATAAATAGTCATGGCTCTTAATATTTTTGGAATTCAATATAACAAATGAATCAAAGCATAAGAATAAAATGAAAAAGGTGAGATAACCTAGATGAGTTTCTAAAAATAAAACTACAAGATTTCAATTAGGGAATTTGCTAATAAAAAATGCAAGTGATAGGGATAGGATCTAGCACTAAAAACACAACAAATCTAGACAAATTAAATTTGTATACACTAGAAGACATTAATTAAGGTGTTGGGATAGATAAAAAGATAAAGTAGGTAAAAGAGACCCAAAAGGATGGGAATAAATTAAAAAATTGAAATATAAAAAAAGTTGAAAAATACCCAACAAGATGGGGTTAGATAAAATAAAATTTGAACATCAAGAAAATGGATTATTTATGGCAGAATATGCACCCCAAAATAAGGGCTAATAAAAATGAAGTTAGAGAAAGAAATAGTTGAATTTATATACACTAGAATGGATCAAACAAGATTGAATTTGATAAAATCAAAATATGAACCACACCTAGGTGAATATGCACATAAAAATGCAATAGTAAGAATTTGAACCCTACAAAACACTTGCATAGATTTTGTTAGAATCAAGAGTCGCAAAAAATGTGAACAAGAATCATATCTCTTTACAGGAAATCACCCTTCCCAAGCATAACCTTATAGAAAAATATAGAAAAAATTTATCAAATTTTAGTTTATTCTAAACATGAAAATAAGAAAACCCACTTACTTATATTGGACAATCCTTCCTTATGATTTCCCTAGAAAAGGGTTGTGCCCAATCCTATAAGAGGGAGATGGGAGCAGAGGCACTAAGTAAGAAAAATATTGGAGTTTGATAAATCAGAAAATAGAAAACAAATATATTTTCATAGCACATAAAGCATACTAGCAATGTCTACAACAAATTTATGCACCCTTGACATATCATTGAATAAACCAATCAAGAAACAAAGGCAAAAATTAGATTAATTGTAAAGGCTTTAAAAGTTTATAATAAAATGTAATAGGAAGGTGTAAAGCCAAATTCTTTAGTTCAACAAACAAGTTGCACAAGCACAAACAAAAGTTGTTAAAAAAAATGACAAAAGGAAAAAGAAGAAAATTGCCCATGTAAGTGTGTTAAGAAATTACCATGTAATCCTATACATAACACCTATTGTATGTAGTACAAATATGGACCTATTTTTTGCAAATTAAAAACACCAAAACACAAAACAAAATCACATTAGATGTTAGTCATTTCAAATGCAACAAAATAAGTAACTTTCACTACAACCTCAATGAGCTAAAACAAGGGCACCCAATAACCTTGTTTGATTTTCTCTTCAAGATTATTGTGAGTATGCTCTCCCAATACAATAGAATGAAATCTAATGCAAACACTATAAGATGCAAAATGAGGTTTTTGAAAACAAGTATGAGAAACTTGCCCCAAATCTCACAATGATGTGCAAGTGAAGGATGTAATGCCCCTCCCATAGTTTTCTTTTTAGTTTTATTGCCAAACTCTTTTAGGCTATTTTCATGTGTGCGTTATTTATTTCAGGGATATTTGAAGTTTATGAATTTATGACATTTTATTGAATAATCATGAATTAGATTTTTTTTTAAATTTATTTTCATGTTGATTAAATGCAAATGATGATGTTATTTATATGTGATGATTATTTCATTATAATTATTTATGTGTTAAGATATCATTGATGTTTATGGTTTTACTAACCACATAATTGCATGTGTATGGTCGATGTGTATGTTTTATATTTCTGTCTAACGTGTTTGATGTGGTTGAGGGATGGAGTCATAGTTATTTTCTTGCGAGATCCACACGATCAGTCGATCCCCGCCATTTCTTGTTTACATTTATACATGTATGTATATGTTGGTCTTTTATGCAGGTTTGTAGGTATCGAGCATCGACTTCCCTGGATTGCTAGGATGAGCGTTCCCTATCACAAAATCTCAATGGTAAGAGAGGGGAGATAACATACAAATCCAAATCCCAACCCAAGTCATTGATTGTCCTAAATATTGGGTAAGTATTTGTTTTTACCCATCCAAATTCGTCAAGGTGATGTGAATTCGTGAGCCCTTCTGTGGTGTTTGTTTGATGTGGAGTTAGTTGATTTTTGGGTTTTGGGAGTCAAGTGGATTTACTTGTGTGAATTATTTGATTTAAATAATTAAATTAGGAGTAATTATGAGATTAGAATAGTAATATTTTTATGAATGTGGAAATAGAAGATAAAGAGGATATTTAATTATTAAGGTTAATTAAAAAATTGAATTAAAAGATTAAGTTTGGAATAAAAGGGTTTAACTAATTATTAAATCCAAATATAAAATTAAAGGGCATAGTTGATTTATTTAATATTTAGTTTATTAGTTTGCATAGTTAATTATGTGCTAAATTATTTATTGATTTATTAAGTATTTAAATATAATTTAAGTTGGACATTCGGTTTAAGTGAAAATTGAATTAGAATTTAAAGTTAAAAGTTAAGTTAGGAATTATAATTAAAAAGTGCATTATTTTATTATTGAGTTATTTTTCATGCAAAGGGAATTGATGAAAACTAGGTGGAGAGAGTTGAGTTCTATTTTTTAGGGTTTGCATGTTTTAGAAACCTTAAGAGGAATAGGTCTTCTTTATGAGGGGTTTCTGGGTATTTTTTTCAATTACGTCTATCAAGTTTTAGATGAGCTCTTGGATGAATTTGGAAGATTTTTGGGAAGCTCAGTTTTGGTGAGCATTGTTTTGAGATTGTTTGAAAGCTTGGATTTCAATGGTTGAATTGGTTCTTTCTTTGCTTCATATTTTCAGACGTTGGTTGAGGTAGGGTTTGAAACCCTCTTTTTGTAAAATTCTTCTTTTGAAAAGATTGTATGCTTCTTGGCTGAGATTGTTTACGTGAATGATTTGGATTTGGCTTCTATTATAAATTATGTTTGTTGTTGTGAAAATTTGAATAAAATTGATGTTAGATTTGATCTGGTCTTCTGTTTGGGTGATTTGAAAACCCTAGAATGAAATCTTAGGAAATTGGGTGTTTTTTTCTAAGTTAGGGTATTTATCCAAAAAATATAGGTAAAATTGTCTCATTATTTTGCATAGGAAATTAATTAAATTTGCAGGTGGAAATTAAATTAGATTTTTCCACTGAAGAATGTGAAATTTGACTCTTAGGGGTCGCACCATCAAGAAGGAAAGGACCCAATGGGATCGTACTGATGATTTGTCAACGACTTGGGTGGACGCAGTGAGATTACGGGATTTATATCCCTATTTGTTTATAGGCTTCTAGGAGTAAGCCTAATTCTAAGGGAGTGTATGTAGTGCCCACCCATAGTTTTCTTTTCAGTTTTATATTGCCAAACTCTTTTAGGCCACTTTTATGTGTGTGTTGATATTTCAGTTATATTATGGTTTTGGATGTATGACATTACATGGTAATTATAATAAATGGATGATTATGGTTGCTATATTGATGTTAGTTATGATGATGATTTATATGTTTTAAAATGACGCTTATGATTGTGATTATACTTACCCCATACTTGCATGTGTATGGTGATCATGTATGCTTTTATTTTCCTGTATGATGTGTTTGATATGGTTGAGGGACAGAGTCATAGTTACCTACTTGCAGGATCCACATGATATCTTGATCCCCACCATTGCTATATATATATATATATATATATATATATATATATATATATATATATATATATATATATATATATATATATATATATATATATATATATATATATATATATATATATATATATATATATATATATATATATATATATATATATATATATATATATATATAATTCTTGTATGCAGGTTTGCAGATATCAGGCATCGACTTCCCTGAATTGTTAGGATGAGTGTGCCCTATCACTAGTCTCAATGGTAAAAGAGGGGAGATAATATTTAGATCCAAATCATCACCTAAGTCATTCTATTATCCTAAAATAGTGGACAAGATTCTGATATTTTACCCTTTCTAAACTCCTGCAGGTGACATGAGTTTATAACGCTTTCCTTGAGCATGGTTGTGGTTCTTTAAGTTCAAGTGATTTTGGTTATTGATGCGATTGCTATAATTAGATAATTTATTTAGACTAATTGTGTAATTTAAATAAATTAGATTTTTTCTTTATTTAGCTATTTGAATGTGAGAGTATTTAATTAATTAAAAATTAATTAAATGTAATTATTAAATTTAATAATTTTTATTTAAAAAAGCTTATTGTGAAAATAGAATTATTTAAATTAATGAGAATTAGTTAAATACATTCACTTTAGATTTATTTAATTGTAAATTTAACTTTTTTCAAATGAAAGGTATTTATTAATTGAGAAATTAAATTAGCATGTGGAAATTAAAGTAGACTATATGTTATTATTTAAATTAATTAGAATGCATTAAGTTGCACAATCAAAATTGAATAAATTAAATTCAAATAATTAGTCAATTTTGAGTTAAGTGTTTTCAACAAGAGTAATTAAAAAATCAGACTTGAGTTTAGAACTGAAATTAGGAATTGATGTAAACAAGGCTCTATGTAGAGTTGAGTTTCAGCCCTTGCATGTGGAATTGAATTTCCTATATGGTGAGGGCTTGGCCATTATTCTCAACACACAAGTTTTAGAGAATTTTGGGGTGAAGGATTTCAATTTGGTGCAATTTTTCTGAAAGCTTGGATTTATCTCTATTCTAGTCATCTTCGAATTCATCTTTGGTGTTAGAGGCAGGATTTGATTATCTTAGTGATTCTATTTCTGCAATTTTAAAAGGAGTGTATTCTTCATGCCTTTCAGATCTGGATGTTTGGAATTATTTCATGTGTTTCCTCTTCTCGTGAAAATTCTAAAATTTGGTTAAAGGAAAATTTAGTTGGCATGCAATCCTTATTTTTTTATCCATGTTTGAATTTCAATTAGGGTTTGAATCTATGAATATTGGTAGAAATTAATGTTATTAGAAATTCTGTGAAAATTGAATATTTTTTTGGAAACCCTAGGCTTAGATAAATGATAGATTCAATTAATAGAAATTAGATCCAGTATTCAAAATTGAAAGGAAAATCCTAAACTAAACCCTAGAGGAGGTTTTGAGAAATACCTAGTTATTTTGGCTATTAAGAGTTTTTAAATTGTGTGTGTAGAATTATCCATTACCTAGTTAAAATATGTATTTACCTTTGGAAGGAATTGTAAATTTTCTATGTTCTATCACTTCCTTATTCTCAAAAAAAATATGGATTTAAAAAAAATTACCTACTTGTTGTTTTGGAGCGGTAATTAATTACTGGTGTTATATTAAAAAAAAATATACAAAAAAAAATATGTTAACATTATTGCTTTAAAAAATGTGTTTAAGAATTTTAATAAAAAAGTTTAATAAAACAAAATATGGGAAGACAGGCATAGCCCAACCCCCCCGTGCGCGCCACTTGGTAGCCCAAAGGGTGTCGTGTGCATCCCCCATGGGGACTGCCACATGGGTCACTTCAAACTGTCGTAAGCAACCCCCAAGAGGACTACGCACAGCATGCCCAATGGGACTATTGTGGGCAAGGGAAGGACAATGGGTCCCTCCCACTAAAATGTAAAATTAATTTGTTTTATTTATAAAAAAAAAAAAGATTTTTTTTGTTATTGTTGTTTTGTATTTATTAGATTTTTAATAATACATATATATTAAGTTTAATATATATATTAGATTAAAATAAATAGATTTGTATTGGATTTATCTAAATATTAAATTGGTTTTTTTCTGTTGAAGGATTTTAATTGGTAGACAATTTTTATGTAGTTGTATAAACATTTTTAAATGGGAAATTATGTTTTCTTTTGTATGGATATTTTAATTAGGCATTTCATGCAAATTATTTATTGTTTATTTAAATCTATTGGCTAAATTTGGGTAATTTAATATTGGGTTGCTACTTATAAATTTAAATCAATTTAGGGTATTTTTAGACTATAAAATCATAATCGGTTAGTAATTTTAATGCCTAGGATCAATTTATTTCGTGGATGTTATACATTGATTGGTAGGGGTAGAATTTAATTATTTTAATGTAATTATAGTCTATTAGTAATTATTGGATAAATTAATTTCGTGATAAAATTTACAAATTAGTTTATTAAATTAAATTATATTATTTATCTTTTAATTGCCTTATGTGTTTGGGGTGTAAAGGGATTTAGTATGTTAGCCCAATAGGACTGTTACCAGAGGTGGGATTAGGAATTATTGATTATGTTGTTTACTTTGTTTAATTGAGTGAAAACAAGAGGGGAAATGGCTCTATAGCCTTCCTCATAAGAAGTTTTGATGTAGGGATGAATGTAAGATAAAAGGAGAGAGATAGAAATTATTTATTTTTCCCACATTTGGTGAGTGAGTGCAATTGATGGGGGTGAGAACTAATAAATAGAGTTGTTAGGAATGAACGTTGAATATGTCCTATGGGGGAGTATTAGTAGCTATTCTGTAGCAGTTGTTGTTGCATTCATGACTGTGATTGTCATTGATGTCAACACAGTGATCTACTAAAGATTAGCAGAGAAGTAGACAGTGTTTGAGTTAGCGCACTTGGGATATTGAAGATAAAGTTATGCGCAGTTGAGGACTTACTCTATGATGTATTATTAGATCATGGTTAAGAATGCAAACATTAATTCATTTATTCATGAAAGTTATGAGGAAATCAGTTGAAGCAGTATTCAGGTAGTGTTCCTGAGTAGCGGTTTGTGGAAATCGAATGATATCTCCTAATCGGGATGGAATCTAGTTATGCGCAGTTAGAGAGCAGTTGGAGACATGTTGATAGTGACGTCGTTAACAACGCAAGATCCGAGGTCACACGAGTGAAGAATTATATTGATTGGAAGCTAACAGTTTTATGTAATTTTGATGTAACGTGTGGAAAGTTTTATTTTGTAATTTGTATGCCGACTCATTTGTAATTACTTGAGTGTGGTATAAAGGAAGGAATATTTTCCTTATTGTAATGTATAATATGTAATGAGAAAGTGTATGAAGGAATTGTGAAAGCGAAATTGTTGAAAGAGGACATGCGAAGTACTGAGATCTTGTATTGAGATCTGAAGGAGTTGGTGTGGTTTCGCACAGTTAGAGAAGGAGTATTGATTTGTTGAGGTCAGTAATCTTTTGATATTATTCTATTGAGTAATACAAAGATCAGTTGGACAGTGAGTTCGGTGATCTTACCCTGAAGGTGTTTGGGTAGTGGGTCCTTCTGTCTTCCATAACTCCTAACAGAGTTAGAATATTTTAACAGGGATTCAAAATCTCCTAACAGGGATTCATATGTACTAAATGTATTTCATAAGATTCCTAACAGAGTCCATCCTTTCACAAGGAATATTCATATTAGTGCATCTTTTGTGGGCATCATTCCCACCGGGGTTTACTCTTTGATCAAGAGGTTCCCTAGTCAACATATATTGTGTCATTGTGTTATTGTGCATGTATATCTTTCTATGGTTGCTGGTTACATTGCTTACATGGTTAAAATATATTGAAGTTGATAAAAGTTATATTTATCTAATAACTAATTCACCCCCCCCCCCCCTCTCACTTATCTTGGTGGACTTTAATTTCTAACAATTGGTGTCAGAGTGGCAGGTCCTTGAAAGAAAAGTTTAACAACTTAAGGAGATCCATGGCGAATTTCAAGAAAGAAAGCCCTATGTTTGATGGAGTAAATTTTGACAATTGGAAAGAAAAGATGAAGACACATCTACTGTGTTTAGGACCAGGTTATTGGTTGATTACAAAGAATGAGAAGACTATCATTGATGAGGATAACATTGAAACATGTACTAATGATGAAAGAGATCTATTCATGTGTAACATACTTGCTAGAGAAGCACTCTTGTTAGCCCTTCCGGAGAATGAATACAGTCAGGTAAAATATTTGAAAACATCTCATAAAATTTGGTTAGCTTTACAATCTACTTTTGAAGGTGATGAACTTGCTAAGAAACTCAGATTACATAATTAGATATGTGCATTTGAAGATATAAGAATGATAGAAGATGAATCTGTTAGAAGCTATATTGGTAGAATGTCAGAGATTGTTGCAGGTATAAAATCTTGTGGTGGAACAAAGACAGAGAATGAAGTGATATGGAAAATTCTGAGGACATTGACTCTTGCATTTAAGCAGACAACACGGATGATTGAACAAGTCATACCTTGTACTATGAACTTTACAAGAGAGACTCTTCTTGGAAGATTGGAAGTAGCAGAAATGAACCTGAGGTTATCAGGAGACCTGCCTAGAATGGAGACAGCATTCAGTGCTCTTAGTGTTCGTCCTACTTTTTCAAGAAGCATCAATGTGAGTGGAGATTATGCTAGCAGCAGCAGATCTAGAAATGAAGAAGACAAGAAGATTGAAGAAGGTATTGCCTTGCTTGTGAAGAGAGAACTAGACAGTAAGAAAAATTTTAAATGTTGGACTTGTCAAGAATATGGTTATTTTGCATCTAAATGTCCTAAGAGACTCAAGAAGTATAGGAAGAACTTTAATCCTAGAAGATCTAAAGAATGTTACTATGCAAATGATGAAGAAATTGAAACTAGTTTGGAGAAATCTTTGAGTGAAAGTGATACTGAGAATAATGATGATATAGGATTTGTAGAAATTAAAGAAAAAAATCCTGAAACTGAAATTAAGGAAGAAAAGGCTTTAGTTTCTCAAGTAGAAAAGAAAGATGATTGGATTATAGACACTGGTTGTTCACATCATATGACTAGAGACATGAAAAATTTCATGATGTTTAACAATTATGATGGAGGAGTTGTTAGAGTTGGAAACAATGCACCTTGTTTGATTAAAGGTATAGGATCTATTACTCTTGATGGAAAGACTAATACTGATGATGTTTACTTTGTGTATGGTTTGAAACATAATCTTTTGAGTGTTGGATAGTTAGTTGATAAGGGATATCAAGCTTGGTTTACTGAGAAAACTTGTGTGATTAAAGACAAAGATGGAAATTTGATTGGTACTGGATCTAGAACCAAAGGTAATGTATTTCAGTTGAATCCTACTGAAATGACATGTTTGATTACTAAGATTGATGACAGTTGGTTATGGCACAGAAGATTTTGTCATATAAACTTTGATAACATTATGAAAGTGAGTACGACACTTGCAACAAGAGATTTGCTTAAAATTATGAAGCCTACTAACATGATTTGCAAGGAATGTGTGATGGCTAAACAGAAGAGAAGCTCATTTCCCAGCAAGAAGTTTACAACAGCAAAGAAGTTGGAGATTGTTCATACAGACTTGAGCGGTACTACAAGGACTAGAAGATTATATGGAGAAATTATTTTATGATTCTTGTTGATGACTTTACAAGAATGATGTGGATTGCATTTCTTAAAGAAAAATCTGAAGCATTTGATAGGTTTAAGATCATTAAGAATAAATTTGAGAATGAATCTAGAATGAAGATTAAATGTTTGAGATCAGATAGAGGTGGAGAATTTACTTCTAAAGACTTTAACATCTTTTGTGAAGTGAATGGTATTAAGAGACAATTTTCAGCCCCTAGGACATCTAAACAAAATGGTACTGCAGAAAGGAGAAATAGATCAGTGACTGAAGCAGCAAGAGCTATGTTATTTGAGAATGACTTAGCGAAGATATTCTGGAGAGAAGTAGTGAACACAGTGGTGTATACAATGAACAGAGTACAAATCAGAGCAGACACAGACAAGACACCCTATGAACTATGGTTTGGACATGCACCATTAGTTAAGTATTTTAGAATTTTTGGAAGCAAATGTTATATTAAGAGAGATGATAACATTGGAAAGTTTGATCCTAGAAGTGATGAAGGTATATTTCTTGGATCTTCATTGAAGAGAAAAGCTTATAGATGTTACAATAAGAGAACTAAGACTATTGTTGAGAGCACAAATGTAAAAGTTGATGAAAAGTTTAAAATTCAAGAAAGAATGTTTGATTATGAATCAGATGAAGGAACTCATTCTAGACCTAACCCTGAGACTACTGAATTATTTTATGAAAATAACAGTGATTTGTTGAATGAAATCTATAGTGAGGTCATTGAAGAACCGACACCTGAAGTAAGATCTGAGACAGTGACACCTAACAGGAATCTATCAAGGAATCATCCTTATGAGAAGATTATTAGAAGCATAGACAAAGGAGTTCAAACTCAAAATAAGATACAAGAACAGTTATGTTTGATTTTTCAAATTGAACCTAAATCTACAAGTGAAGCTTGTGAAGATGAACATTGGATTAATGCTATGAAAGAAGAACTAGATCAAATTGAAAAGAACAAGACATGGGAATTGGTCCCTAGACCTAAAGGTAAGAATGTTATAGGAACAAAATGGGTATTCAGAAACAAGATGAATGAACAAGGAGAAGTAGTAAGGAACAAAGAAATATTGGTATGTAAAGGATACTCACAGCAAGAAGGAATTGACTATGAAGAAACTTTTGCACTAGTAGCAAGAATTGAAGCAGTAAGAATGTTTTTGGCCTATGCAGTTTTTAAGAAATTCAAAGTGTATCAAATGGATGTGAAGTCAGCATTTCTGAATGGAGAATTGGAAGAAGAAATTTACATTGAGAAACCTGAAGGTTTTCCTTTAACTCAAGAAGGAGACATGGTATGTAAATTGAAGAAAGCTTTATATGGACTGAAGCAAGCACCTAGAACTTGGTATGCGAGATTGGATAAGTATTTGTTGAAATTAGGATTTACAAAAGGCACAGCTGATAGCAACTTGTATACAAAAGAAATTGAAAATGGTTTATTGGTTGTAGTAATTTTTGTTGATGATATTATCTTTAGAGGAGAGGATGAAGCTAGTGATAAATTTGTAGATGAAATGAAGACTGAATTTGAAATGAGTATGATTGGTGAAATGAAATACTTTTTAGGATTGCAGATAACACAAAATAGTGATGGTATCTTTGTAAGTCAGATAAAGTACTTGAATGATTTATTGAAGAGATTTGGAATGGAGAACTGTAAGCCAGTTGGAACACCTATGGTAACTGGAAATAAGTTATCTAGCACAGATGAGACTCCTATAGTGGAACAAAAGAAGTACAGATCTATGATTGGAGGATTATAGTATTTGACTCATACAAGACTTGATATAGCACATTCAGTTGGAATTGTAGCAAGATTTCAAGTTGAACCCAGAGAATCACATTATGCAGCAATAAAGAGGATACTGAGGTACATAAGAAGCACACTTGAGTATGGATTGTGGTATGAAAAATCTGATGATTTTACCCTATGTGCATATACAGATGTTGATTGGGGAGGCAATGTTGATGATAAAAAGAGCACCAATGGTGGAGCATTTTTCCTTGGAGGAAGATTGGTTTCTTGGCTAAGCAAGAAGTAGAATTGTATGTCACAGAGCACAGCAGAAGCAAAATATGTAGCAGCAGCAAACAATTGTAACCAAATAATTTGGATGAAACAAATGTTGAAGGATATTAGAGTAAAATTTGTTGAACCTGTTGTTATACATTGTGATAACACTAGCACGGTTAGTATGTCCAAGAACCCTGTGTTACATTCTAAGACAAAGCATATAGAGCTAAAGTATCATGTAGTGAGAGAGAAAGTAGCAGAGAAAGAAGTTAGACTTGATTACATAAGCACAAAGGAGCAGATTGCAAACATAGTTAAAAAACCTTTTCCTAAGGATACATTTGTGTATCTGAGAGGTGTGCTTGGGGTTATGCCCCAGCCTACTTTTGAGAAGTGGTGCAGATTGTTGCATCTGTCCAGTGGTATATGAGCCCTATTTTTCTTCTGGACTGGATGTTGGTACTTCCTCTATGGGGGAGTATGTGTATCTGAGATGAGTCATGAGGACTCTAGTGAATGTATTTTCTGAACAATGTCTTTTGACATTGAAGTTGTTGTTGACATAATGATGAAATTTATGTCATTGATGTCAATGGGGGAGAAGTATACATGAAAAACCATTTGTACCATCTATTGGAGAGAACTGAATAGGAAAACGAAGCAAGATTTGATTGATGAAGAAGACTTGAAGCATTTTCAGAGCAGCAGTGTTGCAGTGATTAGATTTATGGAACTTGGATGTTTTTTCATCTATGTTGCCATCAATGCCAATGGGGGAGATTGTTAGGAATGAATGTTGAATATATCCTATAGGAGAGTATTAGTAGTCATTCTATAGCAGTTGTTGTTATGAGAAAATTCATTTATTCATGGAAGTTATGAGGAAATCAGTGGAAGCAGTATTTAGGCAATGTTCCTGAGTAGTGGCTTGTGGAAATCGGATGATATCTCCTAATCGGAATGGAATTTGGTTATGCGCAGTTAGAGAGAAATTGGAGACATGTTGATAGTGACATGGTTGATAGCGCAAGATCCGAGGTCACACGAGTGAAGAATTATATTGATTGGAAGCTAACAGTTTAGTGTAATTTTGATGTAACGTGTGGAAAGTTTTATTTTGTAATTTGTATGCCAACTCATTTGTAATTACTTGAGTGTGGTATAAAGGAAGGAATGATTTCCTTGTTGTAATGTTTAATATGTAATGAGAAAGTGTATGAAGGAATTGTGAAAGTGAAATTGTTGAAAGAGGAAATGCGGAGTATTGAGATCTGGTATTGAGATTTGAAGGAGTTGGTGCGGCTTGGCACAGTCAAAGAAGGAGTATTGATATGTTGAGTTTAGTAATCTTTTGGTATTATTTTGTTGAGTAATACAAAGATCAATTGGACAGTGAGTTCAGTTATCTTACCCTGAAGTTGTTTGGGTAGTGGGTCCTTATGTCTTCCATAACTCCTAACAGAGTTAGAATTTTTTAACAAGGATTCAAAATCTCCTAACAAGGATTCATATGTACTGAATGTATTTCATAAGACTCCTAACAAAGTTCATCCTTTCACAAGGAATATTCATATTAGTGCATCTTTTGTAGGCATCATTCCCACTAGGGTTTACTCTTTGATCAAGACGTTCCCTAGTCAACATATCTTGTGTCATTGTGTTATTGTGCATGTATATCTTTCTATGGTTGTTGGCTACATTGCTTACATGGTTAAAATCTATTGAAGTTGATAAAAGGTATATTTATCTTATAATTGATTCACCCCCCCTCCCTCTTCTCAATTATCTTGGTGGACTTTACTTTCTAACAAGAGTATGAATAGGATGAGTTTATGAAGTTGTAGGGATTAGGGATAGAATGAGTATAGGTAGATTAGGAATTCATTAAGTGGATTAATATATAAATTGATTTAATGAATTATATAAATAATTTGATTATTAAATAATTTGAAGTATAGAAAATATAGTAGTGAATTAATTAAATGAGCAATAATACTTACTTAATAAATAGAGGAATTACGACTAATCCAATGGACAAATTTTTGTGTCTACTAAGGAACAACCTTTAAAATTCCCTATATGAGTACCTAGAAAGGTGTTGTTTCCATTCATCCATATCATAGCTCTTCAAATTTCACATATGCGAACTGATGTGGCTAAATTCCCTAGTTTGCTTTATAATTACTATAATTGTGTTACTCATGAAAATTACAAATTGCCTTTAGACATAAGCCACAAATATTAAATATTTCCAACTCTCTATGTCTCCTTCGACACTTTCCAAAGTACATGGAGACCTATAGTAGCTTGCATTCATTTTTTTAACCTAACCTTACCTGAAAATTATAATAAGAATATTGAAAGATGATGTGTAATTGACCTACACCCCTGGATGTTCCTGCATCAATGAGACGTGTATTTTCTTATTTATGTACCATGAAATCACCAATTAGGTGATTTGGACATTCTTCAATATTGATAATCATTTTTTTATTTATTAATGTTTATACTTGCAATGATTTTGTTGAAAGATCTTCCTTATGGTCTTGGATCTTCCTTGTGTAGAGACTTTAATACAGTTGAAGTGACATATGATGGCACTCTTTCCATGTATTGGAAAATTGGTAAAAAGGAAGCTTTGGTATTCCATATATAATAAATTAGGCATTTTTATCTCTATATATCACCATAATCGTTTGTATTAGTACAAATGGATCAATTTTTGGTCTAGGTTTGGTCGAATCTAGATATGGTTTTCTCATGTCAGGATTTTTTCATAGTCCTTTTTATTTTTGCTAGTTATTTTCTTATTTCAGTGGAACCTTTACTAGATATTGTTCTTTATGATCTTTGTCCAATCTAGTTTTACATTGATTGGGAAAAAATATCCTAAGAGTACCAAGATGTACCTTTTTTTCTTAACATGTCTTTGCTAACTCATCAACCCACATTGGCCCATATATTCAACACATGTGGAACCTAAATCCCAAGGTTACTCATTAAATAAGTTGGACTTACTAGTGGAATATTGCTATCAAATGCAACTCCCATTTCCTTGAATCTGTGACTATTAGTTTACTTGATCACATAATCATGCATAAAAGGCCACCACCTCAAAGTTTTGTCAAGTCATCATGATTCTCAAAGCCAACCCTTTCACTCATACGTTGTAGTTATGGGCAGCTGAGCTTGCCATCAAAAATAAATTATTGATAATCATGCATCTATAAGAGGTTGAATTAATATTTATTTGCATTGAATCAAGGTGGGTGACATAGCTTGTGAATAAATTTTCAAGATCTTTGTGCTTGACATACCTCTCACGGTATCAATTAAATTAGAATTGACCAACCACTACTCAAATAGCTTCTTGATATTATTTAATCCTTCATCTGTCATTACAAATAGATTATCAAAGCTCAAGAGAATTATCATAAAGGAGAGTATATTTTAAAAGAGTATGTCATGAGACCAAGTCTTATGAGGCCACATAACCCTTAAAAATAGGACATGTGTGGGTGAGGATAATGATTTATTAATAATTAATAATAATTAATTACTTTAACCAAGGTGATGTGTCAAGTGACTAGGTGGATGAGGTAGACTAGGGGACTTAGTCATATTTAGTGATTGTATAATAAATTAAATCATTTTAATAAGAATATTTAGAAAACTCGGGATAGGAGAATAAACTATAGTGAATTTATCAAATAAATTGAATAATTTATTTAATAAATAGAAGAAATAAATATTAATTA
The DNA here is from genome assembly GCA_027943335.1 of Chamaecyparis obtusa. Taxonomy (NCBI): domain Eukaryota; kingdom Viridiplantae; phylum Streptophyta; class Pinopsida; order Cupressales; family Cupressaceae; genus Chamaecyparis; species Chamaecyparis obtusa. The sequence continues at coordinate 1,310,786 of BSBK01002633.1, read as the reverse complement.
AATAATAAATATTTAATTAATTTATCAAGTCAATATTAACTAAATAATAAATATTTAATTAATTAATGAAGTCACTTTTTAATATATACACAAGTAAATTAGAGATGACCATCCACTACTCAAAGAGCTTCCCGATATTCTTTGAGCCTTCATTTGTCATTACAAATAGATTATGAAAGTTCAAGAGAATTATCACAAAGGAGAGTAGATTTTAAAAGAGTGACTCAAGGTTGTTCTTGATTAGCTCACTTCTTCTTTAGTGACTCTTTGTAATGTCCTCTCTATTTAATGATACCAATATTATAATTTTTTATTAAATGGTAAGTTGTTCCCACATTAAATGTTTACTTAAATATGAATATTTCACTGGTGCTTATATGTTTTATTTTAAAAAGTTATGAATATGAGATTTTGTGACGCGTGGAAGAAACTGTGGTGGGAGTTAGAGATGAACATCGCTCCTTTCAACTGATATTGGGTGTTGAGAGATTGAGGAAATCGAAATAACTCTTGATTTTATCTATGGTTATCGTTTGTGCTATCATCACTGGGCTGTATCGACCTTCATATCCCTGCTTTTAGTGGTCGGAAGTAGATGAACACAAGGCACCGTTCTGAGAGTCTGTTTCTATTAATAGCAAGAACGTGTTAAGCCATTTGAAGATGCTTGCAATATCTCTATAGTTAATACCAAGACAGTAAGGTGGTGTGGTGTTTTAGGTATAAGAGGTGGCCAATACACTTCCCTTGAAGGAGTTTGTTTAGAAGCTATCTGGTCAATATCGAAGGCATTGAACTCATACAAATTCAAGTATATTATTGTTAGTAGATTGGAAGATTTTTCTCGGTTACTCTAGGAACCTGTGATGTTAAAAAAACTCGGTGAATAATATTCCGGGTGATTTTGTAGTTATCTTCCAAATTTCTAAATTAATTGTAACAGGTCAGGATTCTGAATAACATCTCTATAAATTGTAACAGAATTTTAAATAGAAGGGAAAATATTATTGTTTCTTTCTGTTATGCATTCTTTATTATCGAAGCATGGACTAAGGAAGGTTCAAGATGTAAGTATGAAATTGCTCAAATATGCAATTTTCGACACTACAACTTTGTGTGTTAAATGGATAATCTGAGCATTAGCATGTAATATGGCTTGAAATTTTTTGGAATATCCTAGAAGAAATGCAGTAGTGAACCAAAAAATTTCAAGCCATATTACATGCTAAAGCTCAGATTATCCATTTAACACACAAAGTTGTAGTGTCGAAAATTGCATATTTGAGCAATTTCATACTTACACTTGAACCTTCCTTAGTCCATGCTTCGATAATAAAGAATGCATAACAGAAAGAAACAATAATATTTTCCCTTCTATTTAAAATTCTGTTACAATTTATAGAGATGTTATTCAGAATCCTGACCTGTTACAACTAATTTAGAAATTTGGAAGATAACTACAAAATCACCAAGAATATTATTTACCGAGTTTTTTTTGTTGAGATTGTTGACTTGGTGGTCGGCACCTCCTTGGAGATTCGTGACATGGCTTAACCGCCTCCCGTGGATCGGGTTAAATCTGGCATTTGTATCGGGCATTGACAGTTCGAGCTTTTGGTGCAACGGCAAATGATTCCAACAATTGGTATCAGAGCCTTGGGTCACGGGTTCGAGTCTCCCTTCAGTTGGGGCTGAAGGCTCAGTTGGTGCTGAGGGGGAGATTGTTGAGATTGTTGACTTGGTGGTTAGCACCTCCTTGGAGATTCGTGACATGGCTTAACCGCCTCCCGTGGATTGGGTTAAATCTGGCATTTGTATCGAGCATTGACAGTTCGAGCTTTTGGTGCAACGGCAAATGATTCCAACATTTTTAACATCACAGGTTCCTAGAGTAACTGAGAAAAATCTTCCAATCTACTAACAATAATATACTTGAATTTGTATGAGTTCAATGCCTTCGATATTGACCCGATAGCTTCTAAATAAACTCCTTCAAGGGAAGTGTATTGGCCACCTCTTATACCTAAAACACCACACCACCTTACTGTCTTGGTATTAACTGTAGTTGCAAGCATCTTCAAATGGCTTAAAAAATTTTAGTTCACTACGGGTCCATACCTATATTCTTCCGGGTCACTATCTTTCTGTGTTGGATTTCTTTCTGCTCGGGAAGGACCCCTAGTTCTTACCCTGGTGGTTCTTAGTTCTTTATTCTCTGCTTCTTCTTGTTTGGTTCCTTGTTCTTTTAGCATGTTCCCCCGACCACTGTTTGGTGGTCCCCTGGTTTCTTGCTATTTTGGTTGTATGATTCTTGTCCCATAGACCCTTGTTGGTCTTCTGTTGGACATTAATAAATTTATCTTATCTTAACTTATCTTATCTAGTGTTCCTTTTGTGAGGCGTGCTTGGAAGGAGATTAGAATTTATACCCTTCATGTCATTAAAAAAAAAAGTCCATGTAAATTTAGGGGACCTTCATGACTTCAAACATTAGAAGAGCTTGAAAGCAATTAAGCTTTTACTTCTTTAGAATGAGATTGGCTTTTAAAATGGACTTTTTATTTATCTGGTGGTCTCCTATTCTACATTGTTAGGACTATCCTCTAGCTAGAATCCTTAGGCTCGTCCTTTAAAGTTTATGAAAAGGGAATCAAGAACCAAATTAAAAACTCTAGTGTCAACTATTTTTCTAACTTTGGTTGAAGCTTAAGCAAGGTTTCATTTATCTAATCAAGATCATGAAACTTTTAAAGTATTGATTCATTCTATTCTTCTAGGTATTGTTCACACAATTAGAGTTTGATTTGTGAATAGATTGGAAATGATACTCTCATACACTATTTTGTAATTATAAGGCTTTTAAAGGCTATTTTAAGTATTGGTTTCATTTTCTTATGTTGCCTATTTTTAACAAAAGATGACTTGCATTTTTTATTAATTGTTTGGCAACACAAATTCTACATTCTTTGCTTAGTTATTCTTAACCAAAGCTTGGCCACTTTGTCTATTATATTTTTTTCAAGGTCTTCAATTGAACCTAAATTAACCTACTTTAGAATTAAAGTTCACAATGTCCTTTTTGTGATCATAAAAATCTCTTCAACATCCTTTATAGTTTTATTCTAGAGCTCAAATTGTTTGCATTTGGATTCTTCATTTGTTTTAAGCTTTACCAACCTCAATTATTTTCTTGGCATAGGGTTTTTGTTATGATATTAGTAAAGAATTCCTTCTAGATTCACTCAAATGAAGTATGTTTTGATGCCAAAAATTCCTTTCAAGTGCAAGCCAATAAGATTGCACTTTAAGTTGCTCATACTGAAGTGCTACTAGATCACCGTGTATATTGTTGTCAAAGACTCTAACGTTACCATATGGGAATCATTAAGGGCAACATCATTTTGCTCATGGCAATCAAGATGCTCATTCTCGAGCATCGCTGCCTCTTGTGAGAAGAGAATGCACTCAAGAAAGCTGGTTACAACTCACCAATAATCATTTTGTTTCTCCCCCACTTTTTGGTTGACTAATGGCTACTCAAAAATTCTTTCAAATTCCTTCAAGTTAGGTCTTACTATTTCTCTTAATTGTGATGTTACAAAAGATTAAAATAAATCACGTTAATGTTGATTGGAATGATTGAGACCCACCTTGTCCTAGAGATCTTACTTTTGTCACAAAATAACAGTTTTGGAATCTTCGGATGTATCTCTTTCTAATCAATTTTTTTAAATGTGTAAATTTAGTTTACAAATATTAATATGCACGAGTTCATAAAAAATTTATTGTAAAAGATAAGATCATATATCTAATTGCTGTTAGAATCTTCGAAATAGTATATGAATGCTAACTATGATATAATTAAAAATTATATAAAAAATTTCCAATGTCTAGTCTTCGTATAGCTTTCTTTATGTAAGATCATTGATACTCCCACATGTTAAAATGCTAAACAATAAAGATAAATTACAATAAGGCCGTATCACGAAAGTCTCCGTATACCTTTCGTTAATGCCGTATCACGAAAGTCTCCGTATACCTTTCTTTATGTAAGATCATTGATACTCCCACCTTACCAATAACTAAAAGCGATTCAATTACAAAAGAGGTGAAATGCCCAAAATCCAATTTCTCCCCCATACAAAAATGCCTCGTCAGTTAGGAGTCGTTAATGACCACACAAAAATCGTCATCAAATAAATGCCATACTCCAAAGTAAAAATGTTCTAAAATTTTTCTCTTCAATTAATAATAATAGACAAAACTTAACATTAATAAAAAATAATATTTTATCATTACCACAATTAAAACAATTTTTTTTGACAGAAAAACCAGGCCATGTTCTGCGTGACGAAAACAAGATAATGGCATCAAGGCCTACACCCTCAAACAAGTGTTAGAAAACATCTAGTTCAATGCAACCATTAAGGTTTCTGCATTTTACTTCTTGTTGCAACCATTAGGGTTTCACACCAGGACAAAGTATATGAATCATTTATTCAGTGAAATAACCATTAAATCTTTGATTTTTATGGATTCGCTATGAACGTTACGAAATTAAACTCTTGATTTTCCATCTGCATCTTTACAAATTGCGATAATATCATCAAAATACAGCTTAAGGCCAGGTATAATGTACATACATAAAATGTTAGTATTAAGCATTCAGAGATTTACTATAGTTTAGATCAGTACAAACTAGGACACTTCAATTGGATTTAGATCACTTTTGTACAATAATTCCTTGCAGATTTCTATACACTCGTTACAGACTAAAACGAGTTATCTTAAAAATGCAGTCTTTACCCTTTATTCGAATTCAATATTTGCTAAACTGTTCATTCCAAAATTGTTGTTCTCTGTGTGGAGAAGAAAGGGAAAATATGTGCCGAGTGTTTCATTTATTCTCATGAAATATGGATCAATGAGTTTGACTCAAAAAACTACACAGTTGAATTCTGATAGCAATATCACAAAGAGAAAATAGCTGGACACTGAAAACCAGACTAAAAAATCACAAACATCCATTGACATAAATTTTAAGAGATTTTATTTCATCCATTGTAGAACTTTACAATTAAATTTTCAAAAATAATAAACAGAGACGCATTTCATTATCAATAAAATGGATGCTGTCTCAATTTCGCCTCCCTTGTTCCCATTCAACATATTGGTCCAAAATCAATGGCCAAGCCATGGTTGAATCATAATTATCAAAGCTTGGATAATTGACCTGTAACAGAGGAAATAAAGACATTAACAAATATAATAGATATCTAAAATCGAAGAACCGAATGAAAATTTAATCATACCTCATCACAAAAACGTGGGAAGGATAACCACTGATCAAGATTTATGGCTTTGTACTCCTTTTGATTCTGAATTTTGAAAACATGAAAAAGCTTCAGTTGAAACACAACGTATGAAGAAAGCATAATAGACGAGTCACATACAAGCTTCAAGTTTTCTCAAAAAAAATAATTTACAATAAAACAGACATTTGAGGTAGCTTAGCAAAACCAGCAACTACAGCCTTCTAACCATTATAAATGTTATGTTAACTGTATCCTACAACAATCACCTCAAAGTTGTGATCTGCAACTAATTATAACCATGAACCTGTAAATGAAATTGAGTAAAGAACTATACCTACAAAATACTCCTATTAACATAATCAAGAAAGTTAATGCTGTCCACGACAGCATATCTATGTTATCTCAAGACTAATGTTAATTAATAGAAAATGTAATTCAATCTTATTCCACTTCAGAATCTTTAATTATAATTTCATATAGTTGGCATGAGTTTTTCACAATTGGGTGTATAATATTAAGAATGGTTTGGATTCAGTACATGTATTTCTTTGATTTCTTAAATCACATTCAATAATCTATCATCAGAAAGAGAATAATTGATGGGAAATTGAGCATCCCAGGAAAACAATATGAAATCAGCATGTCCATCAGGTATCTATTATCCTTTCACAAACAAATGATAATATGTTGATACAAACACATACTACTATGCCATAAAGCAATATCAGGCACAGTTATTTCCCACGATTAAAACCTTACACAGAAAGTGCTTGCAATTTTAGATCTTGCCAGATCGAACAAGTTTCAGCAAGATGTATACATTGAAGATTCAAAAATACAAAATCATTAAACAGAAAGAACAAGACGAAAGATAAAAGAATGCAGAATTTACGTGGGAAACCCCTTTCAGGTAAAAACCCCAAACTCCAAAATCAGAAAGCCATTGTATTATTCAGCAACAAAATACAATTGCAATACAATCCCTCTCATCTCCTTGTGACAAGTGGCACAAATCTCTCTCATCTCAATGTTAATTGCACCTAGCCACCCATTGGGCCCGCAATTAAACTATGCACTTTGGGAACATTTAATAGAGCATTAATTTATATAAAACGAACAGCAACATAGGACCATTAAAAATATTTATTTAGATCCATTTAGAACTAGTAAGATTGAGGCACCTTAATCCCAACAATAATAAATGAAAAAATTGTAGACATAATCTTAAAGGAAGCAAGAGAAAGGGAGGACCAAAGAATGAGGAACATGACAAGAGGAAGAGCGGGTAAGAACAGAGGTGAAAAAGAATAGAAAAAATAAAAGAACAAAACATAATAATAAAGAATCAATTGAATAAATGTGAGAGAATAAAATTATACATGCAAATAGAAAAGAAGATGAACATAATAATAAAGAATCAATTCAATAAATATGGGAGAATAAAATTAACTGAATGTACATGCGAAATACAGAATATTTCAATATAAGAATGTGCGAGATATACTTATTCAATTCCACTAATATTTACTCAATTTACTTGTTGACCACTTGCTATCTTGTGCCTTTGTTTTACTTCTAACACAAAACCCCCTCAGACTTTCTAGTTATTTAAACATGAATTTCAACAATTCAGAAATCCTAACGATACTTCTCATCTGGTCTTTTATCCCAAAATTGTTATTCATCGGCTAATCTATTTAACTGATAAAAAACAACAGTCCATAATAAGTATCTCGTATCATGTATCCCGTTAATGGTTCATAAGATGGAAATGACATTAAATACAACAAACTATCCAACAAAAATTATAATAAGGTATCGATAAAAAGGGGAAAAAGAAAAATTTTCAGATTTAATAATTCAAACAAAACTGGTAAGTGAATCCAAACTCCCAACCCCAATACAATCGTCCACATATTCTGCAGATGCCCTGCTCACAGAAAGCATTATCAGTGAGAGAGGAAATGAAGGATATGTCCCTCTTCACATAAAATAAAGTCCCTGCATGTCCTTGTAATGGAAGATAGCAGATACGAGAACTTTTTACATTGGCTTGGGGTAAGACTTTGCCACATACTCTTGTTTTGGCAACCAGAAATCATGATGAATGTAGACGCCCAAATTCACCACTAATTCTTGTCTTACTAATTTTCCACTAATTATTTATTCTTGCAATTGACCGCTCTATCATATTCTCGTGTAAGTAATTAAATAATAATTAATTTAATTAATTATCCTTTGCCATTGAATTCCACTTGTTCATCCTTGTTCCATTAAACTAGTTTATCTAAAATACCTTAGCTCCTAAATACCCCACCTCAATTAATTAGTTAATCCATGATTAATCACCCTTATCTTCCACCTTTCAATTCTAGCCTTTTAATCTCCCCACATGAATTAAAATCTAAACTTACCATCACTTGCCATGTGGCTCTTCTCCCCATCCTCCCATGTGTTAGTGTGACTACTCACCGCACTCGTTGCTCACACATGTTAACATGCAAGCTTATAGACTTGAAATGCTCCCAAGTCTCTACTTCCTCTACAACTTTTGACTAAGGCCCACTACCTTGCTCACACATGGGAGCATGCTCCTCACACATATAGCCTCCAAGTCATCGTACACTTATCTCCGTCTCATCTTACACATTAAATATTTTCTTCCTTCTTATGACACTTCAACTTCAATCCGTGTTTCCATTCCACTCAAATCGTAACCCTCCATTGACTTTGCATCTCAACCCTCCAATTCCTTCAGTCTGATATTATCTGATTTCTGCTCGCATATATGCTATTAAGGTCAACTTGATCAAGATCCTTAGTGGACTAGGGAAGTCAACTGCATTTCAGGCCTGAATCTTTAGTATGGGAGTAGGGCAGGGTTTTAAGGAGTGATGGACACAGCTGCCCATGCCAAGTGAGGATTCCGCACTATGCTTGGACAAGTTCAAACATAACCTTCGCTCACTCTTGTTCAAAACAAAGTTAGTTTTGGCTTTGCTTTCTCACGTTCAAGTTTAAATTACCTTTTGATTGAGCTGAAGAAGAGCAGCCAAGAATCTGATTGTCAACTTTCGTTAACCCAAAAATCTGATTTTCATGTTCCTTTCATTGGATTTTCTTCTTAACATTTTTAATGGCAATATTCACGAGGGGAAACAGCTTGGAGTGTGGATTTGGCAAGAAGCAGAGGGCAGAAGTCGGGCCCGTTTGGTAGCGGGAATTAGGAAATGATGAATTTGACCAAATGCTGAAAATGGTCAAATCATGGATTTGATAATCCGGTTTTTCATTTCTGGATTATGTTTCGATCATTTGGTTCCACTTTTTGAAACTGGAATTGGAATTTGAGTATGATTTTTTTTATTTTTTTTTGAATTGTTTTAATATTTTTAAATTTAATAATTCATTTTTATTAATGGAATTGAATTTAAAATGTAATCGCAGACCGTTCTAGGCAGCCAAAGTTGGTGGCAGGCAACCAAGTTACAATCACTGCAACCAAAATTCAACAAAAAATTTAGAAAATAAATTCGAGAAAAAATTCCAAAAAATAAAAAATCAATTTTAAAAAAAAAAATTGAAAAAAAATTCAACAAAAAAATTCAAAAAAAATTCAAAAAAAAATTCAGAAAAAAATTTGAATTTTTTTTGAAAAAATTCGAATAAACAACAAAGTTACAAACCACCCAGACAAATAAAAAATAAATTAAATGCCCCACCCCCCCCCCCCCAACACAAATAAAAAATTAAAAAATTAAGTGTAGACATGAAAAATTTAAAAATTTGCTTTCCCTCCATTCAAATTCCAATTTCAAATCCCAATTCCACCTTTTCAGATGGAAGATGTAAATGCTCATTTTTCGCCAAATGAGAACTTACATATTCCTATTCTATTTTCATATTGCACTCCCAAACTGAGGATTTGACGAAATGGGAACTAACAAATGCCAATTCCAGTCTAATTTCCGCTACCAAACAGGCCAAGGGTAGTATGGATTCCGCACTATGCTTGGACAGCCGTGTCCAAGGGTAGTGCGGATTCCGCACTATCCAAGGACAAGATCTAAGCCTCTTCTTCACTCAAACACTTCTGCCCTTTTCACTTCTATAACCACTTTGTTTCACTTTACCACCTTTCTTTTTACACTTGAACTTGCCTTAGGTTCTAATGAAATGGTCTTAGTGTGTTGATTTCATTCTGAATTCTGAGGTTTGATCATGCACTTACCTGATTATGGCTTGATTTCATGCTTTCATGGCAACCTTAATCATTTTAGCCCCTTTGAATCAGAAACTTAGTTTAAACCTTAAAATGCTCATTATTTAGCGCAAGAATTAATAAGGAGCATAGTAGCCGGAAACTCCTCTGCCCCTCCTCAAGGGCGCATATCCCTGTATCCGTATCAGATACAGATACAATACGGCATGGACACACATTGAATTCCCTACCCACGTGTGCCCAAAAATCCTTAATTTTCCAACTGTGCCAAATACTATATGATTTGAATTTTTAGAAATTTGACATAAATCTTCCTTAATTTAAATCAAACTTTCAATCATGCAACTTTTTTTAGTTGGTACAAACAAAAACCTATACCAAATGAGGAAGACAAATGAAATGTTTTTCCTATTTCAGCTACCCATTTTTTTGGGTTATCTTTCAAAGCAACTCTACCATTTTTTAATATTGTAAATATTTAAATTAAATAATAATTATGTATGTAGCAATTATATGTCTATATTGCCTGTAAAATTCCACCCTCCCAATCTCATTAAAATCATCACTCCGAATCAGAGTTACATGCATACGGATACTCCGTATCCATGCAACTCTGATTCGGAGTGATGATTTTAATGAGATTGGGAGGGCGGAATTTTAGGCTTGGCTGTTCAAGCATGTCTATGAGGAGTGCGGATTCCCCACTCCCCTTGGACAGCCCTGTCCAAGGGAAGTGCGGATTCTGCACTTCCTCTGGACAAACTCCAAAGGTTGTTTAACTCTTCCCTCACTTAAACATCAAACTATTTACTTTCTCCTCCATTGTTCGGTTGATTTATAACTTGATTCTCAGTGCTCCTAATTCAATCCCTTTACTTGAAATTCATGTTTTGCTTCAAAGCTCGGATTTCATGTTTTCGTGTTCAAATTTCATCTCAAGGTTGCACCATGTCTTTTCTTTCATGATTTTCAAATCATTCATCATCAAGTCTGGTCCAAAATCTATAATCAGAAATCGGAACTTGAACTGTCATCAAATCTCGACACCTCAAGTTAGGCAACCAAGGCTCAACATCACCATTTCTTTATACAATTTCACTTTCAACTTCTCATTTGTTTGCAACAAGGTGAGTTTGATGTTGATCTCAACTACATGGTTTGATTTCAAAATCTGATTTTCACATTTGCCTTGAAAGTTAACATCTCCATAAGTTCAACTTGGAAATGGAAATGATGCTTCATGCCTTAGAGCCCACATAGCTTCATGCATACTCACCAAAGAAATGAAAATTTCTCAAAATGCAAAGGGCGAAAATCAAGGGGGTCTTGGACCATCTTGTCCAAGGGCAGGTCGGAATCCCACCTGTCCTTGGACAACCCTGTCCAAGCCCAGGTCAGATTCTGACCTGGTCTTGGACACAAGTCCAAGTTACTTCATGCTTTCACCTCTCCAATTTCTTCACTTTCTTCAAGCTGCTTAGGTGAAATCATCTTCATTCCTTCATGTTTTCTTATCTTTTTCCTCTTGAAAGGTCATCAAACTTGCATGCTTTCATACTCAAAGTTGATCTCCAGGTCACACCTTCCAAGTTGACTTCACATCTTTGACAACTATCTTCATCCATCTCATCTCAAACTCACCAAGTGCCTTTCATCATGCATGCTTCTCTCGACTTCAACTTAACATCTTTCCAACTCAAACTTTACTCTCTCTAAGTGACAAGACTTCAAACTTAGATCAATTCTCTTGACATCATCTCAACTCAACCTTCTTAGGATTTGGCTAGGCATTGGATCTCCACTTCTCCTACAAGCTTGACTCCTAAGCACTTGCATCTAGACTTGATCAAACTAAGTCTATCAATTCAGGAACTCTGAAATTGCCACCAAATAAAGCTGCCTGAGACAAACACTACTGCCAAAGCGAAAAGAGGGGGTCCCCGTTTGCAATGGGCAATGGTGTGAAAACCTCACAACAATACCTCCAATTGCAGTGGTCCATCATAGAACCTTTTCAATGGATACCATCAATGGAACTAGACGCTTGAATCCTTCCTCCATCTCCCTATCACCCATCCACTATCATTCACATTCACCCATTGACATCCGTATCCTCATCATTCTCTATCCCTAATGTTCAAAAAATAGAAAGCAAAATAAAAACGAAATAAGTAAAGAAAACTAATTTGTCCAATGATGAAAACCATTTATCATGGCACCTTGGGCAAATACCATAATGAAAACCTAACAAACAAGCATCATATGTAAGCCCCCCCCCCCCCCACCCTCTGCCCTTCCCCTCTTGCAATCTACATTCGGGAGCAAGCTTCATCCACTCTATCCTACCTACCACATCCTCCCATATCTTCCATCCTATCTCCATTCCATGTACCTCCATCCTATCTAAATCACCCTCCCTTCCTACCTTTAATCTCAACAAGGACCAAAGGGAAAATAAGGACCAAGAGGAAAATATTTGTGTGCTTTGGACAATACAAACCTTACTCTACGACACACCCCTCTTGCACACCATCCTTCCACTCATACATCATTTATAACCTTCAACCCTCAACTACACTACAATTAATGTGGGGCATCTTACTCTACAACATAGTCCTTGGAGATACATCCTCATGTTCCTCTATCCTAAATATCTTCCTATCACCTATCACCATGTGATGTCCCCTTTCTAAAAGAGGATTTAATAAATAAATAATACTAAATATATAAATAAATAATTAATAATTACAAAACATCAACTTTGACTATAGAATACAATCAGATGACATATATTTGTCAGGATTCAAGCATTAGTTGGAGTGTAACCTGAGGGATGTGTATTCCATATTGACTGGTTCTAAAATAATATTTATCGAGTGCAGCGGTATTATCCAGAGCAAAGAGATCAAGACATCAAATGAAAGTGATTGAGTTCACAGTGAGTAGTCGATAGGTTATTGTTTCATTGCAAGCAAAATTATGGGATGTGATAAAGATTAATCGGGCAGCAACTGAAGTCAAAGACTGGAATACACGTCATCATAAAGCAGCCAGCTCATATGGCAACGATCTGTTTACCAAACTACAGAAGACAATAAGCAGCTATCATCATATTTATTTGGATCAAGGAAAAGATGCGATTTCAAAAATTAACTATTCTCTATGAAAAGAGGTAATTGATCAAGAGATATGTCTCTTAGCAACCAAAGGATGCAACCAGTCAGTGTTTGCAAGATATTTAATGAAGGATCGACCGCAGTTCAAAGGGGGAGAAAAAGGAGTTGATTATTACATTGGGAACTCAACGGGCAGAGAGAATATTGACTTGGAGGAAGGAAGAAGAATAGATCGGAATTATTCATATTTACACACCATACTTAAATGCTCAAAGGGACTTATCGCAGCCAAAGAGTGTTGTCTGAATCCACCATTGGCAATATAATGAAGTGCATGAGCATCTAGAAGCAACCAGAAATAGCGCCATAAAAAGACCAGGGCATAAACAAGATAACCAAAAATGAGAGACAACAATAATCATATCCATTGCATATTCAGAAAGAGATCGCTCTACTAGCAATAGTATTTGTAGTTCATTGGACCCATAAAAGATCTCAAACATATCAAAAACCTCTCTTACCAGATCGGATTTTATTACAATTCTCACATCCAAACCCTCAAGCCTCAATTCTTAATTATATCAGATTGCTCTGCATTTCTAGATTGATCATTATATCAGATTTATTGTTTAGATCAGAAATTTTAACTCCTCCAATCCATAAGAGACTGAATCATAAATATATCAGGCATTCCTATTTCCAGTTTGGATATCATATCAAACTCCCAGTATCCATAAATCAGATCTTGTCATTTGATAGGTGTAAGATCAAGACTTCATCCCTCAAGTCAGTGTTTTGAAGCATCAATTTCAGATCAGCAGTAGAATTTCAGTAATTGAAATAACTTAGTCCCACTTGATATAGAGATACTTGGCAATTGCATTAATAAGAACGCTAATATTATATGACAAGAAGGTTCCATTCTTGCATTTCAAATTCGTGCATATCCCATAAAATTAATTGCTACAAAAGTATAATATTGTAAAGTAAGAAATCAACAATATATCAGAGTTGTGTACAAAGCTATTAGAGTTTGAATTGTAAGAAAAAAGAAAAAAACCTAAGCAATCTCATTAGGGGACATTACACACCACTTATCTCCTATCCTCACCTTCCTAATCCATCCACTAAATCCCCCTATCTCCTATCTAAACATTTCCTGATATCCTTTCATCCTTCTCCAAAACCTTGGTTCTCATTTGTCATCAGTTTCCATCCATTCCACCATCCTCTCCATCATAGCCAATCTAGTCCCTTCTCCCCAAACCTCCACGCAACCCCATCCCATCCAATCCAATTATCCTCCATATATCCATCCAATCTAAACATCCAAAGCAATCCATCCATCTGCAATCAATCCTAATCCATGCAATCTAGTACATCATTGAAAAGCATCCATCGGTTTCGATCCCAAATGAGCTAATGATCTATTGATCCAGTCTAATCCAATAATCATAAGGATACATCATTCTCAATCCCACTGTTCTTATTAACACACTCCTAGGATATGCAATGTTCTTATCGTTAACATTGCTATCCTCATCCTTGTCAATCCATCAATCAATTAATCGATTGACTAGGGACGCAATCCTAGTTTGTTGTTGGCTTCTTGAGTATGCTTTCTTGTTTGTGTGTAGTTTCATTGCTTGCATCAATCATAATCTTTGCACCGTATTTCCACAAGAGCAACGTGGTCTTCCATACCATGGTGTCATAAGGCACATGATTGCATTAGACCTTTTGGCCACATACTTGGCACACCATTGCCTTAGTTTTTTATACCTTGGTGCATTATGTCAAGTACAATATCATATCAAGAATGCTTACACTACTAAAACATGCCTCTCATCCATCTATTCATCCCCCAATGTCTCTAGCCCCTTAATCTTTCCACCTTATCCTATTCTATCCATTATCCTCCCTAGCTTTTCTAACCTTTCTCTATGTCTTCTACATTAATCCTCCCATCCATTTCAAGAGCACACACATGCTCTTCAAACCCATCTATCCTCTCCAAGGGGCATACCAAACTGCCTCCTCATCATCCATCCTCATCCTTCCAATGACTGAGGCATCTTGCCACAAGTCCTCATCCATTTCTAGCCACTATGTTTTAATATTCCTTGATATGGCATTTCTTCTAGTCATGACACCATATCAAAATGAATAAAACATAGAAACCCAAATTCACCACTAACCCTCATCTTACTAATTTCTATTAGTTAATTAAATAATTAATTATCCCAATAAACCACCGCTATATCATATTCTTGTAATTGATTAAATAAATCATTATTTACACAGTTATCATTTGCTAATAATTTCCATTTCTTCACTAAAGTTAATTAATTAAGCCAATCTAACTAAATAACATTGGTTACTAATTCCTCCAACTCAATTCAGTATTTAAACCATAATTAATTAATTAATTGAGACTAATTAATCCTAGCCACTTAATCTCCCAATACGGATTTGTTGATGTCAATTTTGTACCACTACATAACATATAGCAATTGAATACTTGATATAGAATACCAAACACTCAACCCTCTCTTGAAAAGTATATACTCGTGAAGAACATGAGAAAACTCCAAGGTTCCTTACACCTGTGGATACTAACTCAGTTATATTAATGTGATTTGCTGGTTAATCATGTAGGCGGGCTTACGTTGTTTACTCAAGAATGTCAAATTCTAGCTATGATGATGATGGAATCTAGCTTTGCAATGTATACTCAAATGATTTTCTAATTTATACCACTTCCAACTTTGCTCTTCAAACTTCAACTACTAAACTACTCACTGCTTTATTACTACTCCTATAGAATGGAAAGATTGGCAAATGGACGGGGACCAACCTAATGAAAGCTTGCCAGCGGCGCTACCTCCATAGATGCAATAATTCAAGGGGAATGAGACTAGATTACCATACAAGGCTTCTTAACAAGCCGCTAAGATGCTAGTGGCCTAGTATATAGATCCCTATCAAACATTTACCAATATCACCATACAACTAGCCATCTACTTCTATCCTTACTTTAACAATTTCTTGAAATGAAATCTACTTTAACAACTCAATGAAATCTAACTTTAACTGTTGGAAGTAGAAACCATGCAATAACACCAAGTGTTCTTAATCACCATGCAAGACACAACAATGACAAGAGAAGCAATTTTGGTATTATATTAGCAACAATTTTCTTCAACCCTTTACAAATGAGAGTACTTGGCCTTATATAGAGGCTCAAAATTACAACCGATGGTAGAGATTAAGAGGCAAAATCAACGATCCAGATTAAATCCCAGAAACCCTAATTAGGGTTGCCACCTCATTGGCCAATGAAAATACGCCACCTCATCAATGGACCAATGAGAAAAAGGAAAAGTGGCAACCAATGAGAAGGCACCAAAATGGTAGCCAATCAAAATCAGACACCTATCCTACCCAAGAAGAAAGGAGAATTTGCCACTTGGGCTTACATCAAATGATCTTCTAATACAATTCTACCCTTTTCTTTCATCTTTTTAGCATAAGCAATGAATTTAGCTAACACGTTCTTGACTTCCTCCATGGGAGGGCAAGGTGTCTGCCTCATCCTGAGCTCAGCTGTATTCATCGTGTTCTTTGCTGCTTGCAGTGTCTTCTCACTCTCCTCATCATCTCTTGCAAACTCGATAAGGGCCCTGAGAGAGGCAAGGATGCCCAACTGTTTCTCTCTGGCGGCAACCTTCCCCAACTCATCCAATCTTGATCCAAACTCTGTCTCATTAAAATCCTCCTCTTTGATTTCTTCAAAATCAAGTGCAATCCTCGCATCGCCCAACATGCTTGAAATTAAAGTGTCGATGTTTGGACTGTATTTTGCAATCTCATCCTGTATCTCTTCGAGTACCCTCGATCTAGCAATCAAGGTAACATACCAAGACTCAATAATATTCTTTCCTCCTTCACTGACCAACTTGGCCTTCACCAAAGATCCCTCTGATAGTTCTATGGCTGCCTGTAGCCTGGGAATGGCTATGTCACGGATTAGAAGGAAATCCTTCCACTTCCCTTCAAATGCTCTAAATTTGTCCCTAAGAGACACAAATGACCTGAATGTCGAGATAAAGGCAGGCAAGAACCTTCGCCCCTCTTGAATTGTATTACTGATCCAATTTTTAGTTTCTTGCTCTCGAGCTAATATTTCTTCCAGATTGCTCCCACTATCCTAGGGAAGGGCCGCCTGAGGCAACTGTTGGATAGGCCGACATACTTCATGATAGCTATCCTTCCAATACTTGCTTTCAATCTCCAACTCTGCAACCCTTTCGTTCGCCTTTCTCAACCTTTCTTTGATTGAAGCTATGCCTTCCTGAACCTCCACACACTCCATGTCATCCGTGATTTTTCCCATGTCATGCTCTACTATCTCATAATCCTGGGCCACAATCTCACCCACTACCTTGCTAACCTTTGGCACAACAATCTGAACCTTTCGGTGACCATCATCATCATTCCTGATTACCTTTGCCACTGTTCTTGCAATTTGTTTATGTCCGACATTATCTTCCTTTTCCACTAACCCTTGAATATCCTCAACTGTCCGGATGGCCACAACCTCTTTCCTTGGCACAAGCATCTGTCTCAACCATAGTGGTGCAATGCATCTCCCCAAATCTGGATTCGGTTCGACTAGCATAGCATCACCAGCGGCCTTGGGCGCTTGGCTTCCTTCCTTAGCTGATAGAGCCTCAATGTCAACTGGCCTATCTCCTTCATCACTGACTGCCATATCCTCCTCAACTTGGTTCTCTGATAGAGGAGAGTACCCTGTACTGTTACTATAACCACTTGATTCTGAGCCAGAGCTCACCTCTACCGCTGCCCTTTGCTCACTTGTACCAACCTCTTGGCTCCTAGCCTCAATTATGCTTTCTCTTGATGGTACTTTGCTCTGTTTCTCTACTGGAGGCTCTTGATGTTCTCTATCTTTCTCAACCTCCAAGCCTCTCTTCTTATTCTTAACTACTTGATGCTGCTACTGGCTATTGCCTTCACCTTGCTATCCAACTGACTCCGTTGGAACCTCCTCTTCTGGTTTCATCTTCTCATAGGTAAGGTGTACCTTCCGACTTTGCAATTGTCTAAACTTCCTATATACGACCACTCAGTGTGTAGCTCAACTGTTCTTGTTACTGCATCTAAGGATGGATCCTGATGATCATCCCACTCAACTAGATTCAATTCCGTTCCCTCTATTGTACTGTAATCTTCCCTTAGCACATCCTCATCCTCTTCCAGCTAATCCGGAATATTAAGATTTCTCCATCTGATTGCCCTCATCATGCCCACCGATAACCTTGAGAAAGCCAACTTCCTCACATGAAAGTCATCCTGTGCATTGGCCCAAAAATCCTCCAAAGTAGGAGTATGCTTGAATGGATCCCCATGAGATGCCTTGATTAGACCATTAGGATCGAATCCTTGCCTTGCCCTATACCATGCTAGATGATATTGTTCTAACTCTTTCTCTGCAGCTGCAAAGGCGACAGGATTGGGACAACTATCATTGCCTATCATGAGTGAGAAGGTAGCCCCTATCTCACCTCTGAGCTTCATCATTTTGTCATATTGCTCAAGTTGCCTAGCCAACTCCATCAAAACTATCCTATCGAGTGGGTACCTTGGAAGCCTCTTGGGACAAGCCGTGCATCCAACCACTTTGATATAAGTGAATTGCGGAAACTGGATGAACCAACTCCCAAACTTCTTGACTTTTGTCTCCACCTCCGGCGAGAGCCTCCTTGCGGGTGTCCCTTGCAGTATCCTTACCGTCTTCATGGCAAAGGCATCATAAAATATCTTGTAGTCCTTGGTGTTGTGCAAATGAAGTTGTGGATAGCACTCATGCACCAAGCATTGTCCGGGCCCATTGCCAATCACCCCTCTAGCCTTAAGTCCAGGATGTTCATACAGTCTTGCAATTAAATAGAAAAGGTAGGACCCCATATAGAATTGTTTCTGATTTTCTACTGTCCTAAGTTGCAACTCTAAATTTTTACTTATAATTTTAGCCCAATCAAAATTTCTTTTTCCATTTTCAATTCCCTCAATAAAATAGTACATCCAAGTTTCAAACTGCATACCTTGAGCGGAGCCCATGACTCGATTGAGAAGCACAATAAGATCACCATACTCTGATTTGAAATCTGACCTGATGAGCTTTGATGACTTGGTGACTCCCTTCTTGCCTTTGTGCAACCAATTCTGCTTTAGTAGGGCGAGGTAGGCATCCTGACTGTCCTGAAAGAACCTGGCGGCTTGATCCATTAACATTACTATCATTCCCTTCTGCTGGGGTATATTGAACACTTCCTCTATCACTTGCCCGCTGATGTTAGCCAACACCCTCTCTTCTTCACCAAAGATGATGCACTTGGTCACAATATCTAGCCTGAATGCACACTCCATCACCAACTCCGGACAAGGCAAGGTAAGAGGGAAAGAAGCAACTTGCACAATTCCACACTTGTAGATCTTCTTTGCCATAGAGGATTGGCCCCCTTTCAACCTATCTCTTAACTGTATCATATCTATGGTGCCGATGTTGGTGTCACTGACTCGCCTCAATTTTGAGAAGGTGGTCTTGGGCATCATGTCTTCCCTGTCTTTCTTGGTATTAATTCCCTTTCGGTTCTTGCGTGCACTAGCATCCGCCATCCTAAACACTTATTTCTGCCCCTTCGTTCTACAGTGAGATGGGACTACACTTATTTCTGCCCCTTCGCCTAGGGATGATCAAACATATTTCTGCCTCGCCAATTCCTATCACACTACACTTATCTCTACCTCTTCGCTTAGGGATGGACTACCACTTATTTCTGCCTCTTCGTTACCTATGAGATGGACTACACTTATATCTCCCAACTTCTTTCCTAGGGGTGGGGCTACCACTTATATCTCCTTTCTCCAAATCCTAAACGGAAACTACACTTATATCTCCCAACTTCAAGCCCTAATGAGATGATGAGGTGATGGATGGATGATGCAAGCAAGAAAATAGGGAAATGTACCAAGCAAGAACAAGGAGAAAATCTATCTTTTAGACCAGCCTTCACCCTCAATCATGAAGCTTATCTCCTACACCAAACAATCAATCACCAAAGAAAAAGATAACAATTAAGAATACAATCCACTCACCAATTTTTGCAAATTTTCTTCAAATAGGCAGGCCCTTATCTATCTGTGGTCTCCTCTAAACAACAGGCCTCTCTGATTTTAGCAACATTCTTCACAAAATCGCAAGTCTTTATCAAATGGCAGGCCCCCTCCAAATAGCAAGTCCTCCTCAAATAGTAACTTTCTCCTATCAAACTGTGGCAAGTCCCCTTATCAATGCTCTGCTCCCATCTTATTGTTTTCGCAGGCCCTCCTATGCTCTGCTATAACAGGTCTGCTCCCACTATCCAAACTTGATGCCTTCTAGACAATTTTCGCTGGTCTTCAATCTGCCCCTTCAAAATTCATGGCCTCTCTAAATAGCAGGCCCTCTATTGAATTTCGCAAGCCTGGGCAATAAATAGCAGGCTCCTCTCAATCCGTGGTCTCTTCCTCTATCAAATAACAGGCCTCTTCACAAACTGTATCGCTGCTTCTCTAAACAATTTCGCAACTAGGGCATGGAATCATAGCCCTCCTCCAATCATTGTCGCAGGTCTTCAACTCAACTTGGCTGGCCTCTAAATGGCAAGTCTGCCCTAGACAACTGCTGTTCCTCTTACAAAATCGCAAGCCTCCTCCTCCAAAAATCACAGCACCCCTTACAAAATATTTTCGCAGCCTTCCTATGCTCTGCTATAACAGGTCTGCTATGCATTGAAGGGATGGGAAGTCGCAGTCTTATGAATCAGAATTGCTGCCTTATAGATCAATGCTCTGCCTCTTGAAAGTTCGCTGCTCCTTTACTTAATTTCGCTGGTCTTCCTCTCTGCTATTTCGCTGCCAAGGCAATGAGGGATGAGTGAGGAAATGGAGGGGAGGGCGCTCTCCTTTATAGCAAACTTAGCCTCCAACATGAGGGCCGACCTGCCCCAAAAACAAACAAAAATCACAATTAAAAGCATATAAAAGGAGGGCCGACCTACATAGAATAATAAATTTGCATTAAAAATTTATTTATTCAGCCTAGATTATCGAAATTAGAGTAGGGAGTTGGCCACGCCACTAAAGGAAAGGCCCTAGTTTTTAATTTTCAATGCCACACGCCCCCTATTTGGGACAAGGCCTGCGATTTAACTTGCCATATTTTTTAATTCCAATGCAGATTTAATTTCAACACCCAGATTTTATAATTTTAAAGCTCAATATTTTAATTTTGATGCCCAGATTTTTGGATAAATGTCCAGATTTTACAGTTTAATCAGCCCAAGCCAAATTTTCACCAAAGAGGGCTCTAATTTTCGATTTTAAGGGCCTGCCATTAGGTTGAATTTGGGGCCAGATTCTATTTATTTGCCCAGATTTTAAAGTTTATTGCCCAAATTTATTTTATTTGGCCCAGATTTTCGAAATTAAGAAAGGTGAAAGGGATAACTTAGTCTCAAATCCATTTAGCAAATCAATTTGTTTTTTGGTCACTTGATCCATTTGTTTAATCCATGGTTTCCCATCAACATCCAAAATTTGCAAAGCTTTCTAAAAGACCAAACCATAATCAAAACCAAATTCGAAAACGAGGGCTCAAGGCTTTCAATTCCAAAAAATTTCAAAAATAATTCATCAAAGGCTAGAATTTGCTAAGGCCTCCGAATATCGGGATCTAGGAGAATGCCAAGATTTGTTCGAAAATGGGGGTCCCCAAATTCTTTGGGGCGATGATGTGAAACCTCACAACAGGATTAAAATTTAAATTGACCATCACCTGCCATGTATACCCTCTCCCCATGCTCCCACGTGTGAACATGCCTACTTACACCAATCCTTGCACTCCTCGGCCCATACATGTGTGAGCATGCAAGCTTGTAACCTTGAAATCATCCCAACTCTCCACCTCATCTTTGACTTTCTACTAAGGCCCACCACAAGTGTGATCATGCTCCTCACATATGTAGGCTTCAATTTATCTTTAAACTTATCTTCATCTCATCTTACACTCGTTAATATTTTCTTCTGAGCGTAAATAGGATCCCTATACGATTTCATTCTCACCAAGGCCTCATTTTGGCGTTTCTAGCCTTTCATGTCCAATCATATTCGATTATGCTCGCAATGGCTCAAAAACTAGCATCTTCATCACATTCTGGACCTCTGGTCCTTAAGGTTGCCTAGGGCATCCTCAACCCAAGTCAAGATTGCCTGGGGCAACCCTGACACAGGTTAGGGTTGCTTAAGGCAACCTTGACCCCATAAAAAGAGCCCAAAATCAAATCATCTAACACCTACATTGAGGAAGAAAAAAATCGTCCTTCGTTTCTACCAGCTTCGAAAATTTGAATACATATAAGTGTTCCAGGACTCTACGAGTCTAGAGGCGATTCGGTTCTCCCAGGTCTGGGGAGCCCAAGACCCAAACTCGCCAAGTCTGCTAGACACAACTGACTCCCAGAGTCCCAACCCCAGGACTCTGTCACAACCAACATAAAAGAAAAAGCAACAAAAATAAAATTTAGTTGTTTTCACTTGTTGAAAAGGTGTTTTTATTTCCCTCCCAACTTTAACAGCTCATTCTATTGTTTGCAAACACAAGGTGAGAAAAAAGGCATTTGAGCAAAAAGATTGAAGCATTGAAGAGGAGATCAAAAAATTGATTGAAGTGTGTTAGTTTACAAATTTATACCACTTAACTCCTCAATACAATGTGCCCAACAAGTGGCTAATCGGAGTAACAGTTGAGTTAGGAATGATGATTTTCTACACCAAGTCTCTGCTTATTTTGGAAGGTGCGGCTACCTTCTTATGATTAGAAACTAGAGAAATCGAACCATGTATGTTTTTAACCACAAAGCAAATAAGGAGGGAAACTTTTAACCAAAAAGTTTTCAAAGGAAAGTATTTGAAGAAAATGAGAACACAGTTTCCTTGAACTTTAAAGAAATTATAAATCATCATAGATTTCCATTTAATATCACACAAAGTAGATGATTAAACAACTTATAAACTCATATCTATAAAGTATTTCACCAACACATAAAGAGCATAACATCCAACAGTAGTGCATTCAACATAAGATGAATGAGCAACCCATAAATCATAACACAATTCATAATTCACAAGACCACTTTTAGATGCTTTTCATTAATATCTAAAAAGTTCCTTTTTTTTCATAGATTTTTCATTCTTTTCTATCTAACCATTAGCAAAACAAAAATGCAGCAATAGATACACATCCAATATCATAACTGACTTTGGTAACCAACAGTTTCTTGAAGATAATTGCCCAAAAAATCAGTGAAAGTTTTAGAAAATAACCTAAAGACACCTGCCCACCAAAGCCAATAGCTTTTTATTAACATAAGAAAAATAAACATAATTCAGAAAGACTAATCAATAACCATCGGTCCCACTTCCCCACCCCTTTGTTCTCCATCTTTCTGATCCATGTGTACCCATTGTTCTGCCACATCACTTGTCTCAACTTGCTCTTCCTAAGCTTGTACCTTTGCCCTGTATACTCTGTACTTAGAGATGACCTTGCATAGTATTTTGGAACTAGGCTTACTTGTTATATTCACCTTTACCTTATACTTGGCCATTTTTCGTTCTACCTCGACAACCTTTGTGTGTAGTTCATCAACTTCTTTAAAACCAAGAATATTTCCTACAAAATGCCACAAGTTATCGATTGCTTCCTCGATGACTTTCTCCATATAAAGGCTTTCCTGTATCTTTCTTATCTTTGAACTCATGAATTATTTCAGCATTGTCTCTTAGCTTTTCTTCTTCATTTTCAAATATATCTACTGATGCATTTAGGGGCCTCAAAAACATGTTCAGGTCCTTGATTTGGGAAATTGGTGCTAGACCCATCAATGAGTATCTAAGTTTTTGCTTCCGACTGTCCAGGCGCACACATGAGGATGTACACCTAGGGCATCACCAAAGAGCCATCATCCTACACGATAAAATCTCTATCCTACAAAGTCTTAAGGTACATACAGGGTGCTTTCATTCCACCAAGGGCCATTAGATTTCCATGGTGGAAATGCAAGAAAAACCAGTCCAAAGTTGCAACCCTAGGTAGAAGCCTCAATTCAGGACATTCTTCACCAAATCCAATATAACTTGAGTTGTACAATGAATTTGATGCCCAAACCAACTGCAAAAGAATACTAGAACAATGAGGAATCAGAATGTATCAATGGATCATGCCTTGGGAGCCGTACACATCCGTACAATTGAATTAGACAGCGAATTTGCAGGAAAAATGGTTATTTCTTATTGATTTCCAAAATGCCAATTACACTTCTCTGCTATTTAAAGGCCTCCCCAACGGTTTACAACCATATTTCAAACTTCCAACCGTTGGGAAGTTAATTACAATAATTTAGAGCAATTTTCAAATGTTGCTCAAAAGTTGTTGAGCAACTTTTTGTGCAACATTGCGATTTTTGCAAATTCTGCTCCAAATGAGCATCCTATGATTTTCTAGCAACCATAGGGTCCCTAATGGATCACAACCTCATAAAATCATGAAAAATACCTAAATAACACTAATCTAAGGTTTTGGTGATCCTTTGACCATAGTTGACCAAGTGGTTTATGAATACAAAATCTTGGCACTAGGTCTCACAATTGGATCTTATTATCAAACTAAATGGTCCATGCTAGACCCAACCTATCTAGATATCCTTAGGAGATGTCTTCAAGTGTTTGATGGAGTTGGGGCTCCTGCACCATACTCCCCTGCTGAAAAAGAACTCAAGTTCCTACTTGAGGTAAGCTGCTCCAATGTGTATCCATGGTTCTAAATATATTGTCCAGACATCCATGTGGCATCAATATTAGGTAAACCTTTCCACTTTACCAAGTACTGAAGGTAAGTGTTCTTCCTAGTTTTCTGCAATACCTTAGTCTCAAGGATCTTGTCGAGTTGCAATGGTTGACTAGGAGGCAAGTCCTTTAACCAGTCATCATCATGAGGATCATCTTGACTTGTGGAATTACCCGCAATACCTGCA
Source organism: Chamaecyparis obtusa (assembly GCA_027943335.1). Lineage (NCBI taxonomy): Eukaryota > Viridiplantae > Streptophyta > Pinopsida > Cupressales > Cupressaceae > Chamaecyparis > Chamaecyparis obtusa. The sequence continues at coordinate 1,285,975 of BSBK01002633.1, read as the reverse complement.
TTATCCTTAAGAAGTGTTAGGTCAAAAATATTAAAGATTGGAGAAATATAAAGTGTAGGTGGAAGTGAGATCTCATAAGCATTTTGCCCAAATTTGTGTAGGATTGTACAAGGTCCTATCTTCTTCATCTGCAGCTTTGAAAATTTGCCTTTGGGGAGTCTCTCTTTCCTGATATATGCCCAGACCTTATCGCCCACTTGAAAGTGGAACTTCCTTTCTCCTTTTGTCTACTTGTGTCTTGTACTTCTGAACGGTTTGCTCCAAGGTGTCTTTTACCTACTCTTGAACTTGTTTTATTAACTCTACCAATTCTTCTCGTTGTGCACTGACCTTCATATCATTAGGAAGAGCTCTAAGCTCTAATGGCCCTCTTGGGTGTAGTCCATAGACAACTTGGAAGGGTGTCTTGCCAGTAGACCTATTGATTGAATCATTGAAAGCATATTTTGCCTGTGGTAACAAGAGATCCCAGTTTTGAACATATTGTTGAGTGAGGCATCTAAGGAGATTGCCAAGGGACCTATTAACCACTTCAGTCTGAACATCAGTTTGGGGATGGTAGGCAAAACTGAATTGTAAATTTGTTCCCAACTTCTCATGCAAGGTTCTCCAAAAATGACCTTGGAATTTTGCATCTCTGTCAAACACAATTGAAGTAGGTAGTCCATGAATTCTGACTATTTCCTTGAAGAAAAGTTGGGCAATGTGGGAAGCATCATGGGTGCTCTTGCATGGAATGAAGTGGCCCATTTTACTAAACCTATCTACAACCACAAAGATGTTGTCATAACCCTGCTTGGTTCTTAGAAGTCCCATGACAAAATCCATTGAATTTGCTTCCCAAGGTTTAGTAGGGATAGGTAAGGGTTGGTAGAGTCCTTGATTGGTTGAGACACCTTTGGCCTTTTGGCAGATGACACAAGTTTCAACCCATTTTCTGACATCAGTTGCCATCCTAGGCCAATGATAGTATCGTCTTACTGCTTCTAAGGTTTTATCTATCCCAAAATGACCACCTAAGCCTCCACAATGCTTTTCTTTAATGATATTATCCCTCATTGAACACTTATGGATACAAAGTTGATTATCTTTGAATAGAAGACCATCTTGAATTAGGAAATCTGCAAAATCAGTATGATACTTGCCAATGAGTTAGTGCAAACTTCATATGCTTCCCCAAAATCTACATCTCCTATATAGAGGTCTTTGAGAGCATTGATGCCTATGCTCTTCAGTTGGATTTCCTGCAACAAAACTATTCTCCTACTTAGTGCATCAGCCACTTTATTGGTTTGGCCCTTTTTGTGTTTGATGGTGAAGGAGTATGCTTGGAGTTGTTCCATCCATTTAATGTGCTTAACACTCAATTTGTCCTGCTGGTTGAGGTATCTCAATGCATGATTATCTGTAAAGACAACAAATTCTTTTGGCAGGAGATAGTGTCTCCATTTTTTGAGAGCTTGCACCATTGCATATAGCTCTAGATCATAGGTAGAATACCTTTTCTTTGCATCATTTAACTTTTTTGAAAAGAATGCAACTGGTTTGCCATCCTGGCTGAGAACTGCCACTATCCCTTTTAAGGCTCAACAGATCATTTCTCCACTTCTTCATTTTACCAATTATTTGTGTGTATATCTTCATTCCTTCTTGAATAAAACACACTCCATCAAAACTAAATTTCCCCACCCATTTTTCCATTGTTCGAGTGACACTTTGAGCTCGTTTGATCTGCTTTAATTTGCTAGAGTCTAATCCATCAATAGGAACAGACACATCTTACTCAAGGGCTTTCGATTCTTCTTGCCAAATAGATCGAATAAAAGAGATTAAAGAATTTACCTACCTTCTAACTCCAAGTTTTTTTGTTCTTTCTTACTGTTGTGCTAAGGCACCGACAAAAGTCTTTGCCTAATAAATGTCACCTTATATTGTACGTGGCCCCACGTCAATCATTCTTATAGAAAAGTCTCTCTCTATAACTTCATGTTCATTCTTTTCACCGATGGGATCGACTATCTCTAGGAACCTTCGACCAATAACAAGATCTATGACCATTCTAGACATTCTTTTAGCCCTTTTTGGCTTACAAGTCCCTTGTGGCAACTTGGTGACAGTGTCCACCTCTATTTCGACATAGAGATATATCTATTTTTTCTTTTCAACAACTTCTTTAATCCAAGGAGATGAGGTAGTTGTAGTAGAGACATTAACAATGGCATTGCTTGGTGGAGGGGTTGTAAATTGGGCAAGGCAGGAATTGCCAAGGACATCAAATTATGGATTATCTAAGATTGAATTAGAAATATCATCTCCAATTTGGTGGAAGATGAGGGCATCACTTCCTAAGCATTACCATCGGCATAGGGCAAATCGATGGTAGCAAGGGAAGAGGAGGTAGAAACCTTTCTATCAGTAATTTACTTAGAAGAACATGGGGTGCTCACTCCACATTTGGAATTCAATTTTATTTGCTTTTTTGGCTCTTCCCTATCCCCACCTAACTAAGAGGTTTTTCTCAAAGCTATAGATACTGGGGTGGTTGGCACACTTACAAGACTGAGGCTCCGTGATACACTTTGTTTGGTACCATCACACCCCTTAGAAATTGAGGACTCAATGCATTCCTTGACCTTTCTCTCAATCCACTTTCTACTTCTTTCTATCACATGAGAAATTCTCTTATCTACATCCATGTCATTTCTGACATACCAAGTAAATGTGTGGTAGAAAGGGTAATATTTTGGTATGCCTCATCAATTAATTTTGAGCCATCATCAATCAATTCAACAAGTACAATGATGGGAAGCTTAAATTTTCAAATCTGATCTAGGGTCATTCTCATCAAATCCCTCCTTTGTAGTTCTCTAATGTCAGCACAATCTTCCCAATAATCTTCCATGTGAGGCTAGTGCAAATAAGATTTTCCCCCATGGAAATTAGTGTGCACAAAACCCTTACTATCAAAGGAGGTTCTTGGGGGCAGGGATTGGAATTTGAGCTTCGAGAGGAGTTTCTTTGTGGTAGCAATGGCATCAAAGCTTTTACAAGTAAAAAGTGACAAAGAAACCAAGGAGTAACCCCTCTTCTGCATTTTAGTAACATATTTGGCATTAACCCCTTTCATTTGCCTACAAACCTCTAGGAGTACAAAGTAGTCTAACACATACATGGGTAACTTGTAAGGGTTATAATTAAAACCTTCAATTTTGATGTAAGAAAAACTATCAAATTGGATGAAGCAACTACCATAGCACTTAACAAGGGTCGCGACTTCAACGGAGTTTCTCATTTTCGGGGACCCTTCAATTTTCTTAATCATCAACCATATAAATGAATCATTAACATCATAATATTCAATTAGCCAAACTTTCTTTTGTAATTGTGGAAAGACTTCAAAAACAAGTAAGCTCGGAGTGGGAGACTCTAGGATTCTTAGGCCTGGCCAGGTAGCTTGGGTGGTTGCTAATACATAAGTCAACAAGGAGCACATATGAAAGGAACTTGCCCACTTGAAATGAGCTAATTGCTCACGCAACCGTTGGCTTATTATTTCTCCCCAATCAATATATTGTTCATCCCTGCAAATAAGTACAAGGAACTAATACATCCAACCTACAAATTCTTTGACCGCCAAACTCTCAACAATGTAGTGCAACAAATCAATTGCATCTTCAATTTCCTTCACAAAAAGTCCTTTTTAGAATTGAAGGGAGTCATGATTGACCTTTCAACTTTCTTTTGAGCCAGGTCGATGTAATTCTATTCAAGCACCATTCTTCCTTATCATCGAAATAGTCCTAAGCCTTTTCAACTGATGTATCTACAAACACTTATTGTTCTAGTAATTTGAGATCACAAGTCGCAATTTTTTAATCTTCTTGACAATAACTGCGTTGTCAAATGCTCAAATCTCACAAGACTCTAGGTGGTAGTGATTCACACAGGCAACCACAAATTCTCGACAACGAATTGCTTTAGGGAACCCGGCTGCTTCAAGAAGGCCGCTATCAACCATCTTGTTTACTATTGAGAGGTGAAATTTCCCTTTAATTTATCAAGAATTTCTTGGATGTCTGCATTTCCTATGTTTGTATCGAAAATTCCATCCAAACCATTGTCTATTGTTGCAGGCACGATGAATACTAGGGTTTGGGGAAGAAAATGCAAAGAATGGATTATATGATATTCAAGTATCTGAGTTGGTAAAGCATAGAAATGCAGGAAGCTAGCAAACAGTTTATGAAGCAAACTCATGGAGAGGGGCAAATTCCACCACCTAACTCAGACAATAAGCTAGGGAAAAACTTGAATCACACCTTAAAATACCAGAAAGAAGAAAAAGTTTCACGACCCAACCTGACTTCTACATACACTTGTTCCTTTCTTTCAATACTCAGACACCATGATTTTTGTTCTCTAGGCTTCGCACAATGAAGGCCAACTTCATTCAATACCACCTTTTAAGCAAAAGTATTTAATGTTTGCTCATTTAATGGCGATTGTACATTTAAATCCGTGTCAACTTAATAGGAGTCTTTCGCTACTTAAGGGAGCAATTAATGCTTAGTGTAAGCCAACTTTACGAAAATACGGCACCTCGAAAGGCATGAGCCCTTCGTAGTCGAGAGGCTAACATCTTTTCTTAAGTTTTGAACCGTTGCAAAATAGTGTGGAGGTTCATGGATCTACCCAACTCACCGACAACCAAACTGAGGTTTGCTAGGTTGACAACTTTATGAACTTTGTTTCAAAGGAATGAAGGTGCAAAAGTTTGGGAATAACCCCAAAACACTAACAACAAAGGACTTAGAGGAGAAGCATGACACAGACTTAGTATGGTCGGGAGGTGGCAACTTTATGAACTTTTGCAAAGTGAAAAATAAAGTACAAACGCTTGGGGATCTAACTGACTAGGTGCTTGGAGACACACAAATGACCAACCACGAATGTTACGTTTAGCAATAATGATAAAATAGCTTAGATTAGGCACAACTTTGGACTAAAATTATGCATAACGACGATCGAAACCAAGAAGTTGAAAAACTGGGTAACAAAGTGAGATAATAATTACTAATTGTTTGTGAATACATAGGAAGGTTGCAAGGTCAAGTGATGTAGGCTACTCTGAGCCTTAGACTTCTAGGCTCCAACTTTTATTTTAATATTTGTTTTGAACTTTCAATACCATGGATTTCATATTCCATGAATTTTGTAGACATTCGACACTATTTATATTTCTAATGTGTTATTAACTTATTTCCTTCAGCTAAAGCCTAAAATATGTATACTTATGTGATCAATGTAAACTTGTGTATGTGTTCAAAGTAGCTTCTATTTGATGAGAATATTGTGTATTTAAGGTTTATTTATTAAAGGATACCTGGAACATGTTATAAATCTTTTAAAATGTTTGAATTTCTTGGGTTTTTTAATTTGTTGAGTTTGGCGCTGAGTCTGAATTCGAGTAAAAATCATCTCACCGAATCTGAGCTAAGTCTGGGTCTTTTAGCTATGGTACAAAGGAAAGCCTAACACCCCCTCCCCCTTTTGAAACAGATCATCAACATCAGCTTATGCAATCATATCATCTCAATTCAAGCATTCAAGGGAACATTTCATCCCACCATATTCTTCAGATCTAAGCATTGTGCAAGTTACAACAACCTCCATGCAAGCATGTTTTTATGATTGATTTCCTTTATGTCAAATCATGTTATTGCATCAACACTTGTGATCACATTCAAAGAACATTACATCAACAAGGTATAAGATTCAAATATTTCAATTTCAGGTCCAACCTCTACTACACTTCAGCATGCTTTCAATTCAAGTTGATTTCAATTCTAGTTCATGGTTAATTCCAAAACCGGGGTTTGACCTAGGCAAATCCCCATCAACCCTACATATTCCTCTCTATATGTGTGCATGGGGTAGGTTCAAAAGACAAATTTGGAAGCAAATCGAGCACGAAGACCTACAAATTGGACTTTCGCAAATTTGAAAAAGCAGGGTTAATTTGCACTGAACAAATTCGACCCGAACTCTTCAAATGACATTATTCTAGGAAACATCTAATTAGCATCTTGATACCAAATTTACCAGTTTTCTCCGCATTCAATGCTCCTAGGTCAAGATCACACCGAGCGAAATACTCTTGATTCCGACTCAAATTCCAAACACATGTTCCTTTCCTCCTCTCATTTCCAAATCTATCTCAATTGTCTGCATATCTAACTTTTTGTAGCATTGTGCATGCTAAAAACTATCTATTTTCCACTTGTAGCCCTGGATCTAACATCCAATTCACATGTTTTCAATATCCTTTTCAACTCATTCACAAGGACTATTGGATCCACCTTGTGCTCAATCCTTTTCAATCAAATTTGAGGTTGAGCATTGTTGATCCACTCTCCTTGAAAGTAATTAAAGCGAAAATAGACCTAGTTCCTAGTTTGCACACATAGGCTAGTGAACCCTATTTCCCCACATTACACAACCTACATATATTATTCCAACATTCATCTACTTCACCTTGTAAGCACATCAAGATAATACTAGGTCAACTCTTCTCTAAGCTCAATCGAAGGAACACGATAAGGCAAAGTAAACGGTTTCTTCCATGCATTTGACCTTTTGTTTTTTCCACTTGTTTTACCCTTGTATTCAATGATACTAACACCAAATGGGTTACATGCAATCTCTAATGCCTATGATAATTCATGATAAGACTAACTCATCCAGGCTGTCAAACCTTGTTCCAAAACCAAACCCCAAAAGAGGAATTTGAGCCAAAACAACATCTATTCCTTATAGCCACAATCCCGTCAAGTCAAATGTTCAAGGCTTAAAAAACAGGTACAATAAGTGTAAAGGTTTAATGATCCACAAACTATTTAACAAAATTACACATTAAGAACCATAATCAATAGGCAACTAATTATGATGACAACTACATGTGATGTCCCCATCTTTAACCTAATAGTAAAATAGAGATAAAACACATATGTGGTCAAGAGGTTGTAGACCTTGAACACCTCATGATAGTTAGTTGGCAAATTGTACATATAATAAGTAAAGGTTTAAGTAGGTAGTTGGTATGTTCCTTCCATAAAGATCAATAAGCATCAATTCTTAATCAAGGAAAATCGTAAAGTCTTATCAATGCGACAATTCTCCTATTTAGCATTAAGGAGCATATTAGAGGATGTAATATTGAAATGAGTTCAGATCCAAAGTGAAAGATATCAATTATCTCCACAAGCACTGCTGAGCTCACATGTTGTCAAGAATGACATTCTTTTGGACAAGCACCTTATCAACATGTAAAGTGTGATTCTACTATGTAAATCCATAACCAGTCATGTTCATGAGATAACATCCTTTATCAATCATCATCGAGACAACAAGATAGTATGGTGCTTGACGGAGATATAGATGTCGCATCATAATGCATCTATCATACATGAAGAATTTATATCAATACCTTCACATCAACAATCATTATATGATGATGAGATAATGAAGATAACAAGCAACATGCTCAAACAATCATCATGATAACATGAAGTATGCTGAAGATATAATATCACATAGAGACACATATACATCAATCATAAGGACAAGTCCTCATCAATATTAATATCCGCCAAGGGAAGATAACGAAGACATCATAAGCTTCGATCAATAATTATCATTGTGAAGAAAACAATAATCAAGCATTGACTTGCTGAAAGCAATATACAATAAACCATTATGCATTGCTTGGATCAATCATGTCAAGGAGACGACATATTATCTATGCATAAGAAGGGTGGATAGGGATGATTATGTTAAAATAAAGAGACTAATGAATAGCGATTAGTCAAGAGATAACAAATAACCATTAATTATGGTGTGATATGCATAATAAACCAATCCATATAAATATTGGAGTGATATGATTTAAGAGAGTAATTACAAACAGTAATTAGGATGGCAGTGATCAAGACACTTAACAAATAATGGTGGGAAGATGCAATTAAGGCATTAATCATTGTTTATGAAAAGAGTCAATTAAGGAAGGGAAACATCTCTACATCCAAAGGATGTAACCTTTTGGGTTTGCAAGAAACATAATGGAGATCAATCTCATTCCCTCAATCATCGTCCGAAATTTTTATTTCTTATTCATCCTTTGTGGATTCGCTCATCTAGAGCTAGTAACCCCTTGCCTTTGGTCACATATTTACTAGTGATACATATCAGATACAGTGCCTTTTTGGAATTGCTATAATTCACAAAATAAATCAGGCAAGCATCCATATCTGAAGATCATATGGACTCGCTACTTAATCACATATATCAGGCAAGCATTTATATATAGATTGAAGGTCTTTAGACCAATACAAAATTTATTGCATAATGATATAGCCAAATCAGACATAGCAATTACCATATCACTATAAGCAATATTGAGATCATTGCATATTTCAAGAGTCTTAATCAGAAACAGAAAATCTACGTCATCGCTATAAACGATTGAGAAGAGACATACAGCATAATAACATCGATATATCAGAAAAGGCTACAAGCAATTGAGAGCTAACTTGCAGCATAATATACATTGTCCTGTCAGGAATAGAGGAGTAAATCCACCATTGCAGATCAGAGATAATCCTTGCACAATTATAATCAACCATATCAGAGACAGCAGAGATAGTCTACCAATACTTTAATATTAAATGCACAAATCAGATTGGACTAATCATATTGTATAGCAGAAGTGCAAGATTAGAAATATAGAGCAAGATAATCTTTGCATACATCTAAGCATTAAATCAGAGATAGCAGTGATATTGGTTCTTATATCATCATATTATAAGTGGTATTTGTTGATGTGAGTTTTATTCCACTACAACATACAGAATCAAATACTTGGTATTTCGAGATGAAACAGCAAATTTCCAACTCTCTCTTGAATAAGGATGCTCATATGCTAAACAATGTGTATGGATTGTGTGATCAAATGAGACAACCTCAAGGTTCCTTCTTATTGTGGACTTTCACTCAGTTTTATGATGTGGTATGCTGGTTATCACAAAGGGACTTACGCTGTTCAACCAAAAAAACTGCAAGGGAAAGGGTTTAGAAACTCTATGTAACTCTAAGAATGTAAGACAATGTTGGTGATGCAGTGAGCCTCCAGCCAGCCCTTGCTTCGCCATGTCAACTAGGCCTAGGAGGGTGCTAGCTTCTAAGGATGTGAGAATGGATTTCACATTGTCAATATTCATTCAAATACCCTATGAAGGCGCAATCTAAATGAACATTTCCAATATAAGTTGTTACTTGCAATTTAGGCCCAAACTAACCTTGCACTGTTACTTACAATCAGCAAGTACCAAAAGGTATGGACACTAGCTCCACCACTAATCATCATTCAACAATATCTTACATTCATCTAAACAATACCTCTAACCAACATGAAATAAAATTCTAAGTGAGGAATTGTAGAAAGTTAGAAACCATGCAATACTCCAAAGCAACACAAGTAATCCACCACGAAGACTGACAATGAATCAACAATTACTTTGACAGTATTATGGCAATAATTTCATCAAGTCACCTCTCCTACCTTACTCTAATCTTAATCTCCTCCCTAATGAATCTAATCTCATGAGTTACAAATGGGAAGCCCTTGGCCTTTTATAGTTGTTCAATTACAATGAAGGGCCAAGATCAATTCAAGATTAAGGGCCAAGGTTGATCCATTACAAACCCTAACTAGGATTGCCACCACTATCATCCAAACTACATGAAAGCACCACCCTGTGGGCCAATAAGAAAATTACAATGCTTTTGAGAGCCAATGAGAAAATAGATTAGGTGGAGACACTAGATGCCTTCCACATGTACATTTGGCATAATATGATTGAACGTGCTTGAACACATGTAACTGAAATTTTTCAATTGGTTGAAGACAATTGGGCGCCACCTCAGCATCTTTATCTCATAGACTTAATCAATTCCTTTGATGATGAGAAAATATCTCTTGATACTTAACATTATCAAGCCTTTGATTGTGATGGCATATTCCAAATTGCTTCATCTTCTCAAATTTTCTCATTGCCATGATTTTGAACATGCTTGTACTTGCAAACTTGATGTCTCTTTTGATGCCTTGACCTCGATCTCCTTGAAGTGACGAAGTCTTCATGTAACTAGATCTCTCAGTGTGAACTTGGATTCCGAAGGAAATTCCAGTTGGTGATGATTTCTTTCACTTGTAGGCTCTAACTTTTTTTACTTCTTCTTGGCTTTCTTGATCTTGCCTTGAATTTGCACTATCAACTTTGAGTGTTATCTTTCCCGTCCTCAAGCATCTTCTTGATTGAAGTTTTGAACCTGGTCTTGTAGCATCCATTTTGTTGGTGTGATGATAGAGGATTCGCATACCATCCATATTCAAATCTTCTAAATTGCTCCAATGAGTGAATCTTCAATTCAGCCCTCCCTCCTTCATAGTTGCCTTGTAGTTGTGATGATGCCTCCGTCCTTCATAGTTGCCTTGCAAAAACAAAATGAGAAATTGCATTAAGCTCACAAAATGATAAGTAAAAATGTGAAAGCTTACATGATATGAAGCTACAACCTCTCTTCAAGACAACGTGATTTTACCATTTCGATTTTCTCAAGATTTTCATCAGATAACATAAGTCACCTTGTTGGCTGATAGTTGAAATCTGGACACCTAGCATTAACTTTACTGTCAATTACCTTCAAATTCTAGCGTTATAGGGTCTGATTATTTTTATTTCAACCCAGATTTCCAGTTTCGTAAGTTGTAATTCTGATATTCCTTGTTTTTAAGCCCAGATCGCTTCTTTTTGCAAGTTTCAATTCTGATTTCTGTTAAAGTATTGTTTGTTCGTGTTTAATAAACGATGAGATATATATATATAATTAAATGGAATACTGCAAATGTTATTGAATCGAATAAACTATGGTTATCCGCCTGTATACTAAGGATGTCACAATACTATCGTGACTGCATATACGAACAGTCACGATACTATCGGACTGTTAGTATATGACAGTCACGATAGTATTGTGACTGTCCGCTTATGTTATACGATAAACATAGTTATATATATTATGATAAAAGATTATCGTGACTGTTCGTTTAATACGATTTGTCTACTGTGCATTAAAACGATAATCTTAGTTAATGTATATGAACAGTCATGACTTCTTATATTATATCATATGATAAGTCATGTCTCTTCATAATTGCATTCTTCAGATTCAATATATATAGTCATTGTATTTCTTTGTAGAATCAATCAATCACCAAGGCAATTGTATTCTACAGCATACTACCACATTCAGTTTATATCTTATCTTCTGATCCATATTCCTTAACATGGTATCAGACCCAGGTTATTAAAAGGAGACTCTACAGAAGCATAATTGTATTATCGGCAATCTATAACAATTCATTTCTATATACCTTCATTCAACCATATCTGAGCTCGATGAAACAGATTGGGAGAGAGTGGTGTTGAAAGTAGGTTTGAGCAACGGGGAGCTGACGCAGACTGAGATTGCAGTTGAGTGCGATGAGCATGACAGATACACCGTGGGATGAGGCCAGGCGCTTCGATAATTTCAGTAATGGCATCAGATGCCCCATTCCTAAAGCGGGCACTATTACAACATGAGGGTTTTGTGAGCTATCTGAAGAATCCATCGCCAAACTGATTCTGCAGTTTTGCTGAAAAGTGAATTTGCTTCCATTCAAATACTCTTAATTTGCTTCCATTGAATATAATTGATATTAAGAGCAGCGTCTGCGATTATCAGACAAATCCAAGAGAGATCAATAAATAAGAGGTAATCGTAGAATATTAAGAGTATCATATGGAAGCATTAGATATGTTGGGTATTGACCTAAGAATCGACTTATAGCTCACGGTGGAAAATAGTACAATAATCATATAAAATCCAGAACAACCATTCTTTATCTGAATACTGTCAAGTTAAAGGACAGGGTATAAACTGCTGCACATATACGTTCCTCTATCAGAAGAAATCTGTATATGAAGAGCGATAAATCAGTCAGAAGATATTAGAAGTAATGTAGTAATCCAGTTATATAGAGGTAATATTTAATAAAGGTATGCCTTATTACAATTCATAAATGTGTTATCATTAATAATTATTTACACATTAATAATTATTTGGTAGTTATATTATATGAGATAGTATAACCGAAAATATATGGTGATTATATATATGTATATAAAATAATAATATCTAAAATCATAGATTAAAGATATATACTTAGAAGATTATATATATATATATATATTCAAGGTATATATTAAAATTAGAACTTTATCTATGTTACATTGAAATGATCTTATATCATTATGCAGAATTATCCTTGAGTATTATGGTAGTCTCTCTTTTATTCGTATTTCTATAACATACTATGAGAGCTATTTGCCTTAATCTTTTCTGAGGATGTTCTTGCAGGAAAAGGAGGATTGATATCAGATTGAGAGGGAGTTTCTCAGAAGAGGTAACTATTGGTGACAACTTCTCTTATCTAGTAAAAGGAATTGGGACCTGTTTGATAAAGGTAAGAGATGATGTAACCCCCTCAGTTGAAAGAAGTTTTATATGTGCCTGGAGTAAAAATAAAAAAATATTCCTTAACATGGTATAAGGATACAGGGTAACATTCAATGAAGACAAAAGTCCTTCTCTGGAATAAAAATTCTAATATGAAAAATGCCATTCACATAGGGACCAGAGATGGTAGTTTGTATAAACTATGTAGTGAACAAAAGGTAGCCCTAAATCACAATGTTCAACAGGATAATGAGATTTGGCACAAAAGGCTAAGTCACATTAGATATAGTGCTCTTCCAACACTTCATAAAATCACTTCTGGTATACTTTCTCTGAAATCTGAACTCTCTAGCATTTGTAAAGGATGTGCGTTAGGAAAGAACATTAAAGGATCGTTCCCCACAAGTGAACATAAATCTAATAACATTCTAGATCTCATCCTTACTGATGTGTGCGGACCTATGTCTACCCCTTCTTTCTCTAGTGCTCTATATTACTTAATCTTTGTGGATGACTATTCAAGGAAAACATGGATATATTTGTATAACTTAAAGAATCTAGTGAGGTTCTAGCTAAATTTCTAGAACTCAAAGCACTAGTAGAAAACCAAACCTGTAAGAAAATTAAAATTCTCGGATTCGATAATGGTGGGGAATTCACCTCTGAGAACTTCAAGAACTATCTGTTGGGATTAAGAGGGAGTATACTGTAGCTTATAATCCTCAACAAAATGGAGTAGCAAAAAGGAAGAATAGGACCATCTTTGAAGCAGCAAAGGCCATGATCAAAATATTCACATATCGTATTGGGGCAGAAGCCGCTAACACTGCAGTTTATATTCAAAATAGATGTCCTCATGCTATACTAGAAAACACCACCCAGAAGAAGTATACACAGGAGTTAAACTTGATTTAAGTCACTTAAGGGTGTTTGGCTGTTCCGTATATATACTCGTACCAAAAGAGAAGAGGACTAAATTAGAACCTTCTGGCAAGAAAGGTATTTTCCTAGGATACAGTGAGGATTCTAAAGGATACCGAATCTATATACTTGGTCAGAAATTAGTAGAAATAAGCAGAGATGTTAAATTTGAAGAAAACTTCTTATCTACAGATAATGGAGATAACATTTCTATAGATCCTAATAGAGATCTCTCACTTGAGAAAGAGAGGGAGGATAACAATTCAAACATGAATTCAGCACCTATAAGTAATGAATAAGCAATCCTGATTTTGGAAATAATAAAAAGAGACCATTATGGGCTAGAAAAATTTTCAGAAAGAACAAAAGAACTCGAACACAAATGTTACACTTCTAACTGAACTCTCAGAATCTGAACCTGTAAACCCTAACATATATTCCAAAATTGAAAAAGGTGACATGATAATTCTAGTTCTCTATGTCGATGAATTACTCATTACAGGAGAAAACTATCTTATTGAAAAATGTAAAAAGGATCTGATAGCCGAATTTGACATGAAGGATATGGGCCTACTTCACTATTTTTTAGGACTTGAAGTTATTCAAAAGAAAGACCACATTCTCCTAAGTCAAAAGAAATACATTTCAGACATTCTGAATAGATTTGGTATGACAGAGTGTAAACCTTTAGCTACACCTATGGAGACAAACCTTCACAAATTAAAAGATGAAGCAGAAAATTCAGAACTTGCTGACTTTACACTTTACAGACAAATAGTTGGATCTCTCATGTTTTTGGTAAACACATGTCCTGATATTTGCTATGCCACCAATGTATTAAGTCACTTCATGTGTGAACCTAAGCAAATACATCTGACGGCAGCTAAACACACTTTGAGATATTTAAAAGGAACAAGTGAACTTGGGCTAAAATATGACAAGACTGAAATTCAACTTCAAGGTTATTCAGATTCAGATTGGGCAGGAAGTTCCTCAGATCGTAAGAGTACCATAGGAGTTTGCTTCAGTTTAGGTTCTGCAGTGATTTCTTGGTTTAGTCGGAAACAATCTGCAGTTGCTCTGAGTTCAACAGAGGCTGAGTACATGGCTGCATCCATGGGAGCTCAAGCAGTATGGTTAAGAAAATTATTTTTTGACCTATTTGGTAAATCTTTAGAACCTACTATTATTCATTGTGATAATCAGAGTTGTATTAAGCTCTCTATAAATCTTGTTTTTTCACAATCGGTCAAAACACATAGAAATTTCATATCACTATGTGAGAGATATGGTAGATAGGAAGATCGTTAAATTGGTCTACATCAGTACTGAAGAACAAAATGTAGATATCTTTACTACACCTCTTGCAAAGGTAAAGACAGATTTCTTCAGAAGGAAAATTGGTTTGATCAAAATATGAATGTAATTATTAATGTACATTTTTTATTCATGAATAAAATATTGAAATATTTCAAAATTGTGAAGATGACGATCTTCTGTGTATATAGGTTACTATGACAAGGTGACGATCTTGACAATAGTAACCAGGCTTCAAGATCGACTCCCGTAAGGGTTTGTCCCGGATAGGACCGGACATCTTGTTGCTTATATTATTACTTGTTGGGTAATAAAGTTCAAGATCGACTCCCGTAAGGGTTTGTCTCGGATAGGACCGAACATCTTGTTACTTGTTGGGTAATAAAGTTGTTAGGATCGACTCCCGAAAGGGTTTGTCCTGGATAGGACCGGACATCTTAACACTTACATTATTACTATGTAATCAACCATCATGATCAACACTTTTAAGTGTCTTGGATTGGGCCAGACATCATGATATGAAAAGTTCTACAAATTCTATTAAACCCTCTCTCAAGAGGGAGTGTTAAAGTATTGTTTGTTCGTGTTTAATAAACGATGAGATATATATATATATAATTAAATGGAATACTGCAAATGTTATTGAATCGAATAAACTATGGTTATCCGCCTGTATACTAAGGATGTCACAATACTATCGTGACTGCATATACGAACAGTCACGAAACTATCGGACTGTTAGTATATGACAGTCACGATAGTATTGTGACTGTCCGCTTATGTTATACGATAAACATAGTTATATATATTATGATAAAAGATTATCGTGACTGTTCGTTTAATACAATTTGTCTACTGTGCATTAAAACGATAATCTTAGTTAATGTATATGAACAGTCATGACTTCTTATATTATATCATATGATAAGTCATGTCTCTTCATAATTGCATTCTTCAGATTCAATATATATAGTCATTGTATTTCTTTGTAGAATCAATCAATCACCAAGGCAATTGTATTCTACAGCATACTACCACATTCAGTTTATATCTTATCTTCTGATCCATATTCCTTAACAATTTCGATAAAATCAGAGATTTGTCTCTAACTGATTCCTCCAACTTTGCCCCTTGTAGTCACCAAAATTTCCTGACTTTATTCATTAGAAATCGCTGCTTTTATGTACTGAGAATTGCTGGTTTTAGGAGGTCAATCTGCTTCTGTTTGATGGTGAAATGAAATGTGTTACCTCCCTTTATATAGGCGATTCAAAGCCAAGACGTATGACCTTTGGCTGGGCCAACTGTACCATATTGGGCCAATGAAACTAATTTGTTTCAACAATTGGAATTCCTTTCAAAGGTCGACTATAGGCAAAAATTAATTTGCAATTAATTGACAATCAAAATAACTTTGAATTAAGTCGCCCCTCTCCCATAAGCAGCTGGGTTTGCTAGTAAAAGGCTGCACCCAGATTGTTTATGACATTCCCAGCATGGAGACCGAGATGTGTGCACAGATTTCAAACGTGAGGCCAAGATGTGTGCACAGATTCCAAACTTGCTTTCCCTTGTCTTCAAATTCTCTTGTTTTTGGCCTTAAGTTTCCAGATTTCAACTTTGTATAAAAGATTTGCAAGTTAATTTCCCACTTTGTTTTAGGATCATTTACATAATTTCAACTCTTGAACCTACAACCTTGTGTGCAAATCACTTAGGTGCCCTCAATTTTGATTGCAAAACAAACTAAGAGGTGAGATATATGGGGAGATCTTGGGAACAGAACCAAAGTGTCATTATACCCATTTCTAACTTGCACCAAATGTTTTCAAAGTGTCCTCACAAAACTCATTTTCGTTTCCCCTCTTCAAATGCCCTCAAGCTTAATCATTTGTGCAAGTGTTAAGCAAATTTAGATCAAGATGTGGGGGGTGATGTGGTCATGGAGCCTGAGATGTGCGCACAGATTTCAGACATGATATCCACTGTCACACAAACCTGATACTCAAATTTCACATGTCCTCCTTTTTTTACGGTAGTTTTCATTTTCATTTTTGGGGACATGATTAGCTCTGGTTCTCCTTTGCCTCTTAAGGCTTGACTCCCTAAAAAGATCAAAGTTGCTCAAACTCATCTCTTAGACTTGGAGACATGGAAATACTGCCACCAACTAAGACTACCTAAGACCACTACCCCTAGTGCTAAGCAAAAAGAGGGGGTTCCCATTTGCAATGGGGCGATGGTGTGAAAACCTCACAACAGTATCAATTCTGAATTAATCTATCAACATTATCATCATATTATAAGTGGTATCAATTGTGAATTAATCCATCATTCTTGTACTGAGCAGCATCAATAATCATCATTTAAAGTGTTATTAGAGACTTCTTGGAAAGAAGTATCTTGCAATTAATTTAGCGAGTTAATTGTCCCTATTTCCTAAGTATTAACACAAGGGGGCATTAAACTGCATATACACAAAATGGACTTGTTGCAAAGGCCTTGGAAACTTACATGCAAAAGCAATTGTCAGATGTGACACCAAAATCCATGGCATTTGCTAGCATTCCTCCATCTCAGCCAGTATAGATCTTTTGCTACAGGCATAAAATTTCAGTAAGTAATAATCAAAAGAGGATTTTATCAGGTGTCAGAAATGGAAACTGACCCTGATACACTTATGCAAAATGAGGGAGCATAGAGAAGGCACAGAAAACTCTTTGACAAAATGTTGCAATGAACATGGAGTCCAAGAATGTGAAAGTGGTAGGGTTTACAGGATAGACCTAATTATCCGTATATCATTCTGTTTAATGAAACACTACAAAGGAGAGTAACAATAATCATAAAACACGAGTGACGGTAGCATTATCTTGGGGGCTCAACAAAGCATAATTTATCCCTCCATCATGTGGTTTCAAAAGCAAGGAGGCAGTACATAGGATTCTCAAGGAGGGATTATTACTGACAAAGCAGAGCATTCAAATCCACAAGCCCAATGTGCCAGCAGATTTAATAGACTCTATCAAATCCACATTCAATAAATTCTAATGTGATTAGAAACTAATTTGCTGAATCAAATCGCGAACAGATGTATACGTAAAACTTTTTTTTTGCGGTGCCTTGGTACATTCTGTCTACAAAAACCACATAAAAATTATAAATATATGCAAAGATGCAGAGCCTTAAAAACAGGAATTAAGTTCAAAATAACACATCATGGTGTAGCGTCCTAGATTGTAGACACTTACAATTTTGGTTCTTAGCTAAGCCCTATTTTAGTGTCCAAGGCTTCCATGCCCTTTATGCTTGATCATACCTCGATTTGGCACAAATTTTTGGAATCCTCATTTCAAAATTGATCTCCGACCTAACTCTAAGTCCTTTTTGCCTCGTAAAGGGCAACCTAGAGTGTAAGGGGCGACTTAGGTCACCCCCTACCTTGAGAGTCGCACCTTAAATGGTGAAGGGCCCAAATTTAAATTAGAGGATGGTTTTTTTATTTTAGGCAGGATTTCAATTCCATGTCGACCTCCTTCGAGCCCCGAAATGGCTAAGTGAGGTATAAGTACAAGGCTACCTCCCTCATTTTGGGATCCATCCATCCAAGCGAATCTAACAAGTCCAGTCCATTACATTGCTATTCAATTCAAGCACTCCAGCATTCAAGGAGCGATCAACTTCATTCAAGCATCAAGCATGGAAGATATGGAGTAATGTCTAGATCCTAGCATGTGTGAGGGCATTCATGTTCTTCCTATTCTAGATCCAAAGTCAAAACTAAATCAAGACAATTTTCAAACATCTTCATCAACAATTCAACACTTGTGAAGGTATATTATCTTGTCAAGCCTTTGCTACTAATAGCACACTTTTCCTTTATGCAATTTCAATTCGATTTCAAAGTAATTCCTATACAGGGGTTTGACTGAAGCAAACCCCTTTCTCCCAACATTTTTCTTGTTTTCTATATGCAGGTGAGGGGTGACAGAGTTCCGGATTTGGCTACTAGAAGATCTAACAGTCTACTACAAATCTACTACTTCTTCATCTCTTTTTGGCTAATCAAGGGCGCCTCCCACCATAAGGAGCAAGTCCACTCGCCATCTACACTCCAAGTTGCCCCTACCAAGCAATTTAGGCTGAGAATTTGTGTGCAGGTCAGTTACAATGTCTGTTACCCACATCTAGTCCCTGGCTTATCACTATGTTATCCGTCTACATGTACAGCTTAGCCTCATCGCATCCTATCTCACCCTATTTTCTTTATTTCTCTATTCCGAATTACATCAATCATTCATTCCACTCTCAGTCAGGGAGAAGCCCTTATACCCGTTCAGTGCTTGAGTTTCCCTTAAGCCTTAAGCCTAGTGGGCATAGTTCAAAAACTTGCAAGACTTGTCACAGACTCGCGTGGACTAGCGAGTCCAATATCGAGCCGAGTCGACTTGCCATGGACTCGCGAGTCAAGTCCAAGCGAGTCCATAACAAGGACTCGCAAGTCCTTGTGATGGACTCCTGCTGCTACCTGGACATGCCCAGCCACTTATAATTTGACTTTTTTTTCACTTTTTGAGTAATTTGTTCTTTGTGCTTGCTCAAAACAAGGTCTTAGGGTGACTCCAATGAAATGGAGGATGACAAAGACGAGGACTTTGATGTTGAAGAAGAAGAATCAACTCCTCATTTAAATACCTCAACACCTACTAGTTCAAGGCGTGAAAAATTGAGTTATATTAGGAGAGGAAAGATGAGGATGCAGTCTTTAGTTTGCTGTTTTTCATATTTAAACATATCATTATATCTAATTTTGTAAACATTTATAAACTAATGCTGCTGTTATACATTTTAAAGTTTGCAACTATGATGATATTGTTGACTTGGTGGTCAGCACCTACTTGGAGATTCGTGGTATGGCTTAACCACCTCCTGTGGGTCAAGTTAAGTCTGGCATTTGTATCGGGCATTGATAGTTTGAGCTTTTGGTGCAACGGCAAATGATTCCAACAAATATTTCATATATTGAGTTTTTGAGATTCATATAAAATGTTTAATGTATCAATTATGGCTTTTATGTTCTTTAAATGCATTAATTTCTTTTTGTTTTTATGTAAAACTTGTTTACCCACTAGGGTAGACTAATTTACTGGTGCGTAAACATAATACGGGAAATATAATAAACACAGAATATATCAGAGAATAATAGATGCTTTCATTAATCATTCCAACGTATAAGCACATTCACTTCCTAATCATAAATCATTCACCCGTAGGTGGTACATATTTATCTACCCGAAGGGGTGTGACCAAACGTCACCACCCAACCCAACTATCCTTCGGTAATAACTAATTACCGTCGGAACAACATAACTAATACCCAACATATAATAAAGTAGTCTTTCCGGCTAACAAAACTATGTTTTTTTTCCTTTTGTCGAGTCCTTGCCGAGTCTTTCGCGAGTCCGAGTCCGAGTCCGAGTCTAATTTTTTGGTTTGCAGAATCTGTGGCGAGTCCGAGTCTTTATACTATGCTAGTAGGCACTTTATCCTTCCTAATGTAATGAGAGAGATTGAATTTGGGTGTGATGCTTCCTAGTTTGATTGACATTTTCATTTCATTTTTCTTTCATTACACATGCATATGCTAAACCAAACTACTCTAAATATTACAAATTTGGAATGTTGTACACTAATTCAATATCAATTTGTCAAACTCACATGTCACAATAATTATTCATTGTTTAATATGAAAATAATACAATCAGTAATCAGAGTAGTCAGTGATTATAGTCACCTTTAGTTTAGCTTTTCAGATGGCTGCAATAAATCTAGGACCAATTACTCTAAACTTGTTCTAATATTTAAGAAACACCAAAAGAAGGAATGAATCTGAGAATAAAAATGAGAAACAAACACTAGAATTACTCGGACACCTGTTAAAAAAACATTGCATAAGGTACATCTTCAAGGTTGCTCTCTGCATTTCTGTCAGAACAAGATTTGACATGTAGCTTTATTTAAAATTACTAAAGCCCTAACATCATTTCCCTGCCCTTTTTTCCAATCATTCACTCCAACTAGAAGAAACCTTAAAAAACCTAAAACCTTTTCATAAACAAGCTAACCAAAATTTATCCACAGATATACGCTTAACCACCTCTAGTTGCACTCACCAAACAAAGGTGTAGTCAAAGTAAAGACCAGCTGAGCTGTACAGAATACAATTAAAAAGCTAAACATTGGCAGAAAACCTAGCACCAAAAAAACATATAACTCAGAGGAGCTGTAAGGGAAAGAGCAGGATGAGTCATCACCATCCCATGTGTTTTATTTACAAGTGCATCCGGCTCTTCCTTTTTACTCGTGGTCACTGGTGTGAGACAAGTGACAACAGAAATTTACCTGTGGAAGGAATCCAGATCCTAAGAATACTATGACGATCACCAGAGGATTTCCACCCAGAATCACTCGGGATTCACCTGGGACAGGCAACATTTCAAACAAATCTGCGATAAAAAAAAAAATCCATGCCCTAGCCAAGTCCACAGGCAAATAGATACCAAATCCACTTCTGAAATAAATCATACCCAGAATCATTTTGGCTTTTGGCCCTCATTTAGTAACTTAGAATAGAACCAATGTGCTGTAGGTGAAATAGAAATTCCTATAAAGCCTAAATTTTAATTGAATAACAGTATACCAGGACCATTTATAGTGCTTCTAGGAGCTCTACAACATTTTCTTTGAGCCAACTAAACTTGATATGCTGATCTAAATATCTTTCCCTCTCCTATTGTATATGAAGCCTAACATTGCCAGCTAGGGTGGTAACTAGGAACCCAAAAAGAAAATCAACTAAGGAGTACACTAAGCATTAAATTTACAATCCACTACCATTGGTAATCAAGTTTCCTGGATCAAAACGTTTGAATTCAAAAACACCTGAAAGTATAAAATGAGAAGTTTCAATGAAAACGAAATGATCCATTCCTCACTAAGCAAGTGAAGAAATAGAGCGGTACCTTGAAAGCCTTCAACTTCTTAGGGGGGCAAGCTGAAGAAGAAAAGATATTGGAGTTAGAGTCTATAGAAGACTAACCACACCCATTTGAACAAGCACTAGGAAGGTCCATTGATAAGGGGAGAAGGATGTAGCACCCCATGCAGCCCACTTTTTATTTTAAGCACTGATTTTGAAAAAATGTGATATTATTATCTTAACAAAGGCACCTTGCTGTGATTTGTGTAGCCAAAAAATAATTTTAGGTTTACTTGTTGGTCATCTTGTGCTCTTGAAAGAGAGGTCACAAGTTCAAATCCCAAGGGGGTAAGGTATGTACACCTTGTTTGTAGCACAGTTAAGTGTATCCTGGAAGGAGAAAGATGTAACCATATGTAGACCCGAAAACATATGACTCATATCGTGGACTATAAAAGCTCCTTTCCTTTCCTTTCCTTTCTTTGAGATCATTACATGAAATCAAAAGAGTAATTGTGGAGTAATAGTATTTATCATACGTTTACAAATCAAGCATATGACATATGATTATGAATTTCAGAATTTGTTTTATCTGATAGTATGTAACATGTATTGTTTGCTTTTGTAAGGTAAACAGTGGTGCAGCCATGGAGGAGGCCCAGTGACTATGCACAGGTTAATCATTTATTACCCCACATATTCACCGTTGCAAAAACCAACCTGACCATTTCCTTTTCCCTAAAGATCCATAAAATATTAAAAAGTATCTAAATAGTATAATTCAGTATTTTAATATAAACTTAATAAGTGAAATAAAATGTACTTTAACAAAAGGGCAAACTAATAAGGATGTTACTTATAGTTTAAGTAAAATTACTCTTAAAACACTTAAGATTAAAATAAATTCTGGTGATGGGATCAAATAAATCTTGCACTTGAAGAACTGACCATGAAACTGAAGGATTGAAACCATGCAGCTGAAACTGGGAATCAGCATTTTGTGGTAAAATAAGACAAACAGTTATAAAGTTTCAGAATTAATAAAGATAAAATAAGAAAAGGACAGCATTTTCTAAAGATTGTTTAATTTTAAGGCATCTTATCCCAACTCAATATAAATAAATAAATTGCTTTATATAGAAAAGCTGATTTTAAACTTCAAAACAACTTGATATTTTTGCTAACTAGTTATAATAAGTTGTTATTTTAATGTTTGGCGTTGCTTATATGCCTTTTGAAATTCTACTGTACCTTTAGAAATTCCACCAAAGACGCAACCTGAGCATGATTACGCTTGCCTAGTACCAGCTCCAGCAATTGACACACACTTTCCATGTCTAGACTTTTTTGCCTCTCCTCTGCACCATAACATACGAATTAAAAGGGTGAAAAAGGATGAGAAGAGATCTCAAAATCTGGCAAAAGGAATACCTGTCAGGCAGTATTGAAATGAGTAAGTATAGAAATCCAAGAAGCTATGGGGCCTCATAGCCTGAAATGCATCCACACAATAAAATATCAGCATAGTAATAACAATCGTTACTCCACTTGCAAAATATGTTCTGCAGTATAATTACATGCATATATGACTCCCTTTGTAACCTCAATAACTTATTTTAAATTCTTTAGATTTATGTGTGAAATAAATTTTCATACAAATAGAACCAGTACACCTCTTGCTCTAAAGCAGGAAGTGCCTTCTTCAATTTATCAATGGAATCAACTTTTAATGCTTTAAGGCCTCTGCGCCACTCCTCCTGCAAACAGAAAACAATGATATATTTGAATTCAAAATACTTTGTGAATACAAAAACTGATTTTCTTAAAAGAAAAACTATTTAGAGCTGAAAAAAAAATTTATTTAAAGACCCAACTCTAAATAAAAAAATAGCTCTACAAAAAAATATTAAATAAAGACATAGTAATTAAAATACGGTGTGCAGACCCTCATGCCCAATGAAGGACAAATTTGCAACAAAAATGTAGGCAAGAAAGGGTAGATTTTCCTTTTTGGTTCTGTTATCTCAGTGGGGCTATATGCCAGTGTCCAGTAGTTTATTTCTGTATATAAGGCTATATGGGTCTTTTTCTTAATACATACAGTCACAAGTCAAGAGGGACATTTTGACGTCTGTCATAAGTTGCAGTCAATACTGTCCAGGTGATAGAAATGCGGAAGGGTAAACTATGCTTAGAATATCATGGCTATAAGCCATTTCACAATATGTAATTTTCTGAAATATTAATATGAATGGGTGCAGCCCCTTACTGCTTTTGACTGGTTCAAAAAAAAATCTAAAGCAAAATAGAGTAGCTCTTAATTGAATTAGAAAAGAGAGATCTTTTTTTATCTTAAATACATCTTATCTAAAAGACACGTAGAGATATAGTCTAGACATGCCTTGAGAGAGACATCTCTCAGCATCTTTAAGATAAATGTAATGACAATATCTATACTAGTATAATATTAAAGAAGACAGAAGAATAGGAAGCAGTTGAGGTACATCATTGGAAATTTACTTCGATTAAATACTTGCTGGTACATAGATAGAAAACATACCAATGTGAAATATCCCTGTTTTTCAGCTCGCATCTTCCTGAGGTATGATTTTGGTCATCAATATCCGAATGCAATTCAAAGAAAAGTTTATCTCAAAACACATTTGACTTACCAAGCAAGCATTAGAACTCTAACATCCATTATCTCTACTCCGAGATCCATGCACAAATCCTCTATTTGCTCAGGGCTGCTTTGCCATCAAAAAAGCCAACCATTATAGAGAATAAGGAAATGATTGAAAAAAGGGCATTACATCTAATCTCATGAACTCACCTTTAAAATTCCATATAACTCATAAAAAGCGAATTTGATCCTCTTCTTTATAATTGAAGGTACTAGAATGTATTAAAAGAGTATAAGATTATACATGGACATTATAAAAGAAACCTATTCTACTAGATTGCAATCCTACTTATTTCTAACAGACAGTGTGATGAATAAATATTAAGCCATAGGCCCAAAATTGCAAATCATGAGGGCAACCCAGGGAGGCTTTAAGAACATATCTACTTACTAATTCCCATGTCATCCACTGATTCCAGTTCAACATCATCCATGGATTTGTTAAGAGATTGCTGACCCTGAAAGGCCTCTATAATAGAGATATGGACCCCAAACCAAATTAACTTTTACCACGATTAGCATTGAATTATTGGCATTGATGTCAAAGGACTACTCAGTGGCAAATCGGGGGAGAACTATAGAGTTTGAATAGGCAGACTTGTAGAGGAGCAGAAAATTTATTCTTGCAGCAAATAATACATCATGAAGTACAAGGAAGACCTAATAACGCTGGCTGATCTATAAGTGAATTCAAGTTAATTACCTTGAACTTTGAAGTGACTGACTTGTTCATTGGTGAAAACAAATAAGATAAATTCAGTTTAGGGAAACCCTCCTCATGAAGTTGGCGACCATTTTTGAGAAATAAAAAACATCTTAAGCTAGCCAAACCCCCTAGATGCAAGTGCCCACTATTATAATTATATTATATTATTTATCTTATAATGGTTGTTAAAGTCGTTTAAATTGTTTAGTTAGTTTAATTAGCAACTTTCTATTAATGTGTCAATTAGTTAGTTTAGTAACTTTTTCTTCTATCTATAGTTCTCAATCATTTCCATTATGGAAGATCTTGTAATCTCTATTTAAGGAGCTTTTGTCACCTTTTTAATTAACCAATTCAATCGGGGGTACCGATCAAAAAAAAAATTACCCAATTCAATCAATTATCATCCCATGGTATAAGAGCACATAGGTTAATTTTTTGGAAAATCTTCGAACTTCATAGTTTTAAACCTGAAATTTATTTCTAGAAGTTTTTTTAATGATTTTTTATGAAAAAATGTTAAGTTACCTAGAAATTTCTTCAAAATTTTTAAACAAGTTTTTAACCCTGTTTTTTATAAAATTGAAGATTCTTGCCAACTTTTTTATAAAATCAAAGTTTCTTTATTCAGATTGAAGAATTTTTTCTCTGCAGTTTTTGTCTGAAGAAATCAAAGATTGGAAGGTTTTTACTTTGCATTCTTTTGGTGCCATTTTCAAGCAAATTTTTAAAGATTTCAGCAGGTTGAGTGTCGTGCATCCTCTCTCTAATTGTGGGCATTCTTTTTATTACATCTCAGTTCTCCCGCGTCGTGTTTTTTTCTAAATTACCAGATTCACTCCTAGACCTGGCAAAGTCTGGTTCGATTCTGCACAAATTCGGGTCCTTGTCAAATTCGTAGGTAATTCTGTCACGGACCAAAATTCGTTGCTAATTCTGAGAGAGGAACCCAGGCAGAATTCAGCAGACTTTTGAGCGAATTTGCTTTCCAGCAGACAAACCTAGCAGGCATTTGGAAGAATTTGCAGCAAATTTGGTCCAAAAACAATTTTTTTCACTTTTTTTAAAGCTTTTTGGCCTAGTTTGGTCTATTCAACCCTCCAACACTAAAAGTGACCATTAAAAAGGCCAAAAAGGTTGTTTTATATGTCATTTGCGCATTTGTGAATGAAAAGAAAACTTCTTGCCTCCATCGCTAAACTTTCTTGTTGGGTTGCCATTGCTCAAGGAGTGCTGACAGGTGATTGTTGCCTACTCTAAGCTTGTTTGTGAGCTATTTTGCTATGTTGCTTTAATATTAGCATAGTGGTGTATTAACTTATTTGCTGCTCCATATAAATCCAAAACGAATCCAAACCCAACCCAAAAAAAATTTAAACGAATTTTGAACCCGAATCCGAACTAGCAACTTAGTTTTTTTTTCTGCGGGAGACCTAGCATCATCTTTTTTTCTAGGCTGTTTTTTGGCATGATCAGGTTCTTTCACCCATGCATCTAGTTTTTTCATGAATTTCGAGTTACATATCTATTTTTGGGCATCATTTTTAATGCATTTGTGTGCCGTTTTTGGGAACCTTGCACAACTAATCGCAAGACTTTGGCCCTCGTTGCTTACCGGTCTAGTTTTTCTTTGATTTTTGCATATGTTTACAGAAAAATCATGGGTTTTTTCGCGCCCAGACCAAGGTTTTTTTGTGATTAACAAGTTGTTATCACAGATCTGATTACAATTTTGCACAATTTTCCTAAAAATCATGATTATTTTTCTAAGTTTTGCACAATATTCCAGAAAATTGTGAGTTCTTTCATTTTTTTTCTAAAAATCTTGATTTTCTATTTTGTCGATTTTATAGAACAAAATTCATGCATTTTTAAACCATCAAAGATATAGCATAGGTCACTGGCACCAAGTATTTTCTTTTGTTTGTAGATTATTTCAATAGGAAAGTGTGGATGTTTTTGAAATGATGACTGATATTCAATATTAAACAAAGGAGAGGAATACTCCTTAAACAAATATTACATGCAGAGTTTCTAAAATAGAAACAAAAGATTGAAAAGAAACATTCTAATATTTTTTATACCCTCCCCGATGCTACAAAACTTCTGAATATGAACAAGTTTACCATAATCGTTTCAACATGACATTGGGTAACAAAGTTATCCCTCCATTTATCCAAAGACATCAAGATCAGCTTTAAAAAACTTCAAAACTTTGAAAAACAATGATTTTGCCAAAAAATCACCTAAGTAGTAAAACCCACAAACACCAGTAAACTGTAGTACATTTAGAGGAACAAATTTGCCCTTGAATCAGATAAAACCATAGAAGCATAATTTGTTTTGGGAAAAAATCAACAAACCAAAGGATTAGGATTTTTTGAAAAAAATGAGAAAAAAAACTGGATTTACAAAAAAACTAAAAACTTGAAGAAAAATATTCAAATGTTAGTTTTTTTTTAAATTAAAGGGCATTTCCACACCGTAGATATATTGAGAGAATAAAATATAGAGTTCAACCAGTAAATTGCAGAGAATAGATTTTCATCATTTATATCCATATCGTTGATTACATTGCACAAAACATACCAAAATAGCATAAAAAATAACAAGATGGAGACAAATGTCAAAATGCCAATTACAATATAGTTTGACTTTGCACAAAGTCAACCTATAAACTAAGTACAAAGTTCTAAAAACTCAAATGTAGCCAATGACATGTTAGGGAGCAGGACACCCTGCTAATGCTTCTTCTTGGAAAGCCCCTAACCTAAGTCTTTCAAGAACACTACTCGAAAACTTGGTCATTTCCATGATTTCCAAATCTTCAAGCTGAATGACATAATCATCAACATCATCATCATCACTTTGAGGTGCAACAATCCACTCAGGCTCTAGATCCATCTAGTTAAAGCTCAATTAAGGAGTCGTCCTCAATAGTTCTTGTTTTTTTTCCATGTACAAATTTGTCTTTGCCTACAAGTGATTAACACAATGAATAGAGCTTCAATTGAGTGCAAGTTACTAAAACTTCTACTTGAGCATTCTTCAACTTCAAGCGAAGGTTCTGATGAACAAACACCAAGACATTCATTTTTTTTGTGTTAGACGGTTTTGTTTCTTGGAATGTATGTGTTCAAAAACACTCCAATTATGCTCACAAGCAGATGAACTACACAGCTGGGTCAAAATGCATTTCACCATCCGCCTAAGAATTTTGCATTCGTGACCAAAAAATTCCCACCTTTGAGCTAAAAAACACATTATGGGGAGATGATATCATGTAAGAATATCTTCAAATCTTGACAAATTTGTTGATCACGTCAACAAAATAAATGGACTATCAAAAGTTTATAAAGTCTACCTAGTTGGAAGGTCATTCTAGTTTCTACCTTCCTCGGCAGCCCTAGATGAGAGAAAACTCCTTGTCTGCTTATACATTTGCAACTTTGGCATAGTGGCTTTCAATTTCTCTGTGCTTTGAAACATTTTTTCCATGCACTTGAACAAGCCTTGTGTGCTCTCAACATCAATCTCTATGAATACCATCTTGTAGAGCAACAAGGAGAAGAGAGTGCATTTGTCCTGTTGGTTCCCAAAACCACAAATTGGAAATCCAAGAGTCTGCAAATTCTCCAATAGGATTCCAAATTAGTTCTGGCCAACAAACGGGAATAATCCAAATTCTCCTACACTTTAGGCTTCGCTACACCTAGGTGGGTAAACCTTCACCTTGAACCTGATCACTTTATTCAAAGATTTTCTATAGCGAATTTAAGCTTATGAGTTCTCCGGTTGGCAAACATCCTCAAACTCAATCAATATAAAGTTATGTGATTACTTGAAATGATTGAATGATTTATATAATGTTTATTAATAATTGATAAAAATACTTGCAAGAAGGAAGTATATAGATTTATGACTTCAATTAATAACTCCTATAATTATATTCCAATGATTTTAAATGACCAGTGCCTTAGTTTATTCGGGCAACAGAGTCAACTATTATGAAGATTATTATGTACAACTCTATAAGACAATATCTATTTTAAATATCATCAATTACCCCTGAGCTCTGCAACAGACAAATCTTATATGCGATTCTTCGTTAGTCCAAAAGGAATTTAACTTCTCCGGCTGGAAATCCGATTAGACAGAGAAAAGGAAACACATATATATTTCACACTATCCTAATTGTCGAACAAAGAATGCAAGAAAATATCCAATGCAAAATAAAGCCTTGTCAGAATAATCCAATAATCTCTTTATTGATCATAAAGGACAAATCAACATGCCAGTTGTAATCTCTTTGCCTTGAAAATAAACAAAAGGGCCTTTTATTTATTATTAAAATATAATATTGAAATTTATATTACAAAGTCATGCTTTAAGCTCATTATTCCTCCTTACAAATATTCTTCTTCTAATTATAATGCTTCTTTGAATATGTCCCTCCTCTTGTTCTTTTCCCTTGACTCGTGATTTATATCTTCTTATTTAAAAAATGACCTTTCAAATGAAAAATCCCCCCTCCTCTAAAGTAATCGCACCTTTCTGATTATCATAATCTTCATTAATTAATTTTTATTAAGATTACTTTATTGGATGGACTTAATCATTGTAAATGATAATATTATTAATCTGCTCCATATCTTCCAAAGTCCCGATAATGTATTTGATCACTACCCACGCATATAATTTCTTCTTTCATTATTGACCTTCATATTTTATTAAAACTCCTTATTGTAATATATTGTTGCACCAATAAGTATATGCGCTCCAAATAGTCTTGTTGCATTGTCTTCAGATTAATTTTGCGGGCACATGGATAACGATGTGGCAGAATTTAATCATATCCGAGTTCATTTTTTACGATGTATCCAGACTTAAAATCTCCGCCAAGGCTCATGATATTGGCTTCTCATTGTATTTATCTCTTCTTGTATCATCAAGGTTGTCTTTATTTGTAGTCGATGTCCTTGACACTTAATGACCAAAATTCATACTCTGATTGTTGTCGACATCTGTGTACAAATATCAACGATCTCGTGGTGCAGTGTGTAGTGTGTGCATCAGTTTGTCATGAGTCTTCAACGGGTCTCTTGTCTGCTGATTCATATTGTTACCAGTGCATACAAACATCTGTTTAAACCATTTTGTTGTTGGTTTCATATTTGATTCAAACTAGAACTGTCACCGCTGATGACTTATGTTATGGTTTATCATTTTTGGTTTTTGGTGGGCAATCGTATACATGTTTTAATTTTGCACGTTCATTGCTATGTTAAAGCTTCAATCTCCTTTGAACGTATGTATTAAACTTCAATCGCTGGTAATATGATAGTGCCATCAGTACTTTAATTTTCTCCCATGCATCAAAACCATCCAGCTAATTCATCATTTCAAGCATGGTTTGTTGGACTTTATTATCATCACCTGAACCATCATCAAAGCAAGCTCCACTTATGGAATCCACTTCATCAAAGAAGATAATACAAGCTTTCTTTGGCCCACCCATTTTCCTACAGGATGCTATCGGGCTCCTTTAAACATCACTATGTATATATACTATTGTATATTGTCTAGATATAAGATACAAGTTTTAATATATTGAGCTCTAAATAAAAATTAGGGCTCCATCAGTGGCTCTTGTTGGGGACATATGCCCCATGTGGGCATAATGAGTATCCAGCTATCTCTGGAGAAGCAGACCAGTTATCGATGCTTTACCTGATGCAAGGTGAAATTGGGTGGCCCCAGGCCCTCCAAAAATGTGAACACTACTTTTCTCCCTATCAAATACCCGATTTTGATCACGTAACACTTTGAACTTTGATGTACCAGCCTTATTGACAATACTTGTCGATTTTACTTTATCAATGTAGTCTTTAGGATCTAATTTATATCTTTCCTCTAAGAAGTCATCAGGTGCACTATTGTTTTTGTTGAATGGAAGATCCCTAGAGTCACACATTTGATTGGTTGCAAAAGCATTAGAATGTGTTTTCATTGTTTGATTGTCCTCTTGTACACAATTTGTTCCACAATCATGATGTTTCTTCTCACAGGAAGATTCTAAAGATAACTTGTATTTAGGAAATACTTCTCTTCTACTTGGAAAAATTTCAGAATTATTCCTCAACATATTCTCTTAGTCATGCCTGGCTATTTCCATCTCATCTTCACAAATCTAATACAACTTCGGCTCAAAGGATGAACTAAAAGATATCTCACCCTCTAAATGCACTTTTCAAGAACATAGAGAACTCAGACATATCTTCATTTGCTTCCTCTTCAAACAATGGGTTCAAGATCATAGAGAATTCAAGCATTCATTCATGAGAATTTTCATTTGGATCATCAAGTGTTTCATTGACATTATCTCCTGAAACTTCCTCCTGTTCATGCAGTTCTATTTCATCTCCACTATTTGATTCTTGGAAATTATCATCTCTTTCATCTAGTACCCCCTGAATGTGTGTTGATCCGTCAACTTGTTTACCATGATGGATTGAGAAAAAAATTTGGACCATTCTTCTCAATATGTTTAAGATATTCTATGTCTAACAAGGCTGAAATCTCTTCCACGCTAAGATAATCCTCTTCCTCATTTTCACATTCAATGATGTTTGATATCATACAAGTATCATCATGGAAAAGTCTTCCCTCAGACTGTCCAAAAAAGTCTTCTCCATTCAAATCTGAAACTTTGTTAGTATTTTCCAGATTCACCTAGGAATGATCAAACTATAGAGGTCTTCCAAACACTAAGCACAGGATAAAATATAATAAACACAAGCAAGGACAGATAGTACCCGGATTGTAGTTCTGAAACAATCTTCAGATCAGTCCCTTATAAGTCTCCAAGGTGAGTGAATGTGAATGGGCTAGGTCAGCCCATTTAGGGCTTCCAAAATGACATCAATCTGATCTTTCCTTTGACCTAGGATCAGATCAAAGCCACTGTCATTCTGCCTTGAAATCTGCTCCTCCTAATCCAGAATTTGCACCTAAATGTGCTGCTATTAGGGCAGAGAAATCTCAGTCCAAGGACTGATGCTCCATTGAATTTCGCTGCTCCAATGGATAAATTCGCTGCTCCCTAATGGATGCATTCGTTGTGCTTATTCACCATTCAAATTTGCTCCTTTTGCTGCTCTTGAATGTGCAGGAATGACCAATTCTTGATGGGAGGAAGGCACGTTATGTGTTTGGTGTATCCTCTCCAAGAATCGCTCTAATATATATATGTGATAATAACAATTTACACCCTCCTCTAGGAGAGCCGACCTGGCCTACCTTGGGCCCTCAAATTTTATTGCTAATACATATATATATATATGCATTTATAATAATATCTTTATTATAAAATCGCACTTGTATTTATTATGTGTCTGATTGATCTTTAGCCGTAAAGGCTATAAAATTAACACTCCCTCTTAGTCTTGAGGGTAAGATCAACGTATAGATCCTATCTATAGTAGGACACACCATATTCAATCTATCACCCTGTGATAGAGGTAACAACACATAACTAAAATGGATTTCATAGATCTCATATCTATGAAGGTAGATCTCCATCCTACCAATTTTGATAAGAACACATATGTTCATTATCATTCACAACCAAAGGTTTCATATCCCTATGAAAAAATCATCTTTCTATGGTAAAATTAAATCACAAGATGTTTACCAACCGGATGTGGATCTCCTAGATCCACGAGTCTCCGAGACTCAAAGCACAAAAATGGATTCCTTATCCAATGATGCCATAGATTTCTATCTACAAGATATAATGAGAACACAAATGTTCTTCATTATTTCTCAACTATATATCTCATATTCATATGAGAGACATCATATCATATGATGCTCACCATCCAAATGTGGATCGCCTAGATCCTTTGGTCTCCATGACCCAAGAATATCAAGTCCATGATATTCATGATAACATCAAGTCCATGATGCTTATCAACCATAAGTGACATCAAGTCCATGATATCAGGTATCTCCAATTAATTTGTGAATTTCCTAAATCCACTAGTCACCTTGACTCTTTTGAATATCAAGTCCATGATATTCATGGTATCATCAAATCCATGATGTATACCATCCAGTTTGTGGATAACTAAATCCACGAGTCATCAAGACTCAAGAAATCATACCAACATCAAGTCCATGATGTTAAGAGCATTGGTCTAACGAATATCAAGTCCATGATATTCACCAAGTGCTCGAAGTAATGGCCTATCGACATCAAGTCCATGATGTCCACCAATTACTCAGATGTGGATCCTTGATCCATGAGATATCAAATCCATGATATCCTCGAGCCTTGGTCTAACGAATATCAAATCCATGATATTCACCAAGTGCTAAGGAGTGGATCCTTGATCCACCAGATATCAAATCCATGATATCCTCGAGCATTGGTCTAACGAATATCAAATCCATGATATTCACCAAGTACTCGGAGCAATGGCCTCCAGACATCAAATCCATGATGTCCACCATATGCTAAGAAGTGGATCCTTGATCCACCAGATATCAAATCCATGATATCCTCGAGCATTGGTCTAACGAATATCAAATCCATGATATTCACCAAGTGCTCGGAGCAATGGCCTCCAGACATCAAATCCATGATGTCCACCATATGCTAAGAAGTGGATCCCTGATCCACCAGATATCAAATCCATGATATCCTCGAGCATTGGTCTAACGAATATCAAATCCATGATATTCACCAAGTGCTCGGGGCAATGGCCTCCAGACATCAAATCCATGATGTCCACCATATGCTAAGAAGTGGATCCCTGATCCACCAGATATCAAATCCATGATATCCTCGAGCATTGGTCTAATGAATATCAAATCCATGATATTCTCTAAGTATCTAATTCATAAGAAACTACTTAGCCATATGCATAGATGTAATCAGATGAATTAGACACAACCAAAAGTATCTCATAATCAAAATCTCATCTCATGAATCCACATATGTATAAGAGTAACCAATATGATCATAAGATTTAAATTAAATGTAAAGTTCACACATAGAACCATATGAAATATAGTCTCAGCTATAATCAGTAAATATAGACTCAGCTATGAAAGAAAGTATGATCCATTCATACACAATAATCCACTAAAGTATGCTTCACAAGTTAAAGCATACAAATGACGTATGCTTCATACAATCACAACATATGCTGATGTAATAATGTAGGCACTCATGCATTAATGAGAAAAATAGTTGATCAGTTATACTAACAATCAGCTGTGTGTTTTCCCGTAACAGAGATATAACCATGAATATGAGCCAAAGAAGGTATACAAATCAATGCCAACATATTCCAATGCTAACATAAACCAAGAGATGTATTTACTCATAGTTTCCTACTATAAAAGAAAATATGAACACAACATAAGCAAGGCAATGAATAACATATCCCAATGTGACGTATACTCCACAATCAAAAGCATAACAGATGCCAATGTAGTGTATGTTCCATATGCCAACCTGAAGTTTGCATCCATTCATGCATAATGTATATAAAGAAATGTCAATTACGCCAATCAGCTAAACAGATAATCAATTATGCTAATAAGACATTCCTAACCAGCTGGTCCAATCAGTTGTGTATGTTCCACACATACAATCACTAACCAGTTATGATGATCAAACCAATGAGGTATAATCCTACCCATACATGAGATCAACAAGACATAAGGAATGAGTTCACAACACAAAATTAAGTGAGCCCATTAATTGAACTCCCTCTTAAACCATATGCCTACAATTAAGTTACCCAGGGTATGTGATACTCAAGGAGACCTACTCCTTCTGGATGATCCTATCTTCTCCCTCTAACAAGGTTAAGACTCTCTCAACCAATAAGGGAAGGGCAATTTGAAAAATATATCTTAAGAGAAGATAATATGCACTAGGAGGTCAACCAACAAATAGAAGACAACAAATGTAAAACATATGCCAATATGCAGCCAGAGTTATACAAAGCCAACGTAGTGTATCTATACATCAAAAGGCTAACAATCTGCAGTGAATGTTCCTTTATGACATTGAAAAAGATAACATATGCCTAGGCAAGGTATGCTGTCAATCAGCTAAGCAAACATTCCAAATAGTTGATCCAATCAGCTATTAACAAAGAATCATATTCGACACATAAATTATAACCGATGAATCAATGCTATAAGATTGATGTGCCAAGTGTACTTCCTACACATTAATAATGCCAATGCAAATGCTTAGAACCAGTTTGTGTATACCAATAGTTAAAGTTCCCATACATCATATGCCAAACAAGATGAAGATATGTTGCAACACTGTGTGAAGTATGCATCCCAATTCTGCTGATAGTAGATGATCAATTAGATATGCAAGGTATGATCCCATCACTAGAGTCCAATATACTCCCTTTAAATCATACATGCCATGCACTTAATCTCAAGATGATCTACTCCCTCTAGATTAATAAGGAAAGACAATTAAAGATTAAAATATGCAGGAACCTTGAGTTCTACCCATGTCTTCCCAGCCAATGAGAATTAATAAGTTTTCCCATAGAAGGCAACCAATGATATTGTAATTTTAAAAAAAAACCTTCATTACAATTTCAGACCAAGACCTAGTTGCCATAGAGTTTCTTAGCTTTGAAAGAGTTAGTTTGTACTCCTAAATCTGAAAGGATCTTTCCTCTACCTAGGCTCTGATACTATGTTGGTATTTTCCAAATTCACCTAGGAATGATCAAACTATAGAGGTCTTCCAAACACTAAGCACAGGATAAAATTTAATAAACACAAGCATGGAGAGATAGTACCCGGATTGTAGTTCTGAAATGATCTTCAGATCAGTCCCTTATAAGTCTCCAAGGTGAGTGAATGTGAATGGGCTAGGTCAGCCCATTTAGGGCTTCCAAAATGACATCAATCTGATCTTTCCTTTGACCTAGGATCAGATCAAAGTCACTATAATTCTGCCTTGAAATCTGCTCCTCCTAATCCAGAATTCGCACCTAAATGTGCTTCTATTAGGGCAGAGAAATCTCAGTCCAAGGAATGATGCTCCATTGAATTTCGCTGCTCCAATGGATAAATTCGATGCTCCCTAATGGATGTATTTGCTGTGCTTATTCACCATTCAAATTCGCTCCTTTTGCTGCTCTTGAATGTGCAGGAATGACCGATTCTTGAGGGGAGGAAGGCACGTTATGTGTTTGGTGTCTCCTCTCCAAGAATCGCTCTAATATATATATGTGATAATAACAATTTACACCCTCCTCTAGGAGAGCCGACCTGGCCTACCTTGGGCCCTCAAATTTTATTGCTAATACATATATATATTTGCATTTATAATAATATCTTTATTATAAAATCGCACTTGTATTTATTATGTGTCTGATTGATCTTAGCCGTAAAGGCTATAAAATTAACAAACTTGACTTGACTCATTTTATTTCAAGTTCTGCACTCATTCTCCTCTGCAACCAATTCATTATTCATAATTTTGAGAAAAGTAAGAAACTAATGATCATATAAGAGACATAGTTCTCACATTCTGTTGAAAAGATCAGAGGATGGAGGTCTGCATTCTGAAGGTATTTCTTGACAAATATTTAACATCCTCATGAAGAATTGTACTGCAGATTCTTCTTCTTGTTTCTCTAAGTTCAAAAATGCGTCCAAAGGGGATATGTAATTTGGATCTTCTTCATCATCACTGAGATTGCCATCAAGCAGAAGGCCTTGTTCAATCTAATCATAAGCCTCCTCTTCTCTGTCTCCGTCATCTTCTTCAAATATCTAAAAAAGAATCTTCAAATCAGGGTCATCTAGCGAGATTCCCAAATTTTGACCTTTCTCATTAACTATTTTCATGAAGGCATAATTGTTACAGGAATCCTCTGATACATATTTGCCATCCTCAAGAATAAGTGTGCAAAAGACTCCCCTTCAAATCTCTCCAAACTGAAAAATGCATCAAGTAGAGACATACTATGATCCTCCTCCATGCTGCAGCTTTGGTCTTCACAATGTTCATAGCACGTTATCTTCATCGCTTGCATCATGGAATTCATATAGGAACCATTGTTCAAATTCTTTCCAAGATGAGATACTTTGTGTAGGTAGTGATTCATAAGCTTGCCTCGCATTATCTTTTAGTGTTCTGACAAATAGCTTCATTACCTGATCCTCTGCACAAATTTCATAATCTTCTAAAAATATGTAAAATGCATCCAAATGTTAAAGTGTTGATTCATCCCATTCTCCATGGAACTTCGGTACAAGTTTTGAAAGTTGTGAGGATAACTTGCTAGGTTCATAATCAAAATTGCTGAAATCCAATGGCCTGATGTCATCTAGAATAAAAGGCTTTCTTTGAAATGATCGATACATTTGAAAAAGCTATCTACCATTTCCTTCTGAGTCTTCTCCCTCAGCAGAGTTACCAACTGAAATCTTATTGAATAGAGTCGCCACCTCTTTCATGGAATGTATTGATTTGTTGATCTTCTAGGTTCTTTCTTCCAGTAGAGTACGCTTCCAAACAAATGGATTCAATTGCTTTCTGAATCTGATCTGCGAAATCTAAAATTATGGGTAACTTCACAATATATATTGTGAGCAACTCTCCCCAGCAGAGTTGCCAATCTGTTGGTTCCCAAAACCACAGATTGGAAATCCAAGAGTCTGCCAATTCTCCAATAGGATTCCAAATTAGTTCTGGCCAACAAACGGGAATAATCTAAATTCCCCTGCACTTTAGGCTTCGCTACACCTAGGCGGGTAAACCTTCACCTCAAACCTGATCACTTTATTCAAGGATTTTCTATAGCGAATTTAAGCTTATGAGTTCTCCGGTTGGCAAAAATCCTCAAACTCGATCAATATAAAGTTATGTGATTACTTGAAATGATTGAATGTTTTATATAATGTTTATTAATAATTGATAAAAATACTTGCAAGAAGGAAGTATATAGATTTATGACTTCAATTAATAACCCCAATAATTATATTCCAATGATTTTAAATGACCAGTGCCTTAGTTTATTCGGGCAACAGAGTCAACTATTATGAAGATTATTATGTACAACTCTATGAGACAATATTTATTTTAAATATCATCAATAACCCCTGAGCTCTACAATAGACAAATCTTATATGCGATTCTCCGTTAGTCCAAAAGGAATTTAACTTCTCCGGCTGAAAATCCGATTAGACAGAGATAAGGAAACACATATATTTCACACTATCCTGATTGTTGAACAAAGAATGCAGGAAAATATCCAATGCAAAATAAAGCCTTGTCAGAATAATCCAATAATCTCTTTATTGATCATAAAGGACAAATCAACATGCCAGTTGTAATCTCTTTGCCTTAAAAATAAACAAAAGGGCCTTTTATTTATTATTAAAATATAATATTGAAATTTATATTACAAAGTCATGCTTTAAGCTCATTATTCCTCCTTACAAATATTCTTCTAATTATAATGCTTATTCGAATATGTCCCTCCTCTTGTTCTTTTCCCTTGACTCTTGATTTATATCTTCTTATTTAAAAAATGACCTTTCAAATGAAAAATCCCACCTCCTCTAAAGTAATCGCACCTTTCTGATTATCATAATCTTCATTAATTAATTTTTATTAAGATTACTTCATTGGATGATCTTAATCATTGTAAATGATAATATTATTAATCTGCTCCATATCTTCCATTTGATCACTATTATTAAAAAAAAGCATAATGCCATCAAGCTGCAAGAGCAGTGCCAGCAGATGGTGGAGGATCTTTATCATCATAACCCCAAACATCATTGGGATTGACAGGAGGGTCGGGAATCGACCAACCATCATCTTTAGCATTTTTATTTGTCTCCTCCGCCCAAGGTGGAGAACTAGCCATAGCCAGGCGGGGAAACTTGGAGGAGTCCAAAGGCCAACCAAAGCCACGAGCAATAGGAGCATCAGCAGGGGCAGACTGAGCCGGAGCCGGAGACCACCCAGAGGTGCGGCGAGGCGGAGATGCCGAGCAGCGCCGCCAACCATCATCGCCACCCCTAGAAGAGTGGTGGTAGGGAAGCTGGGATTGCGGAGTACGGGAGCGGCAAGCCAAAGAGATACGCCCACGACGCGACCCCTGGGCGGGGTACCTTCTGCAGAAACAGAATCAGGAGGAACCCGAGCAACCGTGCAAGGAGTATTGCCCCAATGATTGAGAAACTCCTGAAGGTGAGCCACCTCCAGAGCTTCTTTGTTAGCTTGCACCTGGATCTGCATCATTACATTGTTCCATATACAGGCTTTATTATATAGAGCAACATTAGTATCAAGAAAGCTGTGAGAAAAGAGAACAGCATTCCTATCTTTCCATAGAGTGAACAAAATCTCCATCTTGAAAGTATGCCAAATCTGGGTAAACTTGGAAGGAAGCGTAGGAGAGTCTCCCAAGACAATCATATGCTGGGAGAAAGGCTCGAGCCTGAAGGGTTTGAAAAAATCATGAATCCACTGCCAATACTGTTGAGCTCTCCTACAGAGCCAGAGTATGTGCAAAAAAGTTTCAGGGTGACCACAGAAGGGACACCGAGGGTCATGAACACCCAGGTGTTTGAGCCTAGGCCCCACAGGAAGCCCTTGAAAGAGTAAACACCAAGCCAAGAGAGCCATCTTGGGCTCTGTAGTGGTAGACCAAATGGTCTGGAAGCGAGAGCTCCAATGGTACGTAGAAGAGCGCAGATGCCATCTCTGGTTGAGAATGTCCACCATGGGAAGATGAGGAGACAACCATCTGTAACCCAACCTGGACTTGTAATTGCTGAAAGGAGTCGCAGGATACCACTTCCAATCCTTCCACCAAGGTCGAACAAACTGGACACCAAGCTCATGAAGCAAATGATCAGGAATGGCGGAAACCAACAGATCAAAAGTCTGACGATCAGGGCGAGCCAGACAATATTGAAGCTGCATATCATCCCAAGAGCGGAGGCTCATAGTGACCCTAGAGAAGAGGTCCTTAGGAGTCTAAATGCCACGTTTGAAAAAACGCAGGGCACTAGCCCCTTGAGTCTTAGCCAAAGGAATGCCTTGAATGGAAAACAACAAGGACCACCAGAGGTTCTGTTGATTGAAAGAAATACCATTGCGAAAGCCATCACCATCCCACCGAAGCCAAGGCTTGATAGCTTCCCAAGCTTTCCATATGCTCTTAATGATGAAAGTGCCCTAGATCTAAACAAGCTCCCTCATAATGAGAAGAGTTTGAAGACCAATACCCTTCCAAGCAGGTCTGTGGACAAGGTAGCCGGAAGAAATACAATGTCAAACAAGGATTTTCCAGGCCTCATCACTAGTGAGAGCACAAATAATCCACTTGGCACAAAGAGCGAGCCCTTGCTTCTGAGTGGAAAGGAGACCAAGTCCACAAGAGTCTTTGGGGAGACAACAATACTCCCAAGACACTCTGTGAAACAAACCCATGACCATCGGCTCCTGAAGCCTAGAGAAAGTCTCTGAGAAGGCGCTCCAACTTGTGGTAGGAGGCTTTTGAGGGAGCCCACCAAGAAGAATAATAAACATGAGTAGCAGCCAGAATCTTAGAACAAATCTGGAATTTCCCCACAAGAGAAAGGGGTTTAGAGATCCAATACTGAAGCTTCTTCTCAATCTCAGCAATCACAGCATTCCATAAATCCACAGAAGAACCATGAAAGGCAAAGGGAATGCCAAGGAAGCGAAAAATTTCCCCATGCTAAACCCATTTCCAATCAAACTTAGCAAGCCAAGGAGGGGCTAGCAGGAAAGATTCTCTGTAGCAGAGGGTCTTGTGCCATTGAATAGCAAACCCAAAGGCCTAACAAAAAGTCTCTAAGCATTGTAAGGCATTAAAAATATTTTCCTCGTCCTCGAGGAGAGTGAGAAAGGAATCATCAGCAAAGTGACCATTAACAAACTAAGCAGAAGAGTCAAGAAGAGAAATGCCACGAACTAATCCAAAGGAGATAGAATTGGCAAGAAGGTACCCAAAGCCTTCAGCAGCAAGCACATATAACGCAGGAGCCAACGGGCAACCCTAGCGAATGGACCTAAAAAGGCCAAAGGTATCGGATTGGGACCCATTGATAGTAATGCACGCAGAGGCATCCCCAAAAAGCATCTCCACAGATTGCAAAAAATTGGGACCAAAACCAATAGCCTGCAGCATAGCAAGAATGAAAGGCCATTCAATGCGATCATAGGCTTTAGCAAAATTAATTTTGAGAAACAATGTGGGTTGCTTGGACTGACGAGCCCATTCCATTCCTTCCCAAACAGCAATAATATTGTCAAGGATATATCTGGACTTAATGAAACCAATTTGCTCAAGGTGAACAATCAGCGGAAGGAAATGTCTGATCTTAAGCGCTAAAGCCTTAGCAATGATCTTGTAGGAGACATTCGGCAAGTTGATGGACCTCCAATTGCAGATATCTTCAGGGTCGCCAGCCTTAGGTATGAATTTGATATTCCCTTTATTGATAATAGCACCCAAACTTTTATTATAATAGGCCTCAAGATAAACTTTGTGCAGGTCAGGACCTATAGCATCCCACAAATGCTTGTAGAATTCACAGGGAAAGCCATCACACCCTGGGGATTTGTCATCAACCATAGATGAGACAACCTCTTTGAGGTCATTAATGGTGACAAGTTGCTCGCAGAAGGCATGCTGCTCAATCGCTAGGCATTTGGAGTAACAGCAATACACGCCTTGAGAGCCTCATCCCGAGCAACAAAATTTCCCTGAGAAGCAAACACTTTTTCATAGTGTTGAACAAAAGCTTGGAGAATAGCAGGAAGCTCTGAAAGGGTTTCATGACCTTGTTTGATTTTTTGAATGCCCGAGTTGGTATGACGGGCTCTGAGAGCATGAAAAAACTCTTTAGAGGCTTTATTGCCCACCTCCAACCAGTGGAGGCGAGCTTTGATTTGAGCTCCCAGAGCAACATAGTTGTCTGCAATTTGTTTCTCATGGTGAAGTTGAGCAAGTTTAAGCTGAAGCTCAGCGTCAAAGGGATTCAAAGCAAGGGCATCAGAAGCATTGCGAAGAGCTTTGGTGTTGGCTTCATAGGCACACTTCCTGTAGCAAGCCAATTGACGGCCATAAATGCGGAGAAATCTGGCAGTATGGGTGATGGCATCATTCCGCCACTAGATCCAACCAGTGTGATTGTGGGCCCGAGGCTCTAAATTCCAGACACGGAGAATGTGAGCAATGGAGGAAGCATGTGTTAGCATAGACGTGTTGAGAAAAAATTGAGTACAAGCAGCCCGTCGAGCAGAAGAATGCCACGTAATGGTAAAAAAGATGGGGTAATGATCTAACAAGGTCACATCTAGCAAAGGAATGACAGGCAAATCCCGATCTTCAAAAAAAGAGAAAAAAGATTGAGCAGTTATCATAGCACGATCTAATCTCTTGAATATGCAGTCAAAACCAGCTCTGAAATTAGACCAAGTATGCTAGACCCCACTCTGTTGACGGCAGTTAGCATTGGGATCAAAAAGGCCCAACTTATTGCACATATAGTACCAAGCTTCTCTCTCTCCAGCTGTCCATCGAAAAGGCAAAATCCCTTCCTTGTCAGAGGCCAGCTCAACCATATTAAAGTCCCCACACATCACCCAAGTTGCTGGAGGCAAATTATCCACCAACCAACACCAAAGCTGAGATCTTTCCACAGCATCATTGGGAGCATAAATATTAATAATGCCAAAGGAATGATTATGGAATGACAGCAAGATCCAAGTGACACGCTGCATTGGGTCACACCCATGCGCAATAACAACAGATTGAAGGCGAGGTGACAGAATAGTAATGACACCACCCTTACCAACTTCATGCTGAGAGGAAAAAACAATGTCGTCCGGCCAAATGACGCGACAAGCAGAAGTAAGCAAAAAACTAGAGATTTTAACTTCTTGCAAACACAAAACATCCAAACTACGAAGTCTGCGGCGGGTATCTCGAACATAGTACTTTCTAGAGAGGTCAGTTAGACCTCACACATTCCAAGACAAAAAATTCATGAGAACTCTTGCATGCTTTCCTCGTCCTCAAGAGAGGAGAAACTATTATGCAAGAAGGTTGGAATTGTACCAAAACTAGTGGGTAAATCTCCTAAGGAGATAAACTGTCCTTTTTCATCTGGATCTTCTGCACAACCATCAAGGCTGCGAGACCGACGCAAAGTCTGCGAAGAAACAAATGAAACAGCTTGTGGAGTGAGCACCACCCCTAGGGTGGTAGACCACATAGCTGGAGCTTTCCCCTGAGGAGCAAGGTGTGAAACAAGCGGAGCAACTGATGACACTTCGATGGCAGGAGGATTCTCTCCAGCAAGAGCTGGCGGCGAAGCGGCCGTAGAAGCAGCTTGAGCCTGCTTAGAAACTGGGGCATTCTTGCCTTTTTGCGTTATCGTAGTCCATTCCTCCTTTTTCCCAACCTCCGCATGTTTAGCAAGCATTTCCTTTGGCGGCGGCTTGACCCGAGGGGTAGCCAGAGGACAATCCTTGATCTTATGCTCCGTCGACTAACACCTATAGCAGGTGTTTGGCAGGTTCAAATAAAGCACCTTCTGAGAAAAGGTGAGGGAACCAACCTGTATCTCAACAGAGTCTTTGAGGTCCTTGAAAAGGTCGACCTCAACACAAACACGCTTCTGAGGGCGGGCATTAAAAAACTTGTCATGTTCCATGACAATAACTTTGCCAAGGGTTTTGGCAATAGACTCAATAAATGGCCAGCATGGCAATGGGAGACCAGGGAACTCAACCCAGACAGGAACCCTAAGCTTCTTGTCGTCTGAGACAATGAAGTCTCGAGACCACCTCTGAAACACAAGCAAAGAGGACCTAACCGTCAAGGGACCGCGGCTAAAAACTGCCTCCACTTAAGAAGGGTTAGCAAAACGAAACAGAAAAAAACCTTTAGTAAGGTTTTGAACACCTTCAAGGCGAACTCCATGAGGAGTCCAGCTCTTATTTACCCACTCTTTGAGAATACTTTCAGGAAGAGTGCGACCCACAAAATACCCTATCAAGGTATGTTTCTCTAACCATTCACAAGCAGCATCAAATTCTTGCATTTTAAGAACAATATCTGGGTTACCTCGTGAAAGACCTTCGGGAGGAACTTGCGAAGACGTTTATTCAGAGGAGGCGCCATGGCT
Source organism: Chamaecyparis obtusa (assembly GCA_027943335.1). Taxonomy (NCBI): domain Eukaryota; kingdom Viridiplantae; phylum Streptophyta; class Pinopsida; order Cupressales; family Cupressaceae; genus Chamaecyparis; species Chamaecyparis obtusa. The sequence goes on along the minus strand of BSBK01002633.1, from coordinate 1,241,512 downwards.
TTCCAAAGCAGCAACTCGAGCACCAACATCAACTGCTGGGCCGAGGTTGGCCAGAGCCCTTATAAAACTAACCCTAATGCGAAAATCCCGCAGTAAATGCGGTGTGACAAGTGGGAAACTCAGAAAAAAAGCACAAACAGAGAGTCGTACACATGAAACCCTAGCAGAGCTCCAAAAACCTCCGAAGTGCTTCCATAAAATTTGACTTTAAGATCATCTTTTATGATTTTTTGCTTAATATCATCGTATTGAAATCGAATTAATTCTGAAAATGATCAACTATGCATAACTAACGATTCTTAATGAATCATATTTGTTTATACTCGCTGGAAATCTGTTTAACCCGATAAGCAAGTTTGGGCAGTTTAAATGTGAAAGGGTATGACATATAAGTCACGGCTATGATAGGCATGACTCCTCAAGGAGTCGCGTCTATTATAGACATGACTCTCTACATTACCGCAGGCATATATATGTTTATTGCATTGGATCTGTTCAATGTACAAGCACAGAAATCCATTAGTACGAAGGACATTCAGACAGCAGTTGCAATTTACAATTTGATTAAAGTTCCAAGATCGGTTATATCAGACTTTTGTATCTTCTCCATTCCGCATTAAAGAACATTCTCATTGTTAGTCCCAATTATAATCAGTCGTATAGATAATTGAAAGAATCATTTGCTATACATTTAATTTAGAATAATAAGTTTGTATTGCATTTACATGGTATCAGAGCAAGGTTAGGAAGATCCAAGAAGCTCTCAAACTTGAGACATTCAAATTTAATATATAGCATATCACATTTCCATGGCAAGCGTTATCAGACTTTTGTGATATCAATTTCTATTTCAAAATGGGGACATCACAGTTGCAGATTGGATTTCAAACCTCAATTTGCACTTTCATTAGATCGTACACATGTTGACCAGGTTTTAAACCCTGACCAACATCATTCCCTTTGCATCGGCAAAACCTTTTAATTGGGGTTTGAAAACCCCATTTCAAGGCATCACATTGTGATCATCACATGTTGGTCGGTCGGGGTTTGAAAATTCAATGACAAGTCCACCTTGAATTAAGTATTGATCAGGCCTTAAACCCCGACCAACATGTTTGGTCAATTTGCATTCAGATGCAAATTGAGTTTTAAAACCCGATATGCACGTCAGTCTCCTTTTGCAACTTGTCAATCGGGTTTCAAAACCCAATTGACATATCTCCTCACTATTGCACGTGTAATTTGAGTTTTAAGACCTGAATTACATAACTTCCTGCAGTTAGCCATTTTTCATCCTTTCTTGTATATTCAGGGTTTTTCTCCAACATTACATGGACCTTTGTCAAAACTTTTGCAACTCTAGGAATCTTCCACATCCATGCTGCAACTCCATTACAGATGTTAGAATCCACACACCGGGGCCAAATGACTTCAAAGTACAAGCAACTTTGTCAAAATATGAAGACTCCATTGGCAAAGATTGTTGGCAACAAGAACATGTCTCAAAACACTTAGTTTATTTTCGGTTATGCATTATGTAATTTGGTTTTGACATATTACATGTAAAGTGAAAAATTGTAATTACATGTAACAACAGACAAGACAAAGTCAAGTAGGATTGTACTGTTGAATAAGTGGAAGCTAGTTGCATCTCTCCTTCCTTTTGCTCATAGCGTCTCCTCTATAAATATGAGAGTGCTCAGTGTAAATAAGGATCTTTTGGCAATGCAAGATAACTCTATCAGTTTGAGAAGCATTTGAAAACTTTGATTTTGTGGTGCAAACCAATTTGTAATCAATAAAAGAGGCAAGTTGCTTTCAATCTTTGTGTTGGAACAAATTGTTAAATGACAACATTATCAGGAGTTCATTGTGAGTATTGTGGTGTTATTTAAAAGGGATTCAAGCCTAATCTTACAGTCTTTGAATTACTTATTATGTTTGGAGCTAGTGTTATATGTTGAAACTAAATATAACTCATAGTGTTTGAGCTGCTTTTATCCTCTAAGTTTGTGCGATTAAGGTGTAGTGTATGTAGGAGTCTTTGAGATGCATGTATATTTCATCTTTGTTCTATAAGAAGTTGTGGAAAGTACTTGAGCTTTCATGAGCTTTTTGGTAACTAACTCTGCATCATCTACTCTGAAAGAAGAGAATTTGATGAAGGAAAGAATGCCTATTCTAAAAGAAGAGCATAAGATGAAGGTAACAGCCTATTGTTAGTTTAGTGTAGATAATCCTAGTTAAGTGTTAACTAATTTTCACTAGCAATAAACAGGGAGCCTTCCCTTTCTGAGAGGAAAGACTATCTCACATGTTGTGGTTAAAATTACTATCTTGCAATTGGTTGATTTAAGTCAATTGCAAAGTATTCACCCAACAGTATGTTAAGGTTTATGATGTTTAAAAGGCATGCTATATCCATGTTTTCGTAAGCATGTAATGTATATATGCAAATTTCCCTATATATTTCAAATTTTTCCTATATTTTATATAGTCCTCTCGTTGTCGTACCCAAACTTTGCAACAATAATCACCATCCCAGATACCTGTCCCCCCATCCCTCCTTGTTCGTGTCCCAAAAACTTGGGGTGACCTTGATGTTGTCAAATAATTTGTTTGTGTACCATCAAAGTGATATAAAATCACATATATTTGGGGATTTCCTTATTTTTAAATGCAAAATATCTATATCTTTTCTAATTTTTTATTCCCGTTCAAATTAGTTACCCAGCAAAGCTTGAACCACATGTAACTTATCCTACATGCTCCTCCAACTACAAAATGTTTTCCTTGTGAATTTTATCCAGTTGATGGTTCCTTTTGTGTGAGACTACTAACTTGCATTGATTTTTCCTTCATACATATTCAAGATGGCTCTAGTTAGGGTTGAGACTTTTTAGAAGCGACATTCTTCAATACTTCTAAGATTTGCTATCGAATGACTCTTAGCTTTTTGTGCATAGCCTCATGTAAGATGAAATAACCATAGTAGGAAATAATGAAACAAAATGAAGATGACAGGTGTTACATGTTCGATGTTTGAAGTTTGATCGTTGTTGCAAATATCAATCTTATGGAATTTAGCTTTTAGTGTTAGTCTTTAGATTGGAATAGTAAGAAAATATTCTCAGACACATCTTATTTGAGTTACTTTTCCTTAACTAACAAAATTTTTATACAGGCTTCTAGGAAAAATAGAAGTAAAGGCCAATAGAATGATCAATGTGAATTATATCTCATTTATTTCAAAACAATATGTATAGCTTAGATTCCTATCATAGGGATTAGTGTTCAAATTATGTATTAAATGACCATAGGATGTATTCAATGGAAATAACAAATAAAATTACACTTAGTTCAGTTCAGTTTCGTTCGTGTTTCATTTATATATTAATAACCTCCTTGTGTAGTTGATAATAACTAGTAAACTAGATCATCAAATGTTAGTGAATGACACATTTCAATCCTTACCTAGAAAATGAAGATTATTTGTTTGAATAGGGATAGAGAACATTGATAGATTATGTTTCGAAGAGGAATTAGATCAAATTGAAAAAAATGAGACCTTGGCAGCTTGTCCCAAGACCTAAGGACAAAAATGTGATTGGCACTAAGTGGGTTTTTAAAAACAAACTAAATGAGGTTGGCCAAGTTGTATGAAAGAATGGAAAATCGGTATGCAAAGGATACGCTCTCAAAAGAATTGATTTCAAAGAGAAATTTGCTCCTATTGCACATATGGAAGCCAAAAAGATGTACTTAGCCCTTGCTAGTTTTAAGTATTTCAAATTCTATCAAATGGATGTAAAATCGGCCTTCCTAAATCAAAATTTGGAAGAGGAGGCGTACACTAAACAATCTGAAGGGTTCATTCCGTTAGAGGATGAGGATTATGTTTGTAAACTAAAGAAAGCTCTTTGAGAACTAAAGCAAGCCCTACGGACTTGGTATTAAAGGTTAGACAAGCACCTTCAAGAGAAAGGCTTCAAAAGAGGAATTGAAGATAACAATTTGTATATCAAAAATGGAGATAATTTGTTGACTGTTATCATCTATGTGGGTGACATCATTTTTGGAGTAGACTGTGAGGGAATGTGCAAAGACTTTGCTTCTAACATGCAGAAGAAATTTGAGATGTCAATACTCAGTGAGTTATCTTCCTTTCTTGGTTTGCAAATATCTCAATTAAATAAAGGGATCTTTATTTCTCAAAACAAGTATGTTAAAGAGATGTTAAAGATGCTTAAGATGGATAATATGCAAGCAATTGGTTTTGTGATTTGAAGTTTTCTATATCTAATGTCTACAAGGCCAGATAATATGCAAGCAATTGGTTTGGGCAGGTTCAAGCAATTCCGAAGAAAACCCATATCAATGAAGTCAAAAGAATATTGAAACATTTGAAGGCAAGAATAGATTTTGGATTGTGATCCAAGAGGTGAAGATGTCAACCTTAGAACACACATAAATGCAGATTGGGCAGACAATATTGATGATACAAAAATGTAATGTCCCCATTTTTGCTAGCATCAGAGTTTGAGGGATTAACCTATTATTGTGACCCTCGTAGGCTAATTATTGTGGATAGAGGGTCTTCTGAGGCAAAGGCCTGGTTAATGGAGGTTCTTGTCTTCTCCAGAATTCAATATGTTCCAGTTTGGTCTTCGTTTGGCTCAAATTAGACTTCGTTTGGGCTCAGTTTCATATACTTATTGTTTATAGTATGTAAGAGGTTGATCGAGAAGGACCCTTTCTATTTTGGGTAAGTCAATGGGTTGGATTGGCACTAAGTGGTCCTTCTCAATCAACCTCAAATTACATTATTAATACGTGCGATCAACTACAGGTTCTTTATTATAGTTTTCAAATAGATGTCATATGCATTGAATTTGAGCATTGTAATCTGATTTCTCAGAATTTGTAATCAGTTAATTAAACATTAGTATTACAGTCTAAATGAGAAGGATTGAAACTAGCTTGCATGCCAAGTGTTTGTGAAAATGTCCATTGGCTATAGATGCACATTTTACATGTAAAAATCATATGTATGCATTCAAAAAGACAAAGAGGATTGCATTTGCATTCTAGTTCTTCGCCTAGATATCCTAGTAATCATTTGCAAGCATTTAAACTTCATTTGAAGTCATTCCAAGCAAAGCAAAAACAATCTGAAAACAAAAGACAGCAAGATAGAGGTTTCATGGCAACTATTTGACGAAATGCACATGACACAAAAATTGAAGACTTAAGAACAAAATTGCAAGGAGTAATATAGTGGTAAAGTTAGAACTTGCAAGGGGTTCTTACAGTGGCATCAAAGCTTGCATGACAAGTGTTTGACAAAATGTCAAACATCTGAAATTGAAAGAAATCCAGTGTTTGTCGGAGTTAGAACCTATTGGGGTTCTTTCAATGGTATCAGAGCGGTTTCCTATCATCCTATTGGGGCGGAAATCATTGAGCTCACATGTTCGATTTTGAGTGATCAACACTCTTGCACTTGTTTTAGTTATGGAAAAATCCTAGAAATGAATTAAGCAGGGAAACTAATTGAATAGCATGATCATTTCCAAGAAGCAGTCAAATGCTATAATGAAAAAATTGGAGAAGATTAAGCAAAATCAAGAGGGGATGGATGAATTGCTTTCAAACCCGGCAACCAAGGATAGTTTAGCGCGGTATATGACTTCCATTTTTAAGGGGTCTACATCACAAAATGAAAAGAAAGAGAAACAAGAGGTTCTTGCAGGTGATGTGTCTAGAAACCTATACAAGGAATTTTCAGCAGCTAGTGACCAACATGCAGCTGATCCTATAGAGGGTAATAATCAGACTTACATTAAGAAAAATGTTGGGCACAAGATACTTCATGATGAAGAATTGGAAGTCATGGTAAACCCAAAAAGTGTTATGGGGGTGACTATGAGTATTGGCACCCATGATACTAGTGTTGAGAATGAAAATTGCATGGAAAAGTTAACTCATAACAATTCTGAATTTTATGGCAGCAGCATTAATTCCATGCATAAGCATGAGTTAACGGTGTTCACACATGTGCAAGATGGTACCGGTGAGATGTCACATGAAAGTACTCGGGAAATGGGTACTAATGATGTATTGTAAGTTGTGTCATGGCGAACCTGATCTTTCATATCAGACCTTAGAGAATGCATCAGAAATTTGATTTGTTGGTAATAGGTCCCAGGATCGTTCTTTAGATGGAATTACAGTTACATAGGAAGCGGGAGTGTGCGAGGAGACTGTTGTAGCAGTAGCTTCCACTCTATCGAATGAGCCACTTATTGAGGTGCTTAGCAGCAGTACCTTGGTTGTTGATTTGTGCAGAGATGATAGCACACATGATGTTATTTGTCATGAGGTGAGCGATGTTGATACAGTTTCATATCACAGTGCAGATTGTGGGTTAGAGAGCTTACATGGCAGTCGGGGAGTTCAAAGACATCATTTGATCGGGCAACTGAAGGTGAGTGACAGTCAAATAGCCACGGCCATTGAGCATTATGATGTTGCCCGTCAGATGTTAGCCATATGTGGTTGGGGTACTCCTATGTTGGATGAGCATGGTGATAGTCTTTCCCTTATTGAGATCCATTCACTACGAGAAGTTGTAAGGATAATGAAACATAATTACTTGCAGTTATTAGCTGATGGGGACTACCTTCTCGAGTGGGGTTGCACTTGTTATGATGTGTTGATGGGAAAGGAAGAGGGGGTAGTTGAACTCACTCATGAGCTTGAGGCGACTACAGAGATATTGGAGAGCACTCAACTGGCTCTTTAGGAGTCGCAGTTACAATTAGATGAGTGTACCGTGGAGTTGAGTTAAGTACAGTCTTGACCAACTACAAATTCAGTTCAGCTTCCTACAACGGCAGTTGGTGATGAGTTGATATCCACAAGTTGCAGTGAGGATGTGGCTACATCCATCACAGAGTCAATTTTAGTAGTTTCAAATGAGTTGAGTACCTTAGTTGAGAGTTGCTAAGAGTTGCCTGTTGTGTTAGGTTCTCTCGTGGTCAGCACTTTGTCAGATGATGTGGAACAGATTATTGATAGCTCTTGTGTGGCTGTGGTGGATTCACCAGAGAGTTGTGTGTTAGCAGAGGGCACTACTCCATTTGCACGGGGGACTGGTACGGTGTCGTCTAGTTGGAGTATGGTTCTCATGTTGATTTGTTTCCCTCTCCCAAAAACAAATCAATTACTTCATCTCATACAGCTGATGGTGATAGACAACTTATTGTATCACAGGGTCCGAGTGATCAACTGCAGGTTACAGAGGATAGGGTTGATTGTGTAGCATATCATTTCTATTGCATAGATACATTTATTGAGTATCTTCTTGAGAGTCCAGAGTTGTAGGACAGACCATTTGGAATCACTGAGGATACTCTCATCCATAGTTGGAAAACTCGCCAAAACCAAAAACTCTCCAAAGTCTAAAAAAAAATTCGGGAAAAACTCGGCCAATTTTCAGCAAAAAACTCAAGAACTTAAAAATCGCTTAAATTTAATTAGAAATGCATTTATTTTACAAAATTCAATGAGAAGATGCCAAGTCGCATAGGCCCACATAGTCTTTTTTCCTTATTGGTTCTTGGTTGTATTTGAATTTTCTCATTGGTCTGTTAGTTGATGGCTTCTTCTACAAGTGCTCTCTTCTCTTTGGTCCATTTGTTGGTGCACCTTATCTAGTTGTTATGCATTTGAATTTTCTTATTGGCCCATGAAGGCAATGTAATTTTCTAATTGGCCCACATAGTGGTGCCTAATTGTAATTGGGTGGGCATTAAATATTTATAGCTATGGTTATGGAAACCCTCATTAGGGCTTATGTGGATTAATTCTGATCTTTGATCTCAAATCAATCATGGCCACTCATTGTATTGGGGACTACTATAAAAGGCCAAGGCCTCCTCATTTGTAATTAATTAGTTTTAGAGTAGAGTAGGAGAGTTATGTTGGAGAATTGTTGCCAAAGTACTACCAAATTGTTCTCTATTCATTGTTGTGCTTGCATGGAAAATATCTATGATCATTTTTTAGCATTGCATGGTTCTTTACATTTCTCTTTTAGATTAGGATTTCATTTCATGTTAAGTAGAAGTAGAAGTAGATTGGATGGAATATATTGTTGAATGGTGATTAATGGCAAAGCTAGTGTCAATACCTTTTGTTACTTGTTGATTGTAAGTAAAGGTGTAAGATTAGTCTGGGCCTAAATCACAAGTGTTTAACTTCTATTGGAGATGTTCATTTAGATTGCGCCTTCATAGGGTATTTGGATGAATACTGACAATGCAAAAATCATTCCTGCATCCATAGAAGATAGCACCCTCCTATGCCTAGTTGACACAACGAAGCAAAGATTGGTTAGAGGCTCACTCCATCATCAACATTATCCTATATTCTTAGAATTACATAGCTTTTATTTCCTTGCAAGTTATTTGGTTGGAAGTTGTTTGATTTGAAGAAGTTGAAGAGTTGATATCCATTGAATGAATAGGGTAAGTCCCTTTGTGATAACCAGCAGATCACATCATTAAAACTGAGTGAAAGTCCACAATTAAGAAGCAACCATGAGGTTGTCTCATTTGATCACACAATCTATCTACATTGTTTAGCATATGAGCATCCTTATTCAAGAGAGAGTTGAAGATTTGGTGTTTCATCCTAGAATACTAAGTAATCAATTCTGTATGTTGTAGTGGAACAAAACTCACATCAACAGGTAGGAAAGTAACTTACCCTATCATACCTAGTGAGTCCTGGTCTGCATATTGTTGAAACAGTGCATCTATTCTCTCCAACTCCTTAGCAGCTGCTTTGTTGGCCGCTGTTTAATTCACACATTAAATTTTTAGCACATAACAAAATCACAATTCTAAAATTGTAAATGGCACTTTACGTACCTAAAGCAATGTCTGCAAGCAAACAATATCAGGCTTAAGGCAGAAATATGGCATATACAAATATTATAAACACCGTTGTGTTACCAAGAATTTGAAGGCATCGAATATCCTATAAAAGGATGGCAGAAAAATTTATATTTTAAAATCTACAAAATCTATTTTTATACTTCATGGCATCAAAATCTCAATTTGTTTACATACTTGAATTCCTCTTGATACATTTTGCAAGTTTTACAAAAAATGGTATGTAAGCTCATATGCAAAGGTGAAGCCTTCTAAAGAGTAGGGCCAAAAACGTATCTAAGAGAAGTAGGCACCCCAGTTTATCCCATCAAAAGGAGATCAAAATTATAAAAGGGAGACAAAAGGTTACAGTGTCTCTGACATTTCTAAAAAGGAAACAGAGGTCACCCACTTTTACTCATTTCTTAAGGCTTAGAAATTATATATACAACATAAGATTGAATTTAAGTATAGATAGTCCTTGACAAATACAGAACTGATACAGACATCTAAAAGTTATCTTCTGCCCAAAATTCTTGCAAACAAATATCTAATCATAGCTTGATTTCAAGTTAGTCCTTGACAAATACAGAACACAATTGACATGCTCACAACTAATTTCAACTCTATGGCATTTTGAAATCCTCTATCTAATAAAGAACCTGGGAACATATTATTGAACATGATACTATGCTGATTTGAAGGTATCTGAATATAAAAATAAAATCCATGTTGCTTACCAAAAGATTGCATCACCAAGCAACTTGCTGCCCAAACAACTTGTCCCTTGTAAGAAGTTTTTGTATCTGAAACAACTCCCAAAATTCCATTGGAGACACCTATAAGCACCATAACTTTTCCTGTATATGTGAGCTTTAATTTCCTTGGGTTTATGAATGTGTAATAGCTCACCTATGCAATCCAACCATCCTACACCCATAACCATGTCAATTCCTCCACACCAATCAACATTGAAATCATCACTTAATCTTGGCTATAATCAGATTTGATTCATTGGCTAACTCAAAATGCAAACTTTCATAACTCTTCATTTCAATTGAAAGTTTAATACCGGAAACCTTGAGAGGGGTGAAAGTAAGAATTACCATTTCTCATAACCAAACCCCTTTGTAATGTCCCCTTTCCGAAATAAGATTTAATAATACATAATAATAGAGTTAAAATATAAAACAAATAAATAAATAATATAATATAATATAATTACAAATTAATTAAGTTAATATAATATAATATAATTACAAATTAATTTAGTTAAATGAAAGGTCAAGAGATATGTAATGAAGAGTTGTGAATCCCTCAACATAAGATATAAAAGGGAGGAGAGTTCAATTGAAAAGAGGGGAGAGGAAAGAAGAGGAAAGAATATGTGTGATTCAAAAAAATTAAAAAGAATAAGAGGAAAATAAGAAAGTGACTCCTTCCAAAGGCAAAGTTATGAAGGGTTGTGACTCTTTCAAAAGGGTTGTAATTATGAAAGGTTGTGACTCTTTCAAAGGGCATCAATGATGAGGGATTGTGGCCCTCTCAAAAGGAGGTAATTATGAATGGCTGTGACTCTCACAAAGGGCAGAAATGGTGAAGGGATGTGACTCTCTCGAAGGGCAGTAATTTTGAAAGCTTATTACCATTGCAAAGGGCAGACATGATGAAGACGTGTGACTCTCCAGCATTGAAGATATAAAGAGGAGATCAACTCATTTGAAAGGCAAACGGAATATCTATCAATTCATTAGCAGAAATATAAGCAGATCTAAAAGATGATAGCAGACATAAGAGCAGACATAACAAAGATAAGTCAAAACCAGAAACAGCAATCAAGGCAAGAAGCAGTGATTGTCATAATAAAGAGAAAGTGATCTCCATTAATAACTATGGCAGAAATCAGAAAGAGTTTATGGTAAACAGCAGAAGTTGAAATTCACTGTAAGAACAACGATTATACCTGGTAAAGGCAGTGTTCAGTTAAAGATGCCATTCAATCCTCAAATGGTGCGATTAAGATATTAATCATACACCTACAATAATCAACCATATTAGGGAAGGAAAGGAAGTGCAAGGAGGGGGGGATCGTGTAATGTCCCTTCTCAAATGACAGGCCACGGGAAGTCAAATTTTAGCCTGCCATATTCCCCGGGCTAGAATAAATAATTAATAAAGAGAATATTAAATTATGGCCAAACGCTAAAGTACAATGAATAATTATTATAATTATTCATTATTACTAAAAGAGGGCCATCTTAAGTGAACACACTATTCTTCCTAGGCAAGTGAACTTGGACTTTATTTAAAACATTATGAGGCGGCTATTTAATATTTAATGAGTTGTATTTATTCCTCAAAATCACTTAGAAGGAAACAGCTAGAGAAATCAACTGCATTTTGGCTGGAGGAGTTTTATATAAGTCATCATTGGGGTTAATTATTATTCATTCATCAATCAATGTTTTTACTGTTTTCTCTCTGCAAGAAGAAGCTTCAGCTTTTCAGGACGAAACCCTTGGAAATCATCAGCTTGGACGAAACCCCAAGCTGCTCTTGGATGGAAAGCCTAATTCTGATCACATCTTCAGAGTTTAAAGATTCAGGTCGCTGCAACCATCTATTTCAACTGTTACCAGCTCTGAGATATACGCCCAGGTTTGAAGATTGAATTATCAGTTCGTAGTTGCAGCCTGCAATAAAATTGCAACCTCAGAATCAAATCATAGAGCAATTTCTTTGGGTCACTGCAATAAAAGCAATCGCTGGTGGATTCTTTCAGAATTGAATGATTTTTGTAGCTTATGTAATCATCTCTGCAAGTATCTCAAATATCAATGAATGTTGGACTTATTTTTAATGTTTATTTCAATTCAAACCTATTGCATGTTCAGTAAGACATTTCTTTTGTGCTGTTCTGGTAAATCCTGTTCTGTTATTGTAAACATTCAATAATTAACTTCTCAACAAGGAGAAAATTGAAAACCACTACAACAAATTCAAAAATCTATTGAGGAACTCGTGGTTAGAATATTTCAGATTGGTGAGGCCTCACCAAGGTAGACCACCTCATGAGATCGGTTAAGGACTGCATGAGGCCAAGGGGGACTGAGATTCTACTCTTGGGCCTAGGGTCGAGTTAAGGGCACCCTATTGCAATCTTCCCTCCTAGCCCATATGGGTTAGTTATTGGGGTAACTAAGAAAGGGCTCCTCAGTCATAAGAAGAGAGAAGGATAGCGTGATGGAGGGGAATGGTTTACAGGCTCCGCTAGACACAACACCTAATGAGTATGGTTACCCTAATAAATTCCATACAACTTAACAAAATTGCAACACAAACTAGCAACTAATCAATGCCAAAACTACACCAAATAACCCTAAAATGCTTGCAACTTAATATAATGATATGAATTTAATTTTTGCAAAAAATATGACTGTTATGACAGTCATTACAATATCATGGAACAACAAAAAACCCTACAATAAACTAGCAACACAAACAACAATCTAGACCTACTTCCTTGAAGCTCTGTTGTAACCTCTGAATAAATCGTCCTCATGTAACAAAGGGGTTTCATCCTCTGCTACTTCCAACCAATGGGTTTTCATCCACTGACTGCAATCTTCGTATGAGTTTTCATCCATGGAAGTAACCTGAACACACAGTACACCAACAAATAAATTGACATAAAACGAGATGATTTCCCAAATGGAAGTGTTACAAGTTTCATATTGTTGACACCAAACTTGAGCACCCAAAATCCCCCACCTCTATTAGGAGGGAAAACAAATTAAAATACCTCTTCAATACCATCGGTCTAATCCTCAATCCTAGGCCCAAAATCTAAAACCTACAAGTCACATAACAAGGTCCGCCCTGAAGGTCTTACAAGAAATAAATCATCTTTATTTGACTTGACCAATTTACCCAAGAAATTAAAATAACTAAAAACGGGACATGACATGAAGCTTGGAAAGTTTTATAACTCTTACATTGAGACCTATTTCTAACCACTATTCTCATGTTTTAACTATATTCAGATAAGACAACCACTGAAACTTTACAAATTAGTCTCTAAAGAATTTTCTATTGTTTGGAAGAGCTCTTAAATTATTTACTTCTTATCATAGAAGTGTCTTACAAGAATAGAGTGTATGCATCATCATTGGCTCCATCTGCAGGGCTTATGGATATATTTTTCCACTGTAAAAGATATGTAACATTATTTACTACATGGTTACTGCAAAAAAAAACTATAAGATTTAGTTTGAACACATATGGTCTTTAGAAGCCATTTTAGGTATCGCCTCAATGTAAAAAAGATAAATACAACCAAACTAATAGTTTAAATTATAACATAAGAAGAAAGAGTTTAATATATAGAATTCTGTGGTTCTGACTCCAAAATACTTTTGATTTATAGCTTAAACTTTAAAGGCTATACTTAAACATCAAAATCTCATAGGGTATAAAAAGTAATGATGTTTGAGGTACCATTATCACTCTAATTAGGATATAGCAAATACAGCTGTAAGTAGTGAGAAGCATATAGAAAGTATAACTATCAGTTCCAAATATTTGGATTGCATTTCCTGTCTTGCGAATTGGGCATGTTCACTTGACTTGTAATTCCAGTTATTGTTCACCTTTCACCAATGGGCTATGACATTATCCATGAAGAAATTTTGCAACAAAATTTTTTGTTAAGCTGTTTTATTAAGCTTCCCAAGACTGTAATTTTTAAAATTTATACCACCCTCATTTCCAGTGATTATACAAAGGAACATTTGCAAGTTTTGTGGAAACCTTAAGGTATTATTTTAAGATGAATAAACTTTTAACACAATATCTATTAAAGTCTCTTTTTTGTAGTTAATTTCATATTGTTTTATATGAAGGGCTTCAACGTTAGAGACAAAATTCAACCTTCCACTACAATCTTATTTCAAATTTTATAATATAGGTTTATGTTTATATTTGTAGTTTGTAATCAATTTTGAAGTTTGAAAAGTCAAATTAGGTGGTGATGCATTATGTAATGTGTGTATTGTATTCAGCAATCTCAAAATTAACACATTAAATTATATTTCAAAATTTATTGTGTATCTCTGCTTTCACAATCTCACTCTCTATACAACAAGGACGGCTTTAATTTTTTAAACATTAAAAACAGCAATTATATTTATTTCTCATTCTTTTTTTTCTCTAATTTTATTCCAAAATATTGAAATATCTTTTATCTTATGGGCTACCAAAAAATTCCCAAGAAAGGTATCCACTTCTATGACCTATGAAAAAATTGGGAAAACTTCAAAAAAAGCATTTATTGATAATAGGAGAGCTTGTTTTTAGGGAGGAGGCTTCCATCTGCTTTTGGGTACAAGGCCACTAGTAGTTTACAAGAAATTCTGAGATGTTGAGAGATTTTGTTTAGCAAATAGCAGCTTGCAGCTCTACCTTTGCCAATGTAATGAACCCTTTTTACCCCTAGACTGAAATTCCATCAGTTAGGCATAAATTAGGGAATCATCGAATAATTAACAACATATAACCATCACTATCATTAAAGTTAGAGGAAACTATTGAGTGATAAGCTAATGAACGTAGTCATATAGAAGATCTCTTCATATAGGGCACATGAATCTTTCTCCTTCCCTTACTATGATCATCATAAGATGGAAGACTTACAGTGCAAGGGCGCGTGAAACAGACTACAAGCGGCTTCCCTGTGGGATAACCATCATGTGCCCGAAATTACTCCGCCTCTCCCTCCACAAACTCCCTACCCTAAGATATCGTAATGTGGGATGAGAAATATCCCTATGTACTATAATTAGAGTAATCTAGATCATATTCCTAAATCATTATTATTTCCATAAGATTCATATATTGGTATATATTATTTAAGATTCATATATCTATATATCGCTTGTAATGTTCTCAATTGGTAGTTTACTAGATTTGCCCTAGAATTCACAATTAAGATTGCAATCAGAAATATCAATTCCTAATTATTAGTATATGACACTTTGCATTTAAATCCAATTATATTAAGAACAATCTCATATATATATATATATATATATATATATATATATATATATATATAGAAAGATTAGATTAGATCCTTTAGAAATATATTATATTTATATTCCAAATAGATATCTTACATATATAGTTCATATTATTCTATGATAAAAATAAATATTTATATTCCATAATGATATTAGTACATAATTAATTATGACAAAGTTGAACCATATATTCTTGTCTTAACCAGTGAGAATACATATTAATTTGATATAATTTTCATTATTATAATTACTTATTAATTAATTAACATTAATATAATTCTCAGATATATATATTAATTACATATATTTATTTTATAACCAATTATATATATAGAATTACTTATTTACTAACATATTTAAGTTACATTTGTTTAACTATCTAATATGAATTAATTTCATAATAATATTAGTACATTTCAAAAATATAAATAAATAAAGTTAATACCTTTTATAAGAGGGAAGATTCCTCTATTCTAATTTATTTGACCGAATGCCCTACTTTCCACGTGGGCTTATTCTTTTCCTTATTTCCTTAATCTTTTGCTGAATTATCTCTTATTTTAGAAATGGAGATTCTTATTCTATTTTCTTTATATATCTTTTAGAATGCTCCGATTACTTCCTTATTTTTCTCCTATATTTTCTCCTATATTTTCTCCTTCAATTTCTCCTCTATTATTTTCTCCCAAGTTTTCCAAATTCCTTCTTAATATTCCTTCTTTTTTCCCTCTATGTTATAATGTCTTTTCCCACTCAATATATATATAAATATGAATAGTCACATCTTTTGAAATATAGTATTAGTATTAATAATTTACATTTGATTATTATAAAACTCTTTACGGGTGGTATTATTATTAATAGGCTTCTTTAATACTATTCATAGATTAATATTATATGTAGATTAGTATTATTAACTATTATATTGATTAAATTAATAGTTGATTATTAATTGATTAATATAATAATATTATTACTTAGATATTATCAATAAGGGAAATTAATATTATCTGAGTAATATTACTATATTCACAATATTTAACAATATCAATATCATTATCTCAATAATATATTATTATATATTATATTAATATTTTAATAATATATTATTAATAGTATATTTACTATTATTACTTTATTAACATTTGAGTTATGATTATTTTCTTTAACTTATTATTTTATATTATAATATTTTACTTCTATGATCGTTATTTATTATTACTAGGTTCTATCCTATAAGGGGTCATGACAGCCAATAATCTTTTTCATAGTAACCTCCTTATAATTTGATATTCTAAATTCTAAGTCCTAGTCCATCATATATCGGTGCAATGGTAATTGGGCATCTTCACATTCCTTCAGTCCCAGGTAAAAGCTCATGCTGTCATAAGGCAGCCTACTACCCACATTCGTGGAATGATTCAATAATGCAGGCATATGTGACAGGCTTAAACTCCCACCCCTATTATGGTACCACATACAGGCTGCAGCCTTGCAACGTCCCCAAGTACCTTTATCAACAAAGGAAAAAATGATAAATCTAAAAAACCTGTAATAAAACAAAGTAAATGCAAAAAGTTGCAAAATTGTATCTGCAGTGCCTAATGAGAAAAGTTCACAATTGCCCACTCTATGAAACCACTACGTAAGAAAATGCATTGTCGTAACAAGACCATAGTTACTGTGCAACCTTCTTACTTCTTGTGCAAGCTCATGGTAACTGTACAAACTCTTAATCATTGCACAAGAAGATTATAATTGCTGCTCAGCCTCTTCATTGCTAGGCAACAAGATCTAAATCAACAAAACTTTGTGGTATATTTGATGAAGGCTGGATTAAGTTGGATATGAAAGTTTAGAATACTATCTGTTTGTCTTTAACTTACAGTTTTGATGGAAGTATCCACAGAACAAATGTCATGTCCCCACCCTGTAAGACAGATCACAGCTTTCATAAGTGAAATTCAGGCAATGATATAAATGTGAAGGGCTGACCAAGAATAAATAAAATTAAATAGGTTTAGTGATTGAATAAAGGGAACCGACTAGAATTAAAAGGACTTTGATTATCAGCAATTCTATGAAGGATTCATTATTATTAATTAAAAGAAACATGGGAAGCAATTTCATAAGCATATATTAAACTTAATTAGAAGGTTCAAAGCAGCAGTTTAATCTGAAAGCTTGTAACTCTTGCAAGGAACATCGTCGTGAAGAGTTGTAACTCCCTTACAATTAAAGACATAAAAGGGGAGACATTTAATTTGATAAGGCAGGAAGTGAATGTTAGCTTGTGGTGACTGATCAAGAAAGTACTATACACTTTTCCTCCTGCCCTCGCCGGGGTTCAGGGCCAGGCCCCGGGCGGGGGTTCGGGGGCACAACTCCCGAGGCGAATTTTTTTGGGGCCGACATATTTTCTTCTATTTTTTGGGCCAACATGTTGTAATTCATTCTAACCCTAAAGCGGCAAAATATTGTATAATATGGCTTAGGGTCAAGGATTTCATAATGTATGGTTTTAGTACTTGCGGCAGAATTGAGCTGTAAGGGATTACGGATTGTAATCAAGTTGTAATCACTAGATAATAATAATATTGGACTCACTGTTGGTGGACGTAGCCCAGGGATTGGGCAAACCACGTTAAGTCTTTGTGTCTTCTGTTCTCTTCTGTGTGGTTAATGTTTTTCTGATATTGGTTATTTTTGCATGTAATTGTTATTTCTGCCTTGTTAATCCTAACAGTGAAATTTGAAAATAGAAAAAGAAAGATCTCATTAGCATAATAGATTGAGATAAGTTTATGAATAGAAATAAATTATAAGTATATAGATGTTATAGTTATACTTTGCAGAAATTAAATAGTTGATTGTAGTAAATAATTTAATTGTGTTTCCTTTTAATAAGTATTTAATAGCAAATTCATATAGGTAACCAATTTTGAATTCATTAGAAATAGATTGCAAATAGGAAGGATATTTGGCCTCTCATGTTCACAAGAGGTGAACTCCCAACCTATCCTCCTTTCAAGCATGCCAACCAAAGATGGGCATATGAGTGATCCCAATTTTGCTACGGAAGGCAATCTTCATGCTCTTATCAAACACACCACCCTAAGATGTAGCACTTGTGGGCATAGAGGTGTACAAGTGCTCCTGGGCTTGATCAAGGAGGATGGAGCACCTTCTAGGGCACAAACGGATGGACTAAACTGAGATCCTACCATATTCATGGGCCAAGAGTCAACTAAGTGCTCCTAGGCTTGAGGGACATTAGTGTACACCACCTCAAGATGCAGCACTCATGGACTGGGGGGTGTATGAATGCTTCTAGGCTAAAGGCTCTTCTCAAGTACGCCACTCTAAGACAGTTGGTCAAGGACCACCCATGCTTTCACAATACAAGGACAACCATCCTTGACATTGTGGTTTGCAGATGTTTCTAAGAAAATCCTAATATGGTTATTGTAGGATTACGCCTTGGTATAATTATTAAACATATTAATCAAGCTTCCACGAGAATGCATCCCTGCACCTAGAGCCCGTGTCCCCGTTCCCCATGCCATTTTGGGGATGACATGACATCTCCCTACCAACCCCTTTTCCATCACGTAAAAAAAGCCTTAAAAAATGAGCCAAGGAAAGTTGCAAATGAGAGCATTGCTCATTGCATTTAAACCAATGGGCTTCCTTCCAACCTTGCTTGATCACCATACTAGCAATATATGATAACAACAATTGTAAATGCATCTACAAATTACATTAGTCTTTACTATGAAAAGATGTACACCACCTTATTAGCCAAGGAGAAAGCTTTCATAGAGGCATCATTGAGAACAATTAAGGATACATGGCCTACAATAAATATGTCCAACATTTCTAATGAATCAAAAGATTACAAAAATAGACCACTAATCAATGTCATTGTAATGTCCCCTAAAAAATTGATGATTTTAAGGCAATAGTTGTGAGGGGCAAGTGAAGGATGCAACTTTCATTGCAATATCCTCGTACAATCCATTAATATGATGCACCTAGAAAGCATTGTCCAAGTCATAACAGATAATGTTATAAATTGTAAGGCAGTTGACTCAATAGTGGAGGATAATGTGGGCATAATTTTTGGACCCCGTGTTCTATCCCCTAATTCACCTTGATATTACAAAAGATTAGCGCAGAGATTGTGTGTCAAAGAAATCTACACAAAAGCCGAGGAGATTAAAATGTTTGCGACAAATCATCATATCACAAGCCGTCCTCAAGATCTCCAACTTGGAGTTGTTGTGAAGATAATTTTTTTAAAAAATTGTATTTTTTTAAATTTTTGATGTGGCATTCCATCTACATTTTTTGTACTTATAATTTGTTTTATTTTTTGCACCATCTTAAGTTGTCAAAACTTAATTGCATCACACACAATCATCTTAAAACGACTTGTGAAGGTGTGACATGCATAGAATGCTATGGTCATCAACACTTTGTGCAGTGTATAGAATTGACCAAATACAAAGAGCCCAAAAAGTGTCTAAGCATTGTTCTTACATTATAAGTGGTGGACTTTTGTGGAATATGTTTTTGAGTTTCACTAAGCCTATCACCAACATGATTAGTTATCATGATACAAATAGCCAATGCTTGGGCAAAATTTATGATGGTATAACTAGACTCCATGATTGACAAAATAAAGACTGCAATAGAAGGAAAGGAGCATGACCACAAAAGCATTTTTCAAAAGAGTGCAAAAGATCAATGTTGACCACTGGAAAAAAAAGGCCATGCCCTTGCATCTCCAAGCATTTGCAATCTCCAAAATATTATGGCTCAAAGATACTTTTCTTGCCAAGGAGAGTGGCACCATATAGGGATGAAGAAGTAGTTGCTAGCTACAAGACTACATTCAGAAGAATATTCCCAAACGTATCTATACAAAATAATGTCTCAAGTGAGTTTGGCCACTTCATATCTTCAAAGAACTATAATTTGTGTGCTATTTGAGGCAAGCATAGAAAAGATGCTCATGAATGGTGGTACATACATGGCCAAAATTGTATTTACTTGCAGCCTCTTGCAATAAAAGTTCTCTCAAATATGAATCAATTTATTAACTCTTGGTTTTCATCCATTGCTTGTATTATAATTTATGTTTTGTATTTGTAAATGTTGTATGCAAATTCAAATATTGCATGTTCATCAGCTGAGCAAAATTGGAGTACATACTCTTTTATCCACTCAATTAAGCACAACTGATTAGGTGCAAAAATAACTGAGTTGATCTATATATGTGCTCCAACTTGCATCTCTTGCCACATAAGAGGCCTAATTACAATGAAATGGTGATGAAGAATTGAGATCTTACTCCCAAGTGTGCCAATTTAGACGCTTCAATCACAAAACTAGCCAAAAGTCTCTATAAATGAGGCAATTTGCGCATATGACATGGCTAGTGGGAGTGGTCGTGTAGCTGATTGTGATTCAAATGAAATTGAACTAAATGTTGACTATGATTCTCTCAATGAAGAGCAATATGAATATTATTAAATATTGATCATAATTTTAATTTAGCATTGACAATTGACAAATCATTGAATTATCATACTATGAATTAATGAGTATTTTCTTTCTCACAAACAATGAAGTGTGTAAACATTTTTTTATTGAAGTGTGTATGTGTGTGTGTATGTCAGTCAATACCCTCCCTGTTCATCCACTTAGGGTAGCTAAATTGTTTATGGCATATGACCCTTAAGACACACATGCTCTCTCTCTCTCTCTCACACGCGCGCGTGCGCGCACACACACAATATATGTATGTACAAGAATCTACACACATGCTTAAAGAAAAAATGTTGCATCAGCAATACCCAAACCCGTACATGCCCTTATACCAAAACTGACAACTTATGTGGAAATACATAACAAACATTTGAGAATAATCTATGAAAGATACTCTGTTTATAAAGATACTCTATGGAGAAAATTTGAGTCACTATGCTAATATGCTTCTGGGACTGATTGTGTATCATTTTTTTCAACATCAACATTTCGGATCATACTCCATGATCCATCATCCTCTAAACTCTCTCATCCTAATGATGGGTCATGGAGTATGATCCAAAATGTTGATGTTGAAAAAAAAGATACACAATCAGTCCCGGAAGCATACTAGCATGATCATGGATTGTGGAACCTGCTATCTTTAATGTGAGTCACTAGTTCATTTGCATGTGAGATATATATGGAACAACTAGAAGGGTTTCTTCAAAATCGAAAAAGAAGATTTTTTTCAAACTTTTGAAGTAAACACAATGGTCATACTCACTCCTTGTACAATTTTGGGTCATGAAAGAATATCTGCGCGCATTGCTACAGAAAAAAAGTTGAACCAAACATACCCAAACTCATTCATGTCCCCATACCAAAACCAACAACTTATGAGGAAAAATTTCACCTAAAATTGATGATATCATAGGATCTTTGCTACCCACAACACTTGTTGCAACTTGGCATTATTGAGCATGCTTCTTGTTCTCTCTAGAAGACTCGTGTTCATGCATTTAGCAACATCATTGTGCTAGAGAGTGTAAACTAAGGTTTTATGCTTTTTTATCCCAACTTGCTTGTAGTAATTTTCAAATTCCCCTCCCTATGGATGCAAGAGGGGCAAACAACAAATGGAGGAAAACAAATGTCTCCAAAGAAAAAATGAAAGCCTAATCTTTGTGGCCTTAACGGCCCAAAGAAGCATCATTTGTTAGAAGTTGAAATGACTTATAGATATAGAAAGCCCTAAGATTTTTCTCATTCAAGAGGCTAAAGTGGACAATACTAGATATAAGGAATTGCTTCTAAAGCTATAGAATAAAGGGGAGGGTATAGCAGTGGGTTCAAATGGAACTACAATAGGATTGGCTATTCGTTGGAATAAATATTGTTTCTCAAGTTTGATAATTGATGGTGTGCAAACTTTCCTTTTAGTAAGATTCAGAGATCTTAAAGGTGATAATCATATGCTAATTTCTAATGTTCATGGCCCAAAACTAGAAAGTGATAAAATTAGGACCTGGGACTATATTAGGAAATTTTAGACAAACTCACACAAAAGGGAATTCGGTGTTTGGAGGTGACTCTAATGCTATTTTTGTGGTCAGAGGAAAAGAAAGGAGGGAAACAACTTCTTTGGAGTCTAAAAAACTTTGTAAGACCTCTTTGGCAAGTTTAATGCCCAAGGATGGTTATTACACCTGGAGAAACCAAGAGGTGGGAGATAATAACATTATGTGTAGATTGGACAGATTCATGTTGATTCAGATTGGCTTCTTGCCTCTATAAGCTTACACTCAAAGTTCATTCAATTTGGAGGGTTAGATCGTTAGCCTATCTCTCTACACTTAATCAAGAACCAAAAACCTACAAGGATATCCTTCAAAATAGAGGATTTTTTATAAAAACATATTAGTTTTCAAGAAGCTTTTGCAGGTTGGTGGAGGACTGATGTTAGGGGATGTAGAAGGTTCATTTCATATAAAAAGTTGCCTAAGATCAAGCAACAGGCAAAAAACTTGAATAAGATCATAATGGCGAAAATAGAGTCACAGTTGAGTCTTCCCTAAGCATTGTGGTGGCTGAAATTTCCTTGAATGGCTTATCTATTGAACCAAGAGATTCCAAGAAGGAATTGTTGGTAAACATGGCAAAATTTTAATGATTTGAGGAAATTTTTTTGCATCAAAAGTCGAGAATCAAGTGACAAGGAGAAGGGGATAGCAATACTAAATTCTTTCACCTAACTCCTAACATCAAAAGGCAAAACAACAAAATTATGAATATACAACTCCCCTCGGGCTCAATTGTGGAGGACATGGAAGCAATAAGGTTTCAAGCGACCAATTTTCTTAAGCAGCTTCTTGATTTAGTCCCACCCATCAATCAAGAGGCACAAGAAGCCATTCTTAGTAATGTCCCAAAGGTAATTACTAATTGTTAGAATAAGGAACTAATGTTGCCATTCTCCATTAAGGAATTAGAAAGGTCGTTTTTGCTCTAGGACAAGAAAATCCCAATGTCTAGATGGTCTTCAAGTCAAATTCTTTTCTAAATTCTAGGATTTAGATGGAGAAGATGTGTGGAACAAAGTTGAGGAGTAGATCTACTTTGACTACAAGGAACTCAACTTACTTAGCTCCCATTACTTTAAAAAAATCACCAATTTTTTTTATGAATTTGGACTGATTGGTTTGTGTTATATGGTATATAAGATAGTAACAAAGCCAATGTCTAGCAGGTTTAAGAATTAATTAGAGAGTTTTATCTCAGCAAAACAAAGTTGCTTTCACAAAGACAAGCAAATATTGGATAGAATAGTTTTAGCTCAAGAGACTATCCACTGCATAAAAGCAATGAAAAGGGAAGATAGCATAGTTACACCACCCTCGGGACGGGTTGGACAGGTTTCCGAGTAGGGGGGACAGAGGGGCCTCAATTTCAAGACAGCGGGGCGACTATGGCAGGGGACGGGTGGGGGGGGTGTATATACTCTATACTATACATGTGGTACTTAAAATGCTAGTTATGAAGAGATGTTTAACAATATAAGACATAAAGATGTAAAACAATAAAATACTAAATTAGAATTAGTAATTACTATTTACTATTACTAAATACTTGAACATTGCATTGAACATTGAACATGGAACATTGAACATTAAACAATAAAATTTTAAATAGTCAAATCAGCAAATGGAAGAGTTCAATTATATGATAGATATCAAAAGTATGAGTATCTAATCATTAAGATGATTACATTAAGTAGCATGATATGAATATCAAAACAAGTACAAACTACAAAATCAAAATGCCAAGGCCCAAAATCTAGTGAAGGAGGCCTTTAATCATCCCTCAGGAGGTTGGAAAACTCGTCATCACCGGAACTATCAGACTCTTCAAAGTCAAAATCCACAAAAGGAACACCAAGCAGCCATGCATCGCTCTTTTCACTCTTACAATCACCTTTTCTCAGCTCTTCACTCTTCTTCGTGTTGTTGTTGCAAACACTTAGAAAGGAAAAAATGAATAGAAATGAAGCTTGATAGTGTTTTGAAGGAATATAACACAAGAGATGGGCCCCACATACTCCTAGGGTTAGAATAGAACCCATAAATCAAATAAAAAATGTTTTTTTTTTTAAAATGCACTTTATCTATTTGTCGTGACGAAGGACGCCTGGGCATCCCCTAAGGGGTCGAGGGACGTTGTTGTGTCCCCTTGTCCCCTTCAGAGACCCGAGACGTCCCCACGTTTCCAGTGAATGGCAGCAATTTGGGTGGCGCCACTGGGGGCGCCAGAACACTGTCCCCAGTACGTCCCCGTCCCGAGGACGCTAGGAATTTGGGGGGGGGGGGGGGACACATCCCCAAGGTACACTAGATGATAGTTAAGTTGGACATGAATAAAGCTTACAACAAAATCTCTTGAAAATTCTTCATGAAGGCCATGCATTTGGTTTTTGTTAGGCTTGGTGTAATTGGTTATATACTTGCATTGCATCTACTCTACTCTTTATGCCATCCTTATCAATGGTGTAGCTAAAGATTTTTTCAATGCTAAAAGGGGTTTATGACAAGATGATTTGCTTTCCCCTTTTTTGTTCCTTATTGTGTAATTCATGGGAATAGCACTAAAGAAAGATGCCAACAATGGGAACTTAAATGTGTTACAAGTCTCTGTCGGTATGAACAACATCACTCATCTCCAATTTGTCAACAATACTCTTCTCTTTTGGGGAGACTATGTGATGCAGGGGCATTCTAGGGTAATCAAAAAATCTGCATGGTGGTGTGTTGAAGTGGTTTTGTGTTACTCGGTTGAAGCTTTAACCGACGGTCTCGGTTATTGAAGAAGCTCGGTCGCTGAAGGAACTCGGTAAAACCTCTAGCGCTCGGTGGAACTTGTACTCGACGATGCCTGTGGTGCTCAATCGACGTGCTTGCTCGGTGATGCCTGGCGTGCTCGGTTGATTTACTAGTGCTCGGTAGTTATGGTTTACTGACTGGAATTCTTGAAGTTTTGGTTGGCCAACTTGGTGTATTTAATGTCGGTAGCTTGTGTTGTATTCTCCTATGTGGATCTAGAGGCCGACATGGAGAATTAATTGTTTGTAAGGCTATTTGAGAGCCAAGTGTTGTTGCATTTAATATTTGTTTGTAGTAGAAGCCGACTTGGCTTAGGAGTTAATTATTTCTTCCAGCCGACTTATGGTTGAGGAAATGTATTTAAGGAGTGTTTGGGTAGTTGTTTAGGCAGGAGAAAAGAGAGTCAGTGGAAGTAGCTGAGAAGGATAATCATGGGATCCTGCGAGATCTTGAAGATCAGATTGTTTATTTGATAATTGTAATAGCAGAGCTAGTGGTTGCATGCTTGGAGACAAGGAGATTGCTTGGAGGCTTGCGAGCTCAAATTTAGATCTCCCTTTGTGTTTCCATCAATTACTGATATGTTTCAGAGCTGGACTAGCTAGGAGTTTGCAGAAATACTTTGTAAGTGATTGCATTTGACCCTAACCCGGAAGGCCTCACAGTCGGGCATGTTGAATGAAATTCTATTTTGAAACATTATCTTGTTGTGTTATTCCGCATTGTTGGTGTTTGGCTGCAAGATTGGACAGTCCTTTACTGGATCCTCCGACCTTGGACTACATTAGATGGTATCAAAGCTTGAAGTTCTTGAGTGTGTAAACCGATCTCCGAGTTGACGTAGTTTGCCCCAGGACCTTGGTTGGTGATTTGTTGCCTTGGGTTTTCGAAGATCTTGAAGGATGCCTCTGAGAAGATTGGACCCTAGAGCGATTGCAGATCTCAGTGATGTGGAATCAAAGATTACAGAGAAAGTTAAAGTTAATTTTAGATCTGAGATGAAATTGATGAAGAATGACATGATCGCTGAGGTCATGAGAGCTTTTGCTAGTATGTCGAGGAATCTTGGTGCTGAAGATGGTTATGAGGAAGCTGTTGAAGACTTTGAAGCTGTTGGATCTAGTGAAGATCACTAGAGGGATAGATCTAGTGAAGACAGAACTGGTCGGTTGCATAGATCTAGAGCTCAATTAAGTATTAGTTATCGAATGGAAGTTTCTACTTTCTCTAGTACTTTGAGACCTGAGAATTTGATTGATTGGATTGGTGAATTAGAAGATTTCTTTGAGCTTGAAGAAATCGAAGATCCTCTTAGAGTAAGATTGGCACAGACTAAGTTGAAAAGACATGTTGCTCTTTGGTGGAAAGAATTACAAAGAGATAGAGAAGATGAAGGTGAAATGAAGATCAATCGGTGGAGGTTGATGGTGACTAAATTGAAAGCTAAGTTCATACCTGCCGACTATGAGCTTGACTTGTTTAAGAAGTTGCAGAATCTGAAGCAAAAAGATTTGACTGTGGAGGATTATACCGAAGAGTTCTATAAGTTGAATATTTGGTCTAAACAGAGAACTTGGTAAAGAAAAGGTAGCTCGGTATGTGAATGGTTTGAGATTCAATATTCAGGATGAGCTTGGTATACTGAAGATTGATTCAGTTGAGGATGCTTATCAGTATGCTCTAAAGGCAAAAGATAAGTTGAAGAGGAGACAACATGGTAATTCCCGAGGGAAGGAGAAGCTTGATCACTCAGTGAAGGATAAATCGACTATTGAAGATGAACCGAAACCTATGGAATCGAAAAAGAAGACAGGTAGGGTTATCTTTAAGGGCACTTGTTATAATTGTGGTGAAGGACATAGATCTTTTGAGAGTACACAAAAGAAGTTTGGTGATTGAAGGAATACTGTAGTAAATGAGAACATTCAGAATGAACCTGAATCTGAGAACTTGTTGGTTCGGAGAACATTGCTCGATGCAAAGGTGGAACCTTGTCAAAGGAGTAATTTGTTCAAAACTCGGTGCAAGTCAGGGGGTAAACTTTGTAATGTGATTGTGGATAGTGGTAGTACTAATAACCTTGTAGCTGAGATGGTTCAAAAACTTGGTTTGAAGAGAATCAGACATCCTTATCCTTATAGGATTAGCCGGTTGCAAGATGTTCATGCTCTGGAAGTAAGGGAGCAATGTCTTGTTGATTTTGAGATTGGCCAGTATAAGGATCAAGTGTTGTGTGATATTGTGAAGATGAATAGTTGTCACATATTGCTCGGTAGACCTTGGCAGTATGATTGCAGAGCTATGTATGATTGTGTCAAGAATGTGTTTACTGTTGAGAAGAATAACAGGAAGTTGTCCTTGATGCCTTTGCTGGATACAACACTCGGTAGGAGAAACCTAATCTTTGGTAGCCGAGATGAGTTAAAGAATTCTGAAAGGATTGATTAGTATGGAGAACAGACCTATGTGTTGTCAAGGAAAGACTTGAAAAGACAAAGGAAGCAGAAGTGGAAGAATATGCAGGGTGAAGAGTTGAAGGGCTTTTATGTGAAGAACCAATTCGGGGTTTATGTGCTGAATCCCAGAAGATGTTCTTCCAACCTATGAGAACATCTTTTCAAACCTGGGGTGTCCGATGCAGGGGCATTCTAGGGTAATCAGAAAATCTGCATGGTGGTGTGTTGAAGTGGTTTTGTGTTGCTCGGTTAAAGCTTTAACCAACGGTCTTGGTTATTGAAGAAGCTCGGTTGCTGAAGGAACTCAGTAAAACCTATGGCGCTTGGTGGAACTTGTACTCGGCAATGCCTGTGGTGCTCGATCGACGTGCTTTCTTGGTGATGCCTGGGGTGCTCAATTGATTTACTAGTGCTCGGTAGTTCTGGTTTACCAACTGGAGTTCTTGAAATGTTGGTTGGCCGACTTGGTGTATTTAATGTTGGTAGCTTGTGTTGTATTCTCCTATGTGGATCTAGAGGCCAACATGGAGAATTAATTGTTTGTAAGGCTATTTAAGAGCCGACTGTTGTTGCATTTAATATTTGTTTGTAGTAGAAGTCGACTTAGCTTAGGAGTTAATTATTTCTTCCAGCCAACTTATGGTTGAGGAAATGTATTTAAGGATTGTTTGGGTAGTTGTTTAGGCAGGAGAAAAGAGAGTCAATGGAAGTAGCTGAGAAGGATAATCATGGGATCCTGTGAGATCTTGAAGATCAGATAGTTTATCTGATAATTGTAATAGCAGAGCTAGTGGTTGCATGCTTGGAGACAAGGAGATTGCTTGGAGGCTTGCGAGCTCAAGTTTAGATCTGCCTTTGTGTTTCCATCAGTTACTAATATGTTTCAGAGCTAGACTAGCTAGGAGTTTGCAGAAATACTTTGTAAGTGATTGCATTTGGCCCTAACCCGGAAGGCCTTACAGTCGGGCATGTTGAATGAAATTCTATTTTGAAACATTATCTTGTTGTGTTATTCCGCATTGTTGGTGTTTGGCTGCAAGATTGGACAGTCCTTTACTGGATCCTCCGACCTTGGACTGCGTCACTATGGCCAAGGAAGTAAGGTGTATTAAAAAGTTTTTGTTGCAATATGAACATTTAGCAAGTTAGAAAGTTAATGGAATAAAATTTAGCTTTCTTTTTGAGAAATCCTTGTATGGAGAAACTAGAGATTCAAGGGACTCTAAGATTCAAGACAAAAAGGTTACCTAGTAGATATTTAAGAATGCTACTACTATTGGATAAAAGATCTTCAAAAGTGGTATGTAGCAATGTAGTTGATATAGTTCATGGAAAGTTGGCATCATGGAAAGGTAGGATGACTCTAGGCATAGCTTCTTTGGCATCAATCCCCATTTATGTCATGTAGATTTTTCAACTCCCAAGCAAAGTTGCTAGGATCTTGGAAGCTACTTAGTGTTTCACTATTTGGAGGCAAAGTGAAAATACATTCAAGTACAAACTTGTCAAATGGAAGAGATTTGCAAAACCCAAGAATAAAGGGGGCCTTGGGTTCAAAAATTGCAAGTATATTAATAAGGCTTTGGTGGCAAAGTTTGGCTTGGAATATTTATGAGGAAAAAGTAGATATTGGAGTAAGGCTCTCCAATATCTGTGGAATGATCCATGCAACCTTTTTAGGAATGCAATAAATCTCCCTTTGGGCTCAAGCATCTTGAATTTCATTAGATCTTGTTGTAAGCTTATCAGTCAAGATATCAAAATGGAAATTGGGAAAGGGGTATGAGATCATCTTTTTGCATGATTGTTAGAAAGAGGAGGATGCACTTAAGGATTTCAGCTCTCTACGGCCCCTAGTCCTTCATTTTGAAAATTTGGTAGAATGTAGGCCAAAGATTACTTGATGGGTAGCCCATTACAAACACATTCAAAAACTTTGGCATCCTCAAATTAGGGCTTGGTTTGAAGCTTGCACTAATTTACAAGCTAAAATTGACAGATAGCCAACTTCAAGAGCCAATAATAAAGATTTGATGGTCTAGGGAGGTCATGTTAGTGGTAGAGTCATGTTAGTGGTAGGATCTCTATCAATCTACTTTCCTCAATTTTATTTGAGTGAGATGGACACAACTTTTGATCCAATGTTGTAGGAAAGATTTGGAATGCAAAAGGCCTCCCCAAGGCAAATGTTGTTCTCTCGATCACTTGGAAACATTATGCTCTAGCTTGGGGCAAAGAACAAATAATGTGTAGACTAGGGCCCTTTGAAATGTGTGATGTGCAAAAACAAAGGAAAGGATAGTCATCGTCCATTTATTCATTGTGAAATGGCTCTGTCATTTTTTCCTAAATAGACAAGAGTTGGAGTGGGCGACGCTTGA
Source organism: Chamaecyparis obtusa (assembly GCA_027943335.1). Taxonomy (NCBI): domain Eukaryota; kingdom Viridiplantae; phylum Streptophyta; class Pinopsida; order Cupressales; family Cupressaceae; genus Chamaecyparis; species Chamaecyparis obtusa. The sequence goes on along the minus strand of BSBK01002633.1, from coordinate 1,211,751 downwards.
TAATACCCCTAGCTTAAGGGTTGGACTCTAAAAATTAAGAGCCCAAGTTTACAACTCATTTAGAATAGTGCACCTAATATTTGGCTTGAAAGGAATAAGACTTTTTAAGGTATCAAGAAAGCATTATAAAGAACTTTGAATATGGTGGAACATGCCATCTTTGAGTTAGAAGAAATTCATGAGTGATTCATAGGAGATAATGAAGTCACCTAGGGTAATGCTTGGCCACAGTTTAGGTGGCTTGGGCAAGTTAGGCAACTACCAAAGAAGATTTCAAATAGTATTTCACGTCCAAATCTTGAATGGATTAAGTTCAATTTTGATGGTGCAACAAAAGATAATCCAAGGATAGGGGTCATGGTGTTTTCAAGGAATGGAAGAGACAATCTGCATGGCTCTTTGCTTATGACTTCAATATTGATTCTAACAATATGTTTGAAGCCAGGGAGAGCTTTGGGGTTTAATGATTGCCAAAGAACAAGATTGGAGGAGATTATAAGTGGAAGACGATTCTAAGCTAGCAATTGGAGCAATGAAAGGAGGAACAATTCAAAATTGGAGATTGGAGGTGAAAATTGAGGAAGCAAATTTATGGGCTAAAAATTTTGAAGAAATTCAATTTAATCATATTGGAAGAAACAAGGACCAAGTTGTTGATTGTGTTGCTAATCAACAGATAAGCCTTCCCAATAAAATGGGGTGTTTTGCAAAATGCTAGTGATCTTTCCCCACATGGCATTAGATTGTTGTAGGAGGACATCTAGGAGCATCCACCCAATAATGATATTTGGAAGAGATATGTCATATAAGATGTATTCATTTCAATTACGAAGTAACTTATGGAGGTTGTTATTTTCAGACCAGGGGATTGGGCATTGGATTATAAGAGTTGTTAGCTATTGTCAACTCGTGCACATTTCTCATGGCTTCAACCTTGTTTGCTTGCTTGCTTGCTTGCTTAGGCAATTTTATATAGTTGTTTTTGTTGCTACTTCATTGACTATTGAGGTTATGCGCTCACAATTTGTTCTATGTGTTATGCCCCTTTTTTTGTTGTTAGTTCATAGACATAAACTAGAATTTATAAACAAACAAATTATTAATTAAAAAATATTAAAATATATTAATATAGATATTTTAAATACATCTATTGTTATATTAGTCTTAAATTATCTCATTTACTTAAGAATTATTTAAATTACTTTAACACTTACAACTATTTAAGAAATATTTTATTTTACTTATATAATTTACTTTTAAAAAAATTATTAAATTTTTATTATTTTATTTGCTTTCTTTATTTTACATTTAAATTGTATTGTTTTTATTTATTTAAAAAATATTTTATTTAACTAATTATTATTTTATGTGTTTAACAATTATTTTATCGATTGTTTTTTTAATTTTCATGCTGTCACAACATTACAAAACTTCAGCACAATGAATATCCTATATACTTAAGTAATATATTACCTTCCTGTGGCAATGGAATTTACTTTCATGTGAAGTAGGCCGCCCCAGAGAAAAAAGGGCAACCTTAGCTTCATATTGTTTGAAGGACATGTTTGAAGCTTAAACTGCTTCCAGATGTAATAAATGTTAATGAACCTTCCATGTAAAATGAGGAATTAGAGGAACGAACACAACTTCTATTGAAGACTTTGCCTTAGGATGAACAATAGGCAACCGAGAATATGACATTGCAGAAGCAAGACAGAGAAACTACAAAAAAAAGTCCACAGAGAGTCCTGCAAGATTGGAATCAAGGCCAAACAAAAATGCTCATAAAGTACCATAAACTCGGATTAAAAAAAAGAGATGGATCATTCATCATTTTATATGGGTTTAAACTTTTGTAGGACCAACAGTCTTTTCTTAAAAGAAAAACGGAGTTCCTTTGTTTGGTACATGGAATATGGGCCCTAATTCCGGAATACCATTTTCCGATTATTGTCTTCCATGTTTGTGTCCATCTAAATAAGTTGGAATTGGAATTTCGGAATTCCAATTTTGCCCACAAAATGGGCATTCCGTCTTCCACTTGAAAAGGTGGAATTAGAATTTGAGCTCTAATTCCACTTTTCAAATTCCAATTTTACCATGTCCGTCGGGTCCGCTTGCATTAATAATTTTTCACGTCCGCAATTTTTAACCTTTTCCTTTCATTTTCACCGTTTTCCCGTTCGCAAGGCTACCAGGGAACGATTGCAGCACGAGACGGAGAAGCGGGGAAAGGAGTGGATACAATCAGACAGGGACGAAACACCAGGCCAGTCATCGGGACTGCAGCATGATAGGGAAAGTATCTGCAGAGCAGCTACTCTGCAAAACGGCTACTCTGCAACTACCACTGTGAGCATGAAAACAGTTTTATGCTACCGTTTTCACCGTTCATATGTGCTCCGTCATGCTCACAGTGGTGTATATACAATTTTAAGAACCTTCAAATAGATTCCTATCATAAAATCTGCTTCCTAGTCGTTTCTGTGGCACTGTGGGTAGCTAGGGTTTGGAGGCTGCAAAATTGAGGGTTCTCATCTTCCGGGTGAACCAAACGGGTCAGTCCATTTTCGGGAAATCATTTTCAGGATATGTATCTTCCAGAATTGCAGCATATTCCAGAATTGACTATATCCAGCATTCTGTATTCCAGCACCCAAACGGGCCCTTAGGATCAGTAAAAGCAACTCTACGTAAAAGTCAAATAAGACGACGTATCCTTCAACAGAATCAAGCATCCAATACGGACCTAAATAATGAAATTCAACATACGAAATTCAATCCATCGAAAGATTAAATGCAATATTTAGTCGAAAATGCAAATTTCCCTAGGCTTTTTGTTAAAAATAGAATCCATCCTCCAATCCTAGCGTAAATAATATAACCCTTCGTATAAAAATTAAATTCATCTAGGACTTAAAGAACGTTTGAGCCAAGAGCGAGTTCGAAATCATCGCATATCATGACCTCTTGACAGTCAAGGACACGAATTTCCTCCGCTTTTCATTAGGGAGAATGCATCGTCCAATTTAAACGTAATTAATCAAATCCTTAAATTCGCGGAAAGAATTAAACTACGTACAACCTAAATCATGCTTAAATTCGTTATAAAAATATGGAAATTTTCCAACCAGGGACACTAATTTACCAGGGATTTCTATCCTATGGAATCCATTATCCAATCCAAACCTATGTAACAAAATCCTTCGAATAAAATTCCATACGATTTGAAGATAATTAAAAAAGAATCAAAAAGAAAACAAAATTGAATACCTGAAGAAGTGAGAGCAGCCGTGTTGGCGGCATGATGAGTGCTCGCATTTGAATTTGCTCCGTTGGATTTCCTTGTGGATGACCGCCGCATCTTTAAAACTCTCTTGCAACTCACAGCTAAAGCGACAGGCAACCTTGCACAAGAATAACAGAATCTTACAAACCCTCCAACCCCTCTTCTTATATATATAACTGATCGGCCCTGTAAAAATCTGAATAAACCCTTGGCTTTCAATTGCCTCTGTATCATTAAGATTATTGCCCTGCGTTAAATATTCGCAATGTGTGCAAATGATCGCTGTGCTTTATATATACAGTGTGTATTGTCCCTATATAGCGGGCTTTGAACGCTACCCAATGCAGTTCCTCTCGCATACAAAACAAAACTATATTTCGCAATCTGAACTGGAATTTTTATTTTCTTAATCCTGTATTTTGCTTTTTTATTAGGAGCGTGTTTTCTTTAATGTTGTTTAATTTTTGTTGCTCTTATTAATACTATTTTTTGATAGGTCATTTTATTAATATTTAATTAAGTAAGATTATACTATTCATAAAAACAAAAACCTATGAAATCATTTTAATTAAGTAAACAAGTCACTAAGCAGCTAAAACTTTGTCTTTAGAAGGTGGAGGGATCACGATCATACTTCTTTCCATATACATCAGTGGGGTCAAGATTGGGGTCCAGAAGGGACCAACCTTCCTCTATATTATCTTCATCTTCATTATCCTTTTTGGTTGGAGAGATAACCAAAGAAAGCCGAGGGAGCCACTAAAAAGAGTTGGGCCACCTAGAATCTCTGCAGTCAACCAAAACCACCAAGAGTGGAGAGGACAACACCATCAGTAGGTCATCTAGAAGTAGAACCGGCCCGAGGTGGTGTAGTTAAGCGACCAAACTGTCGGTGTAGGGCCTGGGAACGAGGTGTATGATAGTGGAAAGTAGAGGAACTGTGGCCATGTCGGCGGCCACAGGGCGAAGATAGCTCGTTAGAGGCAGAAATATCAAGTGGAACTTTGGCAACTATAAAAGGGGCATTGCCTCAATGATGAAGTGATTCTTGCAAGTGGGCCACCTTGTTTGCTTGTACTTGTATATGCAACATGACATTACACTACTACATTTGGAGCCAAATTTTGACAGAAACTTTTGACGAGTAATTTTTTTTAATGAATTTGTTGTTGTTTTTTTAAATAGGCCCCAATGGTGTCGATATTCTAATGGGTTTTTAATTGACCATCGGAATTCTAACAGTTTCAAGGTATACATTTTTTAAAAAAAAGTGAAGCGCCAAATCATTTTTATTTCAGTTGGATAGAGGAGTGGGAGAAAAGGAGCGAAAGCTGAGCGCGAGAGAAGGTATGTGATTTCTTCATCTTTCAAGCCTTTGGCATCATATTCGACCGTAAATTTTAAATGCATTGCATTTTATTTGATTATGAATGCTCTCTGAAATGACTGCATTCTACTGGTGTCGTGCCCTAGCCAGTGCTTTATCTCTATTATTTGATATTATTGGTGCTTGTGCTCAAAGATATCGATTCACTATTTTCAAATGTTTGGATTCATGTTTATTGATATTACTGGCACGTTTAATGATGTCATTGTATATTGCTGAGATGCTCACTAAAATGACTGCATTGTACTGGTGTCGTGCCCTAGCCCATGCTTTAACTCCATTATTTGATGTTATTGGTGCTTGGGCTCAAGGATATCCATTTTTTTGAAATGTTGACTGTGGTTATCAAATAGATAGCCCATGAGATTCTAGCTAGGACCCATTTGTATTGATAGCTTAGGGCATCAAATGTATTGTATCATTGATAGTTGAGACTTTGTTAAAAGGAAATAGGACAAAGAATGATTTTGATTTATTTTCTCTATTTTGATCCCTAAGTGGCTTACAACCCTAGAGAAGTATATGCAGATTTACGGATGCAGTTGCAAGATACATAGTAGCCGATAATTCCCAAGAAATCCATGCATCCAATTTGAATAGCAATTAATACAAAGAAATAGGGTCCTCGAATGGCCTAGTCATCCAGACCTTGATTGTCCCCTCAACCAGTGACCCTTCAAAACTGGGTTATCATGCAATTAGTGAGTGATCCTTCATTCTCTTGGTCTACCATGCATCCAAACATATTGGAAATACACAATACAATGATAACAAGTCTTTCACAATCTGATGCAGTCAAGGATGGAGAATCCAATCAAGGACTATCTGACCTTGCAACCAAACCACAACACAGTAAAATTCCACAACAACAACAATAGATCTGATATAGAACTAAAATCTTTATTCATAGATTCACTGATTACATGCAATGTTCCGGGCTGTAAGGCCTTCCCAATTACGACCAATTACAAAGCAAGTAATAGTCTGCAAGTTCACGCAGGATCCAATACTTCTCTCAGCTAGCCCAAGCCCGTAACACGACAAGACACTAGTAGGCATCCCAGGAAAGATCTAAACTTGTGCTCACAACTTCCAAGCAATCTTCTTGTTCCTGAGCTTGCAAGTTGCTAACTCTTCCATCCACTAATTCCTAATTTCTCCCCCCTAAACAACTACCCAGACATCCTCTTAAATACTCATCCTCAGCCACAAGTCAGCTGGATGAAACAATTAACTCCTACGAATAATTATTAAATGCCAAAACATCAGTCAGCTCTCAAATAGCCTTACAATAAATAAAATCTCCAAGATGGCCCCAATGGTCACCAGATCCACATAGAAGAATGCAACACGCCAAATCTAGGTCCTCCCATGCCCAACAGTCAATCCATAACACAAGGAGAATGACCCAAATTAAATGTATCAATCAACCAAGCAAGAACACCAGTCGGTAAGACCGATTACCGAGCAGCAAAGAAATAACTGAGCACCAGTGAACTGACCACGCTAAGCATCACCGAGCAACGCAGTTATCGTCAAGTGCCAGGAATAACTGACGCCTTCAATTACCGAGCATTCTTCAGAGACTCAACAACCCAGTAAACATTGAAACTGAGCGACCAAACTCCAAAACTGAGCAAAATACTTCACTAACTAAGTTCAAATCAAACATATTTTTGGTTTATACAGGATTGCCAAGAATCCTAGGATGCTCCTGCATCACAATCCCCCTTCCCTCAAGGAATTCACTATCAACATTCGGACCTTGACTGTCCCCTCAACCAGTGACCCTTCAAAACTAGGTTATCATGCAATCAATGAGTGATCCTTCATTCTCCTAGTATGTCCTACATCCAAACATATTGGAAATATACAATACAATGATAGCAAGTCTTTCACAATCTCCCTTCCCTCAAGGAATTCACTATCAACATCCGAACCTTGACTGTTCCCTCAACTAGCGACCCTTCAAAACTGGATTATCATGAAATCAGTGAGTGATCCTTCATTCTCCTGGTCTGCCCTGCATCCAAACATATTCGAAATACACAATACAATGATAACAAGTCTTTCACAATCCCCCTTCCCTCAAGGAATTCACTATCAACATCTGGACCTTGACTGTCCCCTCAACCAGTGACCCTTCAAAACTAGGTTATCATGTAATCAGTGAGTGATCCTTCATTCTCATGGTCTGCCCTACATCCAAACATATTGGAAATACATAATACAATGATAACAAGTCTTTCACAATCCCCCTTCCCTCAAGGAATTCACTATCAACATCCGGACCTTGACTATCCCCTTAACCAGTGACCCTTCAAAACTAGGTTATCATGCAATCAATGAGTGATCCTTCATTCTCCTGGTCTGCCCTACATCCAAACATATTGGAAATACACAATACAACAATTACAAGTCTTTCACAATCCCCCTTCCCTCAAGGAATTCACTATCAACATCCGGACCTTGACTGTCCCCTCAACCAGTAACCCTTCAAAATCGGGTTATCATGCAATCAATGAGTGATCCTTCATTCTCCTGGTCTGCCCTACATCCAAACATATTGGAAATACACAATACAATGATAACAACTCTTTCACAATCCCACTTCCCTCAAGGAATTCACTATCAACATCCGGACCTTGATTGTCCCCTCAACCAGTGACCCTTCAAAATTGGGTTATCATGCAATCAGTGAGTGATCCTTCATTCTCCTGGTCTTCCCTGCATCCAAACATATTGGAAATACACAATACAATGATAACAAATCTTTCACAATCCCCCTTCCCTCAAGGAATTCACTATTAACATCCAGACCTTGACTGTCCCCTCAACCAGTGACCCTTCAAAACTAGGTTATCATGCAATCAGTGAGTGATCCTTCATTCTCGTGGTCTGCCCTACATCCAAACATATTGGAAATACACAATACAATGATAACAAGTCTTTCACAATCCCCCTTCCCTCAACGAATTCACTATCAACATCCAGACCTTGACTGTCCCCTCAACCAGTGACCCTTCAAAATTGGGTTATCATGCAATCAGTGAGTGATCCTTCATTCTCGTGGTCTGCCCTACATCCAAACATATTAGAAATATACAATACAATGATAACAAGTCTTTCACAATCCCCCTTCCCTCAAGGAATTCACTATCAACATCCAGACCTTAACTGTCCCCTCAACTAGTGACCCTTCAAAACTGGGTAATGCATCTCAGTCACTGGTAACGCATGGACAGTCAAACCAGTAGTCTCCAAAGCATTCAATAAGTGAATATGACTATTTGAAAACTTTCCTCTCAACTTCCCCAACCACTCCTAAATTTCGGTTAGAGGGATAATTCTAGAATCTCCACTATTCCTATCCTTACCAACAATTCTTAAACATACTTTATCTGATATGATAATAACATGCTAAACTGAACCAATGGCATGTTCTTCATGTGGTACAAGGAAGATTTGGCTATCAAATATTCCTTCGTGAAAGTTGAGCGCGAGAGAAGGTATGTGATTTCTTCATCTTTGATTGGTATCTTTGATGGGCAACGTCTTTCGAGCCTCTCGCATCATATTCGACTTCAAATTTCAAATGCATTGCATTTTGTTTGATCATGAATGCTCACTGAAATGATCGCATTCTACTGGTGTCATGCCCTAGCCCGTGCTTTATCTCCATTATTTGATGTTATTGGTGCTTGTGCTCAAGGATATTGAGATTCACTGTTTTGAAATGTTTGGATTCACGTTTGTTGATATTACAATTCATCATATCAGATAAAGTATGTTTAAGAAGTTTTAGTGTCTAAATACTCAACTAATCCCTCGAACCGATTAGGAGTGGTTGGGGAAGTTGAGAGGAAAGTTTTCAAACATTCATATTCACTTATTGAATGATTTGGAGACTACTAGTTTGACTGTCCATGCGTTAATGTTTAGAAGGATCAATAAGGTATTTAAAGATATTCTTACATGTTTGAAGAGGTTTGAGAGGCACTTATCATGACTGTACCCTCACAAACAATGGCATAGACTGGTTTTACTAAGTTTCCTTTCTCTATTTTGAGGTTTCCTTTCTCTGCCATAGGGGTATAGTCGGAGGGTTCATTGACAAAATGATCATTTGAATGGTTAGTATGAATATGAATGATTTGATATAGCATATTTCTCATTTTACTTGAATTTTGGAATAGCTTGTGCAAGGGTGAAAGTAGTTTTGATCGTTTTGGTCATGATTGTTCCTCTACACAGTCAGGAAATGTAACTATCTAATGATTATATGTAATGTTGAATGGATTAAATGCTTTATTCTTGGTAGAAGTGAATGGTAGGAATAGTTTTGGTGTTAGGTTTCATTTATTATTGAATTCAATAGTTTCCAAGATGTGTTGAGGAGTTTGCTCCTTGTTTAATGTTAAATGTTCCTACACAATCTAGTCATACAACAATGAAATGTTATGTGATTGAAATTTTCATACAAATGGTCATTTGGCGTGTATTAAACATAATAGAATTTTTAGCATATTATTACCATTCTATTTCTTTGTTGTAAACATGCCATTGGTTCAGTTTTGTATAAAAAAATTTGTGTTAAATTTTTTTTTCTATTTTTTCCATTTGATAACCACAGTCAACATTTCAAAACAGTGAATAACATCAAATAATGGAGATAAAGCATGGGCTAGGGCACGACACCAGTAGATTAAAACTAAACCAATGGCATGTTTACAACAAAGAAATAGAATGATAATAATATGCTGGAAATTCTATTATGTTTAATACACGCCAAAGGACCAGTCCCAACAATTCTTAAACATACTTTATTTTGTTTAATAATTGTTGGGGGTAGTTTTGAAACATTCATATTCACTTATTGAATTCTTTGGAGACTAGTGGTTTGACTGTCCATGCGTTACTAGTGACTGAGATATTTTAAAGGATTCAAAACCCTTCATTTTGGGTTATTGTGTGTGAATTAAAATGTAGTTTTGATTTGGTTAATGTTTATAAGAGATCAATAAAGTATTTAAAGACAATCTTACATGTTTGGAGAGGTTTGAGAGGCACTTATCATGATTGTACCCTCACAAACAACGGCATAGACTAGTTTTACTAAGTTTATTTTCTCTATTTTGAGGTTCTCATTGCCAAAGTGGCCAAAGACTATGTTAGGCTGATAAAATATGGGGATTCTCTTTACCGCTGCAAATCTTTGAAGGTTGTTGCACTTGGATGGATGTGTACCATTGTTAAGAGAATTGGATTGAGTTTGGCTTACCTTAAACAGGTGAGGCATCATATGGAAAGGTTATCATCTATTGACCCAAATACCAGCACTATTTTGATCAGTGGATACCCTAATGTTGGCAAGAGTTCTTTTATTAATTATGATGAGTTGTATCATTCCTATCATGTCCCATGCTTGCACCATGTGTACCCTCAAATATAGGATGTAAATCATTGTTCTCTTCTTGACCAAAGGCTGCCATATCTTGAGGTAGTGGAGTTATGTCATTGTTATGAACTCATAATTATGGTCATACCCTGGTGACAAATTTTAAATGGATACAAGCACCTTTTTTGTGCAATGGTCAGACCCAACCTTTATATCTTGAATGCCAATGCTAGATGCCTCTTCTTTACTGATTAATCCACGTGACAAATCTGCAGACTTGTGAGGATGAGGAAAGGAGCCTCTACTATCAAAATTCAAAACTTGGGACTTTTCTTTCCTTCCATCTTCAAATTCACCACACACCACTAAATTTAAATTTTCCTCATCTTAGATTCACCACACACCACTTCATGTTCTTCACCAATTGTTGATTCAAAATCAATCTTTGAGCAATCTGAATACTCATCAAACCTCTCTTGAATGTCCTCACTACAAGGCACATGTCATCTTCATTGCATCTTCTTTTTATTTCATGTTTTAATCTTTAAGAACTTCATCAAGAAGATAGGTTTTAATGAAATATCAATTTGATTTGCAAAGTTTGTGTTGTTTACAAATTTGAAAGACTCTAATACTTACTAGGGTGGATGTGGATGTGCAACCTTATGTTTTTACTACTAAGTCTCTATTTGTTGGGCATACTGATTATAAGTACTTGACATATATCACAAATGTTGCTAATTAAGGTTGGTGGGATGATTACGCCTATCCTGAAAAAAGACTATCAAATCATTATGATTTCAAATCAATTACTTATCGGTGTATCCCTTGCGAGGGAGAGAAGCCAAACACATAAAGAACATGCACATAAACAATATAGCTGAAAAACTTAAATGGAATACGCCAAGAAGTACCAAATGATGAATGCTTAATTGTTGTAATGGCAAAGCATCAAAATCATCCATTTCTAGAACTTGATTTTTTAGTCTAAATGATTTTTCTATAGTCATAATGATTTTTCTAGAACTTGATTTTCTAGTCTTAATGAATTTTCTATAGTCCTAATGATTTTTCTATAGTCTTAATGTTTTTTCTTTTGTCCTAATGTTTGTTGCTCTTGTTAAATTAGGCCTTGTATTTGAATTTTTGTTCACTGTTTTATTTCAACTTGATATTTCATTCATTTTTCATATACACAGAGACTACACATGCTGATAAAAAAATGAGCTATTTGATTTAGGTTAACTATTCATGATTGTAAATAGTCAATATTTCTGATGGTACTCCTTGGTGTATTCCATTTTAAAATAATCATGTTTCTATGGCTATGATAAATGTCCCTTTGTGTTGAGAAAATTAGAGTTGAAAAAATGGTTGCAAACAAATCATCCTTCTTCCACCAACATGCTAGTCAATGTACAAGTAACGAGTCATTCCATTCAAGAAAGACCATGTCTGACAATATCAACCCAGAACAAAATAAGGAGTATGCAGAATTTAGTGATTGTATCTTCCATTAGAGCCACTTCATATGCACAGGTGATGAACATGCATATTTGCCTGAGCGCTATTTGGAGCTTACCCAACAACACATGTACTACTATGAAAATCACCACAAATCTATTTGCTGGTGGGTCTAGCTCCCAATATTGCTTGGTCAAATATGCATGTTTTTCACTTGTGCATATACCTTCTATGATCAAAACTTATATGCATTGGTGATGAACATTTAGATTTGCCTAAGCTTTGATGAACATTCAGAGTCACAAGTCTTAAGATTGTACTTAATATAGCCAAGCTTCATTCAATGGTACATTCAAACATGAAACAAACCATTCTTAAACCAAATTAAACTAGTAAACCAAAGGACATATTGATTATAAGTAAACTAGTAAACCAAAGGACATGCTTTTACTACTAAGTCTTTGTTTGTTGGGCATACTGATTATAAGTACTTGACATATATCACAAATGTTGCTAATTAAGGTTGGCAGTATGATTACACCTATCCTGAAAAAAGATAGTCAAATCATTATGCTTTCAAATCAATTACCTATCGGTGTATCCCTTGCGAGGGAGAGAAGCCAAACACATAAAGAACATGCACATAAACATGATAGCTGAAAAACTTAAATGGAATACACCAAGAAGTACCAAATGATGAATGCTTAATTTTTGTAATGGCAAAGCATCAGAACCGTCCATTTCTAGAACTTGATTTCTAGTCTAAATGATTTTTCTATAATCGTAATGATTTTTCTAGAACTTGATTTTCTAGTCTTAATGATTTTTCTATAGTCCTAATGGTTTTTCTATAGTCTTAATGATTTTTCTTTCGTCCTAATGTTTGTTTCTCTTGATAAATTAGGCCTTGAATTTGAATTTTTGTTCACTGTTTTATTTCAACTTGATATTTCATTCATTTTTCATATACACAAAGACTACACATGTTGATAAAAAAAATGAGCTATTTGATTATTCACTATTCATGATTGTAAATGGTCAATATTTCTAATGGTACTCCTTGGTGTATTCTATTTTAAAATATTTCTATGACCATGATAAATGTCCCTTTATGGGCCTATGAACTGTGGGCTTAGTTCCATGTTTTCTTTCATTCTTGCATTTGAAATGTTAAATATGGGCTGCATACAGAGGTATTATGTGTATCGTTGTTGGTGATTATTTAATTGCAATATTTTCTTTTTTATTTGTTTTCTTGTTGTTTCTTTTCCATTTCTACAATATGGACATGTACTTTGCTTTGAGCATTGTGCTTTATGTTGTGGGCTACAAGGCAGAGCCATTAGGCCTCCATGACAGTCTGAAGCTATTTAGCCTATTGATACCCTTGGTATTTTGGACCACCCCTTGGAGGATAGGAACACCATGACATGCTCAATATTATTACCTTGGCTCATTTGAAGGTGGTTGTTTTGTTTTTCCTTGATGTTTCGGGGTCTTGTGGTTATAGTATTGCAAAATAGAAAACTCTATTTCACATCATAAAACCTTTGTTTGCCAAAAAGCCTCTTATTGTAGTTTGTAATAAGATTTATTTGCAACCACTAGAGACTACAAGCTTGAAGAAGTGGTATATTTTGGCAAATGAAGAGTGGAAAGAAGATGATATTCCTGAGATCATGGATGGACACAATGTTGTAGACTTTATTGATCTAGATATCTTGCAGAGGCTTGAAGAACTGGAGAGGGAAGAAGGGCTTGGGATGGAAGATGAGGGTGACAAGGATGATGAGATGGGGGAAGTGGAGTTGAATCCTGATGAAAAGGAAGCTCTAGTTGCAATTAGGAAGAAGAAGAAGATGCTTATCGTCGAACACAAATTGAGGAAGAGTACTACAAAGAGCACGCCTACCGTACCAAGGAAGTTTGACAAGAACAAGGAATATGGCTTAAACAAAATGGGAAGACATATTTCTATCCTAGGCTTGGATCCTTCGACAATTATCTTGATAATAAATGAAGCATATGAGAGCTAAGCAATTAGCTTCCAAGAAAAATCTCGTAAATGAACTGTGTACCCCCAATTCCTGTGCCCTTTGCGCGTACCCAAAGGATATATTTGAAACAACAAGGGTAAGGCTTAAAGAAGTTAATTTTGCATCACTAGATAGATCTTTAAGCCTTACCCTTGTGTTTCAAATTTATCCTTTGGGTACGCATAGAGGCCACAGGAATTGGGGTACGCATAGTTCATTTATGGGATTTTTCTTGGGAAGCTAATTGCTCATCTGTCATCTACTTCATTGTTATGAAGCTAATTATCATAGGATCCAGGCCTAGGCTAGAAATATGTCTTCCCAAACACATAAAAAGCATGCACATAAACATGTACGACACCTGAGAAACATAAATATAGGCATCATGGTCACAATTTTTTGGAGACAACATAATTGAGTTGTATACCCAGACGATGCAAAGCAACTACTACTCCTCTAGTTCTAGAGGAGTAGTGGTTGCTTTGCATCGTCTGGGTATACCACTCAATTATGTTGTCTCCAAAAACTTGTGACCACGATGCCTACATTTATGTTTCTTAGTTGTTGTGTCCCAAGACCCCTTATGACCCTTTATGGCCCTTTACGACCCCTAAGAATACACATCTTAGAGGTCTTAAAATGTCATAAAGGGTCATAAGAGGCTCCTAGGAGGGGCCAGATGAGCTTCCACCTTCACGTGGTTGGCCTTGTTAAGTAGAGAATGTTAAACTATTCTTGAAACAAAGAGAAGCTCAGTAATTTAAGGTCTTAGTCCATGGAGATGGTGAAAAAAAATGGGAATCAATGATGGAGAGTTTTTAGATACTGAGAGGACGTATATGCAGTGGAGGCTAGAAGAGATTTTTGTAGAGATTTGCTAGATGTGGAGATTTGCTAGCGAGGGTTTCTAGATTGAGTACCAATGCAGAGATGATGATTCAATACTATGTCTATAAAACCTTCACAAATATCCCTTTTTTGGCCTCCACTCATACCTCTTCTCAGAATCTAGAAACTTTGGATACTGTTTCTCATCCATGCATGAAATGTGCTAGTGATCGTATAAAATTACTTTTGCGAGATTGGGATCAATTATGAGAAGGTAAACAACAAGATAATTTTATTGTATCTTTCATTTCTTTTATCCATTCATATTTTTTGTTGTCTCTTATATTGGATACTGTACAGTGTACATAAAGGCAAGGCGGTGATTATTCTCAATGATCAACATGTATAAGTCTTCCAGCCCTTACCTAGTAGCTAGGACTAAAGATAACAGAGCTCAAGAGACCATCATAGTTGGTCTTCGTCCTTGGTCCATATACTAACAAAATATTTTACATTTTGTTAGCTCATCAAATGTGGTGATTTGAAAGAATTTAATGGATGATCTTTTCATGTATAACATATATTATTTTAGTTTGACGGTGAATGAATTTATCTACTTCACGCACTTATATACATCGACCACACCCATAAAGAAGCATCCCCTCCCATGGCTTGAATAATGTAGACCATGGAAGGACATGCTTCTTTATGGTTGTGCTCGTAGTATATAAGTGCGCAAAGTTGATAAATTCGTGCAACGTCAACTTAAATAATATACGTTATCATGAAAATATTCTATTAAGTTCTTTCAAATCCCCTCATTTGATGAGCTAACGAAATGTAAAATGTTTTTTCAGTATATGGACCAAAGACGAAGACCAACTATGATGGTCTCTTGAGCTTTATTATTTTTACTATGCTTATCCCTCATTTTTTCGACAAGTAGTAATCCTTTTCTGACAGAAGAACTATTCATTCGATGACTACTTGTGTCGGTACTTCATTACCTAATGTCAGATATTCGATAGGTAACCGTCGATGGGACCCCAATCTGACAAATTGGTATGACAGGACTGTTATACCTCTGACAACTACTCCTCTCAAACATCTACTGAATATCTATTGTATTTTCGACCGACGAAACATCATAAGAAGCATTTTTCGACAGATTGGTCCCATAGTAAAATTGTTATTTATGTGGCCAATTTTGACAAATAGTGATGTCAAAATACCGATAGTTAGCATGTTTGTCACTATTTCCAACACAAAAACACCATCGAATAGATGTGTCAAAGTTTTAACAAATGGTCGTCAGAATTTGGCCTCAAATGTACTAGTGTTATTATATAGACATGCTTTAGAATATAAAGAAACATTAATATCAAGAATGTTGTGAGTAAATTTAACATTGCATTTCTATATTTCCATACACTTAAGAGAATTTCCATCCTAAAAGCATGCCATATCTGTGTAAATTTGTCGGGAAGTCTAGGTGAATCTCCCAATAAGATCATATGCTAGGAGAAGGGTTCACGTCTAAAGGGCCAAAAGAAGTCATGAATCCAAATCCACAATTGTTGGGCTCTCCTGCAATATCAAAAGGGGTATATGAATGTTTCTAGTTGTCCATAAAAGGGACAATGGGGTCTAACACACCCACATACCAAAGGAAAGAGATCATGGGAAATCCCTAGAAAAGAGTACACCAAGTGAAGTGAGCCACTTTAGGCTCAGCAATGACAAACCAAATAGTGAGAAATTTGCATTGACAGATGGATTGGGAAGAATGGAATTGCCAATGTTGGTTCAAAGTGGGAACCATAGGCAAGTGAGGAACCAACTAATGGTAACCCATCCTAGGATTTTCATTGAAAAATGGAGTACACAGAAACCACCACCAGTATTTC
The DNA here is from genome assembly GCA_027943335.1 of Chamaecyparis obtusa. Taxonomy (NCBI): domain Eukaryota; kingdom Viridiplantae; phylum Streptophyta; class Pinopsida; order Cupressales; family Cupressaceae; genus Chamaecyparis; species Chamaecyparis obtusa. The sequence continues at coordinate 1,195,442 of BSBK01002633.1, read as the reverse complement.
GACCACTACTTGATAGAATGAATGTCAAGCTTGTGTAGCATATTCAAAGGTGATACCAAGACCACCAGGTCAAAAGTTTGTCAATTTGGGTGAGTTGAGAAGAACTAGGCCTACATATCTTCCCAATTGTAAATATTCATAATAGCAAGAGAAAATAGATCTTGAGGAGTTCGAATAGCGCACTTGTGAAAATGTAGAGCATGAATTCCAAGAGCCCAATTTAAAGGAAGTTATTGGGCTTGGATGAGAAAAGACCACCAAATCTTGTGTTGGTTGAAAGAGACACCATCATAAAAACCACTCCCATCCCAGCAGAATTGGAAGGGTTTAAAATTCAATCCCCTTCTAAGTCAATCTATGAACTAGGTAGCCTAAAGAAAAGAAAAAAAAATGCTAGAGAAGAATTTTCTAGGCTTCATCACCAAAAATGGTACAAATAACCTATTTGGCACATAAGGCTAGACCTTGTTTCTAGGTCAATAAAAGGCCAACTCCTCCAAATTCCCTAGGGGACAACAATACTCCTAGGCAACTTTGTGAAATTCATGATGATATGCTATAGAATCCCATAAGAAATCTCACAAAAACTTCTCTTACTTGTTGTAAGAAGCTTTTGATGGAGCACAACACAAAGAATAATACACATAGGTAGCAACCAACACTTTCAAGAAAATATAGAATTTACTAGCCAAAGAGAGGGGTTTGGTGATCCAATAAGCTAGCTTTTTCTCTGTTTGGGATAGCATTGCATTCCAAAGGTCAGCAACAAAACCTTGGAAAGAAAAAGGAATTCCCATAAATTGGAAGATCTCACCATATTGGATCCACTTCCACCCATACTAGATAATCCAATGAGGGGAAGGATTCAGTGTCCCCTATTGGGACTTTACTCTAATTTTCCCTATAATTCCCTAATAAGCTATGGAATTTTTTTAGGTATGTAGGTTGCCAACTTTATATCTTGATTTAGAGCCAACAACCAAGTTATTTATCATTACAAAAAGTGAAGAAATGTATAACCAACAATGTTATAAAAAGAAGTGTAATCATCATTGTAATTCACTTAATGTGCATGTGGGATTAGTTTTTTGTAAACATATAACCAACAATGTTATAAAAAGAATTATAATCATCATTGTAATTCACATAATGTGCATGTGGGATTCAATAACTATTTCCCTAACCTATCCTCATTATGAATCCCTTGGAAAAATTATTGAAGGAACCAATTTATCTCTTTCCATCAAGCCTAAGAGCATGGAATGACACCCACCATTTTGCCTCCTAGCCCGCTCAAGGTCACTCTATTTGAATGAAACTTATGTGCTATTTGCATCTCTTATCATGTATTTTGTCTTATCCTTCATAATGATATAATTCATTGTTGAAATTATTAAATAATCTTACATATCTACTTTATTGTGCATAAACATCATAACATAAAGAATAGCAATATATAAATATATATTAGTAGCACTATGTTAACCACTTATTATTCCCACATACTATTCAGTGAAAGAAGAGATAAGAAATCAACAAGACAAGTGTTCTATGCATTAAGCATCATACCCAACACTTATTACAGTCTGTTGACACCTTTTGACTAATTGTGAAACTAGATTATTGTATGAAAATGCAATTTACTTATATAGAGATGATTTTATCTGCATTCATTGAATTCCTTGATTGTTTGGTTATTTCACTTTTTCCTTTTGATGCCCCTCACTTGAAAAGTTTGATTTGCATCATATATTCATCTATTGATATTATGGATTAATGTCTTTCTAATAGTCATGTCCTCCTTTTAAAAGAGTTGTCTCTTTTATGGTGAACATTGACTCAAAGGAGGACATAGAGAAGGGTAACCAGACAATGGATGAGAAGAGTGATGAAAAGAAGAACATTGAAGAGGAAGAGTTGGAAAATGAAGACAATATTAACTCAAGAAAGGATAATTCAAACAACTCAACCCATATCTCTGACAAAGTGAAGGAAGGACCTACTAACCATGGCACAGATATGCCACCAATTGCGGTAAATCCAATTTAGATTGATATGGCTTTAGCCACTGAGTTATTTGGCTTATAGGACGAGGTAAGTATCTTGAGAAACAGATTTAGTGAGGTAAAAATAAAGCTTGGAAGCATATCTAGGTTTAGACTTCATGTAATACACAACTCGATAACCTCTATGTGCTTGATGCAGCACAAAATTCTGGGAGAGGACAAGTTGGAGGAGAGAAACTATAAGGAATTGTTCAAATTCCTTACTAATGAATGCTCTCATGTTTTGTAGAAGCTAGGTTGTGATACTAAGGCTCCACCAAAGGTTTAGTGGGGCTTTGACTCATCACCCCACTAGGGTTTTTTTGTACATTTTCCTTTGCAGTCTTCATAGCTTGTTGAACTTATGTTGCTTGTGTCAGGGGACTAGTAGGATTATGGCTAGATGTTTAGTTTAGTTTTTTATAACTAGTACCTAGTACTATGGTGGTAACTTTCATGGTTATAGACAAATCACGTATAGCCTTTGTTTAACTTTAATTTTTTGACTCTAGGCTCCTATTGATGTTTGTCTATTGTTAGTGTGTTGTGTCTGTACACCCTCAAGATGTTGTTTTGTAAAGGGTCAACACCCTAGTTTTTGTTGTTGATTAATATCAAAAACATTGACTCTTGTTGACTAAACTATTGTGAGTTATGTTGATGGAAATATTTCCTTGATGTATGTGCCTCTTTACTAATGACCTGCAGTTAATTTGGTATAATCACACTCCTTTAATAAAGCAAACTTTGGTGTCTTATCACTTATGTATATGTATTGATGCAACTAAAATAGCATGGGTGTCTCTTGCCAAATACATTGATTAATAGGATCTAAGATCTCATAAAATCATGAGGTCCTATAAATAGGGTGATTTCTAAGCAAGGACAATTTTTAAGGCTTCCTTCATGGTGGGGTCATGGTAGTCCACCCTTACTGATATTTCTTGTCTTCAAGAAGTGATGATTTGGTCATAAAAATATTGTTCAATATGACTTCAATAGAAAAGGTTTTCATGAATAACCCACCTTTCATTGTGCTATCTCATCTATTATCACAATTTTTAGAACGTGAACCATGATGTGTTGTTGTCTTTAATTGATTTTAGGTGATTATTATTTAACATTAAGCACTTTTGGATAATTATGGGTCATGTTCTTATCTTTATTCATATCACTTGACTCCCACAAATGGTTGAGGAATTGTAAATATTGATCATTTCAATGTGGTTAGAATGCACCACAAAATTTGTGTGGTTTTGTATAATCTTTGTTTCAATCATATGCAAGAGGGGGAGAATTAGATGGTAAATTCAATGGCATGTTCCACTTTTATCCTCAAGAGATTATATGAACCTTATGAGTTGAAAATAGGTTGGAATTAAAACCATGAAACTACATGTCATGTAGTTGTGAACAAAATGTTCATCTTTGTATGCTAGGAAAGAGTTTTATATGAATTTTGAAATTCATATGCCAAGTTGTTGATAAATCGATAAGTGTATGTATGTGAATGTTGCAAAATGAGAGATTGTATTCTTTCAATGATGAGTGAATGTTCACTTTTTGGTTATTTTTTCAATAATAGGATGAATGGGTGTATGATGAATTATTAATTGATTGATATTCAATATTTGATGATTGATGATTGATGATTGATGATTGATGATTGATGATTGATGATTGATGATTGATGATTGATGATTGACGATTGATGATTGACGATTGATGATTGATGATTGACGATTGACGATTGATGATTGATGATTGATGATTGATGATTGATGATTGATGATTGATGATTGATGATTGATGATTGATGATTGATGATTGATGATTGATGATTGATGATTGATGATTGATGATGATTGATGATTGACGATTGATGATTGACGATTGACGATTGACAATTGACGATTGACGATTGATGATTGACGATTGACGATTGATGATTGATGATTGATGATTGATGATTGATGATTGATGATTGATGATTGACTTATCAATTAATTGGTATTTGTTAATGGAATGGTGCATGATGATGAATCTCTAGTGGATTAATGGGTTCCTTAACTAAGGCTCGAAGGAATGAATATTTCAATGAATTTCCCAAATGACTTGAAGCTGGCATGAGTAGATTGATTTCTTGAATAGGAATTTTTTACGATTCAATGTATGATTGGTTTACATAGAATGAATTATTTGAGTGTTTTACTGACGTGGTTATTAATTTGTTTGATTTTCTATTTGATGAATGATTGGATGCTTGAATGAATTGATACATGATGATCTTTTTCAAATAAAATGTCATGCCCCTTTATAACTTCCAATGTGAGGGAATCACAATTTTTCATAATTAGGTCCTTTGTAAAAAATACAAACTTTTATAGTTAATTGCTACCATTCGGTTATTATATTGTATTTATTAAAACTTACCAAATTCTTTGGATATGCTTATTATTGAGGGTGATGGAGCATTACATTCAATCAACCATATAACCTTTTTTAATAGTTACCACTCCAACAACATTTACCCACTAACACTTTTTATTAATCTCATACTAATAATATATTATTTCCAACACACCTCTTCTTAACAAGTGTCAACAAGTGTTAACAAGTGTCAACAAAGAGTCAACAATCCATCCTTATCTTGTCTACAAACAAACTCATCAACAAACTCATTGATTCAAAAACTCTTTCTAATCAACCTTCATCAAATCTATTTGGCTAAAGTATCACCTATTTAAATTTTAGACATTTTTTTTTGTTGCATAAAATCTTTAGAAATTTCACATTATTCAAGCATCTTCTTGTATTATTTATTAGTGTTTACCCACAATAACTATTTCTAACTTGTTTTTGTAGACATCCAAAATTGGACACTCTCGCGAGCTCACTTTAGCTACTAATTATTTTGATATTAATTAAGTAATTATTTAATTATTTAATCAACCATCTTATGTCTTCTATAACCCAATCTCTTCATCATTTAATCACTCTCCCAATATTAATTAAATAATTAATATTATTTAATTTATTTACCTTATTTAATTGGTCTTCATCAATTAATTAAATTCAAATTTTTAATAGCCTATAGTTTAAATAATTATCTTTAATTATTTAAATTATCTAATTATTCATCTCAATTATATTAATTTAATTTCATTCAAATTTCAAACTAATTCATTTCATTTAAATTTTAACTAATTTTATATTAATTTCATACTAATTTCATCCTAAACATCTATCAAATTTTTACAATCCATAGATATGATGGAAATGTTTTTGTATCTGATTGTGTGCATGTTTTTACATTAACGTTTCAGATCACACTATGTGATCCATCATTAGGATGTAAGAGAAATCAAGGAGAGAAAAGTCAATTTATATCTACAAAATATTCAAAATTAGAAAATTAAAATTATGAGGAAATCGAATTTCTTAAAATTCAAAAATCCCTCATAAACTAAAAAATCAAAATTCTGAATTTCTAATATCTTCACAAAATCCAAAAATCATTTCCTTTTCCTAAATTACATTTTTGGAATTATCTATCTTTAAAAAATTAAAAATCTTTCTAAATCTTATCTTCTCCTTTGTTTCATTATTAACTCTTCACTTTTTGAGTTCGAATTGGAAACAAATATCTGCTTTTGGAAGGCTACCCAAATCCTTCTCCTCTCTAATTATCTCAACCCTTCATCCTAATTTTCCCAGATTGATCTCGATCATCCATTCAGTCTTGAATTTCTATATGAACCTTGTCCATTCTCATAATATGAATTTCCTATCTTTTGCATTCTCATTGATTTATTTAGGTTTATTATTAGTTTTATGCAATCATCAGGCATCATATTTTCAAGCATTTCTCGCATCCTTGAGTCTAGGCGTTGCCCAAGTTGACACTAAGTGCCACCTTAACAAGAGTGCAGAGAAGCAAAAAAAGCACTTTGACATCAATTAGTTTTCTTTGATATTTAGTATTTTTAATTTCTAATTATGATGCATAATTTCTATTGTTCTATAGGGTTTGTGTTTAGTATTTTGTTATATTGATTTTGGTGCTACTAACAATCTCTTTAGTCTTGCAGATATTTTCCCCACATACATTTGGTGAATCCGATGTTAACAAACAACGCACATCATACTTGAAGAGGACCTAATAGTCATTTTCAGTCTCGACCATACTACTAAGATTTTGTTTTTTCATCATTCTTCAAGTATTTCTCAATTGATAAGTCTATTTTGCAATTGCTCTGTTTCCTATCTCATCTATTATTTTTATTACTACAACTGATTGCAGAGAACCACAACTACTTTGCTTACTATTGCAATTGATTACTTTTTTGTTGCAACTGACTAGATATTATCGCATTTGATTTCTTTATTACTGTAATTATCCCTGCAAATTACCGCATTTTTATCTTCATATTTTTGCATTTGTGTGTGCAGGTTGTCACAGTTGTCTGACAAAAATCTTTGCATTTGTTGCTAATCTAGACTAACATGCATGTTTTTCTTTAGCTTTATGTGTTTTTGTTTGTGGTTTTTGTGCAAGAAAGAAAATTAGATGAGAAATGGAAAGGAAAGTTGTCAAGCGAACTAATGAGGCCATTTTATGGCCTATTATGTTTCATGCTTTCTTAGTTTGTTAGTCCAGAAGCTAGGTTGTTATATTTTTGTTGAACTCTTTTAAGTCAATATTTGTATAAAGGCATTATAAGGACCTAGTTTAAGTTTGAACAGTCGTGTCTTGATGTTAAGAACAAGGACCACTTAACTAATATTGCCTATGGGTTAACTAATTACTTTTTATATTATTCATACTCTTATAGATCATTGAAATGTAATGTGTTTATGTAGTCAAGAAAACCCTTTCTTACAAGAATGAATTAGTCTATATAGATGTTTTATATTCAAAGTAGGATGATGAGATAATCATATGTTATAAATTTGGCATGTGCTACTAACCATTGTTTGAAGGACTAAATGATCCAGATATTGAAGAAGTTGATAACACAAAGGGATCTCGACCAGTTCAACAACTGCCAAAAGGAGTGGTTTGTCGACTATCATAAATACAATAGATTATCATTAAGTAAGTCAAGCACAAACCATAACACTATGGAGGAAATTCAGTAAAGAAGAACCTATATTTTTGTTGGATCATTTAATAAATGAAGACTTGTTCTGTTAGTTGAGGAATTGTCTCAAACATGTTTTGTAAAGAGATATAATTGTTGTAATCCATACTGCTGAGATGGTTGATAGTTTAGGAGTTAGTTAAGGAAGTCTCTTGTTATAAATAAGTTATATGTATACTTCTTGAGAGTTAGATTAGCAATAAGAACAAAAGTCTTTATTGTAGTTTTGGGTGATTCTAGTTAATATAGTTTCTATTCAGTATGTACTTGGTTTTTCAGTTATAAATAAAATAGCACTAATACATTTGGGGTGAAATTGCGATGGCAATTTGTGACGACAGGGAAATGTTAAGCGGTTTTGGCTTTTTTTTTTTTCAAATATAGCCCGACATCGTCGCAATTGCGACGTTTTCAGGATATAAGTGCAAAAAAAAAAAAGAACATTGTCATTTGTGTTTTCAACAGCGCCGAGAGAGATTCCCTCCGTGAAATCAAGCGGGTTATCATTTGTGTTTTGAACAAAGCGGGTTGTCATTTGTGTTTTGAACAGCACCGAGAGAGATTCCCTCCACGAAATCAAGCGGGTTGTCATTTGTGTTTTCAATAGCGCCGAGAGAGATTCCCTCCGCAAAATCACAGCTACAATTTCTGAGTACGTTGGGTTTATTTTTCTTTTGTCATTATTATTTAATCTGGTATTCAGCTGTTAGAGAGCTAAAATACCCAAAAATGAGGACATATCTGTGTTGAATTTATTGTTAGCGGCTTTGGTTATTTAGAATGCTTCCCCACAATACTTAATAGGATGCATTTGGTTTTCAAAGCTTTCACTGACTTGGATTCAAGATTCTGAGACTTTCACGTGCCTTGCTTCAGTTGTTTCCGCAAACAAATCGCGTGCCTTTTGTATGCTTCCACATTTTATATACATGTCCATCAGGGTAGTCACCACCACTATATTTGACAAAAACCCATCTTCAATTACTTTTTGGTGAATTTCCCTACCCTGTTCTAAAGATCCCATTTTGGCATATACTTGAAGAATGCTGGCAAAAGTGGTTGAGTTTGGTTTTATACCTCCCAATTGCATTTGTTTAAAAACCTCCAACGATTTTTAAACAAATGCAATTGGGAGGTATAAAACCAAACTATAACAATCCACCCTTGCTTGGATAGATCACTCACTGCTATACATTAGCATTCAACTCACGGTAATTTTCCACAGTTTATCCTGTGATCACACTGTTTTCCACAAAACTTTGCATATGCAATGTCAGAACTTCATAATACAAGTTAGTTATTGTCATCCGATGAATATTAGGCCTTCTATGTTCATGGGATGATCTTCATTATCTCTAAAACTCTACTGCAATGACAAGTCTAGACAAAAGAATGACTGTTTCAGCAGTGACTGGTGCGACAACAGTCTCAATATAATAGTAAACTCATTCAATAACAAGAATAATTGAATAATCAAACCAAATGATTTGAGACTTAAAAGATCAAGGAACTTGCAGAAATTAAAGTTTATTGCTCGCTGTTTCCTTCACCAGTCCATACACCCGCGCAACAGCAAATTCAAAGTAAACTCATTCAAAACGGTTTAGAATGGATGAAAGAAATCCTTCTAACTCATGTATGTGTTAGTTCAAACAAACTAAGACTTCCAAGATAAATGGAGTTGCAAAAACTAAGAGTTTTATATTTCTTACTGTTGCAGTCCGTATATATCTCCCTTCTTTGTCGTAACAGAGATATATATAAGATTCTTTATAACTTCTCAAAAACTAATCCAACCAATTTTCATCGGTTGGAGCTTAGTTTGAGCCTAACTAAATCCTAAATACTAACTCCCTCCATTGTTAGCTAACCGTTGGATTTTGAAAATTCAAAAATTCCAACTTATAATTAATTGAATTATTTTAATCCAAAGACCACTAAACTCACTAACTTTGATCTCTTATGATTATTAAACTTTCCAAAAGACTTAAACTTCCGCACTAGCCTATTCTAGATTCTTAGAACATTATTGAACTTTGGACAATCTCAGTCCATTGTAAACAAACTTTTAGTCCTAATAAGGACATCATTACAAACTCATTGAAGTATTGCATTATTTTAATAACATTAAAGGTGCTAAGATCCTCCAATTGACCTGTTGACCCTGTTTATGTATTCCATCCCTCTGATTTGTCCTGAAAGTCTGTATAATCTCCGTCTCCAAATTGGTTGTGTGAGGTGCTCCGGCACCAGTTCGCCAATGGAATAGAAGTTGTTCTTCCTATATCAATGGAAATCCTAGCTCTACAACTTCTAACATTAATTGAAGTAGAGGAAGATGGTGCGATGAATGTCATATTAGTAAAATTGTTGAATCTACAAGAAGCTTATGAGAATGCTTATAATGCCTTGACACATCACCAAAGAATACTATAATGTGGGTTTGACAAGAGGTATGCAATCCCCCTCTTAAGAAAAATGATATGATTTTGAAGTACAATGAAAGAGAAGCCAATCCAAGTCAACATACAAAGTTTGATGCCTTATGGGAGGGTCCTTTTTATATTTCTCGCTACAAAGAAAATTATGTTTTTGAGTTGGAAAACATGGAAGGTAATCCTTTTGAGATATTGATAAATAGGATCCATCTTAAACATTTCTATTAATAGTTTATCCTTCCTTCTTGTACATAGTAGGTTATTTATGCTTTAGGCTCAATAAGTATCATGAGGTACATTTTCTTTGTTGTTAGTCTCTAGTTTTCTTAAGGTTTGAGCCCATGTTTTACCCCGTGCATAGCATTTTTTGTTGTCCAACACATTTTAAAATGATCACCCCCCTATTATTGTATCACTTCCTCCTTTTTCCTCATTCAAGTGGCAATTACACAAGGGACAGTCATTGTGAGATGTCCTCATTTGTGACAAGGACAGTCACACATGAGGACATCTCACAGTGACTGTCCCTTGTGTAATTGCCACTTGAATGTATTGCTATTCAACCACATTTATGGGCCCGTTTGGACCACGACACATAGTAGCATCTACAGAGAAGAATATCCCAGGTGTAACAAGTTGTAAGAATATACCAATAGTTCTAAGAAGTTCCCTAGCACGTAGTAGCATCTATAGAGAAGAATATACAACATGAGGGCAGCCACTGTAAAGAAAACATGATAATGTACACTCATTGTATGTGTACATTATCATGTTGTCTTTATAGTGACTGACCTCATTCAAGTGGCAATTACACAAGGGACAGTCACTGTGAGATGTCCTCATTTGTGACAAGGACAGTCACACATGAGGATATCTCACAGTGACTGTCCCTTGTGTAATTGCCACTTGAATGTATTGCTATTCAACCACATTTATGGGCCCGTTTGGACCATGACACACAGTAGCATCTACAGAGAAGAATATCCCAGGTGTAACAAGTTGTAAGAATATACCAACAGTTCTAAGAAGTTCCCTAGCACATAGTAGCATCTTCTAATTGTCTATACCACTTCACAAGGTATTGTTTGCACACATTGTTTTTGGTTCTTTTGATGACCCTTGTTTTGAAATTGCTATTAGGCCTTGTAGCTTATATGTTTTGATTGCTGGAGAGCTTCTAAAGCTAAGCAAGAAGACCATTGCACGAGTTATAGCCGCGCGCTCAGGTTTGAAAATTGTATATTTTTTAATCTAATGTATATTTTAACTAGACTTTTAGCTTATTTTTGCTGTATATTTTAATCTAAAGGGAATCATGGATGTGAACTTGAAAGAATTTTGTACTTAGTTCTTATGGAGAGAATAGTAGTAGTTTACGGTCTAATATCAAATAGAGTTTTCCAATTACAGAAAGTTAATGAATTCTAATAGCTTATATGTTTTGATTGCTGGAGAGCTTCTAGAGCTAAGCAAGAAGACCATTGCACGAGTTATAGCCGCGTGCTCAGGTTTGAAAATTGTATATATTTTAATCCTTTTGCCATGTCATGTAATATGTCTTGCCTTGTAGCTTATATGTTTTGAAATTGCTGTTAGGCCTTGTAGCTTATATGTTTTGATTGCTAGAGAGCTTCTAGAGCTAAGCAAGAAGACCATTGCACTAGTCGTAGCCGCGCGCTCAGGTATGAAAATTGTATATTTTTTAATCTAATGTATATTTTAACTAGACTTTTAAAATATTAAAGGATTTAACTAGGTCTAAGAAGATTTGTGTACTTTTGACAATTTTGCTTAGTCACTGAAAGTTGTAGACCGAAGTTTTCATAGCCCAATTTTTGCTTCCTGCGAAGAACGATCATGTCAGATAATATAAGTGAAGAACAAAATAGGGAGATAATCGCTAGATTGTGGTCTAACTTGAAAAGAAAAGGTGATGGAAAATGTTATTGTCCCTGCAAAATTTGTAAGGGCTTAAACCGTAGAAGACTGCTAATCAAAACAGTTAAGAGACATTGTAGGGAGAATGGTCACATTGAAGGGGGGCATGACTATCATCCACTGGTAAGTTGTTCATTATATCATTTTAACAATTTATATACATATGAAATCACTTGATGATGAGTTGAAGATCATGGTTTATTTATGTTAATCAATTTTATATAGGTTGATCTCCCCAGGGAAGTACATGATATGGAGGAACATGGGGGTGCGAATATCCAAGGTGAAGATAATGATCCCATGGAAGATGACGATCATGCGCCAGAAAACACAATTGAAGATGATGGTATAAATACATTGATCCATGACACATTTAGTCCAAGCGGATCTGATCATGATGATGATGATAGCCTCGATGTACCTCTACTTGAGAAGGCATACGAGCCCCTATACAAAGACTGCCAAACAACTCTTCTCTCTGCTATATTGTTGTTGTTGAACTTGAAGGTTATGAATGGTTTATCCAACATAACAATGTCACGTATGTTAAGGTATGTCATATATGTCTTTATAGTTAACAAAGGGTGAATAATGTACCACTAATATTGTTTATATTAACAACTTATATTTTTTGCTGTAGATTGATAGGCAAGTTTTTGTTACCACCATCAAATATTCTACCTCGCTCATATCGAGAATTATCTGCTATTATGAAAGATATTGGAATGGAGTATCAAGCAATACATGCTTGTCCCAATGATCATATTATATATTATAAAGAACATGAATTTGCAACATAATGCCCTGTATGTCATACGAGTAGATATCGAACAAATTGAATAACAAAAAAGGTGCCTCACAAGGTTCTTCGTTACATCCCCATTATTCCACGGATGCAACAATTATTCAGGTGTACTAGCTTGGCACAATTTATGGATTACCATGCACGCAATAGAAGTCGAGATGACATTATTCGAATCCCTGCGGATGGTTCAGCATTTATGCACATAGAGGAAAAGTGGTAACACTTCAAAGAAGAACCTCGTAATCTCAGGCTTTCATTGGCAGCGGATGGTGTCAATCCATTTCGAGAGATGAGATCTGTTTGCTCGGTGTGGCCTGTTTTTGTTATCAACAATAACATTCCTCCGTGGATGTCAATAAAGAGGGAGCACATAATATTGGCAATGATTGTTCCAGGTATTTTATCATTTGATAGTTATTAATTTACATGTACTTACAAATCTTACAGTAAAATGGTCACAATAATTATGTAATGTTACTGTTCATTCAAGTAGGTAAATATCAAGTTAAAGATATGAATGTATATATTGAGCCTCTTATTGACGAGTTGGTGGAGTTATGGAACGGTGTCACTATGTATGACGTGTCTAGACCAATAGGACAAAGACAATTTCAATTCCATGCAATACTTGTATGGACAATACATGATGCCCCAGGGCTAACACATTTTTGTGGTATGTTATAGTGAATTCAAGTTGTGAATGATAATTCTAATTATAAAAATCAACATATTTAATAATCCAATTATATCATTATCTTGTAGGTCTTCAAACAAAGGGAAAATTTGCATGTCCAGTTTGTGGTCCAAAGATGAAATCTCGTCATTCAAAAAGTTTAGGAAAGCAGGTGTTTGATGAGTACAGACACTTCCTCCACAGGAATCATAAGTATCGAAGTATGGAAAAACATCTTTTCAATGGGAAAGAAGAGACTACATCAAAGCCACGAAGAATGACACCTCGCCTATGGAAGTTGGAATATAATAGAATTAATCGTCGAGGTAATGTCGTTCCACCTAATGGTTTATGTTTGTAATTTATATATTTCTATTGTGATTTTTGTTTACTAATTATGTAATTGATGATCGTGAAGGTCGTCAAGGCACTACTGACAACCTTCCAAAGGGAATAAAAAGCTATCCCAGACAATTTAGTAGGTTGCCCTACTACGAGGACCTACAAATTGTGCATTTGTTTGATCCTATGCATATTGGAAAGAATATAACAGAGACATTGTGGAAAATACTGGATGGAAGGCGTGACAAAGAAAAAATTGTCAAAATTTGTAATGACATTCATGAATCCAATCATGCACTGAAGAATTTCATTCACTCAAATAGCAATAGAGATCAGATTAATATAAGTGCCCTTCCTTGGTTATTAACGGAGCAGCAAAGTGATGCCATAAAAGAAGTCATACGAAAAATTCGATTTCCCACAGGATTTGCTGCGAACATAAGCAATCTCATATCAAAGAAAAGTGAATTTGGGCCAGGGCTCAAAACGCATGATTGGCATACTTTCATCAAGGTAAGTTATGTTCTTCTGTATTTACAATATATTCATAAACTACGTGTACTATTCATTATGTTATGTTAAAAAATAATGAAATGATTGGTTTATAATTACTGCAGTACGTGCTACCTCTATCTCTCCCAGAGCACTTCAACAATAACATCAAACAAGTGATATATGATCTTGGAAAATACATGAGGTAAGCAGTAATATCTGTTCAATTTGTTGTATATATTTATTATATTCGTGATTTGTTTTTCTTGCTATGTAATCTATTGTATATTATTTTGTAAAGTCTCGTATTTATATATTTTTTGTGACTTGAATCTCTTAATGTAGGTGGTTGTCATCTAAAGAAATCCATAAAGAAGATATAAACTATTGGAAGAGAAGAATTCCTCATTTACTGTGTGAAATGCAAAAGTGTCTACCTCCAACTTTTTTCAATGCACAAGAACACTACCTCATACACCAAGTTGAGGAGATTGAATTGTGTGGACCTGCACACACTAGGTCAATGTGGATGGTTGAGAGGCACTTGAAATCTTTGAAGGCTTTGGTTCGACAAAGAGCACATCCTGAGGGTTCTATGGTAGAGGGATACATGGTATACTAGACTATGGTGTACATTACTGAATATCTTCCTAAGTTTGCTTCAAATATCCATGTAGATCGCATTTGGGATCTCGACCCTTTTAAAAAATTCAAAGGGGAGTACTTGATGGGGAAAGGTAGATTGAGGAAAGTGACAGATAATAAATTATAAGATGTTATTGTCATAAATTATTTCTTAATCTTCAAAATAAATCGGTTGTAAGTCGTCTATTTTTTTTTTGTACAGTTGCTCGAGAGTGGGATGCACTACATTTGTATATTGCAAACAATCTTGATTGGATGACGGTATGGATTGAACGATGTCAACATTCTGGTCACACATTAACATGGGAAGGTGTATCTTCATTGGTTAAAGAAGCTCATCGTAATGGAGATTCTAATGTTACGCAAAGGGAAATAGATTTAGCATATGGTTTAAGAGATTTTCAAGTACGTACAAAATTATTAATCACCCGTATGTTTATCAACTCACGATATAATAATTTTGACATGTTTCACATATTATTGCAGGTTAAACACCACAAGGGTATGTTCTGTAATGGTCAAAAATTTCACGTCAAAGTGTTGGATGACACGAAGAAAACTTGTGATTCTGGAATAACTGCAGTCTTTCAAGTGACTAATATTTCATCTAGAAATGACTTACATCCTCAAGAGTCTAAAAATCAATACTATGACATTTTGGATGATATACTTGAGTGCGACTTTAGTTCCTTCAAATTAGTACTCTTCGTTGTCAAATGGTACAGGCTACAACTTAATCCAAATGATCCTAATAGAACTGTTATTGAACATGATAATGGATTTACAATGGTTAATACAAGGTTGTTTGAGCCAGTTGGGGATGAGCCCTATGTTCTTCCAAGCCAATGTGAGCAGGTATTTTACTCAGAGGTTTCACATAAACCAGGTTGGTCATTTGTTGTTAGACATGAACCGAGAGGAAGGCCAATAAAGTATAATGCGATGGAAGAAGAAGATACCGAAGAAGTAGAAGATGATGTAGATGATGATCATGATCGACAATTATTGGATGATGTTCCTGAGATAAATTTTCATGAAGAAGAAGAAGAAGATGATGACGATGATGCTGCTACTGATGATGATGATGAAGATGATGTTGATGTTGATGATGATGATGTTGATGATGACGACGACGACAATAATGATGATGACGATGATGAGGATGAGGATGATGATGATGATGATGATGATGATGATGATGATGATGATGATGACGACGAGGATGATGATGATGAAATTTAAAGGTATGCCATCAATCCTTAATGTATTTAATATTCATTTCTTGATAGAAATATATTTGTCTTAAATGGTTACATAGTTTATTCATTATCTATTTAAAAGCTACAAGTTTCAACTACAAATAGAATACTGCTAATCTAAATTAACTATTAATCTAAATTAATTAAATAAAACTATTTAAAACACATATTGATGCATGAATGTATTGAGCCTTATTTTCTTTCAGGTCAAAAGCATTTGTAAGTGTTCTCACAACACCAACCAATCATCTTCATAAGATCACTCTCCTTGATCCAAGCCAACTCCATAACCTATTAGAGTGCACACCAAATCCTTATGCCACCTTAGCATTCTACATCTTTGGAATAATCCCAATGTCCCTCAATCCATCCAATGGATTCATCCAAGCAATCTAATCAACAAACTATCAAATGCTCACAATGCCTCAATAGGCTCCAAACTTGACTTCACCTTAACTAGGTGTTTCCTCCACCTCTACCACACACATAAAACAACTTCAAATAGCATGTCCCCAAGGTTACTAAGCCCTCAACTCATCAGCTAATACAAAAACCCAGTTTTAGCCCTTCAGTAGGCCTACTTCCCTAGCAGGCTTATAATGTGAGCCTGATTTAAGTGTTATAATGTGTACGTTTTAATGTTTTTAATTTTTATGTGATGCTTATGATGGATGTGATTATGATTATGATGTGATTATGCTCACGATAATTGAATTACATTTGCAGGAAATTGAACCCCTTTCAAGAGCATCCCGCACAGTCTCATGGATCGACAGGTATAAGTCAATACACCTTATAGAAAGTCTATTTAATACACTTATCAATAGTAAGATTGATGTCTTCTAAGATCTCTCCCATTTGTAGGTACCAGCAAATAGGTATTTGTCAGAAGTTTCTTCCTCGAGTGAGGGAAATATAGGAATAGAAGAGGAAAGTGAGACATGCAGTTTATCTAGAATAGGGAGATTAACTAGAGGTCAAAGGACTAGAAGGAAATTCAATAAACACATGAAATTTTTCCTTTCTCAAGGGGGGTCATGTTCTTATGATGATGAGATGAAAGGCGACATCGAGGTGCCCTTGAGGTACCAACATCTACAGAAACATTGGGTACCCAAGGAACTTCCTCCAATAAACACTGATTTTTGTGTTAATGAGAGGATATATCGCATAGCACCATCATCATTACATGGTTTGGGCCTATTTTCTATGGATGGCATAAAGGTGTCTTACAACAAAGTTTCTGAATTGATGGAGTATGTTGGACCATGTTACGATTACAAAAGTTGGATGCATATTGTTCAATATAAAAAAAGTATGCGTAGGTATGCACTCTCGGCAAATTATATACAACAGCAAGACAATAATCAAAGTAAAAGTGTGGCTATATACATTGATGGAAGGCCAAAAGCAACAGGGAATATTGCGGGTTTTATAAATAGTACACGACCTGGGTCAACTATAAAGCAACCCAATTGCATATTTGAGGCACGCAAGGGAAATCATGTATTCATCTGTGCGATAAAATCAATACATGCAGGGGAAGAGCTGCTTATTGATTACAATTTGAACCGCATAGATACAAACGAGGCTACTATCATGGGGGTGGTACATACTATTAAACCAACTTCTAATCAATGACTCCAACATGCCATTTAGTTATTAAATTTTTGGCTAACATTTTTATACTTGATCTTTGACATAGGGGCACAATATGGAGCAACCGCCCGAAGGTGATGGTGACGATATTCCTAGCTCATCTACACATGAGCAGGTAAAACTCATTGTAATTGTGCAAACTAGATAGAAGCAAAATGTTATTTTTTTTAATGTTATTTTCTTCATTGTTTTGGAGTAATTTTGATAATACTAATACTATTGTTGTCACAGAGGGCCGGTGGTCGGAGAGAGGGAAAGCAACCTGCAGTCCCTCAGGAGTCCCCCCTTGTGGACCCTTTTTTTATTGATTTAGCAGAGACCGATGACCCGATCGGTTCCATTAAAAAGCTGCTAAAGAAAATTGGGAAAGAACTTCTACATTTGGTATCCATACATCCTCAGACTCAGGAAATAAAAGACAGGGCAGCTGAGTTGTTGCGCACTTCTGAAAACTTTAAAGTAAGTATTAATGAAAATTTTAATTATTACAAGAGTTCAATAATGGTTTTTATGTTATGCTCTTTTATGACATTAATTAAAATATGGATGCATTGTCTTTACAGAGTTATTTGCGTAATTTTGAACCCCATTCCCATGATGAGGCCGGTACTGCAAGTGGTTCAGGTAGATCACATGTTCCATTCCCCACTTGTTTTTTCCACTGAATATATATAGGAATGATCATAATCATTGACAATACATGCTCGAACAATCTTTTTTTTTAATGCTCTAACAATCTTGTCCATGCTAGTCCATGCGTTCTATATTTATGCATGCTCTAACAATTTTATTCTTCAACTCCTTTCCATGATGATATGACAACGCCGCCTCCATCCAAGACAGCCACAAATGTCTTGCCGACTGCCATGTCAACAACACACAGCCTAAATGCACCAACTGTTGCACCATCTACTGGTACACAAATCTCTCTTTTTCTCTCTTTTGTTATGTGTTTAAGTGTTATGTGTTTACGATGTAGATCCCTTGATTGTGTTTGTGCCATGGGTGCTCTGCACCAATTTATTTCCCTTGAAGTATTATTTCTTGGAGGCATTTGATAATGGTTTTCATTTTTTGCAATAGGAGATGCAACAAGTCCTGATGTAGCATCATTTCCTGGATGTTCCCGTGTTCCTAGTACGGGAACGGTGAAGGATTGCATATTGATCGTCAGCGACGATGAAGGCATTCCCTTAAAAGTAGCCAAAGTTCCAGGTACTTTAAAGTTATTATTATTCTATAGTGATATAATAGTAATTTAGTTTTTGATCACTCTTCATCGACTAATGATCCCATGATTATTTTGTAGGGAATGATATTTTTTGGCGAAAACTTGGTGACGAGTGTTTGCGGATATTCAGGCCCACCCTACGTACATGCTGGAACATCATATCCTAACTCAAACCCCAAACCACTATTTTGATTTCATATCATTGCTAGAATAGTTTTCCTTTTCATCAATTTCTTGAACTATATTAAAGGTAGCTTCTCTTCATTTATGAGTCTAACATGTTTTTTTTTACTTAAAAGGTGGAATAACCAAGATAAAAAGTTGAAGGATGATCTTGTACATAGTATGACCCAGCTTTTTGGACCTCGTGCATTCGAGAGAAACAAGCTCCTTGAAAGAGTTGGTTTATGTTTGAAGTATATTAGGGACCAGTACAGGAAATATTTAGAGGTTAACCCTAGGCACGAGCGTCCACCCTGTGTTCTTGAGGCTGAGTGGCAGGCTTTGATTTTGGATGGAAAGTATAAAGCCGACATGAAAAAAGTAATTACGCCAGTAGAGAGTAGAGCAAGGTATGTGATACTTTTGAGAATGTAATTATGTACTAATTAACCTCTAAATTTTTCCTGTAATTATGTACTAATTAACCTCTAAATTTTTCCTGTACTGGTCTCTAACATATTTCAAACTTTTCATAGATTGCCTGACACATCAAAGGCAACAAAGGAAAGATTAGAAAAGCACGGGACACACAAGCTCGGCTCTGGTGGTTTTTCCAAACTTCAAGCACGAGTTGTAAGTATTAGTAAATGAAAACTTGTATCAATTTTTTTATATATTGCAAGGAAATTTTTTTTGATCAAACAATGCAAGTAAAATTCACCATACCAAGCAAAAATGTAGGGGTCAGAGTTCAATAGATGCCTCACAGAAGAGGACAAGAGAATTGGCTTCCAACAAGGCTATAGAGCCATGGCTGAACGGCTACGAGCTGAAATCAGTGTGCAAGGTTCAAATAATGATGCATCTGAGCCACAGGTAAATAAGCTAAATGAAATTTATTTCAAATTGAATACTTTACCAATTAGTCTATTTGATGTTAAGTTCTAATATAAAGTGAGTATATCTATTTTAAGAAAGCAATGATAACAATGTGTAGGATATTGGAATGCAGCCTGACAATCCTTCTACACAATCTATGCATAATGAAGGTTTGCATGATGTGCATCCTAGTGGTGGAGGTATACATTTGCTATTAAAAATTTTATATGTAATTACAATTGGTGTTTGGATTAATGTAACATTTTGTATAGCAACTGTAGAGGATCGAGGGGTCGGTGCTCATGAGCATGTTGAGGTTGAGTCTAGACAAAATGATGTGGCCAGATCAGGTAATTAAAGAGCGCCACAGTTATGTTCTTTAAAATAATTAAATACTTGTAACAATTATAATTAAATATTTTAAATTTAACTCTTTTATTTGTTATTGTAGAGGACCCCCCTTTGCAACAGCATAGGAATTTGAGATCATCAAGAACAGAGAACAAAACAACTGATGAGGGGGGTATTGATGATAACACTGATGCTCCTCTTAGAGCTTACATAGAAAAAAAAATTAGAAAGAGAAAAAAGAAATGATTGTCATCTAAATACCTTAATTGATAATGACTGAATTTTATGTCTCAATGAATTTAATTATGTGCTAATGAATGTTCATGAATTATGTGTTTATTTTCATATTGATGAATGTTGCGTGTTAACGAATCTAATGTGTTAATGAATGTTATCATGTGATATTGATTGAATGTTACATTTTATTAATAATGGAAAGAATGAATGAATGTTAGATGTTAACGGGGAATGTAGAGTGATGTTAGGGGGAGGGGGGTGGGGCCAAATGAGCTTCCACCTTCACATGGTTGGCCCTGTTTAGTAGAGAATATTAAACTATATTCTCGAAACAAAGTGAAGCTCAATAAGATACTAAATGAGTCAAAATGGTTATCAAGGTCCTCTATCCATAAGATACTTGTAGTCAAAATGGTTATTAATAAGATACTTGTAGTCAAAATGGTTATCTAGGTCCTCTATCCATTCCATAAGTTCTTCACCATTCAAACTTCCTCCATAACAAGGAATGTGCTCTAGGTTAGTCATGAAGCCTAGCATGGACTCTTTGTCAGATAGAGCCACTATTTCAGAGCCTTTTCTGTGCATTTCCTTCAAGCACTGTACAGTGTACGGATGTGAAAGGGAGGGCAGAACAGTGTGGAAGTTAGAGTATTTATATCTTATGCTTTGAGAGTTTATTTGGTAGATTCAAGACACCTTATATCAAAGTTATTCCTTTTTCTTATTTGTTGTTCTGTCAAACCCTCATTTTTAGGGTTATTGCATTCAAATGGCCTTAACTTGAAAATAAACCATAGGATATCCTCTGTTCTTTGTAAAGTGAAAGTTAAGGGGGTTTATTTTCATATTTTAAAAGCTTTGGAACAGGATACTAAGCCAGAGAATTTCGAGAGCAAGCCCTAGGTCAAGAATCTCAATGTTCTTGACTAGGAGTTGATGGATTATGCAAGATCAGAGGGTAGTGGCAAGTAAAGGACCTCAAACCTTGTTGAATCTAGATCTTTAAAGCATGGTGGACATCTTCAAACTCTGATCTTGGTTTCATGCACCCATTTTCAATGCCTTGTTTTGGAACCCACACCCAAAGGCATGCATTAGGTCTGCGGACTCAATAAGGACATTGATATGCTGGAGTGGAGTCAGGGTCTGGGAGTTGGAGGATTGTTAGAACATCAAAAAGGGTACTCAAAAAACATATAAGTTCATAAGGTCCTTTGTCAAATTGAAGAGTTATTGCTGCAAAACAGGTTTTGGAGACCTACTAGAGTCACTAGGTCTATTTGTGATTTTGATGTCTTGGGTTGTTTGGAACACAACCAATGCATGATTCTACATGTTTTAGGGAATCTTAAGAGTTTTCAAATGTTTGATTGGGTTGGCAAAGCCTAGGATCAATAAAGTCTCTTTTGGTAGAAAATCAGGGAACTTGTCCCTAAAAGGAAATTTGGTCTTGGTTGGGATTGAGTCAATAAGGTGTTAGAAGTATCTTGAAACCTTTGAAGTCCCTCTAGTAAAGAGATTTTAAACTAGTCTGATAGAATCAGAGGCTAAATTGCTTAGGTGTAACATTTTGGTGTCTTGAAGTGGGTTGGGGCTTAAGACCAAGTTTCTTGCTGACCACTTTGCATCACATTGTCTTGCATGAAATTAGTCATTCTGTATACACTAGTCTAGTGTTGTCAATAGACCCAAATAGTTCAAAGATACTTGAACCAATCAGATGTTTTATGGGGTGCATTTTTGTGTTAGGTAGAAAGGATTCTTCATACAGGTGAAAGTCTCGAACCTTTCCCCACTCCCAAAAAAATATCACTTGTACTGTTATGAGAAGTCATGAGGACTAGACAGATACATTATAATATATGTAATTGCCACTTGAATGTATTGCTATTCAACCACATTTATGGGCCCGTTTGGACCACGACACACAGTAGCATCTACAGAGAAGAATATCCCAGGTGTAACAAGCTCTAAGAATGTACCAATAGTTCTAAGAAGTTCCCTAGCACACAGTAGCATCTATAGAGAAGAATATACAACATGAGGGTAGTCACTGTAAAGACAACATGATAATGTACACTCATTGTATGTGTACATTATCATGTTGTCTTTACAGTGACTGTCCTCATTCAAGTGGCAATTACACAAGGGACAGTCACTGTGAGATGTCCTCATTTGTGACAAGGACAGTCACACATGAGGACATCTCACAGTCACTGTCCCTTGTGTAATTTCCACTTGAATGTATTGTTATTCAACCACATTTATGGGCCCATTTGGACCACGACACACAGTAGCATCTACAGAGAAGAAGTTTGGTATGCAATGGTCTTGAAACCTCCTGAGAAATTCTTGGTATGCATTTGTGTGGTGCAAAAGCTTCGTTGAAAGAGAAAAAGAAGAAAATAATAGAAATGATTTTTTTTCTTTTTATGTCATATACTGTAACCAGCTACTTATAACTTGCAAAAATTATTATAACCATTTGAAATTGAAACTTAGTTTAATGTGAAACTGAGAACTGCTTTATTAGAGCTTTCTGTGATTTAGATTCAGACATCAAGAACATTGTTTGCCTAATATTGTGATTAATGTTTATTTATTAATATCTCATACTGACAAACAATTGATAATTGTAGGGAAAACGTCATTGGGGGTCTTTGAGGATCCATCAGAAGCCAAGGAGAAAATGTATTCAAATGCTAAAGATGGTGTAACAGTCCTTACAACTGTTGAACCTTGCTGTGTAGATCATCTCCGATTCTCCAAGTTCAACAGTACTGTGGTATTCCTTTGGATACTTCTAATGGTAAATTTCAGACATCAAGTTCTTTTCATATGAAACTACTACATTTGTAATCTGTAGTTTTAAACTTTTAGTTTATAAATGTTCATCAGCTTTAGTTCGTATGATGCCATTTCAAGTATGATTAATGAAGTTACCTTTATCACAGGATGAAAGTGAACAGTCAACATACTGGTACGGAGCTGGCAGCATTGATACGGTGACTAGGGCATCATTTAATGGTGGTATTGTGTTTTCCCGTGTTTAGGGCATCGACCTTTTGAAGCATTGCCTTCATCTTTCTTAAGTCTGAGTTTTAAGTTTGTTTATTTCCATCCTAACTTGCTTTTCCCTCTTCGGTTTTGCAGTACTGTGAAGGTAGTCGCAAGTTAGGGCTATTTCATTGCATACCCGAAACAATGAAGACATTACGGTCCACAAAACGTTTGTGCTTGAAAGATGAACAAATAAAATTAAACTTCTAAATAACCAAAGCCGCTAACAATAAATTCAACACAGATATGTCCTCATTTCTGGGTATTTTAGCTATGTAACAGCTGAATACCATATTACATAATAATGACAAAAGAAAAATAAACCCAATGTACTCAGAAATTGTAGCTGTGATTTCGTGGAGGGAATCTCTCTCGGCGCTGTTGAAAATACAAATGACAACGTTTCTCTACATTATCATGTTGTCTTTACAGTGACTGTCCCTTGTGTAATTGCCACTTGAAGGAGGACAGTCACTGTAAAGACAACATGATAATGTACACTTACAGAATGAGGACAGTCACTCTAAAGACAACATGATAATGTACACTCACTGTAAGGACAGTCACAAATGAGGACATCTCACAGTGACTGTCCCTTGTGTAATTGCCACTTGAATGTATTGCTATTCAGCCACATTAATGCTTTTCTTCTTCAACAAATGAGCATAGTCACTCTAAAGACAACATGATAATGTACACTTACTGTGAGTGTACATTATCATGTTGTCTTTAGAGTGACTATCCTCATTTGTTTGAACTAACACATACATGAGTTAGAAGGATTTCTTTCATCCATTCTAAACCGTTTTGAATGAGTTTACTTTGATTTTGCTGTAACATAGAAGGCCTAATATTCATGGGATGACAATAACTAACTTGTATTATGAAGTACTGACATTGCATAGGCAAAGTTTTGTGGAAAACAGTGTGATCACAGGATAAACTGTGGGAAATTACCTTGAGTTGAATGCTAATGTATAGCAGTGAGTGATCTATCCAAGCAAGGGTAGATTGTTATAATGTGGAACATTGTATAATGTTTGTGAGATGGTGAATCATCCACTAATTTGGATTTGAAGGGTGTAGAATCGGGTGATTGAGAATGCCCTAGTTAAGAAGGGTTTAGAGCCAAGAATTGTGGGTTTGGGTGTTGCAGAGCCCTAGAGGCTAATTCCCTTTGGAATTGTTTGTTTCAAAGTGTAAGAAGACACTGTCCAGGGATTAGGAAGTGTTAGGTGGAATTTATCATATAATTCCTTTGAAATTTGGGTCATTTTTATACATTAAAACCAGAGATACAGTCATAGAACAAGGTAGGGAAATTCACCAAAAAGTAATTGAAGATGGGTTTTTGTCAAATATAGTGGTGGTGACTACCCTGATGGACATGTATATAAAATTTGGAAGCATACAAAAGGCACGCGATTTGTTTGCGGAAACAACTGAAGCAAGGCACATGAAAGTCTCAGAATCTTGAATCCAAGTCAGTGAAAGCTTTGAAAACCAAATGCATCCTATTAAGTATTGTGGGGAAGCATTCTAAATAACCAAAGCCGCTAACAATAAATTCAACATAGATATGTCCTCATTTTTGGGTATTTTAGCTCTCTAACAGCTGAATACCAGATTACATAATAATGACAAAAGAAAAATAAACCCAACGTACTCAGAAATTGTAGCTGTGATTTTGCGGAGGGAACCTCTCTCAGCGCTGTTGAAAATACAAATGACAACGTTTCTCTACATTATCATGTTGTCTTTACAGTGACTGTCCCTTGTGTAATTGCCACTTGAAGGAGGACAGTCACTGTAAAGACAACATGATAATGTACACTTACAGAATGAGGACAGTCACTCTAAAGACAACATGATAATGTACACTCACTGTAAGGACAGTCACAAATGAGGACATCTCACAGTGACCGTCCCTTGTGTGATTGCCACTTGAATGTATTGCTATTCAGCCACATTAATGCTTTTCTTCTTCAACAAATGAGGATAGTCACTCTAAAGACAACATGATAATGTACACTTACTGTAAAGACAACATGATAATGTACACTCACTGTAAAGACAACATGATAATGTACACTCACTGTAAGGACAGTCACAAATGAGGACATCTCACAGTGACTATCCCTTGTGTGATTGCCACTTGAATGTATTGCTATTCAGCCACATTAATGCTTTTCTTCTTCAACAAATGAGGATAGTCACTGTAAAGACAACATGATAATGTAGTGTACATTATCATGTTGTCTTTACAGTGACTATCCTCATTTGTTGAAGAAGAAAAGCATTAATGTGGCTGAATAGCAATACATTCAAGTGGCAATCACACAAGGGACAGTCACTGTGAGATGTCCTCATTTGTGACTGTCCTTACAGTGAGTGTACATTATCATGTTGTCTTTAGAGTGACTATCCTCATTTGTTGAAGAAGAAAAGCATTAATTTGGCTGAATAGCAATACATTCAAGTGGCAATCACACAAGGGATAGTCACTATGAGATGTCCTCATTTGTGACTGTCCTTACAGTGAGTGTACATTATCATGTTGTCTTTAGAGTGACTGTCCTCATTTGTTGAAGGAAAAAAGCATTAATGTGGCTGAATAGCAATACATTCAAGTGGCAATCACACAAGGGACAGTCACTGTGAGATGTCCTCATTTGTGACTGTCCTTACAGTGAGTGTACATTATCATGTTGTCTTTAGAGTGACTGTCCTCATTTGTTGAAGGAAAAAAACATTAATGTGGCTGAATAGCAATACATTCAAGTGGCAATCACACAAGGGATAGTCACTGTGAGATGTCCTCATTTGTGACTGTCCTTACAGTGAGTGTACATTATCATGTTGTCTTTAGAGTGACTGTCCTCATTTGTTGAAGAGGAAAAGCATTAATGTGGCTGAATAGCAATACATTCAAGTGGCAATCACACAAGGGACAGTCACTGTGAGATGTCCTCATTTGTGACTGTCCTTACAGTGAGTGTACATTATCATGTTGTCTTTAGAGTGACTGTCCTCATTTGTTGAAGGAAAAAAGCATTAATGTGGTTCATTAGCAATGTATTAAATAATTTTTTTTTAAAATTCTATCCAGGACCATCTTAGAATATCTACTATTTGCGCATTTAGATATTAACCTAATCAACTTGATTCAAAAGATAGATGGTCATTAACCAGAGAGAGATCGCCATGCATTAAGAAACCTAATTTGGAACAATTGTTTCCCTTACCTGAATGCCCTACTATTCTAGGCAAGGTATACCGCTCACCTTGGATGAGAGACTAATTATGGGAATTTCTTTTTTCACCCAGATCGAAAAACCACTGACAAAAATGGAAATGACCAATCAAATAGTAGTCTTATTTTAGTCACTTTGTTTGCATAATAAATTGCTTCAATGGATTATTGTAACTAAAACATAGATTCATGCTCTAATAGCTTCCTTTAGCTCGTTAGACTTAATTCGAATAAAGAAAATTAATGGTACAATCAGTAAAATGTAGTTTTCACCATCGTCAATCTCTAGGCACCAAGGTTTTAATATTGAGATTATTTCTTTGTGGTATGCAAGTTGTAAAGGAAATAGAGCCTTCAATAATAAATAGAGCACTCTATTCTTTCTGATCATTTGATTTCTTTATAAGTTTATGATTTGATAATTGCTATTTTCTGATTTTTGTGTATTGTTGATTGGTTAATTGCTATTACCTTTTTCTTTCCTGTTATAAAGAGCTTCTATCAGACTTCACACATGAAACTCTAGATATTTCACACATTCAGATGTAAGCTCTCTTGTTAGTTTAGTCATGAGACCCCTATTACTAGAGTGTTTGGTGCAGAAATAGCCACTTCTATTGTAGAGCATTATTTCTTAAGAATATGTTATCATGTTCCTAATGGAATTGTGCTTAGTATTCAATTCCAAATTAATTTGATTTTCATAAATGTTAAATATAATTGGGTCATTGGTGTATCTGATAGTTGATATGTAGTCACGATGAAGTTAGAAGTTCCAGTGGCTAGAGTTTGTGGCTTTGATACTTCATCCTTGTTGGTTTTTTAGCCTTTCTATATGCCAATAAAAATAAGGTGCATACCTGAAACAAATAAGCAATAATGCAAAGGCTGGTGTGTGAAAATGGAAGTATTCTAGTGATATTAATTTTAAAATTTTCTTTTATTTTTTAAGGTCTTGGATGCCATTGGAGCTACTATAAATTACTAACACTAAAGAAATATTGCATCTGATTATTTTGTTGGAAGTTTGGAACATATTGAACTTTCTCCACTATAACATATATAGCCTAGAGCTTTCATAAAACCATTTTGATAAATAGTCTTGCACATTGCCTGTAAGACACAAACTTTCAGTGCCATAAAAATACACATTGTCCTCAATTAGTAATGTCTCAAATTTTGTACAGAACTTGTTATTTGAGTCTTATATTTCAGAACTGAAGCAAAAATTTCTCCAAAAAAGTCAAGATGATCGATCTAGCATAGATTTCAAAAACTGTAGGTAGTTTAACTAATGTGGATGCAATCATATTTTACCACTCTGAATGAACTAGTTTGCATGAAAATTTATATACAACCATCATTGCATTGTGACTCTTTGTTAGAGACGTAGAATTTTGAAGTTTAAATTATTTTCACAATTTTATCATAACTTGGAGCATTTTTCATACTTAGCTGTGTCACTAGCTTAATGCATATTAATCATTTTGTCTTGTTTTTCTTGCATGGCAGGGAAGCAACAACAACATATAGGGCTGAAGCTTTAGAATTTCAAAAACAATTGAGGCATTTGCAGAATCGGTGTATTTGCTCAGTGGTCAAGCTTCATCTTTGATTCAAGGAAGATGAGCACGGGAGGCAGCAACATCTTCAACAAATGGACGAAATTGCTAGCAGGAATATGGAGGTATGAAGTAGAGAGATGCTTTGTAATAGAAGGAATCTGTCTTAAGCTAAGTTTGTGTTAGCTAAGAAAATCTCATTTCATAAAAACTTGAATGCCTCTTATGTATACAGTCCTATTTAGTGACACAATATTAGATTCGTAAAAGGTAAGTGTGTTATGAACATTTCTATATGTAACCTTGCAATATTTTCTACTAAGATTTTCACTCTTTAAGGATATTTTGTAAAGTTTATAAGGTCTAAAATTTATAGGCAGGTGTCTCACAACCAAATTATATTACCTTGGATTTTGGACCTATTTTTAGTTGCTTGAGTTGTTGTAGGGTTATAGCACATTATTTTATAGCAATATAAGTAGATGTGTGAATTCTTGTCATGAACCATCCAAATCATTGTAGTCATGCCCTTGCTACATGTAAATCTTAGTTTGGAGGTTTGATCTCGTGTGTTGATGAATGCTTAATGCTATGTTGGAGGTTTGATCTCTTGTGTCGATGAATGCTTAATCTGTAGTTTTGATACGTATGATTCTATAGTTGAGATGAATTGTTGAATGTGTTTGAGGACTTTGATTATGCTGCTGTGATAGATTTATGTAGGTTTCCTTGTAATATCACAGTGATAGTTGTAAACATGTATCAATGTTCCTCTGCTAATTTATTGCTGCTACTGCTGAGTCTATCTTTATCTGCTGCTGATGAAGGTATTGATTATCTTTCAGATGTATGTCTTTCTGTTGTTGTGTATTTATTTCCTCTGCTTTTGATGAAATGAACTGCTAAATATATTAATCTTGCTTGCTATTATTATTGTTTGCTTACTGAAATGAACTCCTAAAGTTAGTGTCTATTATTGTCTTGCTTGCTATTAATCTGATTTCCATTGCTATGGTTTTGAATAGCAAATTGCTGCATCTTCTCAACAAATATTTATCACTGTATTAAGGTTATTCTTAGATCTCTTTCTTCTGGTCAAACCCTTTATTAGAAGTTTCTCTTTATTATAATAATTACTGTTTCTTTTATGAGGTTTGTATGAAGAACTTGATGTTATGGACATTTCTCTGATTTGTCAATATAATTGCTAATGTGATAGTTTTCAGACAAAGAGACTGTTGCTTTGTCACTTAACCAACTAATTTTTTTTTATAAAAAAAATCATTGTTTTATTAAGTTATTACTTACAAAATGTTCTTGATTGTTCAAGAGCAACTCAGATTGCTGATCTCAATCCTTTGCAAGGGCTCAACTCATAAGATGATTGATGGTCTGTGTTTTAGATAGGAAAATTGTGAAAGCATTTACGGTCAAGACTGGGGGATGACATTCTTTCAGTTTGCAATGCATGTCTTGGGTGCCAAAAGGTCAAGTAAAACTGGAATTCAATGAATTCATGTATTATTATAAATTTCTGAGAAAAGATATAACCATGCAAGAGTATGCTAATTTGGGTGTTCTTAGACTGGGTGCTATGTATTGATATGAATATTGATTGAAATTGGTTGGCTTGAGCAAAAGCTGTAATGTTTCTTTAAGGTTTATCATAGAATCTACTCTATTGCAATATATAGAACTTATATGATAGTCTTTGAATTGCTGAAGTAATCCATGATTTCTGATTTCTTCCAATCCATTTGAAGTTTATTCTAAGAAGTATATAGCTAATTTAGCTAGACTTGTGAAAGTTCAATGCCATATATTTTTAAAAATATGGAGCTTATATGATAGCCTACGATTGATAAAGTATATGCCTGATTTATGAACTTTTACCATACATTTGGAATACATCATAACAAAAATGTAAAGCTAGACTTTATTAGTTCAAGTATAGTCTTGGTTTTTCTGTTGTGTCCTAGGTCATGTCATACTTTAGAAGCAACATTTTTATTTATGTACATGAGTACTTGGTGTAGAAGGTTGAACCTTGCCACTCAATTTAGATGAAGTCATTGGTCTGCTACCACTCAACCCCCACCCACATAAGGAAATCAAAATTCATTTATCTTTATTTTTGTTGACTTGTATTATCAACTAGCAAAGCTTGATAAACTTGATGTCGTACCATTTTATGGAAGCTAGCATTTGATAAATTTGTTGACGGTTATGCTGAGTTGTTTGTGTCCTTTATAATGCATGATATTGATCAAATGGGATTTGAATTTGAGTACACAAATGTGCATAGTAAAGTCTAGTGATAGTTTTTAGGCCTTCATCTGGTAAGGGTGGGTAGCTATGAACAAAAGTTAATCATTGTTTTATTTTCCTTTAATTATATGTATAAAACTGAAGGAATCACCATCCTTGGTTTAGCATAGACTACGCATTGGCCTTGAGCTTGTCTCTGTCTAATAATGAGTTTGAGCTTATTGTTCTCAAGTTGACATCTTTAGTCTTCGTAATTAGGTCAGATATCGAGGATTAGTGAAAGAGAAGCTTAGGACACCATCTTATACATATATACATATACTGTGAGTGTACATTATCATGTTGTCTTTAGAGTGACTATCCTCATTTGTTGAAGAAGAAAAGCATTAATGTGGCTGAATAGCAATACATTCAAGTGGCAATCACACAAGGGACAGTCACTGTGAGATGTCCTCATTTGTGACTGTCCTTACAGTGAGTGTACATTATCATGTTGTCTTTAGAGTGACTATCCTCATTTGTTGAAGAAGAAAAGCATTAATTTGGCTGAATAGCAATACATTCAAGTGGCAATCACACAAGGGACAGTCACTGTGAGATGTCCTCATTTGTGACTGTCCTTACAGTGAGTGTACATTATCATGTTGTCTTTAGAGTGACTGTCCTCATTTGTTGAAGGAAAAAAGCATTAATGAGGCTGAATAGCAATACATTCAAGTGGCAATCACACAAGGGATAGTCACTATGAGATGTCCTCATTTGTGACTGTCCTTACAGTGAGTGTACATTATCATGTTGTCTTTAGAGTGACTGTCCTCATTTGTTGAAGGAAAAAAGCATTAATGTGGTTCATTAGCAATGTATTAAATAATTTTTTTAAAAAAATTCTACCCAGGACCGTCGCAATTGCGACGGCCCTCCCAAGAGATGCGACGGCGGCGCCGTATTGGCGATGCCCAAGCCCATCGCAATTCCGACGGTCCTCCCAAGACATGCGACGATGGTGCCGTATTGGCGACGCCCAGGCCCGTCGCAATTGCTTTGGAGGACCGTCGCAATTGTGACGCCTTGCCGTCGCAATGCGACAGAGGCGCTGAATGGGTGAAGCAGTGACATTGTGATGGCAGGGCATCGCAATTGCGATGGAAACCCATAGACATCGTGATTTGCAACTAAAAAACTATGACGTCTATCACTGTCACTATAGCGACACATAGCCGTCGCAATGGCGACACATAGCTGTCACAAAATGGCCCCAAATTTATTAGTGTAGAGACATATTTG
Source organism: Chamaecyparis obtusa (assembly GCA_027943335.1). Lineage (NCBI taxonomy): Eukaryota > Viridiplantae > Streptophyta > Pinopsida > Cupressales > Cupressaceae > Chamaecyparis > Chamaecyparis obtusa. The sequence goes on along the minus strand of BSBK01002633.1, from coordinate 1,163,712 downwards.
TTTCGATAAACATATATTGAGTTATTCCAATTCAATAATCCAAGGGGGCCAACTTGGTGAGTGAACATTACTATTTCTTTATATAACTTTAGCTATTATTTAGCACTTAGTTGTTCTTGCAGCCACTAGGTAGCAGAACCTGTGGTTGTTCCTACAACAAGGAAAACATAGTAGGGTCCTATTTGATTTATGGATTTTATTGAGTAGAGTAAACTATTTGAAGCTTTCTTATTCTTGTAGAGACAAGTTACTTTCAAGTATTTGTTTTCAATCCAATGTTTCCTTTCATTAGAATAGTGATGGCAATTCCTGTAACTTAGTGCATATACTTTGTCGCACTATTTCGAGTTCATGCCTTTGGGTTGATAGATAAATGAGCCTATTGAATCAACTGATAACTGCTTTATAGATGTCCAATGTATAAGTAATGGGTAAACTATCCTAGTTACCAATTAGATTAATTTGGCAAGTATTTTGGCTGTCGTTGTCGGGGATGGTGTCAATCTGAGTTACTATTAAAAGTCATCTTCTAGCTTTCCTAGAATAGTATTCAAAACCTTCTTAGCACGACCTTCATTTTTGGAAAAAGATCTTTTTAACCTCTTCATATCTCTGTATGAGTTACAGAAGAAGATCTAGAGATGCCTTAGGTAGGTTTATCTGAGCAAGCAATATCGATAATCAAGGAGAACCTTATTATGCCCCATAATATGAGGAAGATAAACCCTATGTTGATGTCCCATAATCTAAGGAAGATAACCCTTATGTCGTTGCCCCACAAGACTTGCCTACAACTTCTTCATCATCCTTGAAGGATGACCCGTTTTGATTCCATATGTTTGGTGAGTCATTGAACCTTGATCTCTATGTTGAGATATTAGCTAACTTGCATTTAGGCCAACATTATTTCAACCAGGAACAAGAAAATCATGATAGAGCTCTAGTACCATATAGATGTCCTCTTAATAGAGAACTACCAATGGAAAACCCACCACCCACCTTTCCTTTTCCAATTTCTGACTAGCATGACAACAACCTTAAGAACATTCCACCTTCATCTCTTCCAAAGTTGTATGGCTTGATTACAGAGGCCCTAGACACATTCCTATTTGAGTTTTATATCCTCTATAGAAGCTATGATTGTTACAAGTAGTGGTTGTTGTTGTTAGGAATGGGAACACTAAGAGGGGGGGGGGGGGGTGAATCAGTGTTCTATATATTATTACTTTTTCTGATATCTTGAATCTTAACTTAATTGCTTAAGTACTGAACTGAATATCAATGTAAGTAAGATAAACAACCATAACTCATAACACCAAATATGATTGGGGAAACCCAAATAGGTAAAAAACCCAGTGGGAATTGACACCCACTAAGAACTGAACTAGAATTTTATGATCCCTGTTGAAGATCTTACAACATTGTTAGGAGTTGATCTTTACAATGTATTTAGTACAATGACCTGGTCAAGGGTCAGACCTTGTTAGGAGTCTTTTAAAATTAACCCTGTTAGGGGTGAGGACGCACTGTCTAAGAGCTCACTACTCAAAGGAGTGAAGGCTGCAACATTCTGGATAATAGATACACACTATATCTGTAAATGGTGAACTGCTGTTGTGACACTGCTTGTCTGATCAGTTCCTTTGGTGCATTGATGCTTTAATCTCTTGTAAAGCTCTAGAACATTCCAACTTCTCTTCACATACTTCTGCTCTACTACTATCAACTCTATATTCCATGACATGCTCAAATACAAAGGCGCATGTCTTATTTATATGCTCAAACAAAACTATTCACTTAGTTGGCCTTCAACCTATTACATACAATGCTTACAAATGAATTGGCTCAAGCGTTTTTACATATAATGATATTAACATGTCTATAACTTAAATACAATAGGAAAATAGCCTTTACAAAAGAATATTATACACGCTAATCAAAATACCAACAGTCAGCTCCATGCTTTGTTCTGTTCTGTTGCTCACTATCTGTGTCACTTCATCTAGCTGTAACTTCTTCATACTAACTCATATGATCATGCACTCTTAGACTTAACATGATTACATACTCAGAAGCTTATCTTCAAGGGCACATGCCATAACTTGGTCATACGCACATGCACTGATGCTTTATTCATCTAGCACTCTGCTGACTGTCCAGTCTTCCATACTTAAACCAAATTCTAATCTTATAAGTAAGTGTGTTGACTCAAAAACTCCATATGACTTTGTTGCCATAATGACAAAACTTAATTATAGTCATATAAAATAGTATAGTCAACTTTCCAACAATCTCCCCCTTTGTCATTAATGGCAACAATGAAATATGGTGAAGTTACTAACTGTATCTTACAAAAACTTTCTAACATATACTCTATCTTATATCTCCCTTATACTAGATACTTTACTCCCTTTTTACACCATATATACTAGTCCATATTCTCCCTTAATATATACTCTACTCCCACTTTTATGTTAATGATAAAGGTGCTAAAAAATGTATCTACAAGTACTTACAAAGTGAGTACATCGGATATGCAATCTTCAAGTTCTGGATCTCTTGCTGCCAAAATGCTTTCAGTGCATTTACGGTCTGAAGATGGGTGCACAAAGCATAAGTCAACTTCTCCATCTTCTCCAAATTAGTACATGGGCCTTGGTCATATGTCACAATAGTGGCATCTATCTCCTTGATGTTTTGATTTAGCACATCCAATGAGGGCACAAGAGCATTTCTTAGCTGAGTTTGCCTTGCCCTTATCTTAGCCATTTCTTTTTTTGTTTGCTCTATCTTATCCACTTGTCCTTGGTAGACATTGTTACAAATATTTACATCTATGGAGGGATCTTCCATTGATTTCCTTACTACATCTATCATAGCTTATGCTTCCTAAATTTTCTTGTAGAGGTCTGTAGTTAGTTTCTCTTGGTTCATACAATATGTTATTATCTTTCTTCCCTTAGCTGCAATCTCCTTTAACATAGCTTGACCAACCTTTAAAGAGATAAGGTCAAGTGTGAAGTTACCTATCAATTCACTTAGCCTCTTCTTAAGATATTTTTCTTCTATAACCTTGGATGCAAATTCTTCTAGGCTAGAGAAGTTTATTTTGAAACTTGATAGGATGGAGCTGGCATCCTCCACTGAGTGTACATTGGACACTTTCTTGTTCTCAGGCAGTAAGCTATTCAGGATGTTGACTAATTCAACAAATAATGGATTCCTCATAACCTGTTTCTATTTTTCCTTTTCCATTGCTAGCACACTGATCTTTATCAGGTCTTCTTCTCTCCATGAGTCTAAACTTGTTGTGTCAGGGGTCAAACTTGACAACAATGACAATGATGGTTTGAGAGTGAGAGGTGTGCTTTCTATAACTTCAATCTTAACCTTTACTTGCATTCCAACTGTGGGCTCTTCTTCAGGTTCATCTACTTTTTCTTCTTCTTCTTTCTCCTCCTCCTCCTCCTCTTCTTCTTCTTCTTCTTCTTCTTCTTCTTCTTCTTGTCCAGTTAGACCCTCAATCTGAACTTCCTCTTGCAGCTTAGGTGAATTGTCACCACATAGAATTTCATCCTCTTCTGTACTTACAAAGGCTTCCTCAAACTTATCCAAGTCCTTATATGAGGCCACCATTAATATCTCCACATTATCAATCATAATTGTATCATCTTTTGTTCCAGTCATGGGTGCAGACTCCATTGCATCAGTAGACACTATCACTGTGGGCGCTAAATCCTATGAACCTATTATAGGTGCATTAAGGACCTCTGATGCTTTTTCTTTCTTAATGGGAACTTGGGTTGTAGGTGCTAATGATGGATGCATGCGTTGTTCTAAAAATACCTTCTCAAAGGCATTTTTAGTTTCCTTGGCAATGAATTCATATTCCTTATTCATGATCTGCAAAGTTCTCATCTTGGTTCTAAGGTGTGGCTTTACCAAAGTCATTAACAAATATTTTTCTTCAACTGAACATACTGGCAGGTTGTCATCTAGTGTCTTCTCTCTTATTATGAAATCTTCTTCAACAACTTATCTTTTCATTGTATCCATAATGTCCCAAACTTGATCTGGAATGGTTGTCTTGAGTTCCAGAACAATCTTCTTAAACTTGATCATATACTTGATTAGCATATCATGGATCTTAGATTTGTCTATCTCATGATATCTATCATAAAAATTAGTTATCTAAGCAATTTTGCCTTCATCTACTACTCTTGTTCTCACTACTTGTAGACTTGGTAGGAATACTACCTCGGGAAGTGGTTGAATGATTTTGCCTCAACTTCTTGTGGCTCTTGCTGATGGATGGCTTGTGACTATCTACTTCTTCCTTTTGGTTATCTTGCTTGTCTCAGGAGATGGAGTGGACTCCAAATCAATAGTCCAAGTGGGCACTAAAGTACTATCAATAGTCTTCTCCTTAGGATCATCTATTTTTTCTATTTTTACTTTCTTTTCCTTAGGGGCATCACTCTTCTTAGTTTTCACTTCTAAAGAGGTTGCGCTCTCAAGTTTCATTGCAATCTTGGCTTCCCTTGCCTTGTCTAGGTTAGCTTGAGTGACACCATGAATTTTAAGTATCTCAGAGGTGATCTTAAAGGCTTTCCTCTTGGTCACAACACTGTTCAAGACTGCATCTACGTGTCTAGTCTTTTCCTCATAAGTACCCCATCTTGGTTCATTGGGATCCTTGGCGCTGATAGGAGGACTTGTGCATATGCTTCTAGGATATGTTCCTCCACTTCATAACCAAGTGGATGAATCCACTTAGTTCTTGGCTCTACAGCTTCCATGCAAGTGATATCTGTCTCAACCATAAAGCAATTGTTGTCCTTGTATTTTTCAACAATACTCTCTGGTATCCTATATCTTCTTTGCATTTTTATTCAGAATGTCTTAATCTCCAATTCCATGCAGTCCTTCAAAGTGCTTTCAGATGATGCCTTGAGTGAAATTTGAGGCATTGTGGGTAGACTCTTGTCAAGGTATAAATCTGATACTTTACCAACTATATGGAAGTACATATAGATGATAAGTGACCCAAATCTGAATATTTTACTTTTATCATGCTTGATTTCCCTTAGGTTTTCTATCAACTATGCACGTAAGATCTCACACAAGTTGAATTCTCCATTTTCTTTTACAATCCTTATTGCTGCTAAAATAGTGGCTGTGGATACACTATTCACCCTATTTGCATGTTGAAACCTATATCCAAGTATCATTGCCATCAACTTGATATCTTTTTCTTCAATTGGTTCAATTGTCATGCCACGCTTGTCACTACAAGACTTACAAGCTTATTCTACCAGTTTCCTTACATCCTTGCCACTAGGAAGAATGACACCTATCTTAGGTAAACCTGTCATCTCATGAATGAGATCAGTAGTGATTCTAATAAGAACTTTTCCAATCTAGAATAGGTCATCATATATTCTGCTTAACAAAATCTTGATCCATTCAAATTCATATAACTCATAGGCTGTCGCATACTCAACAATAGGGTTGTTCTCTAAGTGTGCAAATTCATTAGTGAATGTTTTATCTAGATTCATCATGGTTTCTAAGTGCAACCTGATTCTATCCAAACCAAATGGCTCCTTCTTATAGTAAATATATGTGTGCATGTCCTCTACATGCATTACTCCCATTAGGGTCTTAGAAAATGCTCCTTCTAGGTCATCTAGGACTAACTTGAAAGGATGCTTTTTAAAGACATATCTCTTGATCCTCTCAGCAACATCGAAAACAACTGGAGTAGCCATAACTTACTTGTTTAATCACTTCAAATGAGTTTCCAAGGGTTTCTGAATCATTGTGTTAGAACTAGGGCTTCGCAATAAACTTTCAATCCTTCATTGATAGAATCAACTGCAATCTTCCAAAACAAACTGCTTTTGATCTCCTGTGCTCTCCAATGCTCAATCTCGAATGCAAGCGTGTGAATAAGGATCTTAGGTGACTTTAAAAACAACTTTCCGCCATTAAGGTTTGCTACATAGACATAGAATGCAATAGATAATTTCAATCTCCATCTCTGCTATTAATCAGGAGGTGCACTCTTACATACTGCATCACATAGTAACAAAATTGCTATAACCAAAGGCACATACTCTGATGGTGAGTATACCAGCCGTGCAGGGGTCTAGAGCTAATCTAGCTCCCCCTATGACCATGAAGGTCATTTTACCATAAATAGGAGGTGCGTCCATTGCAGATGCATCCTCAACTATTTCACCAACATTATCTCTCTTTTCTTCCTTCCAAATCATGCTTGCATCTTCTATGGCTTTCACAAACTTGACTTCTCCTGCTTCATCCAATATTGATCCTTTTGACTTTTTAGGGATTTCCTATCTTTGCACTTTTGATCTATAGAACCTTGAGATGTGTCTAGCCTTTTTACAAGAGTGACAAATGATTTGAGGCCTTATATTCCTTGGCACATTTATGTGAGTTACCAATTTGCACTGTCCAGTTGTATGACCATTATACTTACATATCTGACATGTAATGTTCTTAGGACTTCTAGAATTTTGCTGAGGATGATTTCTCTGACTTTTTTTATTCTAATTTCTTTGATTTTATCTACAATTTGTAGCTCTATGACCAAAATTATTGCATGAATAACAGTGACCATTGAAAGGTCTTACCTCTTTACAATCTCTTGCTATATGTCCATGCTTGTTACAGGCATAACAAATTTTGTTTACTGGCTTGCACTCATCTTTAGATGGTTTAGCTTTAGTATGATCTTCAGTCTTCTTAGCTTCTCTAGGTTCTTCAAGAGATTTTATTCTATCTCGCATAGCATCAATCTGAACTTGGGCTTCATTGAGTCCAATACCAGTGGTATCTCCCTTTAGCTTCCAAGCATACAACTATGACTCTATTAGATCCTTGCTTGTGTGCAACTTGTCAATATGATTCTTTGCTTTAGTTAATTTAGATTCCATCTACTTCTTAATGTTCTCTAATTCCAAGATTTTCATGTTTGCTTGCCTAAGTTCTTCATTTACTTGCTTGTTTTCTTTGACCTGTTCTTCATAAGCTTCCTGATTGTTACATAACTTTTCATCTAACTCTTCAATCTGATCCTTCAGAGATGTGTTTTCTTCATTCATCTTTTTGATCATTATCCCTAAGTCACTTTTAGAACAATCTTTCAAATCCTTTTTCAATTTCTTGACGAATTCTTGAGAACCACTAACCTTTAGTTTCAGTTCTTCAATTTCTTTCTCAGATCTGACAAGGTTTTTCAAGAGCTGCTTCAAGATTCTTCTTTAGATGTTTCATTTCTTTAGAACCCATGATCTCCTCAAGTGGTTAAAATTGTCTTCAGAGGACCAGAGCTCTGATACCAATTGTTAGGAATGGGAACACTGAGAGGGGGGGGGGGGTGAATCAGTGTTCTATATAGTATTACTTTTTCTGATATCTTGAATCTTAACTTAATTGCTTAAGTATTGAACTGAATATCAATGCAAGTAAGATAAACAACCACAACACATAATACAAAATATGATTATAGGGAAACCAAAATAGGTAAAAACCCCGGTGGGAATTGACACCCACTAAGAACTACACTAGTGTTTTATGATCCCTGTTAGAAGATCTTACAACCCTGTTAGGAGTTGACCTTTACAATGTATTGGGTACAGTGACCTGGTCAAGGGTCAGACCCTGTTAGGAGTCTTTTACAATTAATCTTGTTAGGGGTGAGGACACACTTTCTGAGAGCTCACTACTCAAAGGAGTGAAGGGAGGAACCTTTTGGATAACATATACACTCTATATCTGTAAATGGTGAACTGTTGTTGTGACACTGCTTGTCTGATCAGTTCCTTTGGTGTACTAATGCTTTAATCTCTTATAAAGATCTACAACATTCTAACTACTCTTCACATACTTCTTCTCTGCTACTATCAAATCTATATTCCATGCCATGCTCAAATACAAAGGCGTATGTCTTATTTATATGTGCAAACAAAACTATTCACTTAGTCGGCCTTCAACATATTACATACAACACTTGCAAATGAATTGGCTCAAGCATGTTTACATAAAATGATATTAACATGTCTATAACCTAAATACAATAGGCACATAGCCTTTATAAAAGAATATTATACATGCTAATCGAAATACCAACTATCGGCTCCATGCTCTATTCTGTTCTACCGCTCATTGTCTGTGTCACTTCATCTAGCTGTAACTTCTTCATACTAACTCATATGATCATGTGCTCTTAGACTTAGCATGATTGCATACTCAAAATCTTATCTTCAAGGGAGCATGCCATAACTTGGTCATACGCATGTGCGCTGATGCTATGTTCATCTAGTGCTCTGCTGACTGTCCAGTCTTCCATACTTAACCGAATTATGATCTTATGAGTAAGTGTGATGACTCCAAAACTCCATATGACTTTGTTTCCATAATGAAAACACTTAATTATAGTCATATACAATAGTATAGTCAACTTGCCAATAGTTTTTGCACCAAAAGATCAACTTGTTAATGCCCGATACAACCACTAGTCTTATAGAAGACATAGGAGGTGGTTAAGCCATGTCACGAATTCTGAGGGGAGCGCTGACCATTTTTCCAACAATCTCCCCCTCAGTGTTACCCAAAGGAATTCAAACCTATGACCAAGCTCTGATACCACTTGTTACAAGTAGTGGTTGTCATTGTACCAAAATATCGACCTGTTAATGCCTGATACAACCACTAGACTTATAGAAGACATAGGAGGTGGTTAAGCCATGTCACAAATCTTGAGGGAAGTGCTGACCATTTTGCCAACAATGATTATACCATAGATGCTCACATGATCAAGCTATTTCCAGCTACTCTTAAGGACTCATCACTTAGATGGTTTATGGTAGTGGGAGGTGATGTTGTCCACTTTTGGAATGAGATGAAGACAACTTTCTTGAGAAAGTACAAGGAATACTGTCATAGAAATAATTTAAGGGGTGATGATATTTTTAAGATGACACAAAAGGAAGAAGAGAACCTAGAGGATTATATTTCTTGGTTCCTATTTAGCTTGCAAAATAATACACAACCTGAACTCAATGAGGAATCCTTGAAGTTGTTGTTCCTAAGAGGAATTCATGAAGGAAGTGTTGAGGCACTTGATCTCATGGTTGGAGGAGATATTACACAAAAAGACTAGGATGATATAAAGAAGACATGTTTAAATTATTAAAGAGTTGTTGTGAAGAAGAGAAGAGGATACATACCTAATACTAGTAAAGCTACCAAATCTGGAGTATCTAAGACATAGATAACACATTTTCTATCTGATTTAAAACATGATATTATCAGCAAATTGGAAAATTAGTTAGATACCATGTAAGCAAAGAAGAAACATGAGGATGTTGAAGCTATGCTGGAAAAATTATGCTTATTTTGTAGATAGAAGAAGAAGGAGTGCAAGTGCAAACAAGTGGAAAATATGGAAACTTGCCAAATGCCAATCAAGTATACTCCTATACAAGGGGACGATGACCATATTTACTTCATTTCTCAATGAAGACCATGGGTACAAAGACAAGGTATGCTTCAAGATCCATTAAATTTTTATAGTCCTTATTATTCTGGTAATCAATGGAAACCTCAGTATAATCTCAATGTCCAAAAATAGTCTTAGAACAATTATCCATCCCAATGGTCTTATCAATAGAACTGGCAACAACCCCCTCCTAACCAATGGAAACAACCTAAAAAATGGCAGAATCAAAACCAATGGTAGCAACCCCAAAACCAATGGCAACCCCTACCAGGTAACTGGCAATAGTCACCTCAATGGAGGGGTGGTCATAAATGGCCTAACCAACATTTTATAGCCCTACAACAATCCCAATAGCTAGCCTTGATGTCTCCAACCCAACCTCTTGCAACAACTACTGATCCTCCCAAGAAGACCTAGCTACCTACACAATCTACGCTTAATCCTAATAAAAAGAAACCTCAGTAGCAGGTCTATTCCTCTGACATGAACCAATAACCCACTTATGTCATTAATGTTCATAACATACATCTCAGGTCAGGGTCTACTTTTCCTACCCCCACCAGTCCTATCATATTTGAGGTCATTAGTGGAGAAGCTCTGATTGATGAAGCATGAGTTGCAGCTCCTCATGCTTCTACTCCACAAACTCTTGCTGCAAAGGCACCACCATTTCCTCAAAGGCTAAATAAAAATATTTCTCCACCCCAAAATGAATATGCTACTGAACTGCTAAACTAATTAAAGCAAATGAGTGTTAAGATTCCTTTATTGGATGCTATAAAAAAAGTACCAATTTATACTAAAGCCATTAGATATGCATGTATTAAAAGGCATGGAAAGAAATTAAAAGACCCTAAGATTGTGCATGTGTTAGGGAAGCTTTATGACCTCATGCTTGAAAAACTGTCCATTCCAAAATATTCTGACCTTGGAAGTCTTGTTGTCACAATCTTATCAATGGGGTACAAGTAAAGAATGCTCTAGTAGACCTTGGGGCAGCCATAAATGCCATGACTAAAGAAATAATGCTACAATTAAATATTGATATTTTAAGAGAAACCCCCACCATACTGCAGTTCGTAGATAGTTCAATAGTCAAACCAGATGGGATGGTTGAAGATGTGGTCGTAACCTTAGACTCATGGGAATACCCAACTGACTTTGTGATTATCTCACCAAAAGCCACCCTAGGAGGATATCCTATTATATTAGGCAGACCATGGCTAGCCACAATAAATGCATGTATAACATGTCACTCAAGGAAAATGATAATATCTGATGGTTTATCCACCAAAAGGCTAGCATTGTATTCCCCTACTCAGCCCCAGTTAGGTGAGGATGGATCTCTATGGCCGGATGTCAGTGATAATGAAGAAGAAATAAATTTAGTAAGCCACCTTATGATGATTGATATGGATCCTTTTATAGCTACTCAAGAAGAATATGATGTCTTGATTGCCATTCTTTCCAATGATTACAAACTAAATTCCCAAATTTGTAATGATGACCAATGTCTCTTACAAATCATTTTACCACCTCAATCATCATCCAAATTTTCCATAGACACAACTTATTTACATACATTAATGCTAAATGAGATTTGGTCAACCAATTTTCTTGAAGTAGCCATGATGGAAAAAATTGAGAAAGTAGAGATTACTTATAGAAAAGAGCTAAACATCAATAAGAACCTCACTAGATCCCAACAAGATAGTCTGCTTACTTTGCTAAGGAAAAACCAACAAGCATTTCCATAGGACTATGATGATATGAAAGGACTAGACCCCAAGCTTTGTACTCATAAAAAAAATAAAAGTCTAGATTATAAACTTGTTTGGAAATCTCAAAGAAGGATTAACCCTATCCATAGGGATATTGTCAAAACAAAGATGCAAAAGCTCTTGAACGTTGGCTTTATTTATCCTATTCCTGATAGTCAATGGGTGTCACCCTTAGTCATAGTGCCTAAAAAAGGAGGAAAATGGAGGTTATTTTTAGACTATAGAGAACTCAACAATGCAACCAAGAAAGATCACTTTCTATTGCCCTTCATTGATCAAGTCTTGGATAACCTGGATTGGAATAAGTAATTTTCCTTCTTGGATGGATTTAGTGGATACAACCAAATAAGGATAGCACTAGAGGATAAGGATAAAACTACTTTCACATGTCCATGGGGAACATTTGCCTATTCAATAATTCCATTTGGGCTCTCTAATGCACCAACCATATTCCAAAGGGTTGTAATCAATATCTTTTCAAATATCTGCATAGATTGCATGGAAATCTATATGGATGATTTTATAGCTTATGGTACCATCTTTGAGGAAGCCCAGTGCAATTTGGAAAAAGTATTGAAAAGATGTCAAGAATATAAGTCATCTTTAAATAGTGAGAAGTGTTATATGATGATGATAGAAGGTGTAGTGTTAGGACATTACATTTCATCACTATGAATCCAAGTTAATCCATCTAAGGTAGAAGTGATCACTAGTCTACCTACCCCAGAAAAGTAGAAGGATGTCAAAAGTTTCCTAGGGAATGCAAGGTATTACAAAAGGTTTATTAAGGACTTTAGTTAGATAGAAACTCCATTATATACTCTCCTTGAGAAGGAAGAAGAGTTCACTTGGACCTCTGAATGTGATAGATCTTTCCAACAATTGAAATAAGTCTTAACAAAAGCACCAGTATTGAGAGGTCCCAATTGGTCACTACCATTACACATACATACTAATGCATCTGACTATGTTGTTGGAGCAGTGCTTGGAAAAAATGAAGAAACAATTGAGCATGCAATCTATAACATCAACAAGAACCTACAAGGTGCTAAACTTAATTACACTATAATAGAAAAAGAATTGTTGGCAATTATCTATGCATTAAATAAATTTAGGCACTACATATCCAGGTATGAGATTGTTTCTCACAAAGATTATGCCACCATTAAGTACCTAATGAACAAACCCTCTATCAGAAGAAGGTTAGCCAGATGGTTACTACTTATGCAAGAATTTGATATCCAAATTGTGGATAAGCCAAGAAAAAAAAATGTAGTGTCAGATTTTTTGTCTAGATTACAAGTTCCAAATGATCCTGTAGCCATTGATGATAGTTTTCCAAATGAGAATCTCTTATCTATTTCAACCCATAACCCTTGGTGTGCTAATATTGCCAATTATTTAGCTACATGAATGACTTTGGTCCACTTCTCTCCAAAAGACAAAAGACTGCTAACTGAAAAGAATTTTAACTTCTCTTGGATAACAGGTTGTATGTTTTATACAAGACCTATTCAAGTAATGAGAAGGTTTTTTAGGGAATATGAGACATATGATGTATTGCATGCCTATCATGATGAACTATGTGGTCACCATTTTGCATCCAAAAGAACAATACTTAAAATCCTCAGCATGAGGTACTATTGGCCCACATTACACAAAGATGCTGCAAGGTATACTAAGAAATATGATCACTATCAATGTATGGGTCAGCCAACCAAATCAGTTAAAATTTTATTGTATCCTTAGGTTCTTGTCACCCCTTTTAACAAATGGGGACTTGATTTTGTGGGACCCATTAAACCTACATCCAATGGAATGTCCTACATATTGGTATGTATGGATTATGTCACTAAATGGGTTGAGGCTCGACCTATGAAACATGAAAGAGACAATAAAGTAGTTGAATTCCTCTAATCTTTACTAGGTTTTGTGTACCTCGATAAATAGTAATAGATTAGGAAGCTCAATTTACTTCTACCTTGATCAATGCATTAGTCAAAGAGTATACCATTTGGCATGGAAAGTTCTCACCCTATAATCTGCGAGCCAACGAGAAGTCAGAGATAAGTAACATAAAAATTGAGTCAATACTCACAAAGATAGTAGCAATTCATAACAAGTATTGGGCATTCAAGATTCTTGAATGCATTTGGGCATATCAAACAAAATGGAGAACAACCACAAAGTTCACACCATTTGAGTTGGTCTATGGAAAATATGTTGTAATGCCTATTGAGTTTAAGCATAAAATCCTATGTATTGCACTTGAATTAAACATAAATCTAAACCAGGCCCAAAGGAATCAAATACTAGAGCTAAATGGATTAGATGAGTACCAAAAATTTGTTGTGCATAACATTGAAATAATTCAAAACCAGCACAAAAAGTGGCATGAAAAATTCATTAAAGACAAAATTTTTGAGGTAGGTTATTGGGCACTGCTTTATGACTCATGTTACCACAATACACCAAGGAAATTTCAAACAAGGTGGCTTGATCCGTATGAGGTACTCGTCATCTTCAACAAAGGAGTTGTGCATCCATCAATCATTAATCATGTTCAATTCATGTTACTTGTCAATGGTCATAGGCTAAAGTTGTATCAAAAACCGTAGGGTTGGGAGGAGTTCCTGCATCAATTCCAACCAGTTGAGTCACACACGTCTCCTATAGCCAAAGTCATAGGACCACGTGTTCAAATCGCATCAATTTTTTGATTGATTTCCCAATCACTCATAATAAAAAATCTTTCATGTTATGTGAGAGACCTTTTATTCATCATACTCAACCATTGCACCTTCTCTCTCTCCACCCATTTTGTGCCACCAATCATCAAATCATCACATGTATCTACAAAAGCCATATCATTTAATGATTTATTCAATCATGTATGGTAAGTAGTACTCCTCCAATTTATTGCATGTGTTATTTCTTAATTCACTTTGATATTAAAAATCTATGTATTTAATTCATTCATTCTGAGGTGGCACTTTGCACAATAGTGAGACCTATTATTTCATTAAGTCAGGGGGAGACAGTCTAGTTAGCCCAATTTAAATTTATGCATGTGTGTGTGTCATAATGAGAATGTCATAGTAAGATTTTAAGTACTCATCATATTACATGCAATAAATTCAACATACTGTGATATGATATGAATAGCCTTACAAATCCATGACACACCATAATTAATAGAGTACTTGTTGTTTCATTAATTGTCATTTCTATACCTTGATAAGACCAAGACAAATAAGCCTTTGCAAATATTGTCTAAAATGAAGCTAGTTTTTCTTTGTCTAGCAACTGTTTGTGTCTGTTTACTATTTAAGTGAATTTTTGAGAGTGATTGGTAATCATTTCTATCATGAGGGATGATATAGTCTTCCATGAAACAACTGTACATGATGTAATTCTGGCTGATCAAGAATGCAGACCAAAATTTGAAGCAAGGGGATGGTTATATTATTTTCAGAAGCTTAATGGGTATGATGAGGATACAACCTTCCAATTCTTCAATACACTACAAAATGGAGAAGATAATGTGAAGGGATTGAAGATAAAATGTAGTGAGAAGGTAATTAGGGAAGTTACAAGGTTACCACAGGAAGGTGAAACCTTTCTTGACTCTCATGACCCTCGAACAACTAGGGCCCAATTTACTTTGCACTCAGACCCTCCGCTGGATGTTGACAAAAAGCAGGGCACAAAAGAATGTTGTTGCCACACCCTTACATGTAATGTGTTATTTATATAAACTAGTATTTGACCTATGAGGGTTGGACTACTTTCATGCATTTGATACATTTCAAGTTGTTCAGCTATCTAAGACATGAAAATAGGTCTCTCAATCTTCATAACTTCATGTTCAATCTTCTTATCAAGCGAGTGGAGTAGGTTCAAAAAGGTACCTCAAATTCTGTATCTCATCATTGTTTGATTAAGTTGCTAGTAGAAAAGGATCTGAGGAAGAATTCTACAATTTCTTGGGATGATTTTGTTTCTTCAGAATAATTTATGCAAAAGGTAGTAGGGTCGAGTGGGGTAGGGTTAGGTAAAAGGGGAAGCACTGAAGGGGGAACTAAAAAGATAATTGAGAAACCCTTACCCTCTACTAGCTCTAAACACATAAGCCCTAGTAGTACCTCATTACATATGAAAAAGAGATTTGTGGGGCCTTCTAAAGCCTCATCTTCTAGGCAAAGCAAGGAGGAAGCACTACCTATTGAAGAACACCAAACTCCCTAGTCTACTATAAAAACTATGACTTCCACTCGGAGTGAGAAAGGAAACACTATTAAGAAAGAAGAAATTTCCCAAGAAGAACCTACTGAAAACATTCCTTCTCCTCTTAAAATAAAATCTACATAGGAACATGTTCCTATAGAATCTACAGGGAAAACCTCAAGGAAAAAGGCTAAAAGGGTACCTATTGTTAAAGTTAAAACAAAAAAAATTGTGAGGAGTGAATGGGTCAAGAAGAAACCTAGTATGGATGTTGATACTCAAGAAAGCCCAACCATCAATGTCGAGACCTATGAGCCCCTTGAGGGGAGCATGACCAAAATTGATGAAGGTGTTGAGGTTGAGGTAGGAGGAGATATTGAACAAAATAATCTAAAAGGTACCTCTAATGGGGAACAAAGTATAAAAGATATAGTTATGGATCAAGGGGAGGATTCTATGCTTGTAGAGGAAAATAATCTTTTTGATGAGAATCTTGAGATTAATATGGAAGTTGTACATAGAATGGTAGAACACATTTTTAATGAAGGTGGTTTAGATACTTTAGCGCAAGCTAACCAAGAGCTGGGTGAAGTAAACATAGAAAGGGCCATGGTAGTTTGGGCAAGATCACCAGCCCATGAACAAAAAAATGATGAGAAACCAACTAATGACATAGATAAATATTTATATATGTTAAAAATCAGGGACTTGTACCACCACCTAATCTATCCACCACTTTGACAATAACACTTAGTTTGTACTAGGATATGCTACTACAAAGAGTGCTATGACAAGAGGAAAAAAATAAACTTCAACACATAATTGATGAGCAATATAATGAAATAATTGAAAAGGAAGAAGAGGTAGAACTATTGAAGGAGAAGGTCACTCAAATAACCTTCATAATTCCTAAATTAATGAAATGTTGAGCTCCAACAAAGGTCTATACTCTCTACTTAAAGGAGCAATTCCTCAATCTTAAGTTGACTAGAATAGTGCGAGGTCTTAACCCTTCTCTGGAAACTCCGTATGAGTTTTATATTGCATTCCAAACCTCCCCCACAACTATTAAAAACTTTCTATGTGAGTTATACCTTCATAACTATGATATTCCTTGTGAGAGAGATTGGAATCCCCTAGCCTATGTGGGAGATATCCAAGTTAGAGATTTCATGTCCTAGATTAAGAATGAATTAAGTTGACAATATTAGGCAAGACCATACAACTATGAGGAGTTGGACACACCTTTATCAATCAGGGAAAAAGTAAAAGATGTAGAGAGGGTATATTATGACTGGTTGAAACTTAATTATTATGAGGCAAGGTTACAAATAGAAATTCTTAGGGAAGAAACCTAAAGAGATTATGAACAGATGGAAATAATTAAAAAGAAACAATCCTTGGGAGCCATAACTTAGAGGTGGATGAGCTTACCTACCAATTTAAAGAAAAGGGAATCACATTATCCACAAAACTACATTATGGAAACACGTAGAGATCCTTGGTGTGTGCTCTTAGAAAGAGATAGGTCAAGCCGTTGGATTCCTCTTAAGTTTAAACCACCACTTTTAATGTGGCCCCTATTCAGTGTGAATGAAAATGTCTAATCTCACAATATGTTGATAGAGGCAGCATGATGGGAGAAGCTAAAGGATACCAATGGATACTACTAGATCCTAGAAAAAGGAGGAGTATGGAAAAGTTTACCATCAGACTTCTGAGTGAATGCTAGAATCATCAATATTGCATTTTCTTAGGGACCAAAAATTAATTAAGTCAGGAGGGATGATGAGGCAATTTTATGTGTTATTATGTTCCATTCTTTCTTAGTTTGTTAGTCCAAAGGCTAGGTTGTTATATTTTCGTTGAACTCTTTTAAGTCAATGTTTGTATAAAGGAATTATAAGGTCCTAGTTTAAATATGAACAATCATGTCTTGATGTTAAGAATAAGGACCACTTAAGTAATATTGCCTTGGGTTAACGAATCACTTTTTATATTATTCATACTCTTATGGATGATTGAAATGTGAATGTGTTTATGCAACCAAAAAAACCCTTTCTTACAAGAATGAATTAGTGTGTGTATATATATATATGTTTTATTCAAATTAGGACTATGAGATAATCATATGTTATAAATTTGGCATGTGCTACTAACCATTGTTTGTAGGACTAAGTCATTCAGATATTGAAGAAGTTGACAACACAAAGGGACCTAGACTAGCTCAACAACTACCAAAAGGAGTGGTTTGTCGACTGCCATAAATATATTAGACTATCATTAAGTAAGTCAAGCATAGACCACTACACTTAGGAGGAAATCTAGTAAAGAAGAACCTATATTTCTATTGGATCATTTAATAAGTGAAGACTTGTTATGTTAGATGAGGAATTGTCTCAAACATGTTTTGTAAAGAGATAAAATTGTTGTAATCCATACTACTGAGATGGCTGATAGTTTAGGAGTTAGTTAAGGAAGTACCTTGTTATAAACAAGTTGCTTGTAGACTTCTTGAGAGTTAGATTAGTAATAATAATAGAAGTCTTTATTGTAGTTTTGGGCGATTCTAGATAATACAATTTCTATTCAATATGTACTTGGGTTTTAGTTATGAATAAAAAGAGATGTCTTTGTTTTGATAAGAATATATTGAGTTATTCCAATTCACTCATCCAAGGGGGGGCCACTTGGTGAGTGAACATTAATATTTATTTATATTTCATTAGTTGTTATTTAGTACTTAGTTGTTCCTACAACCACTAGGTAACAAAACCCGTGTTTGCTCCTATAGCAAGGCAAACAGAGTAGAGTCTTGTTTGATTTCTAGATTTTAATGAGTAGAGTAAACTATCTAAATCTTTTTGATTCCTATAGAGACAAGTTACTTTCCAATATTTGTTTTCAATGCAATGTTTCATTTCAATAGAATAGTGATGGTGATTATTGTAACTTAGTGCATATACATTGCCTCACCATTTCAAGTTCATGCTCGTGGGTTGATAGATAAATGAGCCTATTGAATCAATTGATAATTACTTTATGGATGTCCAATATGTAAGCAATGGGTGAACTATCCTAGTCACTAGTTAGATTAGTCTGGTAAGCACGAACCCTGGGATTTCGATTTGGGAAATAGTTGAAGAGAAGGATCACCAACTATTTGTGATAGGAATGATTTGTTGATATGAGCAAAAGAGAAGAAGAAAGAGATTCCATCAACATGTTTATTGTTCACCTTCAGGGTTATCAAAACAAGTACAATGTCTTTCTAAATTTTCATGCTCTTAGTAATCTCAGTTTCTAGATTTGTTTTTTTCCTAACAATTAACCAATGATCTTTAGCTGGTGGATTACAAAGAAGAAATAGAAAAAAAATGCATTTCAAATACCCGTTGATCCTAATAGTTTGCATGCAAGTTGGGGAGGGCTGAAAACACAACAAAAATTGCTTTCATTTATTTTATTTGCTTTATATATGTGCTTCTTAGCTTAGGAACACTTCAGTTTGGGTTATTAAAATGAACATATGTCTGTCACATATTTAACTTGGGACTTAAAGAACATTAACCCAATTATCTTAAGTTCTTGGCATGCTCATGCATTTGTAGGGTGGTCCCACTATTAACATACACTATCCTCTCCCACTAACTCTCATGGTTGTTGGTGCAAGAGAAAAACATTAAGAACACTCATTTTTATTTTCTAGAGGATCTACCTCTTGAGTTCTTTAGCATAGCTAGTGAGATGGGATAGATCCAAGCAATAACAATTTATGTCCAAGCTTCTCTCAGATGCTATATAAAATGAGTTGGACTAAAACATTCCACTATGACGACTAATCGCCTACCTATGTTGACTTCTCCAATAGCCTAATTTCTTTAGGAAGAAAGCCTTTGTCGTAAAGGAGAGAGATCATATATAGACACTTGAATGAGAGCCCTTACTATGAACCAATGTTTTTGATGCAGGTGCATCCAAAAATTAGAAATATTTTGAGGATTCTGGATTATAAATGGTTAAATTATATTGTAATATGGCTTAATAAGCCATTTCATGTCTTATTAATGAAATTGGGGGTTTCAAAGGTTAAAATGTAGTAGTCTAAGTATTCATAGTTTTAATAAATAAAGGGTTTGTAAAATCATGAAGTTGACAACTTTGTTGTCAACTCCATGATTCTTTACTAGTTTAGTTAGTATCCCATCCAATTGCTATTTTGTGTCGGTTATAATAGTGGAAGTTAGCAATTAGTTGTGTGAATTGGTTGTGGGAAGTTATCGGTTATCGGATTCTTGGGGGGTTTCTTTTTCTTTATTTTGTAACCCAATGAAGAATTGAAGGGGGTAGAGTCAGATAGAATAGGGTGAAGAGAAGAGTAGAATATGATAGCATATGGAGAATCAGTGAAGGAAAAAAATAAAAATGCAATGGGAATAGAGCAATAAAAAGAATATAATTTACTAGAAAGATCTTTCAGTTCTTCAACCTCTCATTTGCGATTTCACTGTTCTTGAAGTTGCTATATTTGAATTCTTTAATATTTATAGTTTAATTTCAAAGAGCGATTTAGATTTTGATACAAATCAGTTTTGGAGTTTATATTTTAATCAAGTATGATTTAATTCCTGGCATCAGATCTTTAAGGGAGAAGATTAATGTTTTATATGAACCAAATTTTATGACAGTGATAATAAAGAGCCTTTTCAGTTATTCATGTTGTACTCTTAATATATGTATTGCTTGCTATCTGTGGTGATCGGTTTTGTCTGTCAATGAAACTGAGTAGTTGACTCTTCAATGTGCTTAAGTTTATAACGGTTTTCTTTTTGAAGAACAGTTACATCAATTTCATGCTGGTGTCAATCTTGATATTGGCATTTTTAAAGTTTTTGGACTATTAATGCCAGGTGTAGCCAAGAGTAAAGTTATCAAACTATAATGCCGTGTGTATTAATGTGTTTGCGGTGATTGCTGAGTAGTCTCTTAAATGTCAGAATAGTTTTGGATTACTCTTACTCCATTATAGATTCACAATAAGGATCGTGACAGTCAAGACAACCCACAACACTATGTTAGATATGTGTGCGCAGAGTAATTGATGGGTTTAGCATAACGTCGGTGAAGAAATTCATTTGATATTCTATTCATTGTTTTAGACTCTTGGAGTGTCAAGTGATCTGAGTCTTATTTATGATTCCTTCGAAGAAGATGACAACTGAAGATCATCAAGTGTAGACCCTGACTGTGAAAGGATACATTTAATAATGATGCCCATCTCCTTGAGATAAATGTGTAATTAAGCTTTTGGTATCAGAGCTTGAAGATCTTGAGTGTGTGGGTAGAGCACCGAGGGAGGCAATCCACACCAAGACCTTGGAGATTTGGTATTTGTTTTGTTGATGAGTTTTGGTTGTAGGTGCTCATCCATCTTGCTGCATATGAAGGTTGGGTTGTGTGTACAGACACTAGAAGTCTGTCAAGGGCCAAGAGAAGGTCCAGGGCCAAGGAGTGGTCCAGTTGATTGATAAGAGACTAGGGCAAGAGGCAAAGAGGAGGACTCCTAGGTGAGGCATATGGGAGAGTTGTTTGTGATGAGTTGGAAGCAGAAATGGTAAAGGTGGATCTCTGACTGATAAGGCACTGTGGAGTTGCAACCATTAATGCTCCACTGATAGGAGTATTTGAGAAGATGATTTTGAGGACAGTCCTGTGTCCTTAAGGGAAAAGATTATGGTGATAAAGGCATGAAGAGGCAAAGAAAAATGAAGGTTAAGATGAATATTTTTGTTATAATTTTTTTTGCAGGTTATGACGCACATTTCCAAGAGACTTGGAAAGCTTTCAAGGTCGGTAGTATGGTGCAGGAGCACCTAATCCTAGAGGTCACTATCATATGTATAAGGTTTTTGAGTCATTTAAAGTCAATTATATGATGTATTGATTCATTTTGAATCCATTTGTAAATGTATTGACAAGAAATGTAAGCATGTGCACAATATTGCTCAAGTTGTCAAATAGGTCATGTTTAGGTCTACATGGTAAAATTTGTGTAAAAGACCCATGGAAGGGTAAAATAATTATAAAAGGTCTTAAATATTCCATTTGAATATGTATAGAGAGGTTTGACAAAGTTTTGAAGTCATTTTGTCAAAAATGTAAAAGTTGCATAAAAAGTTGTAAAATGCAACATTGAGAAAGTTGCTAACATTACAAAAAATGATGTAAAAAGGTAGATGATTGGTCTTGGGGATAGTTAGGAAGGTTTCTAACTATCAAATGGATATAAATACCATTTTATGGTCGAACCAAATCAGATTTGAGAGGAGGAAATAATTTGATACATTTTTGGTGCATTCTATTGTTGTTATTTTGATTGGTTTTTCCATTTTAGTGTTGGTTCCAAGACTTGTACGGACATGTACAGCTTGGAAACCCTATAATATAGTAATGGATAGATAGAAGGATGAATCCTCTTTCTCATGATTTTGGTTTCGTTCAATTTTATGAAAAAAATGCATAATTTATGCACATTTTGGTGGAAGTTGTTGGTTGCAAATTCATTCAACATGCTCGGCTGTAAGGCCTTTCGGGTTTCGGCCTATTACAATGAAATTAAAAAGTATTAGCAAGATCTTGCAAGATCTAAGGAACCACCAAATAGTTTAGATCTACAATAGGCAGCCTCTGATAGGAACAACCAACACAAGATCTAAACTTGTGCTCGCAAGCCACCAAGCAACCTGTTGTTGTCCTAAGCCCACATGCCACTAGTTCTGCTACAAAGTCCCGTATTTGCAAATCTGATTCTACTCTACTCTTACATCATATCATGATGATCTACATCTTTCCTAATGATCTAATTATCATCTACTACTCTCCTCCCTACTAAACATCTACCCAAGCTCTCAATATATAGCCAGCTAAGCCACAACTCGGCTAGTCAGGCTTTAATTACAATATAGGTTTAGTCTAAGGAAAGAAACCAAAACTAATGCAAGAATGATAAAAAAATTAATGCACCCTTGGATTTAGGTCCACACATGACCCAAAAAAATTCCCTTAACTTCACAAGACCCCATCTCATCACATGGAACTGCACAAGAAGAAACATTCCACGTTTCAAATGAAAACTAGCAGAAAATAGGTCCCCCAAAAAATGATCATAAATTTTTACTCATAATGAAGTAGGACTTGTGACCTTGGGAAATGATAGTAATTTAGGTCCTCTTTAAGGCCCTAAGAGTGTGAAGGCTTATTCATTAAGGATCAATAGCCCCACATCCTGCAATTGGCTCCAAAACTGCAGGAAAATACTGCTCCGACGACAAGGAAAACAACTCTAACTTTGAAATAGTTCATCCAATATCTCCCAAACCATGCCACCTCAAGAGCTGTGACCTTAGACATATCTTCCAAATACATAAAGGAACAAACTCCTTTTAGTGCACATTCCAAAGATCTCCATAGATCATCACAACATAAAATATCAGAAAGCTGCCAAAAATAAAGTACTACATCCCTCTGCCAGGGAATTCCTCCAAGACTAAGAAAGATCTTCAGGAACCCAAAATGCTCCTGCATCAAACTACCCAAGTAAATAGAATGTATTTCCCATACTTTAATCTCAACAGAATTACCTACAATCAAATTCATCTTCACCAAAGGCTTCCAATCCATCAAGGACAAGAGAACAAATTTGGAAATCAACCATCTATGCTTCATCCATTCAAACATCAGGATCACATGAATCTCAACAATCCAATTAGCATACCACTGATCACCACAACCCATATAAAAAAAAAAGAGTATCCAACTTCCCAACAAGTAGATCCAAAGTCAGATCTACATCAATATGAAATCCCTCATCATCAGCATCCCATATCTGCACCTCATCACAAGACTTATTACTGTCAACTAACAATTCAAGTCCACAACCAACAAATAAGATCTACACCATAACACTGATCAAAAGAAAATCAGCAACACCACCATCACAAAGGTGTTCAACATCAAGTAACTCTTCACTAATAGCAATCTAATCAAGCCCAGCCAGATGCTATGTAATTCTCATGTTAGACATAACCGACTGAACATGAAAACAAATCTTCTCACCAGCCTCAACAAGGTCAGCCACACTATCAATAAACATAGGTATCTCAGCAACAATCACAAGTTTCTTTGCAGGTTTCATGTCAGAGTCCACCAATTGATCAAAAAAACCAATATCACATACCTCTTCAACCTCTATACTATCAAAAGCAACCTTGTCAAGATGTCTTCTCTCTTGAAATTTAGGCCAAAGCTAACCCAACTTCTCCATAAAGTTTCCTTCAAAGTGCAACTGCCTCTGCTCGGTGATCTAATTTCAAGATTCCAGTTACCTCCACATGCTTGGTGATCTACTATTGATCTTTACAACCTACCTCAATTCGGTGATCTGTTCACTCAAGGAAATCTTCATCTCTTACATCAAATATGTTCTCCTCAGAGGCATCTTCAAATCAAGGTCCTGGTGCAAACAGCCTCAACTGGTTTACACACTCAAGATCTTCAAGCTCTGATACCACTTGACGTAGGGGAGGGATGGAGGATCCAATAATGGATGGTCCAAAGCCTACACTACCAATTATAAAAACAAGCATAGTGGAATTCAACAAGATAATGTTTCCAAAACTGAATTTCATTCAACATGCCCGGATGTAAGGCCTTTCGGGTTTCAGCCTATTATAATGAAATTACAAAGTATTAGCAAGATCTCACAAGATCCAAGGAACCACCAACTAGTTCAGATTTGCAACAGGTAGCCTCTGATAGGAATAACCAACATAGGATCTAAACTTGTGCTTGCAAGCCACCAAGCAACCTCTTGTTGTCCTAAGCCCACAGGCCACTAGTTCTGCTACAAAGTCCCAGATTTGTAAATCTGCTTCTACTCTACTCTTCCATCATATCATGGTGTGATGAACTACAACTAATTTGGAATTTGATTAAAGAATATGTGATTAAAGATCACTGAGAAGTTGCTGATTAGATATGTAATATGATTAAATCAGTATTATGTTGTCATTGATGTCAACTAGTTTGACATCACTTATCTTGTAAGTTACTATACCGAGACATCTGAAGAAAGGTGAAAGAGATGAAGAACATAGAAATCTACATGAGGAAGATGTATATGTCAGATGAGGATAAGGAACACATTGAGTAACTTGTTGATGAGTCTATGACCTTATGATATTGACTTTATTATGTTGCATTTATCTATGATGAAGAATAGAGTTGAAAGACACAAAGCAGTGTTGTTGATAAATGAAGCATTTCAGTATACACTGACAGAGTGTAGTGTATGCCGAGTGCAGTGTTAACTGAGCTTGTGTTCACCGACACATTTCTTTGTTAACCGAGTAGAATAGAATGAATTAAATGATCAGTTTAGCCAATAAGATTGATGAGCTGGAAAGTGTATGAAATTGAGGTAACAGATAAATGTTTGCTATGAAGATCGATGGCTAACATAATTAAAGGAAGATCTAATGGAGCAGATTGAAATGTGTTATTGAAACATCAGCCGAGGAAGCTTAAAGTGACAAAATCAATGAATGAGATTAAGTGGCAAAATTTGATGGACAAAAAGAAAACAGTTTACTCATCTATATAAGAGACTAGAGATTTCATAGTGAAGTTGCTGGAAGAAGAAGATACTACAAGATTATCATGTGAACAAGTTTTCATGCATTCTGATCATACTGGTTAGTGAGAACTGAGTTGCAGAACAATTACCAAGCTACAAAGAGTAATTACCAATGGATAGTAAGTTGATACATTGTTGAATCTAAAGTGTTCTATTGATCAGAAAGATTTGTATGAGCTGAATATTAATCTGTAATCTGCAATTGAAGTTGTATTAAGGCAAATCATCTACTGTTACATATTTAACCATTGTACATAGTCAAATATCTTAACTGAGTGGACTAAGAAAGTCTTATTATGTATCATTCATAGAATGAACATTGTTATCTTGTCAAACCCATAATGAATGCTGGTTGGACAATAACTGCTGGTCTAAAATCCTCTAACAAGGTCACACCTAACAGTGTGTTTGTAAACCTTTAACAGGGTTGGGTCTTCACTGACCTCACTTCAGAAGAGTGAATATTTTTGGGTTGCCGGTCCCCGGTGGTTTTTCCCTTCACAGGGTTTCCACGTTAAATCTCTTGTGTTATGTGTTGATTGTGATATTTGTTTGTTATCATACTTTGCATGTTACATGTTAGATTTGATCAGTAACTATTATAAGTTTTAGACTGATAATCGATAAAAGCACAAACAGTGAAAGTATTTTATGTTTATCAAGTAGAAAAAGTTGAAGTATTTGTTTTGGATTATACATTTTGTATTGGGACACTGGATAACTGATTCACCCCCCTCTCAGTTATTCTAACAATTGGTATCAGAGCTATGGTTTCTTAGAATAGATTTTTAAGGACTTCAGCACAAAGGTCTCAAGATGTATAAGAGGGAAGTGCCAAGACTGAACAAAGAGAACTTCGTAGTATGGCAAAGCTGGATGAAGTTGCACATATCTAGAATTGGGAATTTTGCACTAGAACTGATGGAAAATGGCTACATTGAACCGACCCTTGGTCCCTTAACTCTTGATCAACTGAAAGACATGCATGAACACAATATTACTATGATGGAACTTGTTGCTGCTTGCAGTGATGCTAAATTTGAAGACATTAAGGGATGCACTACTACCAAAGCCATGTGGGACAAACTAACTCTAATATATAGTGGAGATTTGAATGTTAAAAGAGCCTGAGCTAAAAGCCTAAGAGGCAGATTCGATGATATGAAGATGAAGGAAGGTGAGAACATTATGCAATACTCAAATAGACTAAAAGAGGTAGTACATGCTATTAGAGCATTAGATGGAGTTATTGATGATGAAACAGTGATAAGCAAGATTCTCAAAACTTTACTACCAGTTTATGCAATCAGGATCTCTGCAATTCATGAAACAAGGGCTACATCCAACCTTACTCTTGACACACTGATTGGTAAACTTACAACCTTTGAATTAAATAACTTTGATAACAGTGTTGTTCCTTCTGTTGAATCCGCTTTCATGTCTTCTTTGAAAATTGGTAAGTCTAGCAAGAATAATAAGAATAATGATAGTGATAGCAATACCGATGATGAACTTGATGAGCTTGAAGCTCTTATGACCAGAAGATTACCCAAAGGAAAAGGAAGGTATAGAGGTAAGCTACCTTTGGCATGCTTTAATTGTAAAGAAGTTGGCCACATCACTACTAGATGTCCACATAAGAAAGATGATGATAGATCCAAAGACCGATCTGAAGGAAGCTATGGGAGAAGAGTCAATAGAGGCTACCGACACAATAATAGAGACAACCGAGATGATAAAGGCAAAAAGGTATGTTACATAGCCAAAGATATTGAATTTGAATCTAATTTTGATGATGACATAGAAGTTGTATTTGTTGCTATGAAAGATGACTCAGAGGAAGAAGAGAAACATGAAGAGACAACACTAATCTCTAAAGTAAGTAGAAATGATACATGGATCATAGATAGTGGCTGTACACATCATATGACCGGTGATGTAGAGAAATTTGATCAACTTGATGAATACAATAGAGGATCTGTGAGAATGGGAAATGATGCACCTTGTATGGTAAGAGGTAAAGTTTCACCAATGATTAATGATAGAATAAAATGTGAAAATGCATACTGGGTAGATGGACTGAACTATAATTTGTTAAGGGTGGCTCAGTTGAACAATTCAGGCCACCGACTTGCTTTTGAGAGCAAAAAGGTGAAGATTTATGATGATGGAGGAAGACTTGTCAAAACTAGTACACAATCTAGAGGTAATCTATTTTATCTTGATATTGATCAGTCTTCTTGTTTGTTAATGAAGGATGAAGATGCATGGTTGTGGCACAAAAGGTTATGCCATGTGAATTTTGATAACGTGATCAAGATTAGTAAAAAGAGAAGAGTTAGATGATTGCCTAACTTGTCAAAACCTGATCATGCTATGTGCCATGAATGTCAGAAAGGTAAGATGACTAAGTCTAGTTTCAAAAGAAAAGACTACTCAACAAAGAAGATACTTGAGTTGGTTCATACCAACCTGTGTGGTCCTATGAGAACTCAGAGTTATTATGGTGATAGATACTTTATTCTTTTTGTTGATGACTATACTAGATTGATGACTGTTATGTTCTTGAAAGAGAAATTTGAAGCTTTTAAAATGTTCAAATGGTATAAAGCTAAGGTAGAAAAAGAGACTGGTAAAGAAATAAAATGCTTAAGATCTGATATAGGAGGTGAATTTATCTCTGATGAATTTACTAATTTCTGTAATGAGCATGGTATTAAAAGATAAGTCTCTGCACCGAGGACACCTCAGCAAAATGGCATTCCTGAAAGAAGGAACAAGTCAATAATTGACTGTGCTAGAACACTGATGATACAAAAGAATGTTGCTCAGACATATTGGAGGGAAGCTGTCAGTACAACTGTATATGTTCTTAACTAAGTACAATTGTAGAAGGATACCAACCAGACACCCTATGAGCTATGGTTTGGACACAAACCTACTGTAAGTTATTTCAAGATTTTTGAAAGTAAGTTCTTTATTTTGAAAGATGAGAGAAATGGTAAATTTGATTCAAAAGGAGATGAAGGGATATTTCTGGAATATTCCACTAAAAGTAAAGCATATAAATGTCTGAATAAGGTTACAAATAAAATAATTGAGAGTACTAATGTCCGTGTTGATGAGTTTGATGACAAGAACATAGAGGAAAGTACAAAGGAACTAGAAGACTATGGTAGATTCACTTACATTGAACAACTAGAGTATCTACCGAAGCCGCAATCTGTGATAATTGGTCAGTAGGAAAATAATGCAAAACAACAGGAAAGACAAACCGACGAACAAGATGGAGCTACCAAGAAAGGAAATGAACCTGAATAGGATGAATAAGAAAGAAGAAACTAAGTTCTAGCTAGTTTTGTCAGAAGAA
Source organism: Chamaecyparis obtusa (assembly GCA_027943335.1). Classification (NCBI taxonomy): domain Eukaryota; kingdom Viridiplantae; phylum Streptophyta; class Pinopsida; order Cupressales; family Cupressaceae; genus Chamaecyparis; species Chamaecyparis obtusa. The sequence continues at coordinate 1,135,111 of BSBK01002633.1, read as the reverse complement.
ATCATCCTGAGACACAAATTATTGGAGACAGACAAGCTGGAATGCAAACTAGGAGCAAAACAAGACAAGGTACATGTCTAGTTTGTGAATTTGAACCAAAAAAATGTGAAAGTTGCATTAGAGAATGAAGAATGGGTTAATGTAATGAAAGAGGAAATAGAGAAAATAGAGAAGAACAAAACCTAGTCCTTAGTACCCTGACCAAAAGATAATAATGTTATCGGTACTAAGTGGATATTCAGGAACAAACTGAATGAAAATGGTGAAGTCACAAGAAATAAAGCTAGATTGGTATGCAAGGGATATGCACAGGAAGAAGGCATTGACTATGGTGAAACATTTGCACCTGTTGCTAGATTAGAAGGAGTTAGAATGCTACTTGCATATTACAAGAAATTCAAAGTCTATCAAATGGATGTGAAGTCAGCATTTCTGAGTGGTATACTTGAAGAAGAGGTTTACATAAAACACCCTGAAGGGTTTGTTGATCCAGACAAAAAAGACATGGTATGTAAACTACATAAAGCTTTATATGGTTTGAAGCAAGCACCGAGAGCCTGGTATGAAAGGCTGCATACTTACTCGTTAAGTATTGGATTTGTTAGAACAAGTGAAAACAACAATCTGTATATGAAAGGTGATACTGATGATACTATTATCATTGCTAAGATATTCATAGATGATATTATTTTTGGAGGTCAAGATCATATATGCAAAGCATTTTTTGATTAAATACAAAAGGAGTTTGAAATGTCTATGTTCAGAGAGATTAAGTTCTTTCTAGGACTACAAGTGATTCAACAGAGTGATGGGATATTCATCACACAATCTAAATACATAAAGGAAGTATTGGAGATATTTGACATGGAAGATGCTAAACCTATGGGAACACTGATGGCTACTGGATGTAAACTAACAAAGGAGGATGAAACTATAGAGGTAAACCAGATACTTTATCGATCCATGATTGGTAAGTTAATGTATGTAGTTCACAGTAGACTAGATATAACACATGCTGTGGGAATTGTTGCTAGATTTTCTGCTAATCATAGAGAATCACACATGATTGCTACTAAAAGAATCTTAAGATACCTGAAGAAAATAGAGGATTATGGATTATGGTATCCTAAGGAAGGCAAGTTTGAACTAAAAGTGTACACCAATGCTGATTGGGCTGGAAATGTGGATGATAGAAAAAGCACCACCAGAGGAGCATCTTTCTTTGGTGAAAGACTTGTAACCTGGACAAGTAAAAAGTAGGCTTGTATTTCTCAGTCTACAAATGAAGCAGAGTATGTTGCTACTACTACTAATTGCTCAAACATTGCATACATTAAGCAAGTGTTGGAAGGAATGAATGAGGTAATCACTGACCCAATGATTATATATTGTGACAACACTAGTGCTATTAATATTTCAAAGAATCCAGTGATGCACTCTAAGACATAGCTTATATCTATTAAGTATCACTACTTAAGAGAAGAAGTGTAAGAGAAGCAAGTGAAGTTAGAATTTGTTACATCTAAAGAACAACTTGCAGATATCTTTACAAAGCCTCTACCGAAGGATACATTTGAATACTTGAGGACTAGACTTGGGGTCCGTCCCCTATCTACCGGTCACTAATGTGATGTGGATGTTGCATCAGCCTACTTTTATCAGAAGATCACACATGTTGATGTAGCATAGTTCACACTTTGAATCATGTTCAAGGTTGTGATTACGTTTGGAGAACTGGAACAGATTGGGATATTAGTATATAGAGATACAGAGAATGTATTAAACAACAAATAGTTACTTAGCTACTAAAAGAGCTATTTGTTTATTTGTTTCTTTGGAATTGTTTTCAAAGGGAGAGATAAATAATATGAAAAAGGAGAGACAAACATGCACTGATGAGAACTATCTAAGGGAGAGACAATCTGAAAGGAATAGAGCATTGAAGATCAGTTACAAAGAACAGAAGCAAGAACATGAGAGCTGAAAAGAGCACAACTACAGAATGGTAAAGTTGTATTATGTAATGCTATCTAGTAATGTAGTGATTAAACATATTAAGGAGAGCTTGTACAACATATGTTCACAAAGTTGTAGAATACATGTTTGGTATGTGTATGGTACATTTCATATTACTTGAGTTGCCATCAATGCCAAAGGGAGAGATTGATGAACTACAACTGATTTGGAATCTGATTGAAGAATCTATGATTAAAGATCATTGAGAAGTTACTGATTAGATATGTAATATGATTAAATTAGTATTATGTTGTCATTGATGTCAACTAGTTTGACAACACTTATCTTGTACGTTACTATACCGAGACATCTAAAGAAAGGTGAAAGAGATGAAGAATAGAGAAATCTACATGAGGAAGATGTATATGTTAGATGAGGATAAGGAACACATTGAGTAACTTTTTGATGAGTCTATGACCTTATGATATTGACTTTATTATGTTGCATTTATCTATGATGAAGAATAGAGCTGAAAGACACAAAGCAGTGTTGTCGGTAAATGAAGCATTTCAGTATACACTGACAGAGTGTAGTGTATACCGAGCACAGTGTTAACTGAGCTTGTGTTCACCAATGCATTTCTTTGTTAATCGAGCAAAACATAATGAATTAAATGATTAGTTTAGCTAATAAGATTGATGAGCTGGAAAGTGTATGAAATCAAGGTAATAGATAAATGTTTGTTATGAAGATCGACGACTAACATAATTAAAGGAAGATCTAATGGAGCAGATTGAAACATGTTATTGACACATTAGCCGAGGAAGCTTAAAGCGAAAAAATCAATGAATGAGATTAAACAACAAAATCTGATGGACAAAAAGAAAATGGTTTACTCGTCTATATAAGAGACTAGAGATTTCATGTTGAAGTTTCTGGAAGAAGAAGATACTGCAGGATTATCATGTGAACAAGTTTTCATGCATTCTAATCATACTAGTTAGTGAGAACCGAGCTGTAGAACAATTATCGAGCTACATAGAGTAATTACTGATGGACAGTAAGTTGATACATTGTTGAATCTGAAGTGTTATATTGATAAAAAAGATTTTTATGAGCTGAATATTGATCTGTAATCTGCAATTGAAGTTGTATTAAGGTAGATCATCTACTGTTACATATTTAACCATTGTACATAGTCAAATCTCTTAACCAAGTGGACTAAGAAAGTCTTATTATGTATCATTCATAGAATGAACATTGTTATCCTGTCAACCCCATAGTAAATGCTGGTTGGACGATAACTGTTGGTCTAAAATCCTCTAACAAGGTCACACCTAATAGTGTGTTTGTAAACCTTTAACAGGGTTGGGTCTTCACCGACCTCACTTTAGAAGAGTGAATATTTTTGGGTTGCCGGTCCTAGGTGGTTTTTTCCTTCACAGGGTTTCCACGTTAAATCTCTTGTGTTATGTGTGATTGTGATATTTGTTTGTTATCATACTTTGCATGTTACATGTTAGATTTGATTGATAAATGTTATAAGTTTTAGACTGATAATCGATAAAAGCACATATAGTGAAAGTATTTTATGTTTACCGAGTAGCAGAAGTTGAAGTATTTATTTTGGATTATACATTTTGTATTGGGACACTGGATAACTGATTCACCCCCCTCTTAGTTATTCTAACATGATGATCTACATCTTTCCTAATGATCTAATTATCATCTAATACTCTCCTCCCTACTAAACATCTACCCAAGCTCTCAATATATAGCCAGCTAAGCCACAAGTCGGCCAGTTAGGCTTTAATTACAATATAGGTCCAGTCTAAGGAAAGAAACCAAAACTAATGCAAGAAAGATAAAAAATTAATGCACCTTTGGATTTAGGTCCACACATGACCCAAAAACATTCCCTTAAATTTTCAAGGCCCCAGCTCATCACACGGAACTGCGCAAGAAGAAACACTCCATGTTTCAAATGAAAACTGGCAGAAAATAGGTCCTTGAGCAAAATGGTCATAAATTTTTACTCATAATGAATTAGGATTTGAATCCTTGGTAAATGATATTAATTTAGGTCCTCTTTAAGGCCCTAAGATTGAAAATTTTTATTCATTAAGGATCAATGGTACCACATCCCGCAATCAGCTCCAAAACTGCAGGAAAATACTACTCCGATGACAAGGAAAACAACTCTAACTTTGAAACAGTTCATCCAATATCTCCCAAACCATGCCACCTCAAGAGATGAAACCTTAGACATATCTTCCACATAAATAAAGGAAAAAAATCCTTTCAGCACACATTCCAAAGATCTCCATAGATCATCACAGCATAGAATATCAGAAAGCTGCCAAAAATAAAGTACTACATCCCTCTGTAAGGGAATTCCTCCAAGACTAAGAAAGATCTTTAGGAACCCAAAATTCTCCTGCATCAATTAGGTTCTCACCCCTTGTCAAGTCTTATGGTCTCTCAAAATCTCCTTACATCCCTCTTCATCATCTTTAAGGTGATAAACAACTCATCCATGTTGATACAACTTCCCACATCGATTGTCCTTAAGCAACCCATTATGCCTAATAGGCCCAACCCTAGGTGCAAGGGTAATTTTGGTTCCAACCTCCAAGGAAATGAGTTATACTCCTCCATATATCCTATCTTGACATAAGAACACCTTATTGACTCATTCCAACCATCCAATAATCCTAGTCCAAGTGTCTAGGGTATAATGCCCCAATTAGCCCTAGTTTCCTACTAGCCCTCCTTTAATGGTTTTTGAATCACAACTTAGGATTCCTCCAAAAAAACTAAAAATAAAATAATATTTTATGATACCCTTTTGGACACTTTATAACATATGTCAATATGGGTTCTTGATCCATTTAAATAGATAAAAGAATTCGCTGATCGCTTAGGCCTAAAGTGCCAATTAGGCCACATTTCCAAAGCACTACTTCACAAATGGATTGATCCCTACAAACCAATCACTAAAACATCTTCATCCACACTCTAATCCACAAGATCCACCAATAGATCATGTCTAACTCACTCCCCAACTCCTCTGCAACTACAATCATAATGATAGTTTAACTAGTCACATAAAGATGCCTAGTTAATCAACACCCAATGCTCCTCCTATTACTTGATCCCATGTCCAAAACCATCATGATCTTATGGTACATTTCTAGACCCAACTTTCCACTAATGTTTTTTAATTTTCCAATGGTGGAAAGAAAAGCTAGAGCCATTTGAAGTCAAAACCCTAAGTAGATAGGGGTTTGTAGACTAGTTTTAAGAAAATGGATGTATCTATTCACTCACTGAACCAAATCACACCAAACCAAATGAAAATGAGATTTAATTCACTATTGTATGCATCCATTATAATTTCAAACAAAATTGAATTTGCAACAATTCATACACCAAAAAAACCAATGAATTTGATAGGAAATCAGTGTGTTTTTATTGCATTCAATTATCAAAACTTCAACAACCCTCCCCCTTCGACCATCCAATGCTTATATGGTCTCATTTCAACCACTATAATCATCCCCAACTACCATTTGAACATAACTTACTGCTGGGACTGAATTGGCAACTTTGTACATGTTGTCATGCAATATTTTGACAACTTTTGCACTTTTGTGCATCTTGACCTATATATATTGTGGGAACCTTAAAATGACCAAACATGGTCCAAAACATCCTATTAGGCCTATTATACCTTTTATTATACTCGTAGAGATCCTTTGACTAGGTTTGACTAACTAGGCTTATAAGTGCCTATCATGGTCAATGACCTTACAAGTGGATCCAAATCATCCCAATAAGCTCCCTAATGGTCCATAATACCTTATTACATGTATATTTACTCATGACATCCCATGAACCTTCATAATTTACTTGGTGTGCTTAGGTTCTCATGTACCACTGATTTTTTTTTATAATTGTACCTTCACTTTCTTGTAATTGCATGTGCATTGTTGCAATCGACTAACACATTGCTATATTTGTACCTATTTATCATCGCATTTGCTAGAGCTCTACCACAAATTATACTTCACTTTATCACAATTGTATCTTCATTATGTCACAATTGTACCTATTTATTACTGTAATTGCCTAAAAATTATGTGTTCCAAGTTCCCCTATTTTACCAGAATCCTTTGCTCCATCTAATTTATCCTTCAAGTCTATGATTTGAGAGCCTCTACTCTACAAATTTGCTACTAAACATATCCAAAATGATATCATGATTATGGTGAAATTTTAAACACCTAGGAAAATCTTACATCCCAATCTAAGTTGTTGTTTAGAATTGATAATTCAACAAGTCATATTAGACTATTCTTGATCTCTATATCTCATTTTCTCATCAAACATTTTACAACAACTCGATGTCTTTTCTAAGGAAAGAGTTAGATCATATCATATTATCTTTACTTTGAGATCAAAAAGAGTCAAGTTCTATCCTTATAATTTCCTTTTCTAAATAGGAGCTAGGACTTGTTATAAGGGGTTATCCCTTGTGTTTAACTTAGATCACTTTCCTGTCATTTCAAATTAGTATCAAGATGTCTCTTCTATGTTACACTCTTGGTTGTAGACCTGTCACAAGATCACACACTAGGAACTGACTAGAGGATCCATTTGTTAATACATTCCTTCTTGGGGAAGAAGAAAAAGAAACAAACCCTTATGAACACACATATCCATTTGCCTATGCTAAAAAATTTCCTAAAGAAACACAACTTCCCCCTCGATCAACAATATTTTTAGATATAACCAAGGAAGAACTAGAAGACATTGAACAAGATGAATATTCCTCACTAGTTGTAGACATTATAGTAGAATCAAATCCCAATAAATACTTAAATATGCTTCCGAACAAAGGTGTCAAACTTCCTCCTAGATTTGATGTGTCTACCATATGGCCCGAGAATCCACTATAAGGTCCTGACACAATTTGATAATCTCAAGTACATAGTCTAGTATCTCAACTAGTGTCTATTATAGAGTCCTCACAAATAGTTTTATCTGAAACAAGTTCATCTACATAAGTTGGCCAATCTTCTAGTCAAAACATGACAAGTTCCCTAATGAGTTCATCTACCATATCTGGTTCTTCCCAAATGATATCAGCAACTATTGTCACTTCTATTGGTTAAAAATCTCAATTTTTGTTTTTTGCCCCAAAAGGCAGGCTGTCTGTTAGAAATTTTGTAGTCTTTAGTGTTTTCTAGGTCTAAATATCCTAAAAATAAAAAAACCCTAGTTTACCTTTCAGCTTTCTTTTCCTTCGTTACCTTTTTTAGGCCACTTATGTGATTATAAGCGCATGTGCACTTTTCCCTCCCGATTAGTCGCTAGTTCTCTGAGTTTCCAGGTGGTTAGTAATTCTATTTGGCGACTTCAATTTTGCTGTTGTCTCAGGATCTCTTGTTTTTAGTGGTTGAGCCCCATACGTTCAGTGACTCTACTAGTAGTTTGTATCTTTTCTTTAGTCGCTAGATCGCGTGACGGCGGGCTCAACATCTTAGTCTCCTTTTAATCCTACAATGGGTGCATGATCTCATGAAATCTTAGTGGTCTATGAGATCATGTGACGACCATCCGATCCTCTTGCTTGTTTGGGCTAATATGCGGTGGGTCCTCGACTGCCATGTCATTATGACATGGATGATTTTGATTGGTTGAGATTCAGGTGATGTGGCAGCTGACAAAACTTTGCTATTAAAGAAGAATTTAGGAATGGGCCCGCTATGTGCAACATGGCAAGTTTTGATTCAATGGAGTGGCTTATAAGGCAGGGTGGGGTCATGCTTTAATGACATCTGCAACAGATTCAAGATCAATAGCTGTCTTATGTTCACATAGAATCTTTCTAGGCTATGCGCTCATAAGACCGCCGTCTGATCTTCCAGGTAATATGGTGTTTCTCAGTGGGTCCACTGCCAGGTATGCACAAATGGCGATTTATCATTGGTTGACGTGGATAATGATAAGGATGTGTCAGTGGGCCTGAATCTTTCAAGGAGAATTATCATGAATGAAGATCTACAGTTGTCGCTTGATCACATGGAATCTTTCCAAGCCATGCGATCATGCGACCACTGTCCGATTTAAGAGATTGCTGGGTGGGTCCTCTGTTGCCAGGTCGCCAGATGGAAAATTTTGAAAAAGTTCCTGTTGTCGCCAGATCAGGGAAAGAAGAAAGTCAATTCAACAACTATCTTTTGGGTCCTCTATCACTAGATCGCCAGATAAAAGGTCAAAGGGATTCATGATAGTTAACTTTCCCTTAGTTGCATAATCTCTAGATCAGAATGCAGTTAATGTTTTTGTCTCGTGACCTGGCGGGTAGTTAGATTTTCTTCAGTCGCGTGATCTCAAAAAAATGTAGTGGTTGAAGGAGATAATTATGCGATCATGAGACTACGGTCACCAAATTGATAAGTATAAATAAGGTTGAGTGAGATGTCTGGCGCTCTCACAACTAAAGACAAAATGAAACCTGGGAAAAATGAAGATCTGATAGTCGTGATATAAAGTGAGCCCAGATTTGAATGCTGATCGTCGATTCATTGTCTAGTGCCATAATATAGCCATTTCTTCCAGATTTGAATATTTTAGGGGTTTCAACGACAAAAGGACTGGTTTTTAATGCTTGGGTGGTTGGATCTAGTGGTTTTGATTTTGTCAAGTGCTGTAGAGTGGTCCAGAGAGTTTGATGATTGATTGCAGAAGGATTGTACCATGAAAAACTGGGTAACCAGTTGCTCGAGGCATGTTGCAGGTGAGTGATCAGATTGATAAACATGGTGAATTCATGATCTTTGGTACACAAGTCAGAGGAATTATCATAAATGAAGATAATTCTTGGATCTGATCTCTTGAGGTTGCTTGGTTTTCCTTTAAATTTTGATTGAATCCAGTTGGTTTGGTGGGTGAAAACCCTAACCCTTGCCCTAGACATTTGTAGCTTGTTACATCTTGATTTTTGGGATTCCAAGATGACTAGTGATATATATGGCAACTATTTTGACTTTTGGGGGGTTTTGTTGAAAAGATATAGAAAATTTTGAATAGAATTACTTTGAAGCAGATTTCCAAGCTTTGTGTCTAATCTTCTGAGTAACAGAATTGTGAATGTAATTGGCAAGTTGGTTTTAATACAAATACACTACAACTTCTACCATATACTTGTGTTGTCTCTCTACCTTTATATTGTACCCTTGTATGTTCTACATGTTAGGCATTTAAAATATACCAGTTATAAAGCAACTTGCTTGATTGATTTATGAGTTTCTTTCAAGGAAAGAATTAAAGGTTCTCATAGTTCATCTTGAGGAGTAGATATATCTATATGGATTCTGATAACAACAGTATTTGGTTAACAGAATAGTTTGTAAGGCAATCTATTTGGATTTGTGGCTGGTATGCAAGGCATACTGTTGTATTTCTTTTAAAATTATCTAGTTGATTAGCATTTAGATTTCTTTTGCCCATTAGATAAGGCACTGGTTTGGTGTCTATTTCTTATGGTTTTATCTTTCATAGATCTTCAAAGAAAAAATTGAAACTTTTACATCGTTTACCAATTCATTTTTCATTTTATGTTTATTGCACAAAATAGATAGGACTGTCCCTAAAGGCACACAGTCTATATTTCTTGATTCCTTGAAGAGAGAATCATTTAGGTTGCCCCTCCTTAAAAGGAAGAAGGATGAGAATCCTTAAATCACTGATCTTTTCTTTATTTACAATCATGTTTTGCCTAGTTAAACTCTGCATCAAATTGATCATGGTCATATGTAGAGTATTCTATAGATTGATGCACTAAGAAGAATTAAAAGCAGATTAGTGTCCACTCATATAAACACTGTGTAATCAGTTATCATTAAAAGGTAATGCCTACTTGAGTATGTGGAGCTCAAAAATGAAGGAGGATCTTATCCAATCCTCAGTAATTAGGTTTTTATCTTGTTTGAATCAACCTCAAGAAGCCTAAATTCAAGGTTAGTTTGATCCTACAAGAAAAATCCCTAACAAATTGGCAACTCTGCTGGGGATAATATAGCAAAGAAGAATCTGCTTTCTCCTAAAAGAATACTAACCCCAAAAGGAAATTGAGTGGTTACTCTTTACAAAAATCTCTGAATCAGTGTTCCAAATAAAGATTTCCTTATTTTATAATGACTCATAGAAATACAAAATCTTGGAGAAAGGAACATCCAAAAGAAAATCTAGAGGGAGAACTCCTGGCTACATCAAGAAAAAGTCATATGAGGAAGGAGAAGAATACTAATGACATGTCTTTTACATGGAAGAAGAAAGGAAATACAAGGACAGAGGATCCTGTTCAAATAAATCAAGAAGGAAATACTTCTGAATATGAGGAAGTAGTTGATTTGGGATTAAATCAGTATGAGGATTATTACTCACCTTCTGAAAAGGATGGAAGGAGAACTCAACCTCATAGGAGAGGAATCCTTGGAAATAATAGAAGATCTAGAAGCCAAACTAGGAGTAAGCAAGACTTTGTTTCTTCTTTTCCCCATGATTCCCCCTTATAGGGCCACCAAATACTTGATGACCACCAAGAGGAGTCCCTGCCCAAGAATCCTCATCTGAAATAGCTCTTCCTGATTCTGAGGAAATTTTTGAAGAAGTGTTTGAATTGGAAAGAAAGATCCAAGAGCAAATTCAAATAAGGAAAAAGAGAGAGAAAGAAATGGAGGAAAATATTAGACATGATATGATCAAAGTAGAGTAATTGAAGAAGTAATTGTTGGACTTTGAAGCCATAAATCATGTTCTTGTAACTGAGTAAATAGAGGACCGACCTATTGTCCAAAAAATTTATGAGATAAGAAATCCTAGGGACAAAGGTAAGCAAAAGGCTATAGGGATTTCAATAAATGAACCAAATCCTGCCAAGAAGTCCCTAGATCAAGCAGCTAGATTAGATGCTGATTTAGAAAAAGCCAAAAGGGAACAAGAATTATTGGCCAAAGAGTTAGAAAAGGAAGAGTTAGAAGCTACTGCAACTGAGATAAAAAGAAAGATTGACTTCCTTAAGCAATCTTCTGGACCCACCAATACACTTTCCACTTCTTTGGCACATAGTGCAAATGTGTTGAACACTGCTAGAACTTTAGGTATGCCTGGGACTTCTACTATTTCAAATATTCAAACATCCACAGGTGCTGGCCCATCTCAAATAGGACCCATACATGAGAGGCATAAACAATTGGTTTTCATTGGAATTCTTGGTTACCCAAATCCCATCCCTAATGAAATTAGGAAAAAGCTTCCAAAATTCACTGGAAGCAATGCAGTTACTTGTGAAGAACATTTGAAAAGCTTCATTGATGTAATAGATGACTACAACATTGAGCCTGATGATGTGATCATGAAGCTTTTTGTTCAATCACTAACAAAAGATGCTAGAGATTGGTTTAGAAATTTGCCTCATGCTAGCATATGCTCATGGGAACAGTTCAAACATTTTTTTAAAGAATAATATGGTGATAAAACCAATGAAGGTTTGATGCTTAATGAATTCAAAAACATCAAGAAAGATCCAAATGAGGGTGTTGTTGAGTTTAATGTTAGATTTTAGAAGGCAATGCATAAATTGTTGCAAGTTATCAGACTAGATGACAAGATTTGTTTGGTCACTTACCTGAATGCTTTTGATTAAAAAATGGGATATATTTTGAGAGATAAGAATTCTAGAAATCTTGCAGAGGCTTACAAGCTGGCCATAAATATAGAAAGCAATAGAAGAATATCAGGGAAGTTGGGAAGGAGGGAGGATTATAAACCTTCAATCTCAAACAGAAAGGAACTAGGGAAGTTTGACACAAAACCAAAAGATGATGATAGTTTGAAGAAAATTTTGAAAGCAATAAAAGATTTAAAGCCTAATGAAGCAAGGAATAGTAGAGTGTAGGGAAATGATAGGCCATCCTTCAATAACTTTAACAAGTTTCCAAGAATGCGGAACTATCCCTACAACACTCAGTGGAAAGATGGGAAGCCAATGCTCCCCGAAAGAAAGGCTAAACCAAATGATAAGACCCCAGAACCCTTGAACAAAAATATAGTAAATATGAATGATGATGTTCCCTGGTGTATTGTTTTCCAATCACCTCATGACCCTTATTACTGTGTAATTGCTCAAAGTGTTTCTACAGATGAGGAGCAAGACAACAACAATGAAGAGTCTTATGATGATCAAGGATGTGGTATGACTTCTTCATACATATATGATGAAATGGATTCCACTAAAGAAGATGAAGGCCAAGATGTTGGTAGTTCCCAAGTTAGAAATGAGATTTATCATCAGCAAGTGTTTTTTGATGAAGAAGACAGTCACCTGGATGTAGTCCAGTGCAACACTTTAAGAAATGATGAGCCAGTAGTGTTGAGAAGACCTTCTAATGAAGAAATTGCACAAATCATAGCAGACATGGTCACCCAAGCCAAGAGTAACTACAATTTGAGAAATAGAGTGGTGGGTGATTTAGGTCAGAAGTCATCTAGTATATTCATCAAAAGAACAAACAGAGATGTAAAACAAACTCAAGACAAAAATAGGGTTGCAGATATTGTTAGCAAGACTAAAATCAAGAAGAATGTAACATTTTCTCCCACTAATGTAGCCTACAGAGTAAAGCAAAAACCTCTTCAGGAGATTGTTGTTTCTGCCCAAAAGGAGGTCAAGACCCTGAACAAGGATCATCATGGCCTTATAGAACATGAAGAAATTAAGGAGGCTGCTATCATTAAGCAGGATGTAGTTGACCCCAAGTATGTCCCAGTCGACATGGGAAAACTGTTATCACAAATTACTTTTAAGGTCCCCTTATTAGAAATGATGAGAATAGAAGAGCATAAAGACAAGGCTTTGAGTTAGGTGAAAGGAGTTGTTACTTCTAATGCCCAAAATTCCACCAAGAGTGGTAGAATGGCTGCTGCAGCAAGTGATTCAATTGAAAACCAGTGTGGGGAGATTATCTATGAGATCCCTTAGATTTATTTGGATACTAATGTTGTTAATTCTATGATAGGAACTATTGATCCTTTCTTTCTAACCCTAATAGTAAATGGAAAGTTGTTAAGAAATTGTATGATCGATTCAGGAGCCTCTAATACTATTATGCCTGTAGAAATAATGAAATCTTTGGGTTTAAAAGTAGATACACCTCATGGAAGATGTCAGGTTATGGATTCAAGAGAGGTCCCTATTATTGGTACTATAAAAGCATTTCCTTATAGGTTGGCAGCCTTCCCTGACAAGTTGTTAACAATGAGTGTTCTGGTGGTTGATATCCCACCTCATTATGGAATGTTATTATCAAGAAAATGGAGTGCTTCAATGGGAGGTAGTATTTAGTGTGATTTATCCTTTGCAACTTTCAATATTGATGGTGACAATGTAAGAGTATCCAGAGAAAGTAGAACCCCACACATGATAGAGCTAAATAATATGGATGAGTTGAATTGTTGTGTGGATGTTGACATGGAAAATTTTAGGGTGGAAAAAGCCATTTCACAAAAGGAAGATTCAGATCCACTGGCTTTGGAACTGAAGGAACAACAAGATGGACTGTGGTAGATGTATTTTGATGGAGCATGCTCAAAAGAAGGCTGAGGAGCTGGAGTTTTATCATATGTCCATCAGGTACCACTTTTAAGTATTCATTCTCATTGAATTTTCAATGCATAAATAATACTGCTGAATATGAAGCACTGTCATTGGGATTGAATATTGCTATCAAACATGGGATAAAATGTTTAAAGGTTTTTGGTGATTCTGAGCTTGTGGTGGCAAAATTTCAACCTAAGTATGCTGTTAAGATGTATAAACATGCAATATGGGATCAGATTGAAATGTTTAATGCTTTTAATATATGTTGGGTAGAAAGATCCAATAACATAATGGCTGATTTTTTGGCCAATGTTACTTTGAAAAGGGATGATTCAACTTTGTTTGGAGTGTTAATAGTTGAAATAAAAAGTAGACCAGTTGTTGTAGAAAAAATTCACAATTGGTAGGTCTTTGAGGATGATCATGACATTTTGAAATTTATGCAATGCCTTGACATATATGAGGGTCAACTTATAGACTGCAACACATTGGTTGAGGAAATTGAAGGTAAGGACATGGTCATGGGAAATAAGGTAATCCAGTTGAGTTCAAATCATATCCCTAAGGGTTTAAATAAGTTAAAAGCATTATATAGTAGTCAAAATGATTATATGTCAAAAACAAGTAGTGCTAAGGTTGAAGATTTGGAGGTGAATTTGGGATCACATAATGCACCTCAAATGGTTTATATTGGGAAGTGATTGGCCCCTCAGCTGAGATATAACCTGATAAAGTTGATAAGAAAGCACAAGCATGTATTTGCATGGTCCTATGATGACCTAAAAGCTTATAGAAAGGATCTGTTTCAACATGAGATCCCATTAAAGCAAGATGTTAAACCATTTAGATAGAAGCAAAGACCCATTAACCCAATTTTAGCTCCTAAAATGCAGCAGGAGTTGGCCAAGTTGAGTGATGCAGGAATAATCCAACCTATAAGGCATTCAACTTGGGTATCTAATTTAGTCCCAGTTAGAAAGAAGAATGGTGATATTAGATTGTGTGTGGAATTTAGGAATTTGAATGTTGCATCATTAAAGGACAATTATTCACTACCCAACATGGAGGCAATGTTGCATAAAGTCACTGGATGTGAGTTATTGTCTATGATGGATGGTTTCTCTGGATATAACTAGGTGTTGGTGAAAGAATCTGAACAATTCAAAACAACATTCACAACACCTTGGGGAACCTATGTATATGTCAGAATGCCATTTGGCCTTAGAAATGCTGGAGAACCTTTTCAAAGGGCCATGGATGTTGCTTTCAAATAATATATAGACTTGTTTATGGTGGTGTACCAGGATGACCTAATTGCTTATTCTAAATGGGCTGTTGATCATTGCTCACATCTAGAAAAGATTTTTGTCAAAGCTCTAGAATATGGTGTCTCTCTGAATCCTAAGAAGTGTAGCTTTGCAGTCAAAGAAGGAAAGTTGCTAGGACACATTGTATCAAAAGAAGGAATAAGAATTGATCCAGAGAGGGTTGAAGCTATCAAAAGGGTTACAACACCCAAAAATCTTAAAGGGGTGCAATCCTTTTTAGGAAAAATCAATTTTGTTAGGAGATTCATTGCAAATTTTGCTGAAATTGTCAAAGCCATAGTAAAATTGCTAAAGAAGGATGTCACGTTTCAATGGACTACAGAAGCTCAGGGTGCATTTGATAAAATTAAAGAAGTAGTTCAGCAAGCACCTGTGCTGAGGTCTCCTGATTATACCAAGCCTTTTTCACTTTTCTCTTTTGCATCATTTCACATCATTGCTGCTATATTATTACAAAAGGATCAAGAAGGTTTTGAGCATCCAATTGCATTTTTTAGTAAATCTTTACAGGCTGCTGAGCTAAATTATGAAATGATGGAAAAGCAGGCATATGCACTGGTAAAAGTAGTAAAATCTTTCAGACCTTAATTGGTTTATGCTAAGGTAGTGGCATATGTCCCACATGCAGCAGTAAAAGATGTCCTTACTTAGTCTGAAGTTACTGGTAAGAGGTGCAAGTGGATTACCAGCATTCAAGAGTTCAATTTAGAAATCCATATCACTAAGCTTGTAAGAGGACAAGGCCTGGCAAAATTGATGACTGAAGATAATATGGATTTAGTCCAGGTTAATAATGAAGAAATTCCAGATATGACAATAACAAGTATTGAGTTACAACCATACTATGCTGATATTGTATATTTCATTAAGAATGCCAGATGCCTGGAGTATATGACAAATAACCAAAGGAGATCCCTAAAATTGCAAGCTCAGAAGTATAAATTGATACAAGGGGATTTGTATTGGAAAAATAGAGATGGGGTCTTGTTGTTTTGCCTTGATAAGTGTCAAGCAGAGAAGGTTTTGAGTGAAATGCATGTCGGTGTTTGTGGAGGGCATTATTCGGTAAAGACTACTACCCATAAAATTTTGAGGGCTGGCTATTTTTGGCCTACATTGTTTAAGGACTCTTTCTAGTTTGTTAATAAGTGTGAAGCCTGTTAGAAATTTGCTTCTAAATTAAAATATTTTGGAGCACTATTGTTAAACCCAATAGCTACTGAGGCACCATTTTCCATGTGGGGAATGGATTTCATAGGCGAGTTTGCTGACAAATCTAGTGGACACCGTTGGCTACTTGTTGCTACCGACTACTTCACAAAATGGATAGAGGCCATTCCCACAAAGAAGGCAACAAGTAAAGTAGTGTGTGATTTCTTACTTGACAATATTTTGACCTGATTTGGTATCCCCATGAAATTGATCACAGATAATGCAATGTGTTTTAGATTAGTTGAGTTAGAGGAGTTCTGTAAAAATAATGGAATCATAACATCTTATTCATCTCCTTATCATCCTCAAGAAAATGGACAGGCTGAATCTAGTAACAAAAGCATTCTGACAATCTTGAAGAAAACACTTGAGAAAAATAAGAGAGCTTGGCATTCTAAGTTGAGGTTGGCCTTATGGGCAGATAGGATTATAGTGAAGAAAGCCACTGAGAAGTCTCCCTTTGAGCTTGTATATGGTTTGTAGTCAAGGTTACCCATAAAAAATCTAATTCCAATTTACAAGTTTATACAAGATGAGTAATTGGATGTCTCAGAGCCAATGCAGGACAGAATCATGCAATTGACTGAATTAGATGAACTAAGAAGGGAGAGTCAAAAGAGCAATATCAAGTTGCAACAGATGATGAAATACTTGTTTGATAAAAGAGCAACTACCAAAAAATTGAAATTAAATGACTTAGTACTTCAATTGAATGTGAGAGCAGAAGATAAAGGGAAGCATAGAAAGTTTGAATCATTATGGCTTGGTCCCTTTGTAATTCATGAGAGTTTTGGAAAGGATTCTTACTTGCTGAAGAACATGGATGATGAAAGTTTTGAGTTGCCAATGCATGGGCAATTCTTGAAACCCTTCTTCAATTAATTTTTTGATTCTCATGCATATGTGAATCTCTTGTAAATTTTGTATAGGTTTGTTTCCTTTCAGGTTGTGTGTTTCTATTCCTGTTTTAGGTTAGTGTGATTTTTGGTCTGCATCCCAGAGATTTGTGGTTCTTGTTTAAACTTACATTTCAACATCCTCAAATAGAGCCACTATTGGTGAAACATCTCAATTTTTTTTTTTGCCCCAAAAGGCAGGCTGTCTGTTAGAAATTTCACAGTCTTTAGGGTTTTCTAGGTCTAAATATCCTGAAAATAAAAAAACCCTAGTTTACCTTTCGACTTTCTTTTCCTTTGTTACCTTTTTCAGGCCACTTATGTGATTATAAGAACATGTGCACTTTTCCCTCCTAGTTAGTCACCAGTTCTCTGAGTTTCCAAGTGGTTAGTAATTCTATTCAGTGACTTCAATTTTGCTGTTGTCGCAGGACCTCTTATTTTTAGCGGTTGAGCCCCATACGTTCATCAACTCTGCTAGCAGTTCGTATCTTTTCTTTAGTCGCTAGATCGGGTGACAGCGGGCCTAACATCTCAGTCTCCTTTTAATCCTACGGTGGGCACATGATCTCATGAAATCTTAGTGGCCTATGAGATCATGCGATGACCATCTGATCCTCTTGCTTGTTTGGGCTAATATGCGGTGGGTCCTTGATTGCCATGTCATTATGACATGGATGCTTTTGATTGGTTGAGATTCAGGTGACGTGGTAGCTGATAGAACCTTGCTATTAAAGATAAATTCAGGAATGGGCCCGCTATGTGCAACATGGAAAGTTTTGATTCGACGGAGTGGCTTATAAGGCAGGGTGGGGTCATGCTTTAATGACATCAGTGACAAATTCAAGATCAACAACTATCTTATGTTCGCATAGAATCTTTCTAGACTATGTGCTCATAAGACCGCCATCCGATCTTCCAAGTAATATGACGTTTCTCAGTGGGTCCACTGCCAGGTATGCACAAATGGTAGTTTATCATTGGTCGACGTGGATAATGACAAGGATGTGTTAGTGGGCCCGAATCTTTCAAGGAGAATTATCATGAATGAAGATCTACGGTTGTCGCTTGATTGCATGGAATCTTTCCAAGCCATGCGATCATGCGACCACCGTCTGATTTAAGAGATTGCTGGGTGGGTCTTCTATCGCTAGGTCACTAGATGGAAAATTTTGAAAAAGTTCCTATTGTCGCCAGATCGGGGAAAGAAGAAAGTCAATTCAGTGACTATGTGTTGGGTCCTCTGTCGCTAGATCGCCAGCTAGAAGGTCAAAGGGATTCATGACAATTAACTTTCCCTCAGTCACATAATCTCCAAATCAGAACACAGTTAATGTTTTTGTCTCGCGACCTGGCGGGTAGTTAGATTTTCTTCAGTCGCGTGATCTTAGAAAAATGTAGTGGTTGAAGGAGATAATTGTGCAATCATGAGACTACGATCACCAAATCGCTAAGTATAAATAAGGTTGGGTGAGATGTCTAGCGGTCTTGTGACTAAAGACAAAATGAAACCCGGGAAAAATGAAGATTTGATGGTCATGATATAAAGTGAGCCCAGATTTGAATGCTGACCGTCGATTCATTGTTTGGCACCATAATATAGCTGTTTCTTCTAGATTTGAATATTTTAGGGGTTTTAATGGCAAAAGGACTGGTTTTTAATGCTTGGGTAGCTGGATTTGGTAGTTTTGATTTTGTCAAGTGCTGTAGAGTGGTCCAGAGAGTTTGATGATTGATTGTAGAAGGATTGTATCGTGAAAAATTGGGTAACCAGTTTCTCAAGGCATGTTGCAGGTGAGTGATCAGATTGATAAACATGGTGAATTCATGATCTTTGGTACAAAAGTCAGAGGAATTATCATAAATGAAGATCATTCTTGGATCTGATCTCTTGCGGTTGCTTGGCTTTCCTCCAATGTATTAAATTTTGATTGAATCCAGTTGGTTTGGTGGGTGAAAACCCTAACCCTTTCCCTAGTCATCCGTAGCTTGTTGCATCCTGATTTTTGGGATTCCAAGATGACTAGTGATATATATGGAAACTGTTTTGACTTTTGGGGGGTTCTATCAGAAAGATATAGAAAATTTTGAACATAATTGCTTTGAAGCAGATTTACAAGCTTTGTGTCTGATCTTCTGAGTAACAGAATTGTGAATGTAATTGGCAAGTTGGTTTTAATACAAATACACTACAACTTCTGCCATATACTGGTGTTGTCTTTCTACCTTTATATTGTACCCTTGTATGTTCTACATGTTAGGCATTTAAAATATACTAGTTGTAAAGCAACTTGCTTGATTGATTTATGAGTTTCTTTCAAGGAAAGAATTAAAGGTTCTCATAGTTCATCTTGAGGAGTAGATATATCTATATGGATTCTGATAACAATAGTATTTGGTTAATAAAATAGTTTGTAAGGCAATCTATTTGGATTTGTGGCTGGTATGCAAGGCATACTGTTGTATTTCTTTTAGAATTATCTGGTTGATTGGCATTTAGATTTCTTTTTCCCATTGGATAAGGCACTGGTTTGGTGTCTATTTCTTATGGTTTTATCTTTCATAGATCTTGAGAGAAAAAATTGAAACTTTCACATCATTTTTCATTTTATGTTTATTGCACAAAATAGATAGGACTGTCCCTAAAGGCACACAGTCTATATTTCTTTATTCCTTGAAGAGAGAATCATTTAGATTGCCCCTCCTTAAAAGGAAGAAGGATGAGAATCCTTAAATCACTGATGTTTTCTTTATTTACAATCATGTTTTTCCTAGTTAAATTCTACATCAAATTGATCATGGTCATATGTAGAGTATTCTATAGATTGATTCACTAAGAAGAATTAAAAGCAGATTAGTGTCCACTCATATAAACACTGTGTAATCAGTTATCATTAAAAGGTAATACCGGCTTGAGTATGTGGAGCTCAAAAATGAAGGAGGATCTTATCCAATCCTCAATAATTAGGTCTTTCTCTTATTTGAATCAGCCTCAAGAAGCCTAAAATTCAAGGTCAGTTTGATCCTACAAGAAAAATCCCTAACAACTTCAAGTGCCCAAGTCACATCATTGGCACCTCAAACTCATTACAACCCACTTTCTAGTAACCAAACATCATAATAAATTTCAAATGAACTTGGGTCTAGACCAACACAAAGACAATTAGGATCATTTTATGTCGGTCCTACATTTAGTCAACCCCCTCCAAGGGTTAGATCTTTGTTTCAAAAAAGACCTCAATATGAACAAATCTACAATTAAAATTTGTCTCATTTCCAAGAAAAATTTCCTCCTCAAACTCAAAATTGGATCACTTGTAGATCTTATATACCCAAAACACATATCTGAGGCAAACTTATCTACCCACTACCAGAAAATAATGAAATGTTGTATATGTTCCCCAATCACAAACTAACATCTTGATACAATAAATGAAAACCATGTAGAGTCAATTGCAGTATCTCCAAAACTAAGGTAAAAAAAAGTCCTACATTGCAGAGGACTTATACCCTTACCTTTTTTATTAGTCAACTCACATGCCTCCATTTCCTATACACTTTGTAGTACCAAAATTTGACAAGTATAGAAGAAAAAAAAATCCCGTTGAACATATTAGGTAATTCTTCACTAGTTTTATATAGGTTGCACATAATGAGACTTACCTAATGCAATTATTACCTTAGAGTCTAGACATACCAACAATGGAATTTTTCATACTTATCCCATGGCATTAAATCATAGGAAGAATTAGTTGAAAAGTTTATCACTCACTTCCACCACAACATAGAACATAAAGTTAGTGTACCATCTTAAAATGGACGCACTAATTATTTAAGACCTTTTAGATCTCATACTTTACCAACTTTATGGACCATAGATGGATACATGCTTGATTCCCCTTCTCTCATGTCATGTCCCATATCTTCCACTTTCAACTGTATAGTCTCTGAGACCTTAGGACTGGTTCTCTATGGGCCAACCCTAGAATAGGTCGACCAGGTTGACCTGTTCCCCAAGTATTTCAAATCTTAGGGCTAGTGCAGTCTTAGGGAATTAAACTACAAAATCGGATGACTCCATCGGATTGCTTTGTTTTTTCACCTGAAAACTAGTATAAAAGGAAGTCTAGGAACCTCATTTTTACATCCATTATCATTGATGAACATCCATATCATCCATAATATCCAATAGAGATCCAAGAATCATGCGACCAAGTTCAAGCATTCAAGCATTCATCAAGCATGCAAGATTCAAGGATCCTTTATGAGCATTTCCTCTTCAAGATCTAGCATTTTGTTGGCCATCAAGGGAGGAGATCTAAATTCAAGGAATTCATCATCTTATTCATTGATGTACATTTATATCCATGTCTCTATGATGTGGTTTTGGTAGATACATTATATTTATGGAGATTTCCTACATCCTTCATTGCAAATTCAACATCTACAACATACAAGCATTACAAAATCCTTATTGACAAGGGTTTCTACAAGAAAGGTGAATACTTACATTTGTATTGTTTCCTTTACATATTTACATTTCAATTTCTAGGTTGATTCCTCAATCTAGGGCTTGACCAAGGCAAGCCCTCATCCACCCAAACCCCAAACCAAACTTTTCTATTTGCAAGAGCAGGATATCATAATTACAATCACAGATCTAGAAACTACTTGTTGAGACATTTTTGAAGAAGTTAGGTCAAATTTTCTACAGTGTCCCAGGAACACAGTGATTTGTGGAAAAGTGTTTGGAACATGTTGCACCAGGTCGACCTATTCCTGGAGGTCTGATAAAAACAACATTTTTTGGCTTTTCTATTATGATCGCAAATCCATAGTCAAAAGTTCTGTCATAGGTTCAAATATGCAGTTTTCAAAGAAAAAAGGCATATTCCTCTACACCTTTTCTTTTAATGTGAGTACTCTATCATTCATTTCAATTCTTAGTCTAGACCTACTTGCATATGTTAATTGGGTTCATTATATACACTTAGCATCTAGATCTATCTTACTTTTCTCATTAAATCAATTGGTTCAATTTCACATTTGCATTTACACATCTTTAATCAAATCCTACATTTCATGAAAGAGGACTTGCTTGTGTAATTCCTTGATATAATTTGGGTTTAGCATTGGCATCCCTTCATCTTCTTTGGTTTTTCTAATCTAACTTGGGTTATATTGAGAATTATGTTTGGAAGCCCCTATTTCTCTTGTATTTTGAGTGTTAGTGTTGAAATGGTTAATTAATGAACTCATCTCACATAGTTTATATCATTAGATCCATTAGTATCTATTTCATACCTAAACATTTTGGTGAATCTAATGTGTTACAACTTCCTTTTGATCTTGGTGCATTATCTTGTGTGTTCACCTTCACTAAATATTTTGCTGAACCTAACGTATCTCCACCTTTTGATTTTTTAGTTAGATCCCTTGATCTCCCTTTTTTCATTGCTTGTTTACCTTATTTTGGTGAACCCAACACATTCCCCCTTTCCTTATTAATTTTTGAGTTAGATTTAACTATAGATAAGTGGTTTGATCTTTCTTTTTATGTTCTTTATTACATTGATAATTGTGTGAATATATCTCATTAGAGTTTCCTTTTGTGTTATCCTCCTTTATGAGCTTTCTTACACTAAGTCCAACCTCTAGCATTCTTGTTAGGAGAATCCTTGGACTCATGAACTATTTTGATCATGATTCCTTGTTTCTTCCTAGGATCCATGATGATACTAATATTTTCCCTCAAGATCCCAATCCTATCATGGATCATAACTCTTCTTAATATTCCCATTATAAATATTAAGTCTTAAGAGTTCCTCCTTCCCAATGATAAGCTCTCTCATGAGTTTGATAAATTGAAAAATAGCTTGTGCAAGAGAACATAAATCTCGATAGTGTTGCCACTATTAAGGATATTAAGAAGCCTATCAGTCATGATGATAATAACATCTCTATTTTGTATGGTATATCACACCTTATTAACACTCATGCTAAGAATTTGATATAATGTGCTCAAGAGTTAGGATACATCCCCCCTTCCACAACTGTTGAACCATCTATTCCTATTTCCACTAATATTCCTAGAATTCCTACCTATGCACTACCTCTCATGACAACTTCTACACAAGTCTCTAATCCTCTAAGAGTTGGTCTTACTAACCCTTCACATCCTTCAAGTGTTCTTCCTACCTTCATATAATGTCATTCCTTTCACATATTCCAATCCTCTTTTCATTCCTTCTAATCCTCCACCAACATCCTTACATTTTCCTTTCGCTTCCTATAAATTTTCTAGTACATCCTATGGATGCGATGAACCTAACCTGTCGGGAACACGCATAGACAAGAAAATGTTAGCTTAAAATATGCATGCAATAATACAACAAGAAATTCATAGACACCACCTCTGATTGAGACAAAATGAGAGCACCCAAGCCCTCCTGTTTGATTTGCTCATTTTATGAGAATGCAGATGTGCTATCCAAACATAATGAGAGAATCCCCAATGAAAGATAAGAATGATTTAGACTAAATGCAAGCCAAGAAGACCCCAAAATGGCACAAAAACTAGTATGCAGAACTAGTTTTGCCCCAAGGATTCCAAAGATGAAGATTTAAACTACAAATGATATATGAAAGATTCATGAACCTTTAAGGATGGATATGTGATTTAGATTTAAAAGGAACTATAATGAAAAAGTAAACTAAGAATAATTCACCATTAACATTATGCTATGTGATCTAAGAATGAAAGCAAGAAAAAGAACTAACAATGCTAAAATGCTATGAAATTTTAGAGCTAAACTAACATGATAACAATGCATAATAATGAAAGATTCAGAGACCATTTTCTCATGGAAGGGCCTCTATTTATAGATTTTTGGAGGGAGAGAGAGGGCTTGGACGAGGTGTTACCTATGTGGCATCCACATAGGAGCCACATAAGGGACACATAGGCTAGAAAGGATGGATATGATGTCAATTTGAGACAAGATGGGCATTTAAGGTTTGAGTGGCTCATGGTTGCTCACACGTGTGAGAAAATTTGGGGAAAAGTGTGGGGGAAAATGCTGTAAGAAGGAGTTGGAGCATTTAAGGAATTTTGGTGGCTTCCTTGGGAAGAGTTTCTCATACATGGGTGAGAAACTCATTAGCTCTAATAAGGTTAGGAATCACCTTTTAAGTGAGGTTAGAGGAGAGATTAGGTAGGAGATCAAGTTTAGCACGTGAGGTGATGGGTGTAGGCTAGGCTTTAGGTAGGGATTTAGATTAATTTTAATTGGTTTTAGATTAATCCAGGCTTAGAAGAATATTAGGTTATGGAGGGATTTAAATAAATATAATTTTATTCAAAAAGGGATTTATGAGGGATATGTATTAAAATAGGTTTAATACATTAGAGAGGGGGGTAATTAAATTAAATTTAAATACTTTAGATAGTGAACCAAACTTAATTAAATAATTATAATTAAATGGGTAGAGGAATATGCCAATAATAATTAACTGATTAAAATTAATTACAATGTCACGGGGATTATTAATTAAATAAATTTAATTAGTGTAGACACCTAAAAATCCATTGGTAAATAAAAGTATTTTTATTTTCCAAAAACCCTTGATGCCATCATAATTTGTTAATTAATTAATTAATTTATTTTTATGCCAGTAATTCCTCCTATTTTAATTAAAGAATCCCTCCTCAAATCATTTAAATCAAATTTAAGTGATTTTCCCCCATTTATTGAATCAATATTTGGTAAATGATGTCACAGTATTTAAATAAATTTTATATTTATTTAAAGCCTAAAACCCTAGAATCTTCTAGACATTCCTAAACCTTTCCTAAACCTATTTAAAAGGTGATTCCTACCCTTTCTTAGCCCAATCTTGATCCTTTGACCTTTAGTCAAACCCCCTCATTAATGAGTCATACACACTCATTAATAGCCTCTTACACCACTCATTAAGGCTCTTGTAGCCTCATAAATGAGACCATGTCTCTTCTTCCACCTTTGTTCACTAGGCACTCTTCCCTACTGTTGCTCACACATGTGTGACCAACCTTAACTGAGGCTAATCTAACCAAACCCCAAACCTTACCTTAGACTCTACCCCAAACCCTGACTCTGAACCTAACTCTCCTTCCTAATCCAAGCCCTTAGGAAAATCCTATAAATACTCCTTCGAAGAGAAAAATATTAGCTTAGTTTTTATCTTCATGCATTTTTATCATGCTCATTTACTTCTAGATTTAGCATAATCAATCCTAGTTGTTAGATTTCAGTTATCTTTCAAGCTTTCATAGGACATCTTAGCTTAGCATAATGGATTAAACATAGTTTATTTCATTGTTTTGTATAGCATATAGCATCATATCACATCTTCATTTGGTTAAAATCAATCTAATTTAAGCATTTTTGCACCAATCTTTATCTTTGCATCATTAGGATCCTTGAGGCCTTAGGGGAAAAATAGGTGCTCTATACCTGGTTTTGTGCCACTATAGGGTTCTCATGGTCCCTAATCTATCCCAATCCCCCCTAATCATCATTAGGGATATGCTCCATATGTTTTGAGAGAAAACCCACATCCCTAAAGCATGAGAAAATCAAACGGTGACAGGGTGCTCCCGTTTTAGCTCTATCTGAGGTATCATGCAAATAGTTTTTATATATGTTTAGTATATGCTACTAGGAATAATATTTTAATGTCTATGCATGTTTTGAATAGGTTAGGTTTGCATTGATCACAATTAGTATGAAAGATTTTTATGTGTCTACATTTTTCCCCTCTTTGATGCGACACCGCAAGTAGCGTTACGTTAAAGAAAATAAAATAAGGTTGCCCCAAGAAGAATTATATGTCATGGTGAAGCAATGATGGTAATAGGTTGTACGCCCTCGAGAAATTAACGCAAAGAAAAAGATGTGGAATTTTATCGAAAAGAAAAACAAACATGGAAGAAAAAGGGGAGGAAAGAGGGAGGGGAGAAGGGATAAATATATGTCATAGCATGAGAAAAGATGCATAATGCAATATGATTCTAAATGCAACTAAATGGAATTAGGGATTTCATTATGTTAATGTTAGAGAGCACAACCTAGTTTGATATAGTAACATTAGAAACCTGCCAAGGTTATTAAGAACTCAATGCCTTGTCACCAGTGTTGCAGAGGACTAACACAACAAACACGCAAGGGTTACCCCAACATCACACATGAATCCAAGAGGAGGCATGGTGGAAATAATGTTGAGGAACCCACATACAAACAATATTTCCCAAGTGCACCATGTAACCCAAAAGATCACATGTGGGACGTGCAAGGGTCACATTTGATTGACTTAAAAGAA
Source organism: Chamaecyparis obtusa (assembly GCA_027943335.1). NCBI lineage: Eukaryota > Viridiplantae > Streptophyta > Pinopsida > Cupressales > Cupressaceae > Chamaecyparis > Chamaecyparis obtusa. The sequence continues at coordinate 1,108,691 of BSBK01002633.1, read as the reverse complement.
GAATACAAAATGATCAAAAGAGACTTACCCCAAATTGTCCCCATTCACAGTGCACCATGATATAAGGATTGTGGCGACTTTGAGGAGAGGAAAAATGAGAAGCCTTTGAAAGATAACCAAGAATCAAAGAAACAAACCAAGATCAAAGTGATAAATCCAAGAGACATCCTTTTCCAAGAGAGATTGATTGGATGATGGAGGGATTAGGTCAGATAGGAGGAAGGATGCATCCTACAAGGACATGTCGATGGGATTTTCTTTGGAAAACTATTCATTGTAGAAAAAGATGAAGCTAGGACTATCATTTGATCAAGGATGCAGACTGAGGAACTTGTTGAAGTACAAGGTTGGGCAATATTAGTCAATTAATCACATTCAGTAGGATGAATGAGGATATGTACAATGGGACTCGACAATATCGTACAAAAGGCATGGTTGATATGTACAAAATCATAGGGATTGGGATAGGTCAAAAGGGATAGAGATGTATAAAAATCTCAAGATGCAGGTATAAGATCTCGCTATACAAGTAATATACATAGGAATCTCAGGATGTGGGATAGTAATTCATCTCGTTGCAACATACGATTGATAATAAAACACCTTGGGAATGAAGGATGATGACAAGGATTTGGGGAGAAGTGGTGATGAGTGAGTCAAGGGGATGGGGGAATGGGAGTTTGATAGATAATGATATAGTCCACTATGTATAACGCTTTTTTCTAGGTTTTCACCAATATGCTTGTCCAAGGCACTTGATTGCCAAGTTTTCACCATTAGATGATTATTTCTCTTTACTATTTTTATATTTTTATATGTTTATATTTTTTTGATATCATCGAGGCACCTATTTACTAGGTTTTCACCAAGATAAGATTTTTTTTAGGACTTTTACAATTTTTATGGATTTTTTTAGATACATAGGAGATGGTTCAAGCATAGAACCACTTCAGATGGATGATATTGATGGGATCATTCATGGGCTCTTGTTCAAGTGTAGACAACTAGTAGGCTTATGAGCCAAAACATGTTGTGACAACATAAGGACCCAACCAAGTAGGTTCAAATTTTCCTTTCTTTTCTTGATTGACCTACACTTTTTGATTCTCTTTAAGGACCATGTCACCCACCTAAAAATGTTGTGGGTGTACCTTTTTGTTGTAGCTCCTCTCGAGTCATTTTTAATATACAACTAGATGATCATAAGCTCATTTTTTATTTTCATCTAATTGGTCTAGCTAGGTGAGGCATGCTACATGATAATCTTCATCAGTGGTGTAATTATTCATAGACACACACAATGAGAGAAGCTCAACCTCAATTGGTAAGATGACCTCGACACCATATACTAGGGAGTATGAGGTGCTGCCTGTGGGAGTGTAGAATGAAGTGTGGTAGGCCCAAAGGGAGAGATTGATTTGGAGATGCCAGTCATGACAAGAATAATTAACAACCTTTTTGAGGATCTTTAGAATGATTTTGTTGGTTGCTTGAGCATGGATATTTCCTTGAGGGAAGTATGGGTTGGAGAAATAATGATGGATGTGGAATCTAGTGTATTGGTCTTCTATATGCTGATTTTCAAAGGGAGTGTTGTGGTCAAGGAAGATGGTGGAAGGGATGTTGTAACAACAAATTATGTGGTAAAGGAGAAACTTGGATATTTGAATGCCATTAGTTAGGGTGATTGGAATTGTTTCAACCCATTTCATGAAGTATTCAGTGACCGTTATGATATACTTATGTCCATTTGAGGAAAGGGGGGTGATATAATTACCAACGAGGTCAAAGCCCCAACATGAGAAGGGCCAAGGTGGCATAATGGGATGCAAGTATTGTGATAGAGCATGGATCATATTAGCATGTTGTTGACATGGTAGATATTTCTTTACCAACTCACATGCATCATGTTCCATTGTTGGTCAATAATACCCATCTCTGAGCAGCTACTTTTCTATGACCATGCCACTTGTGTGGGAACGTCTAATTCCAGTGTGAACATCTTGTAAAGTGAGTATGACCTCATTTGAATCTAAACACCAAGAGAGGATGTTATTATAGACATGATGATATAATTTATTATCTACGAGAGTGTAGCGGGAAGCTCTGTGGATAAGGTTCTGGTGTTGGGTGTTTGTGATGTGAGGGGATATGATACCATTTTTTAGATAAGCATGGATGTCATGGTACCATGGGGACTAGGGACCAACCAAAATGTACACTATTTCAAAATCAACATTCTTGTAAGCGAGTGTATGTAGTTGCTTGACTAAGAATTCATACTGCGTTGAATCTCAAGGAATTTCTAGTAAGAACCCGATGGTTGCCATGGAATCAAAAAATTTGTTTTGTAGCCTAGGTATCTATGTGAATTGTAGACTTGGGAATTGTTCTTTCATTTTTTCCACCAATTCCTTATAGGGTAACAACTTGTCATCCTTAGTTTGCAACTCATTTGGGACCTTCTTGATGATTAGTTGTGAATCTCTAAACACTTGCACTTCTATGATATTCCATTGGATAGTTGTCTTGAGGCTAGAGATGAGTTCTTCATATCCTGGAATGTTGTTGGCACAGAGGAATCCAAAATTGAATGATTTAGGGATGTAATCACCTTGGGGAGTGACAAAAAGGATTCCCGCTTCTGATCCATGAGATGTGTAAGAGCCATCAACGTATAGCTTCCATGTCAATTGTTCTTCAACCATGCAGAGATGTTCATCAAGTAATTCCATTACCAAGGGATGCACATCTACTAGGGGTGCTTCAACTAGTTGATTTTTGATGACCTCCCCCTTTATTACCTTTCTATCTACATACTGGATGTCGCATTCACTTAGGAGCATCACACATTTTGTCATTCGGTTTATAAGTGTTGTTTTTATTGAGTGGGTCCACCTTAGAAATGAGTTTTATAGTGTGGATGAGAATATAATGATGAAGCTTTTGAGTGGAGAAAACCACTGCAATACATGCCTTCTCCATAGGTGAATAGTTTAGCTCATATCCAACAAGTGTTTGACTGATGTAGTAGATGGCTCTTTCCTTTCCATTATTATCAAGTTGGGCCAATAGTGCCCCTAGTGTTGTTGTGGTTGCTGGGATGTATAGGATGAGAGGGCATCCTTGTGTTGGAAACACAAGAATGTGTGAGTTGACCAGGTATTCTTTGAGCTTCTCAAAACTCTGTTGATAGATTGGGTCCCACTTGAAGTCAATATCCTTGTGAAGTAGGTGTGTGAATGGTTGACATTTATTGGCCAACTGTGATATGAATCTTCAGACTGATTTTAGTTTGCCTCAGAAGTTCCTTATCTATTTGAGTGTGTGGGGTAGATGCATGTCCATTATGGTCTTAACTTTCTTAGGATCAATCTGGATGCCTCAATGTGATACAATAAACCCCAATAGCTTACCTAATGGTACACCTAAGACATACTTATTTGTGTTCAATTTTAAGCTATAATGATGTAGGTGATCGAACACATGCTCAAGAATGTTGAGGTGTTCCAACCATGTATTTGATTTTTCTAGAATGTCATCCACATAATCTTCAAGTATCTTATGTATCAGGTCATGGAATATGGTTTCCATGGCTCTTTGATAGGTAGCTCCTGCATTCTTTAGCCCAAATGGCATCATATTATAACAAAAGGTGCTCCATGGTGTTGTGAATGTTGCTTTGTGTTGGTCCTCCTCTGCTATATAGATATGATTGTATCATGAGAATCCATTCATGAGTGATACCATCTTGTGACTAGCTATGAGGTCGATGATCATATATATGTTTGGCAAGGGAAATCATCTTTTGGGCATGCTTTGTTTAGGTCTTTAAAGTCTATGCAGATGCAGATTTCTCTTGATGGCTTTGTGACTGGCACCATGTTGGAGATCCATTCTGAGTAATCAATAGCTCAGATGATTTTTTCTTGTAAGATCTTTTCAAGTTCTGCTTTAACCAGTAAGGCTACCTTGGGATGCATCTTGCGAAGCTTCTGCTTAACTAGTTTTGCACATGGGTCCACTACAAGGTGATGAATAAATAAGTTTGAATCCATCCCATGGTTGTGATTATATGACCATGCAAAATTAATGGTTTCTTCTTGGAGGAGTGTTGTGAAAGGTACTTCTTCACCTTCTATCAGGGATGTTATAATGTATGTGATTTTGGGACATTCATCAGTTCCCAAGTTGACAGACTTGGTCTCTTTGATGTGGATTGAATATTTCTCAGGTCTATAGTCATGGATAGGAGGAAGAGGTAGTTCTTCATTTTCTAGCACCTTAGAGAGGTTTTCACTAGAAGATACACCCTTTATTTTTACTTTTTTGGAGTCAGAATGTGCCTCAGACAAGTTTTCACAAAAGACTCATTCTTCTCTTTTTTATTTTATATTTTATGGCTAAATACTTCCTCTTCCCTAAAGTATCCCTTGGGGTCAAGCTTGTAGACATATGATGATTCGTGCCCCTACTCTTGTTGTTGGTCTGATGCTTCCATGAATCTTAGTAGCACTTCTTTGCTTCAAAAATCATCGATGTGTGTGACGCTTGGTTGGTCCTAGTTTATGAGTTCTAGATGGATGAGGGGGATGTCAATAAGGTTAATGGAGAGTTGGTGGAGGATAGAGTTTCCAAGGAAGGTTTCATCATCAAATATATCATCGTAGGATTTCATTTCTTCCTCTTTAGGGATGTCTTCGATTTCTACAATTTTGTCTTGGATATTTAAGAGGGTAATGTTGGGAAAATTGGTGCCCCCAGTTGTGGTATTGGGGCCTTGTATATGCAAGTGAGTGGTATTGAATCCAAGGCCTCAATGTCTTGGATTTTATGAGGCTTCCATTGGATCTTTTGCACCACCTTCTTTGGGTCCTAGACTACCACCTTGATAGTTCAATTTATCTATGCCCATTTATGTAATGTAGGGTATTTATTCTTGAAGTGCTAGAGGAGCTCAGTGTTAGGAGGTAAGGGATCTTTATACAACCATCTATTAATATCAGGGTCCATCTCTTAATTATTCAGGATGTCATGTGAGACAAATGTGGATGGCCCCATTTTCTTTACTTTGGGGTCTTCTTGAGGGAGTTTACTTTGGTGGCATGGGCACCCTTGGGTATGAGGATCAAGCAGCAGGGCCCCTAAAATGAAGGCATCAATCAAACTATATTCACCATAGCCCTTGTTGTTGATCTTGATAGTGGAAAGGGTGTAGGCTAGGATTGTCTCTGGATTGTAGTGGGATCGAGATGAGATGGTGATTGAAGTGCCAATATCGATTCCATGACAATGGGTTTAGTGAGGGAATGATGCTTCCAATGCATGCTAGTATCCAAAGGGTTGGGGATTATCATGGATATTGATCTCAGTGCCTTGATGTGAAAATTTGATGCATTGATGGTAGGTGGATGAGACAACTTTGATGGAGTGAATCCATGGTCTCCTGAGGAGGATGTTTTAGGGGACACAAAGATCAACAATGTAGAAAATAGTCTCTTGAATTGATGGCCCATCTTGATGGGAAAAAAAATAGTACCTTTTGAGGTACACTCCAAGTTATCATAGGCTTTAATGGTAATGACTTCATGTGAAATGTCAGCCTTTGTGTATCCCTCTTGATGGATGAACTTTAGTGTGCACAAATTAAGGGCCGAACCATTATCTATCATAACCCACTTGATAACAAAGTAATTTTCTATGATGGCGATGCAGAGAGGGAGATGATGATTGGGTTTAACCGATGGCATGTCAAAAGGCTTGAAGGAAAGGGCACAAGATGCAAACAGATTCCCCATGAGGTTTTTGAACTGGATGGTGTTAATGTCTATGGGGACATGTGCCTCTTGGAGGACGTTATTAAGGATCTCTTGGTGAATGGGTGAAGTGAAAATAATGTCAAGCATGAAGAATTAGGTAGGAGGATTCCAAAGGTTTTCCAAGAGGTTGTATTGTGTATTAGGTGTGGGCATTGGATTAGCGCCAAAAATAGATATGTATCTGAAAAATTTATTATATTTGATATAGGAAGTTGTATAATCTTTACCATCAGCATGGTCACCGTTCTTTCCTTTGCCTTGGTTTTGGGGTGGCGGATTAGCATTAGTTGCGCTCTTGCCAGAGTTGTTTTGAGGAAACACATTTTGATAGATCTAGATGTTGGCATTGGGTGAAGGCTAGGTATGTGCATCCACTATGATCTCCTTCTTGTCAATGAGATCTTGGATGTAGTGCTTGAGTTTCATATACTTTATGGTGGTGTGTCCTTTAACATGGTCATAGTCATAATATTTGTTTTCCTTATACCATGCGGGTTTGGGGGTTGATTCATCAAATGACTAGGTTTGAGGATAAATGATCAAGTTGGCACTAGCCATTCAGTGAAAGATCATGTCCAAAGGTTCACCAAAAGGGGTAAATGATCATTTCTGATTATTTTGGATGTGAGACCTGTTCTGACCTTGGGTGAATGATATGGCATTGGTTTGATTGGCTTGGTTTTGACAATGTTGCATGGTTTGTTGGTTGTTGATATGTAGGAGTAGGTGGTGTAGGACCGACCACAAAAAAATTGGACATGTTTGGTGTCAGTGGCTCCATCTGTGATGGCATTCTTGTTTTTATTCCAACATCGAGGCTAGTCATTGCTGGATTTGTCTTGTGAGCTTTCATTATAATGCCTAATTGAACCATCATCCAAGAGGCCTCACTCAATATCCATGCCTTTTACCTTAATGTCTTGGTAGGTTTGTATGCAATTTATACACATGAACTGGGATAACTTTGGGTGTAGATTATCAATGAAGATTTTGGTGAGATTCTTCTCTGGTGGTTGGTATGATAGCCTCATGGTGAGGTTCTTCCACCTTTACAGCTTAGTCAGCCAGGTTATTGCCTCCCTTTTTTTTGAATTGCATAAGTCGAAGAGGGATAGCTCATTTTTGACGTTCTATGCATATTGTGCTACAAATTTCTCAGAAATCTCCACAAAATTTATGATTGTCCCATAAGGTATTTTATAGAACCACTCGATAGTGGTTCCTCCCAAGCTCTTGGAAAAGAGGTGCATGAGGAAATTTTCATTGTACACAACTTCTTGGAAATCCATGTAAAATTCCTTAACATGATTGACTGGATCTCCCTTCCCCTGATATTTATCAAATTTGGGAGTCTTGAAATGCTTGGGGAAGGGAATTGTTGTGATAGATCTGTCAAATGGATAGGGACAAACCTATTTGAACTTGAAGGTCTTGTTTTCTATACTAGATCTAAGCTCCTTGAGAGTGTTCTTCATTTCTTCCCATTCCAAATTGATAGGCATTGGAGGGGGTAATCCCATTAGGAAGGGATCTGATGGTGCCAAAGAATATGGATGGTTTTGTGAGGGATATTGGGGGATTAGATAAGGGAATCATCTAGCTAAGTAGGTAGATTAGAATGGATTTCTTGGTGAATATTGGAAAAGATATGGTTGTTGAGATGTGAAGGCGTACTATTGTATGGGATATGGCATTTCTTGTTGCTGCTAGGGGATGAGGGGATGTTGATGTTGTCTGGGGAAGTATTACTACTATGGGGGATGTTGGTAGAATGGTATGGATTGCTGATGTGATTTGCCCTGTGTTTGGTTGATGTAGGTAGGGTGTATTCCTGCATTGTTGAGTGGTGGAACAAGTCTCTTGATGCTTGTGATAGGAGGTGGTTGTGCGAGATAGTTGGTGAGATGAGAGGATATTTTTTTTTATGGTGGTGGTATGGTTTGAAAGGAAGTTGCTAGCATGGATAGGTAGTTGGTGAATGTGGGGAGAGATGCAACTAGAGGAGGTTGTGGTGGTAGTTGTGTTGCAAATTGGACAATAGGTCATATTCTCATAGGATTATAGATGTGGGATTGCATTTATATCCCTAAGGCATTCATGTGTGCCTGATTAAAACCCCAGGAAGATCCAATCCTTGCAGCAGGTTGAGATATGGAGGTAGTTGGAAATGCGGGAGTGATAGGATTTTGTGATGTGGATGGTTGGTTGGAGAGTCCTATGAATGACATTCCTGTGGTGAAAGAAGGTTGTTGGGCTTGTGTGTTGATGATGAAAGGTAAAAGAGAAACTTGCACAGAGGTTAACTAGGTGATGGGTGGAAGGGGTTCTTGGTTGAAGGTTTGCTGAATGGTGGAGGGAGGTGCTTGTGCTTCCCCCTAGAAGAATGGCATTGATGTGGGGGCTTGGATTATTAAAGGTGGAGGTATTACTTCTGCAAAGATTTGTGTGGGAGGTGCAAGTTGCACCTGTGTAGATCTCTATGCCTGAGTCCAACTTGGGATGTTGCGGGTGGAGGTGGTGCTCCCATGATGGAGAAGGGAGTGGATTGTGTCCTTGTTTGGATGATGAGGTTTGTGGAACTAGATTGAAAGAGATGAGGGATATGTGAGGCCATTTAGGATAGTTGTAAGTTGGGGTCGATGATTTGTTGGATGATGACGGGGTAGGCATGAATAGGGATGTGTATGGGTTTCATGGGATTCAAGGGATGGAGTTGTGGCAGAATGGCAGTACCCTCTTGCATGTAGTTTTCCAAGATGGCAAGACAATTTTGAGCTATGATTGCACTAACCATTTGTGCATGTCCAGGATGGCTCATAAATGCTTCCATAGAACCCATGGTGGGAACTTTAGTTGGATCTTCCTACACATTCTCAATTTTTACTTGTGGTTGGGGATCATATGTTACCATCACACTGTTAGGGTCATTGGGATCAGATGAACTAGTGGCAAGACTAGGGTCCATATTCTTTCTCTTATTAGATTGTGTCTCAGGAGGCATAAAAAATGCAAGTCCTAGGATGGGGAAATGAAAATGTAGATGATGGATGAATGCAAGATGTTTCTAAGGAGACCTAAATATGGGGATAGGATAGTCCTAAGGAAACCTAAGGACAAATTCAAAATTAGGATAACACCTGATGGATTGAAGGATACTTGGATTGTGATTTGATTTGGGATGATGGGAATGTCCTAAGAGCTAAGGGTTATGTGGTGCCAAATGTGAATGATTTCTCTTTTCCTATTGTAAGATCAAATTGGATGGGATTGTCAACCTTAGATAGATTTATGATCTTCAAAAGACAAGATCCTTGTCAATGTAGGCCAATCTTTGGATCAATATGATGAGGCCTACAAAGACAAGTACGAGCTACCCTTGATAATGATTAGTTAAAAAGGTGAAGCTATAAGATAGGTTGATTTAGGATAAGGATTTAAACAACTTAGAAGGTAAGGTGCTAGGTGGATACTTGGACGATTTGATTGATTTTTGGATTTTTTATTTTGGATTTTTATATTAAGGATGATGGTTTGATTTAAATGAGACTATCTAAGGGGATGATGAAAATTATTTCTAAAGGATGATATATGATGCAAGGATGCAAGGATGCTAAGATAGTTTCATGGGATTCAAAAGGATGTGGTGTGTGATAAGCCAACTAGTCTTCACTTTCTAGGGTAATAAAGTGACAATTTATCTAGAAACATACTCCAAAATGCATGATCTTTGTGTTGTAGGTTACTCTATAGAGTTTTCCTTTATACTCGATTTCTTCCTTGATTTTAGCTAGGGTAGGTTGATGATCCTTGAGTTTACATTTAGTAAATTTCTTCTCTTGATAAACACGGGTGATTGGTATCTTTGATTTCTTATGCTTCACAAAATTGGTCATATCTCAAAAGGATGGTGATTGTGACAAATGATGTTATGAGATTTGGGGGAACCAAGTTTTGGATGTTCTAGTTGGGTTGATCTCTTCAATGATAAAGGACTCACTTTCAAGCATTCAAATCAAAAGAAAACATGCACATGTCTAAAAAAAATCCAGCAAGGGACAAAGAAACCTTGTGGGAGACAAACATTTGTGATAATGATGTTGACAATGTTTTTAGAATGCATATATTTTTGACAGGTTCTTGTTGTAAATAGTCAAGAACAATTTCTAACCTAAGGAGTTGGTTGAGCATGAAAATCCTTGCTCACTGACTTAGGCACACTTCAAGAGCTAATTAGAATACAATCATCACCAAGAATGCAATGGCTCTAGTCATGATGTCATATTATTTGAATCCAAATGCTCAGGAAGGCACAGTATGGTGAGTGTCTTGGGGAGGTCATTATCCTCCTTGCACTTGGATTATCAAACTTTTAGGGGTGAATTGGGTAGCTTCTATTTCATGGCTTTTAGTGAGGGTCTCCATTTGATCACACTATTTGCATCTGCGCAAGCACGATTTAGGCATATATCCCAACAAAGCACCTTGGCATAGGTAGTCACGTAAACATGATTTAGACCACAAGACCCTACTGATGTATTAGGTGAGAGCCAAGTATAAGCTCAAATGTTATGCAGATTCTGAGGCTTTAAACCCAAAAGGAAAATTTGATTAACGTGAGTTGGAGTGGTGGGCTTACACCTCATTCTAACGTGGGTAATTCTCAGGATCTTTTTACCTCAATTGGCAGGCCCATCTAAAGGATGAAATTGAAAGCATGGATTAGAAATGAGAGGACTCTAGATTTATGATTTTCCTTCTAGGAGAAAAGAGCACACTCTCCTATTCAATGTTGTTTTCTCCCAAACACATTAAACACACTTGTTCATTCCCAAAGTCCCTATTAAAGTATAGTGTCAAATGGGTCTAGGTTTTTGATTGTCAAAAAGAAAAGAGCACACTCCCCTATCACTTAAAAAAACACTACAAGTGGAATTTTATTAATATGCCTTAAAAAAGATTAATGAAGACACAAAGTTTGTTCGTATCTCCTAGGCAACCTTCAAGATAGATATATTTAGTAGTTTTTCAAATGATTCTTTGGCAAGCGTCCTACAATCAAAGCGTTAGTAGTTTGAGGTGTTGATGACTTTGGAAAGTGTTATTTTTGTGAAATGACCTACAAAAGCATGTTAGAAGTTGCAAAATAGACGGTTAAGGACAATATGAAGCCAAAATAAACACTAAAATCCAAAAACATCAAGATTTAAAGCTGCAAATCTATTTCTGATACAAGAAAATAGAATAGGAGATTTTGTGTGCATAATCATACAAGTATACACATAGAATAGTAAAAGAAAACACCTAATGCATAGTTTCAACATGAGAATATACCATGCTCAGTATGAGAATACATGGGTTGTAGTACGAGCAAACAGGGCCAAAAAGAATGCAGTCAGAATGCAGACAAAGAGGAGAAAAGACAAATACAAGTATTCTCCACATGCAGTATGAGTATACTCAACATGTAGTATGAGTAAATAGGGCCAAAATGAGTTTAATCATACTAGTATTCTCATAGGCTAGTACAAACATTTTCAGAGTTTTTGGAAATGGATGATGAAAACCCTCAAACGAGGAGGAAAATTGCATGGTGGGTGTCCCACTGGGTGTGCCCAAATGTGGATAGAATGAGCCTAACCTATTGGGAGCACATGTAGATAAGAAAACATTAGCTTAAAACATTCATGTAATCATATAACAAGAAATTCATACACACCACCTCCGATTGAGCCAAAATGGGAGCACCCAAACCTCATTTGATTTTCTCATTTTAGGAGAATGTGGATGTGCTCTCCAAACACAATGAGAGAATCCCCAATGAAAGATAAGAATAATTTACAGTAAATGCAAGCCAAGGAGACCCCAAAATGACACAAAAACTAGTATGGAGAACTAGTTTTTCCCCAAGGATTCCAAGAGAGGCAAATGATGAAGATGAAGATTTAAACTACAAATGATATGCAAGACTCATGAACCTTTAAGAATGGATATGTGATTTAGATTGAAAAGGAACTACAATGAAAAAGTAAACTAAGATTCATTCATCATCAACATTATGCTATTTGATCTAAGAATGAAAGCAAGAACTAGAACTAACAATGCCAAAATGCTATGAAATTCTAGAGCTAAATTAACATGATAAAAATGCATAAAAATGAAAGATTCAGAGACCATTTTCTCATGAAAGGGCCTCTATTTATATATTTTTGGAGGGAGAGAGAGGGATTGGATGAGGTGGCCCACCTATGTAGCATCCATGTAGGATCCACATAAGGAACACATAGGCTAGAGAGGATGGCTACGATGAAGGGTCAATTCGAGACAAGATGGGCATTTAAGGTTTGAGTGGCTCGAGGTTGCTTACACATGTGTGAGAAACTTTGGGGAAGAGTGTGGGGGACAAAGTTGTAAGAAGGAGTTGGAGCATTTAAGGAAGTTTTGTGGCTTCCTTGGAAAGAGTTTCTCACACATGTGTGAGCAACTCATTAGCTCTAATAAGGTTAGGAATCACTTTTTAAGTGAGGTTAGAGGAGTGTTTAGGTAGGAGTGTAGGTTTAGGAAGTGAGGTGATGGGTATAGGCTATGCTTTATATAGGGATTTAGATTAATTTAAATTGGTTTTAGATTAATATAGGCTTAGAAGAATATTAGGTTGTGGATGGATTTAAATAAATAGAAATTTATTCAAAAATGGATCTATGAGGGATATGTATTAAAATATGTTTAATATGTTAGAGAGGGGAGTATTCAAATTACTCCCTTTATCATCTTTCTTATGACTGATCAACATCTTGTGCTTTACTCTTCATAGCTTTAGGCAACTACTAAAGTGTGACCACCTTCCATCAATTTGTCAGATATTCTGAGTAATAAATTTGATGCAATAGTCATATATGATTCTAGGTATCCTCAGTTAGGGGAATCACCCCTAATTTACCTCTTAGATACTCATGAGAATCCTTAGGTAAATCTTTAGTGAATATATTTTCCAACTATTCCTTTGTATTCACATACTCTAGTCTCACTTCCTTGTCTTGAACTAGCTCTCTCAAGTAATGATACTTGATAGAAATATGCTTAGTCTTAGTGTGCATCACATGGATCTTTGATATATTGATAGAAGTTGTGTTATCATGGAAAATAACAGCTAGCTTAGTGATTTCTTCCTTCAAACCTTTCAACAATTACTTGATCCACACTATGTTTGAAAAATTAATTGCTGCTGCTACATATTCAACCTTTTCTAGAGATTGAGAAATGCAATTCTATTTCTTTCTTGTCCATGAGACTAATCTCTTTCCTAGAAAGAATGTGCCACCACTTCTACTCTTTCTATCACCCACATTTCGTGCCCAATCTGCATTAGTAAAAACTTTCAGTTCAAAGATGTCATTCCTCTTGTAATACAATCTGTTGGTTAAAATATCTATTTTTGCTTTTTGTCCTGAAAGCTGAGGATATTTTTTTTTGAGGAAGTTTTAGGTTCCTAGGTCTAAGTATCTTAAAAATAAAAAACCCTAGTTTAACCTTTCAGCCTTCTATTTCTCCGTTACTTTATTGGGTCACTTAAGTTTTAAATAAAGCTTGTGCGCTTTTCTCTTCTTAGTTAGTCACTCAATCTCCTGATAGTAATGATATATTCTTTTTTATCCTGCAACTTCAAGAAATTATTTATTCATGCAGTCTCTTAATGCTTTCAGAATATTCCTTATCCTTCAATGACTTTGCTGGCGGTTAGTTGCCAGGTCTCTAGATCTTGGAGGTTCATTCAGAGATTAAGAATTTCACATAGTTGCCAGATCTCCTGAGAAAAGTCAAAGTTAGCATAAGGTTTAGAGATCTAACAACTACCATCAAATCAAGATCATGTGGTGGAGTTTTAGTCACTGAGTCACGAGATGGTAGGACCATTTCATGAGGTTGGTACAGGTGGATCTGATGTCAGATGATGATGAGGTGTCCAAATTCTTTGATTGATCAGGGACAGTGAGTTGGCAGTTGTCAGTGGGCCCGAGGTCTTCAGTCTATGGAGTGAGTTAAAGCTCGAGTTGATCCTATGGTTGTCATTATACCATTGAGGTAAGATGTGTGATGTTTAAGGCTAGCGGTATAGTGATGACCGTTCGATCTTATTATCAGGGTGTCAACTATACAGTGGGTCCTTAAAGTGCTAGGTCATGCTAATGTGGCTATCTTTCATTGGTTAAGCTAGAGAGTGGCAAGGAGCATCGATGGCCACAGGATAGAGTTGAAGATCAACAATCAAAATTTAATCTCTAAATCTAACTCAGGGTTAAGAAATCTTTTCATGACTTCGAGAATGGTCTCAGTTGCATGACCTCAGGGTTTAACCATAGTTAATAAAAAGATTGTGAGACCTAGCGAATCTTTTTGTCATTGAGTCTCCAGATGATGTGGAGTTAAAGAGCAGGGTTAACATTGTGGTTTGACCCCGGTGGTTAAGTTTTCAATTTAGTGACTCAGCGACTATATAGTCTCATAATCTTAGGTTTCTGGCGGTTGAATGATAAACCTTCAACGATCTAGCGACATGGTTATCTCTTGGTCGCTGGATCAAATAGTTAGGTCATGAAATCTCCCATGACTTAATGTGGACCATAGGATGGAATGAAGAAGAAGATCAATGGTGGTCATGAGATCTCAAGAGGATGGTTGAAAAGTCAAAAGGTTTCAATGATCGTGAGACTTACCTTTATCACTCAGTCTCCGAATGAAATAGAATATTCTCTCTGGGTCTTGAGACTTAGCGACAGCTGTCTAATTGAAGAGATATCAATGCCAATCATGTAATCTCTAGATGTTACCACGGTTAGAGGAGATGTTTGGTGATCTCACGAGTAAAGACAAATGTAAACTAGGATTCCTATAAGGTTAAAGGTGTGAAACCCGAAAAAAGTGAGAAGATCTGATGGTGATGTTTTAAAGTATATCTCAGTTTGAATATTGGCTATTGATTCATTGTCTCACACCATGCAAGTAGCCATTTCTCCCATATTTGAATATTTTAAGGGTTTCAGCTACAATAGGACTGGAATTGAATGCTGGAGTGACTGGATCTACTAGATGTGATTTTGTCAACTGCTGTGGCATGGTCCAACGAGTTTGATGATTGATTGAAAATGTTTGTACCGTGAAGGAATGGGTAAGAGTTTCTCGAGGCATGTTGTAGGTGAAGTAATCAGATTGATAAGCATGGTGAATTCATGATCTTTGGTACATCGCTCAGAGATTTCTCATTAATGAAGATCATTCTTGGATCTGACCGCCTGGTTTTCCTCCAATGTAATAAATTTTGATTGAATTTAGTTGGCTTGGTAGGTAAAACCCTTTCCCTAGTCGTCCAAAGCTTGTTGCATCCTAATTTTTGGGGATTCCAAGATGACTAGTGGTATATATTGTAGTAATTTTGATTTTTGAAGGTTTCCATTATTCTGGTTCCACACGGGTTCTTGTTCTTCTTTCTGGAGGGCTCCTATAGTTGCTCTGTTATGAGTAGGTCCCTTGATGATGAATGTTGAAAATACAAGTTTTGCAAACCAGATTTCTCATTCTGAGTCTAAGTCTTTGAGTAAAGAGCTTTTTGTATGCATTGATACACTTTTCATGAAATACAATACAATTTTTGTCCTATTTTGTTAATGTCTCTTAGCTTTGTGTTTGTTCTTGTATGTTTCTATTTGTAAGGCACATAAAAACATACTAGTTGTTAGGCAATTACTCTAATTGTTTCATGAGTTTCTTTCAAGGAAAGGATTAAATCCTCATGTGCAATTTTAGAGAATGAACACATCTATTGAGATCTTGATGATAACAATCTAAGATTGAGAAGATAGTCTTTTAGGAATTCTATCTAAATTATATGTAGTTTGCAAGGCACACTACTATATTTTCTTGAAATTCCTCTATTGATTCATGTTAGACTCTTCCGCCCAAAGGATTAGGGACTGGTCTGATTTTTGTTTATGCAACTACCTTTCTATCATCAAGCACATAATTTATCATTACCAGTATATTTTTATTTCTTTAGTTTATGCCTACTGTGAAGGGACTATATCTAGGTGATATAGTTCAGTTTGTTGATTCCTTGAAGAGAGAATAAGAGGTTAACCTTCCTTGAGTTTTACTCACAAAAAGAAGAAGGATTCACTTCCTTATTCCATTGTCTATGCTATTACATTTGTAGTTTCTATTGTCAAGCTCTGTATCAGGAGATTCTCAGCTGTCTACAGAGTGATCTTTTGTTGAAGTGATCTGAAGCCTAAATAGCATGACAGTGAAGACCAAATCCACTAATCAAAAGCTTACTTGAAATATAATAACCTATTCATAGGCAATACCTACTTGAGTCTTATGGAGCTCGAAGCAGAAGGAGGATCTTATCCAATCCTCATCAATTAGGCTTTTCTTGCAAACTTGGAGCTTCTTTTAACTGAGAATCTAGCCTATAATTTTGCCAATTTTGACCCTACAAGAAAAATCCCTAACAATTTGGTGACTCTGCTGGGGATTCTATTAAGTCACAATTGAGGCAGGTTTCAAAGTTGAGTTCAACTCCTGGCTTATTCATTTCTTACTAGTTAGTCATAGTTGAAGATCAGAATTGTTCTTTCATCTCTCAGTATCTTGCCTTTAGGAGCCCGACTGATAGTTTCTCCTAAAATAATACTCGACTACTTTCTCCAAACCCCAAAAGGAAATTGGGTGGTGACTCTTTACAAAATCTCTGAACCAGTGTTCCAAATAAAGATTTCCGTATTTTATAATGACTCATAAAAATACAAGATCTTGGAGAAAGGAACATCCAAAAGAGAATCTAGAGGGAGAACTCCCAGCTACATCAAGACAAAGTCATATGAAGATGGAGAGGAATACTAATGACATGTCTTTTACATGGAAGCAGAAAGGAAATACAAGGACAAAGGATCTTGTTCAAATAAATCAAGAAGGAAATACTTCTGAATATGAGGAAGCAATTGATTTGGGATTAAATCAGTATGAGGACTATTACTCACCTTTTGAAAAAGATAGAAGGAGAACTCAACCTCATAGGAGAGGAATCCCTAGGAATAAAAGAAGATCTAGAAGCCAAACTAGGAGTAAGCAAGACTTTGTTCCTTCTTTTCCCCATGATTCCCCCTTATAGGGCCACCAAATACCTCATGACAGCCAAGAGGAGGTCCCTGCCCAATAATCCTCATCTGAAACAGCCCTTCTTGATTCTGAGGAAATTTTTGAAGAAGTGTTTGAATTGGAAAGAAAGATCCAAGAGCAAATTCAAATAAGGCAAAAGAGAGAGAAATAAAAGGAGGAAAAGATTAGACATGCTATGATCAAAGCAGAGCAATTGAAGAAGCAATTGTTGGACTTTGAAGCCATAAATCATGTTCTTGTAACTGAGCAAATAGAGGATCAACCTATTGTCCAAAAAATTTATGAGATAAGAAATCCTAGGGACAAAGGTAAGAAAAAAGCTATAGGGATTTCAATAAATGAACCAAATCCTGCCAAGAAGTCCCTAGATCAAGCAGCTAGATTAGATGTTGATTTAGAAAAGGCCAAAAGGGAATAAGAATTATTGGCCAAAGAGTTAGAAAAGGTAGAGCTAGAAGCTACTACAGCTGAGATGAAAAGAAAGATTAACTTCCTTAAGCAATCTTTTGGACCCACCAACACACTTTCCACTTCTCTAGCACAGGGTGCGAATGTGTTGAACACTACTAGAACTTTAGGTATGCCCGAGATTTCTACTATTTCAAATATTCAAACATCCATAGGTGCTGGCCCATCTCAAATAGGATCCATACATGAGAGGCATAAGCAATTGGTTTTTATTGGGATTCCTGGTTACCCAAATCCCATCCCTGATGAAATTAGGAAAAAGCTTCCAAAATTCACTAGAAGCAATGTAGTCACTTGTCAAGAGCATTTGAAAAGATTCATTAATGTAATAGATGACTACAACATTGAGCCTGATGATGTGATCATGAAGCTTTTTGTTTAGTCTCTAACCGAAGATGCTAGAGACTGGTTTAGAAATTTACCTCATGCTAGCATATGCTCATGGGAATTGTTCAAACATTTTTTCAAAGAACAATATGGTGATAAAACTAATGAAGGTTTCATGCTTAATGAATTCAACAACATCAAGAAAAATCCAAATGAGGGTGTTGTTGAGTTCAATGTTAGATTTCAGAAAGCCATGCATAAATTGTTGCAAGTTATCAGACTAGATGACAAGATTCGTTTGGTCACTTACCTAAAAGCTTTTGATTCAAAAATGGGATATCTGTTGAGAGATAAGAATCCTAGAAATCTTGTAGAAGCTTACAAGCTAGCCATTAATATGAAAGTAATAGAAGAATATTAGGGAAGTTGGGAAGGAGGGAGGATTATAAACCTTCAGTCTCAAATAGAAAGGAGCCAGGGAAATCTGACACAAAACCAAAAGATGATGATAGTTTGAAGAAAATTTTAAAAGTAATAAAAGATTTAAAGCCTAGTGAGGCAAGAAATAGTAGAGTGCAGGGAAATGATAGGCCATCCTTCAATAACTTTAACAAGTTGCCAAGAATGCAGAACTATCCCTACAAGACTCAGTGGAAAGATGGGAAGCCAGTGCTCCCTGAAAGAAAGGATAAACCAAATGATAAGACCCCGGACCCCTTGCATAGAAATATAGTAAATATGAGTAATGATTTTCCATGGTGCACTATTTTCCAATCACCTCATGACCCCTATTACTATGTAATTGCTCAAAATGATTTTGCGGGTGAAGAGCAAGACAATAACAATGAGGAGTCTTATGATGATCAAGGATGTGGCATGACTTCTTCATACATATATGATGAAATGGATTCCAATGAAGAAGACGAAGGCCAAGATGTTGGTAGTTCCCAAATAAAAAATGAGGTTTATCATCAGCAAGTGTTTTTTGATGAAGACGACAGTCAGTTGGATATAGTCCAATGCAACACTTTAAGAAATGATGAGCCAGTAGTGTTGAGAAGACCTTCTGATGAAGAAATTGCACAAATCACAATAGATATGGTCACCCAAGCCAAAAGCAATTACAATTTGAGAAATAGGGTAGTGGGTGATTTAAGTCAAAAGTCATCAGGTATATTCATCAAAAGGACAGACAAAGATGTAAAACAAACTCAAGACAAAAATAGGGTTGCTGATGTTGTTAGCAAGACTAAAATAAAAAAGAATGTAACATTTTCTCCTACTAATGTAACCTACAGGGTAAAGCAAAAACCTCTTCAGGAGACTATTGTTCCTGCCCAAAAGGAGGTCAAAACCCTGAACAAGGATCAGCATGGCCTTATGGAACATGAAGAAAATAAGCAGGCTACTGTCATTAAGTAGGATGTAGTTGACCCCAAATATGTTCCAGTTGACATGGGAAAACTATTATCACAAATTACTGTTAAGGTCCCCTTATTAGAAATGATGAGAATAGAAGAGCATAAAGACAAGGCTTTGAGTTGGGTGAAAGGAGTTCTCCCTTATGATGCCCAAAATTCCAGCAAGAGTGGTAGAATGGCTGCTGCAGCAAGTGATTCAATTGAAAACCAGTGTGGGGAGATTATCTCTGAGATCCCTCAGATTTATTTGGATACTAATGTTGTTAATTCTATGATAGGAACTGTTGATCCTTTCTTTCTGTCCCTAATAGTAAATGGAAAGTTGTTAAGAAATTGTATGATCGATTCAGGAGCCTCTAATACTGTTATGCCTGTAGAAATAAGGAAATCTTTGGGTCTGAAAGTAGATACACCTCATGGAAGATGTCAGGTTATGGATTCAAGAGAGGTCCCTATTATTGGTACTATAAAAGCATTTCCTTACAGATTGGCAGCCTTCCCTGACAAGTTATTAACAATGAATTTTTTGGTGGTTGATATCCCACCTGATTATGAAATGTTGCTGTCAAGAAAATGGAGTGCTTCAATGGGAGGTAGTATTCAGTGTGATTTATGCTTTGCAACTTTCAATATTGATGGTGACAATGTGAGAGTATCCAGAGAAAGAAAAACCCCACACATGATTGAGATAACCAATATGGATGAGTTGAATTGTTGTGTGGATGTTGACATGGAAAATTTTAGAGTGGAAAAGGCCATTTCACAAAAAGAAGATTCAGATCCACTAGCTCTGGAACTGAAAGAATAGAAAAATGGACTATGGCAGATGTATTTTGATGGAGCTTGCTCAAAAGAAGGCTCAGGAGCTGGGGTGCTATTCATATCTCCATCAGGTTCCACTTTCAAGTATTCCTTCTCATTGACTTTTCAATGCACAAATAATATTGCTGAGTATGAAGCATTGTCATTAGGATTAAATATTGCTATCAAACATGGGATAAAATGTTTAAAGGTTTTCGGTGATTCTGAGCTTGTGGTGGCACAAGTGCGATCTAAGTATGCTATTAAGAATGATAGGTTGAAATTGTATAAACATGTAATATGGGATCAAATTGAAATGTTTGATGCTTTCAATATATGTTGGGTAGAAAGATCCAAGAACATAATGGTTGATTTTTTGGCCAATGTTGCTTTGAAGAGAGATAATTCAACTTTGTTTGGAATATCAATAGTAGAAATAAAAAGTAGGCCAATTGTCTCAGACAACATTTACAATTGGTAGGTCTTTGAGGATGATCATGACATTTTGAAATTTATGCAATGCCTTGACATATATGAGGGTCAACTTATAGACTGCAATGCATTGGTTGAGGAAATTGAAGGTAAGGACATGGTCATGGGAAATGAGGTAATCCAGTTGAGTTAAAATCATATCCCTAAGGGTTTAACTAAATTAAACACATTATATAGTAGTCAAAATGATTATATGTAAAAAACAAGTAGTGCTAAGGCTGAAGATCTAGAGGAAGTAAATTTGGGATCACATAATGCACCTCAAATGGTTTATATTGGGAAGGGATTAGCCCCTCAGCTGATATATAACCTGATAAAGTTGTTAAGAAAGCACAAGCATGTGTTTGCATGGTCCTATGATGACCTAAAAGCTTATAGAGAGGACCTGTTCCAACATGAGATCCCATTAAAGCAAGATGTTAAACCATTTAGACAAAAGCAAAGACCCATTAACCCAATTTTGGCTCCTAAAATGCAGCAGGAGCTGGCCAAGTTGAGTGATGTAGGAATAATCCAACCTATAAGGCATTCAACTTGGGTATCTAATTTAGTCCCAGTTAGAAAGAAAAATAGTGATATTAGATTGTGTGTGGACTTTAGGAATCTGAATGTTGCATCATTAAAAGACAATTATTCACTACCCAACATGGAGGCTATGTTGCATAAAGTCACTGGATGTGAATTATTGTCTATGATGGATGGTTTTTTTGGATATAACTTGGTGTTGGTGAAGGAATTTGAGCAATTCAAAACTGCATTCACAACACCTTGGGGAACCTATGTATATGTTAGAATGCCATTTGGCCTTAGAAATGTTGGAGCAACTTTTCAAAGGGCCATGGATGTTGCTTTCAAAGAATATATAGACTTGTTTATGGTTGTATACTAGGATGATTTGACTGTTTATTCCAAGAAGGCTATGGATCATTTTTCACACCTTGAGAGAATTTTTAACAAAGCTTTAGAATATGGTGTGTCTTTAAATCCTAAAAAGTGTAACTTTGCAGTCAAAGAGGGAAAGTTGCTAGGACACATTGTATCAAAAGAAGGAATAAGAATTGATCTAGAGAGGGTTGAAGCTATCAAAAGGGTTACAACACCCAAAAATCTTAAAGGGGTGCAATCCTTTCTAGGAAAAATCAATTTTGTTAGGAGATTCATTGCAAATTTCACTGAAATTGTCAAGCCCATAGTAAAGTTGCTAAAGAAGGATGTCAAGTTTCAATGGAGTACTGAAGCTCAAGTGATTTTGATAAAATTAAAGAAGTAGTTCAACAAGCACCTGTGATGAGGTCCCTTGATTATACTAAGCCCTTTTCACTTTTTTCTTTTGCATCATTTCACACCATTGCAGTTGTATTATTACAAAAGGATGAAGAAGGTTTTGAACATCCGATTGCATTTTTTAGTAAATCTTTACAGGTTGCTGAGCTAAATTATGAAATGATGGAGAAATAGGCATATGCACTCGTAAAAGTAGTAAAATCTTTTAGACCTTATTTGGTTTGTGCTAAGGTAGTGGCATATGTCCCACATGCAGCAGTAAAGGATGTCCTCATGCAGTCTGAAGTTACTGGGAAGAGATGCAAGTGGATCACCAGGATTCAATAATTCAATTTAGAAATCCATATCACCAAGTTGGTAAGAGGTTAGGGCCTAGAAAGATTAATGACTGAAGAGAATATGGATTTAGTCTAGGTTAACAATGAAAGAATTCCAAATATGACAATAACAAGTATTGAGTTGCAACCATACTATGCTGACATTATATATTTCATTAAGAATGCCAAATGCCCAGAATATACAATAGAAAATCAAAAGAGATCCCTAAAATTGCAAGCCCAGAAGTATACATTGATACAAGGGAACTTGTATTGGAAAAATAGAGTTGGGGTCTTGCTATTTTTCTTTGATAAGTGTCAAGTAGAAAAGGTCTTAAGTGAAATGCATGCTGGTGTTTGTGGAGGGCATTATTCAGCAAAGACTACTACCCATAAAACTTTGAGGGCTAGCTATTTTTGGCCTGCATTGTTTAAAGATTCTTTCCAGTTTGTTAAGAAGTGTGAAGCCTGCTAGAAATTTGCTTCTAAATTAAAATACTCAGGAGCACAATTGTTAAACCCAATAACTACCAAGGCACCATTTTCCATGTGGGGAATGGATTTAATAGGTGAGTTTGCTGAGAAATCTAGTGGAGGACATAGTTGGATACTTGTTGCGACTGACTACTTCACAAAATGGATAGAGGACATTCCCACAAATAAGGCAACAAGTAAAGTTGTGATTGATTTCTTATTAGATAACATTTTGACCATATTTGGTGTCCCTATGAAATTGATCATAGATAATGCAATGTGTTTCAGATCAGATGAGTTCAAGGAGTTTTGCAAAGACAATGGAATCATGACATCTTATTCATCTCCATACCATCCTCAGGCAAATGGATAGGCTGAATCTAGTAACAAAAGCATTTTGACAATCTTGAAGAAAACACTTGAGAAAAATAAGAGAGCTTGGCATTCCAAGTTGAAGTTGGCCTTATGGGCAGATAGGATCACAATGAAGAAGGCCACTGGGAAGTCTCCTTTTGAACTAGTATATGGTTTGCAGTCAAGGTTACCTATAAATAATCTAATTCCAATTTACAAGTTTATACAAGATGAGGAATTGGATGTCTCAGAGCCAATGCAGGACAGAATCATGCAATTGACTAAATTAGATGAACTGAGAAGGGAGAGTCAAAAGAGCACTATCAAGTTACAATAGAAGATGAAGTACCTTTTTGACAAAAGAGAAACTACCAGAAAATTTAGAACAGATGACTTAGTGCTTCAATGGAATGTGAGAGCAAAAGATAAAGGGAAACATAAAAAGTTTGAATCATTATGGCTTGGTCCCTTTGTGATTCATGAGGGTTTTGGGAAAGATTCTTACTTGTTGAAGAACATGGATGATGAAGTTTTTGAATTTCCAGTGCATGGGCAATTCTTGAAACCCTTCTTCAATTAAGTTTTTGATTCTCATGCATATGTAAATCTCTTGTAAATTTTGTATAGGTTTGTTTCCTTTTAGGTCGTGTGTTTTTGTTTCTGTTCTAGGTTAGTGTAGTTTTTGGTCTGTGTCCCTGAGATCTGTGGTTCTTATTCAAACTTGCTTTCAACATCCTCAGATAGAGCCACTGTTGGTTAAAATCTCTATTTTTGCCTTTTTTCATGAAAGCCGAGGATGTTTTTTTTTTGAGGAAGTTTTAGGTTTTTAGGTTTTCCTAGGTCTAAGTATCTTAAAAATAAAAAACCCTAGTTTAACCTTTCGGCCTTCTATTTCTCTATTACTTTATCGGATCACTTAAGTTTTAAATAAAGATTGTGCACTTTTCTCTTCTCAGTTAGTTGCTCAATCTCCTGATAGTAACGGTATATTCTTTTTTATCCCGTGACTTCAAGAAATGCTTTAGTTGCACAGTCTCTTAATGCTTTCAGAATATTCCTTATCCTTCAGCGACTTTGCTAGTGGTTAGTCATTAGGTCTCCAGATCTTGGTAGTTTATTTAGAGATTAAGAATTTCACATAGTCGCCAGATCTCCTGAGAAAAGTCAAAGTCAACATAAGGTTCAGAAATCCAGTGACTACCGTCAGATCAGGATCATGTGGTGGAGTTTTAGTCACTGAGTCACAAGATGGTAGGACCATTTTGTGAGGTTGGTATAGGTGGATCTGATGTCAGATGATGCTGAGGTGTCCAAATTCTCTAATTGGTCGGGGACAGTGAGTTGGCAGTTGTTAGTGGGCATGAGGTCTTCAGTCTATGGAGTGAGTTAAAGCTCGGGTTGATCCTATGGTTGTCGTTATACCATTGAGGTAAGATGTGTGATGTTTAAGGCCAATGGTATAGTGATAACCATTCAATCTTATTATCAGGGTGTCGACTATACAGTGGATCCTTAAAGTGCCAGGTCATGCTAATGTGGTTGTCTTTCATTGGTTAAGCTAGAGAGTGGCGAGGACCGTCGATGGCCACAGGATAGAGTTGAAGATCAATGATCAAAATTTAATCTCTAAATCTAACTCAGGCTTAAGAAATCTTTCTGCGACTTGGAGAATGGTCTCAGTCACGTGATCTTAGTGTTTAACCCTAGTTAATAAAAATATTGTGAGACCTAGCGAATCTTTTTGTCACTGAGTCTCCAAATGATGTGGAGTTAAAGAGTAGGGTTAACATTATGGTTTGACCTTGGTGGTTAAGTTTTCAATTCAGTGACTCAGTGACTGTACAGTCTCAGAATCTCAGGTTTCTAGCGGTTGAATGATAAACCTTCAACGATCTAGCGACACGGTTATCTCTTGGTCACTAGATCAAACAGTTAGGTCATGAAATCTCTCGCGACTTAATGTGGACCATAGGATGGAATGAAGAAGAAGATCAATGACAGTCATGAGATCTTGGGAGGATGGTTGAAAAGTCAAAAGGTTTCAACACTCACGAGACTTACCTTTATCGCTCAGTCTCCAAATGAAATAGAATATTCTCTCTAGGTCTTGAGACTTAGCGACAACCATCTAATTGAAGAGATATCAATGTCAGTCGTGTAATCTCTAGATGTTACCATGGTTAGAGGAGATGTTTGGTGATCTTGCAACTAAAGACAAATGTAAACCAGGATTCCTATAAGGTTAAAGGTGTGAAACCTGGGAAAAGTGAGAAGATCTGACGGTGATGTTTTAAAGTATATCTCAGTTTGAATATTGGCCATTGATTCACTATCTCACGCCATGCAAGTAGCTGTTTCTCCCATATTTGAATATTTTAAGGGTTTCAATGACAATAGGAATGGAATTGAATGTTGGAGTGGCTGGATCTGGTAGATGTGATTTTGTGAATTGCTGCGGCGTGGTCCAAAGAGTTTGATGATTGATTGCAGATGTTTGTACCATGAAGGAATGGGTAAGAGTTGCTCAAGGAATGTTGTAGGTGAAGTAATCAGATTATTAAGCATGGTGAATTCATGATCTTTGGTACATCGCTCAGAGATTTCTCATTAATGAAGATCATTCTTGGATCTGACCGCCTCGTTTTCCTCCAATGTAATAAATTTTGATTGAATTTAGTTGGCTTGGTAGGTAAAACCCTTGCCCTAGTCATCCAAAGCTTGTTGCATCCTAATTTTTGGGGATTCCAAGATGACTAGTGGTATATATTATAGTAATTTTGATTTTTGAAGGGTTCCATTATTTTGGTTCCACACAAGTTCCTGTTCTTCTTTCTGGAGGGCTCTTGTAGTTGCTCTGTTATGAGCAGGTCCCTTGATGATGAATGTTGAAAATACAAGTTTTACAAACTAGATTTCTCAGTCTGAGTCTGAGTCTTTGAGTAAAGAGCTTTTTGTATGTATTGATACACTTTTCATGAAATACAATACAATTTTTGTCCTATTTTGTTAATGTCTCTTAGCTTTGTGTTTGTTCTTGTATGTTTCTATTAGTAAGGCATGTAAAAACATACTAGTTGTTAGGCAATTACTCTAATTGTTTCATGAGTTTCTTTCAAGGAAAGGATTAAATCCTCATGTGCAATTTCAGAGAATGAACACATCTATTGAGATCTTGATGATAACAATCTAAGATTGAGAAGATAGTCTGTCAGGCATTCTGTCTAAATTGTATGTAGTTTGCAAGGCACACTACTATATTTTCTTGAAATTCCTTTATTGATTCATGTTAGACTCTTTCGCCTAAAGGATTAGGCATTGGTCTGATTTTTGTTGATGCAACTACCTTTTTGTCATCAAGCACATAATTTATCATTACCAATATATTTCATTTTCTTTAGTTTATGCCTACTGTGAAGGGACTGTATCTAGGTGATATAGTTCAGTTTGTTGATTCCTTGAAGAGAGAATCAGAGGTTAACCTTCCTTGAGTTTTACTCACAAAAAGAAGAAGGATTCACTTCCTTATTCCATTGTCTATGCTATTAAATTTGTAGTTTCTATTGTCAAGCTCTATATTAGGAGATTCTCAGCTGTCTATAGAGTGATCTTTTGTTGAAGTGATCTGAAGCCTAAATAGCATGATAGTGAAGACCAAATCCACTAATCAAAAGCTTACTTGAAATATAGTAACCTATTCATAGGCAATACCTGCCTGAGTCCCATGGAGCTTGAAGTAGAAGGAGGATCTTATCCAATCCTCATCAATTAGGCTTTTCTTGCAAACTTGGAGCCCCTTTTAATTGAGAATCTAGCCTATAATTTTGCCAAGTTTGACCTTACAAGAAAAATCCCTAACACAATCCATAGTCCTATGTTTCTTCTAGATATCTTAGTACCCTTTTCACTGCCATAATGTGATTCTCCTTAGGATTAGCATAAAATCTTGCAAAAATCCCAACTGCTAATGCAATATTCGGTTTGCTGTGAACACCATATTGTAGCTTTCCAATCATTGACCTATACAAGGTTTGATTTACTTCACTTGTATCATCATTCTTTGATAGTTTCTAACCATTAGCCATGGGTTTACCTACTGGTCTAGATTCCTCCATGCCAAAGGTTTTCAATATATTTGTATACACTAAAAAATGACTTGATTAATTAATTAAATATTAATTATTTAATTAATATTGACTTCATCAATTAATTAAATATTTATTATTTAATTAATATTTATTTCCTCTATTATTAAATAAATTATTCAATTTATTTTATAATTCACTATAGTCTATTCTTCTTATCCTAAGTTCTCTAAATTAGTCTTATTAAAGTGATTCATTTAAATTACCAATTACACAATCACTAAATATGACTATGTCCCCTAGTCCACCTCATCCACCTAGTCATCTGACACATCACCTTGGCTAAAATAATTAATTATTAATAAGTCATTATCCTTACACACACATGTCCTATTACCAACAAAGAATTTGATCTCTCCAAACATAGACATCTCAAATTTAGTTTGAATCTCTTTTGCAAATGTTTGGCATAGTGAATCTTGTCCTTCAAATATGATATCATCAACAAATATTTCAGCTAGCAATATCCCTTTATCTATTTCAGTCTTCAAGTACAGATTGTTATTGTCATTAGTTCTTGCAAATCCAATCTTGACTAAGTAATTATGCAATTTCTCATACCATGCTCTGGGGACTTGTTTCAATCCATACAGTTCTTTGCATAGCTTACAAACCGTATTCCTCTTGCTTGGATCAACAACTCCTTCTAGCTGTTCAATGTTTACTTCTTCCAGTATTCCATTCAAAAATACAAATTTGACATCCATTTGATACACTTTGAATCCTTTGTAAGCTAGATATGCAAATAGAGTTATAACTCCTTCCAATCTAGCAACTAGGGTAAATGTCTCCCCATAGTCAGTGCCTTCTTCTTGTGCATATATTTTGCATACCAATCTATCTTTGTTCCTTGTGACTTCTCCATGTTCATTCAGCTTATTTCTGAACACCCACTTTGTTCCAATAACATTCTTTTCCTTAGGTCTACATACTAGTGTCCAAGTTTTATTATTTTCTATTTTCTCAATTTCTTCATTCATGGCTTGAATCCAATCTTCATTCTCCAAATAATCTTTCACTAATTTATGCCCAAATTCACATAATAAGCATGTTTGGTTTTTCAACTTACTTCTTGTCATGACTCTTTAATCTGTTGCTGCAATGATTTGATCTAGCTTATGATGTCTTCTCACATACTATGCTAATATAGGCTCTGGTCTTCTTTCTTCTTGTTGTTGATCTTTAGGTTCATCTTGTAAATCCATTTCAGGCTCATTTTGTATCTCTGCTTCCTCTTCTAATTGCTTGACAGTTTCCTCCTATTGCTCGACAGCTTTGTTCTTTGTTCTAGATGAATTGCTAGCATGTCCTTCTTCTATGTATATGAATGATCTGTAATCTTCATGCTCCTTCTTACATTCAATTTCATTCTTTTATGCATATTCATCAACTCTAACATTTTCACTTTCCACAACTTTGTTAGTGTTAGAATTCAGACACTTAAAAGCTTTTCTCTTAGTGGAATAACCTAGTAATATGCCTTCATCACTTTTAGCATCAAGTTTTCCATTCCTATTGTCCTTCAGTATATAACATTTTCTTCCAAACACTTTAAAGTATTTCACATTAGGTGCATAACTATGCCATAATTCAAAAGGTGTAGCATTTGTACCTTTCTTCACTTGTAACTAGTTCAAGGTATAAATAGCTATAATTACAGCTTCTCTCTAGTATTTTTGTTCAATATTTTTCTATATCATCAGTGTTCTAGTGCAATCCATGATTGATCTATTCTTTCTTTCTGCTATACCATTCTGTAGAGGGGTCCTTGGTGCAGACATTTGTCTCTTTTTTCATCTATCATTGCATAATATGTTGAACTCATTAGATATAAATTCTCCTCCTCTGTCACATCTCAAAAATTTCAAGATTTTACCCGTTTATTTCTCAATTTTTTCCAAATACCACTTAAACAACTGAAAGACATTAGATTTTTCTTTAAGAAACATCACAGTCATCATTCTAGAGTAATCATCAACAAATAGAATGAAATATTTATCACCATAGTAACTTTTCACTCTAATAGGTCCACAAAGGTCAATATGAATCAATTCCAAAATATCATTAGAAGTGTATTTGCTCTTGAAACTAGACTTTGTCATTTTTCCCAATTGACATTGCTTACATATTACATTATCAAGTTTCTTCAATCTTGGTAATCCTCTTACTCTTTTCATCTTACTAATACTTACCAAATTATCAAATTTCACATGATACAACCTCTTATGCCATAACCATACATCATAAAATTGTGCAAACAAGCATATCTCATTAGATAGGTCTAGATAGAACAAATTACCTCTTGTTTGTTCTCCACTTCCAATCAATTCACCGGTGGCATCAAATATCTTAGCCTTTTTGTGATGGAATTCAATTTAGTAACCAAAATTGTTTAATTGTGAAACACTAAACAAATTATAGTTAAGTCCTTCAACCTAATAAGCATTATCACATATGATCTTATCAATCAATCTTATTGATCCTTTTCCTTTCACAAGACATGATGCATCATTACCAAACTTAACACTACTACCTGTAATCACCTAAAAATGGACAAAGATCAAATCAAAGCAAATCAAGTCAAATCAAAGAAAATCAAGGACATAATTGGATTAATGGAATCACAATGCATAATTAGCCAATCAAAATGAAAATCAAGTACTAATTCAAGATCAATCAAAATTGAGAGCATTTTAATCAAGTGCAATCAAATCAAAATACAATTAAATCAATTAATTGTATAGTCTTGGATTAAATCAAATTCAACCCATTCAAGGGGTACATGGCTAAAATAAATCAATTAAATCAATTAATAAATCTTATTTACTCTCAACAACCACAAAGGGAGGAAATTCAATCAACTAATGAGAGTGGAGGAAAGGCATTCACATGGATCAAGCCAGATTCAATCTCAATCACTCAATGTGAAAGAGAATCTTGTCCATTGATCTTGTCTACTTGTCCCAAGCTTTGAGGACACACAATTTGCATTGTCTTCAAAGGGTGGAACCAAGGACTCAACCAAGGTTTAATCATGATCAACTACACTACACCCCCTACCATTGGGAAAATCTATAAAAGGAAGACCAAATTCCTTCATAATTAACAACCACACATCTGAGAATTGTATTGAACCTCTTGCAATTTGAGTTTAGAAAGGCATTTGAGAGCTTAATTAGCATTTACTTTGATATAATTGTTAGTTTTAACTTTTTTATCTTATCATTCTCATTCTAGGGCTGTCATTAATGAGAGCTTGCTGAGAGCTTTGCATTAACATTCTTAGTTAGAGAGCCATAGGATGCTCAATTGATCATTAATTTTCTAAATAGTTTCTCTATTGTGGTTTATTTAGTTACTATTTCATTTATTATTCAACCTTAATTCTATGAAGATACTTTCCCTAGTATACAAAATGACATCCATCGTGGGGCCCGAAGTCTCATTTCATCATTTTCATCATATTTGTGTGCTTGTATTTTCACCTTTTCATGAATTTTCTACAGAAAATAGGTGAAGTCATGCATACAAAGGATTTAGTCACACCTGCAGTCATTCTGATGACGTAAATAAAATCACTTTTTTGACACCTAAAAGCTGCTACCTCACACCTGAGTGATCACTTCTCTTCTGTCTTAAATTCTTTCCAGTCGCTTGCAAGATGAATGCTCATGCCTGTGAGATAAATTGTTCAGCCTTTGCTTGTAAAGTCATGCTCATGACTTAAGAAGTGTCACAAATCTACTATTTTTCATCGCCTATGATAGACTTTGACTACGCAATTTACATAGATAATCACGTGTAGTATCTGCTAATTCACACCTAGTATTTGTTAAATTGTCTCTTTAAATAGATCATTTTAAAGAATTTGCAATACTCTTTACACTTAGCAAATAAATTGTTTACACCTGATTAAATTTCAATGTCGCCTATGTCATTGGAAAGTGATGCTTACTATTATTATAGTTACACCTGTTAACAATTTGATCACGCGTATTAGCTGGACAATGACACTTACTATCTACTATTTTAATTTGCTGTCAAATTGATAAATTCCATTACCTTACTCTTTGTCTGTATGTTTTTACTGTAAATGAGTAGGCACAAAAAGGTCCAAAAACTAGAGAGTAAATTTAATCAAGAAGGCAAGGCTTTAGCTAAAAGGATCAAGAAGGAGAACCTTGCTCATATCAAATCGGTTCTTGAGGAATCACAAGAGGAAGAAAATAAGGTATATAAAAACTATCTTGCAATTATAGAAGCTTACAAAACAAAATTTGTTTCTCTTAATTGGATTTTTACTCCTTAGTTCAAGTTTTTCCTTAAAAATTTGCAAATAAGGTGCTTAAGGTTCAATACATAATTCTTTGCTTCTTTAATTTCGATTTGGTTTCCCTCATTGTGATTGTTGGTGTTGACTAACTTGCTGGTGGAAAAGGACATTTGGAAGGAGCTATTGCCAAGGTAATGATAAAAATGATGAAATCACTCAAAAATGCCCCTAACTTCGGTTAGCTACAAGGAAAAGGTAAGCCTCAAACTAGTCAATATTTTCCCTTAAATTGTGGCATTGGTGCATTTTAAAATCTAGTAATTACAAAACCTCTCTTTGTTTGGAAAGTTTAGCATTTAGGCCTATTCTCTTCACTTCTTCTAGTGAATCAAAATGCCAAATGTGTTGAACTTTTTGATTAATAAGAAAGGTTAAGGAATCAATCACATAAAATCAAAGCCCCTTGTTTGTGGAAGAGAGTAGAAATACTCAAATCCCTATAGTTAGTGAGTGAAATCAATTGAACATTGCTAATTGTGTTTGGGAACCAAAGGAAAAGTTAGGGATATGCTCTTTACCTTTTTCTGAACCAAATTCCCAAAAGCTTGACCTTAATTCCATTTCCTTGCTTTAAACATGAACATGCTAGAACATTAGTGGGCTCACCTCCCAAGTTTTGCCTTAACAAGGCCGGTGAGAGGGACAACCCAAAGTGGGATACACTTGCTTTTGCTGCAAGAATCCAACCCACTATAAAATGAAATGCATGCATCCTTAATGGGGTGTGTGACAAAAGGATTTTAAATTTTTCGAACTTCCTCTAGTAGTCCTCATGGATTGCACCAAATCATACTTTCATGCGTGTGGGAAGCCCCTTAACATACTTGGGGGATGAAAGTTTAAATTCCATTTTGAATGGAATCTACACTAAATCCTTGATAAAATAGAAAGACCACCTTTTAGAGCCATGTTTATGAACCAAATCTTGTGCTAGGTAGGTGCTTGAAGTGTCTTTTTGTGTAAAACCCGTGACAACATTCTTCAAATCAAACATTTTGTGTTAAGTGGGTAAAAAGAGACAAGTGAATGCGTGATTGTTGTGTTTGAAATACATAAACAAGTGAGAGATATGTCCATTGAAAGTTCATCTTACATTTTTAATCTCTTCATTTAAAATCAACAATTCTTGAATCAAAGATCACTCCAAATCAAACCCTTGTTGGATGCCGGTTTCCACGCGGTCCCAAACATATAGGGTATCTTTACAAGGAGATAGTACTCTTGTTGCAAACAAAGGGAAAGAGGTTGAATACCAAAGTTTGTTCAAAGGTCATAATCAAGAAGAAATTTTTCCAAATTTATTTGAACACAGACTTGGAGAGATGGATAGAAATTCTGCATATCATAATTATCAACAAGGAAACAATCATAACATCAACAATGCCAATTAAAATGCTAAAGAAATACTTGAAGAAAAGGTTGAGAGAGCTTCTTAAGATCTAGAATTCCTAGAAGTCATGGAAAAATTAATAGATAGGGATAGGGAGAAATTTTTCCTAAATCTAGCACAAATGGGGGTAAAGCTTCCCTATGACTTTGATATTGAGCAACTGAAGAAAGACCAGCAACAAGATGACCCCATGAATTTTATGACTAGGCAGATTAAGGCCTTTCAAGAACAAATTGATACCATGAAGAAGGCGGTTGAACCTAAGACCTTTTCCATTAAAGCTTTGTGTCCTTTCCCTTTCGACAAAAGCCTAGTTATGGTGTCTTTTCCTTTCAATACCATTTTTCCTAAATATGACAAGTATATGGGTAAAACAGACCCACATGATCATTTAAGAGATTTTTGTGCCCTAAGTATTGAGTTCATGCACAATGATACATATCTAATGAGACTCTTTCCTAGAAGCTTAGGAGGTCTTGCCATGGAGTGGTTCTCAAAACTACCCCAAGGAATAAAGACCTTTGAGGAGCTAGCCTCCAAGTTCGTAACCCATTATTCTTATAACATTGAGCATGAAATTACTATGCTCAAGTTGTGTGATACCAAATAGAAAGATGGAGAATCCTTCTTAGGATTCCTACAAAGGTGGAGGACCATTTTCGCAAGGTATCCATGAAGTATCCCTGAGAAAGAGAAGATGGAAATCTTCACCAACAATTTGACCACAGAAATGAATTATAGATTACAATTTCAATGTCCCCCAACATTTGAAAAACTCATAAAAAATGGGGTCAAGATTGAGGATGTTTTGGTCAAGAGAGGTGAAATCAAATTATTTAAAGATAACAAATCCAACAACAACAACAACAACAACAACAAAAATAATTATGTGCCTAAGTATATCAATAATCAAGGGTCCAACAATCACAATGATAAATCTAAATCATGGAATAAGAATAACAAAAAAAACCTTGTGAATGATGGAGTTGTGGAGGCCCACAACTTAAATTCAACCCCTTTTATCCCACCATATGGAGCTAATTCTTCAAATAATGTTATTCAATCAAACAAAGCTCCATTTAATTCCAATAATAATTCCAACAATTCCAACAATAATGCTAGTGGGAATAAGCCCAAATCTTCTTACTCCAATTATAATAAAAAGAAATTCACCTACTTAGGTGAACCTTTGGAGAATGTATTAAGAACTTTGGTTGCCAATCAAGTCATCATGTTACTTGATATAAGAGATTATGAACCTCAAGTTAAACCTCATTGGTGGAATGATGCCCATCAATGCGAATATCATCAAAATAAAGGTCATCCAACAAATGAATGCATGAGGTTAAAACACTTGGTGCAAAATTTAATTGATAGAACCATTAAAATTGAAGGGCCTCAAAACAATGAGGACCATACAACTTTCAAGACCCCCTTTTTGAATCATGAAAAGGGTGAGTCATCTAATCAAAATAAAAAAAAGGCAATGAGAAAGTGAACTTTGCTCATACTTATGATAACATGATAAATACTCTAAGGGAAGAGGATCAAACTATAAATGTTATCATAGTGAAGGATAAATCAAGGGAAGCATCATCAAATTTTGTCACTAGGGGGCAAGCATAAAAAATTATCTTACCTACCAATGCTCCAAAGATTGTGTTATCAAACCAAGCTTCAACTTCATCATCAAAATAATACAACTTGGTTGATCAATTACAAAGAACTCCCACACAAATCTCTATTCTTGAGTTGCTCAAATTATCACCAAATCATAAGGATATCTTGGAGAAATCTTTGTTGGAAACCAATGTACCTCTAAATTTTGAGGTAGACAAATTTTAAAATATGGTAGGGCACCTAATTGCACCTCATTTCCTATTATTTTCCAAACAAGATGACATGTCCCTTAATCATCCCCAAAATCTGCCTTTACACATAGAAGTGTTGATTCATAAGCATAGGGTGAAAAGAGTCCTTATAGATGGAGGAGATAGCCTAAACATTTTTACCCTTGGCCTAGTAAAAGCCCTAGGATTTTTTGAGGAGGCTATTGACCCTAAGAAAAAGATAACTATAAAAGCCTACGATGATGAAGAAAGAGCCTTGAAAGGAGTCATAGTGCTACCCATAAGAGTTGGTCCCATGAAAAAAGAGACTATATGCCAAGTGTTGGACTTAAAATTGACTTACAATATCTTTCTAGGAAGGCCATGGATCCATGAAATGCAAGCCGTTCCTTCCACTTATCATCAATGCCTAAAATTTCCATATCTAGGGCAAGCGATAATGGTAAGTGGGTATTTGAACCCATTCCAATATTGTAACAATGTCAAGCCTATCAATGATTCCTTAGTTCCACACAATGCTGAAGGGTCTATACCCAATCAAATGGAACAAGGTAAAAGTTCTAAGGACATCCCTTTTTTGAAAGGAAAAGAAAAGATAGAAGAAGAAGTTGTTATTGAAGACACACCAAAACTCATTAACCTAACTACACCAACTAAAGGAAAAGAGAAGGTTAATGAGGATAACATTATTGAAGGACCAAAAGAAGACCATACCAAAGCTATCCAAGTGTATACTAAAGAGGCCCATTATCAAAAGATGGACCAAATGATGAATAATTTTGATAAGCAATGCAGGATCAAGCAAAAAGGGGTAGGTGAATACTCCTTATCTATGATGGACCTACCTTTATCACCCAAGTCCTTTGGGAGACCCTCAAGTTTACCTCATAGATATAATGAAATTTTTTTAAGGGAAAGTACATCATCTACCATGGATGAAGAAGACAATGAAATCCTAAACTAGTTGTATAAAGATGAAGAATCAAGTGCTCATGTCAAACATATCCAAAATATAGCCATTCCCACACATCAATATGGGAATGGGTTTTCAATCATGCAAAAGGTGGGTTACAAAGGTCAAGGACCTTTAGGCATGAAAAATAAAGGGCTCATTGAGCCCATAGAATCAACATGGCGAGATTCCAAGGAGAAAGTAGGGTTAGGGTATCTTGAGGAAGGATACACTCAAAAACATTATTCCAAACTGTATGATCAAATATTACAATTAGAATCTCCTAGTGATGAGGATTCTAATGAATGGGAATGGGATACCCTATCAGATGAGTCATGCCATGATAAGGGTATTGATGTTATTCATACTTATGCTTGCACCAAAGATAAAGGACCAAAAGTATAATCAAATTCAAACCAAGCATCTAGTTCAAGTAACGTGCCAAGTATAGCAATAGAGATAAATCAATGGGTAGGTGAACCATATGTTCATTCATGGAGACCTACTATGGAAGAATCGAATGTTAGGTTTAATCCACATGAGTTTTATCCAACGGAAACCCTAGAGGAGTCTAGTGAGGAGGACTTTGATCCTTCTTCTTTATAAAATTTAGAGGAAGCCCATGTTCAAGATTTTCAAGATACAATATATGAACCCTCCAATAATGAGATATATACCTTAAACCACATTGAAACAAACCCAAGTGTTGACCCATTGACTCTCATCCACCTAGACTTAATTGAATGGAATACCATTGAACCAACTACCCTTCCAATCTTCTTAAATGACAACATGGTGTCCCAATACCTCATTGCGGTTGAACCTTCTTCTATTAGAGAATATCAAGAAGAAATGATCAAAGGGAGCATCCAAAGTTTCAATCCAAGAAAAAATGAAAAAAATGAAAAAAATAGAAAAGGAAAAGAATCGAGTGTTGAAAACCACGTTGTGGCAACATTAGATCCAAAAGAAAAAAATAAAGAAATAAAGGATGTTTCCAAAGGTGAAAACCCAATTGAGGCACCTAAGGAAGGGAGTTTGGATGTTCTACTAGAACATTATGAAGAAAGATCTCCAATCTTAATTGAGCCAATAGAAAAGGTAAATATTGGGTTAGAAATAGAGCCAACCAAAGATCATCCACCTAGCAGCATCCCTATCTAGAAAAGAAAGAATAGAATTCATCAAGTTCTTTAAGGAAAAACAAGTTAACTTTGCATGGTCTTATGATGATAGGCCGAGTCTAGACCCAAATCTGATAATGAATCATCTAATATCAAGGAAGGAGCCAAACCTGTTAAGCAAAAGCTAAGGAAGATGCATCCTCATATAGTGCTACTTATCAAAGTGGAGTTAGAAAAATTATTGAAGGTGGGATTTATAAGGGCCATTGATTATGCACAATGGATCTCAAATATAGTGCCAGTATCAAAAGCAGACAAATCCATCAGATTCTACACAAATTTTAGAGACTTAAACTTGGCATGTCCTAAGGATGATTTCCCACTTCCAAGTATTGATGCCATTATGGACCTAACAATAGGATACTCTATGTTCTCACTCATGGATGGATTCAGCGGGTATAATCAGATAAAGATAGCACTAGAAGACCAAGATAAGACCACTTTTACATGTGCATGTGGTACTTTTTGCTGGAATGTCATGCCTTTTGGCTTGAAGAATGCAGGAGTGATCTATCAAAGAGCGATGACTACAATATTCCATGATATCATGCATAAGTTCATGGAGGATTATGTGGATGACATATTAGCCAAATCACACTCAAGAAAAGAACACCTACCAATTTTGGTGAAATTTTTTGAAAGGCTAGAAGAATTCAAAGTGAGACTTAATCCAAAGAAATGTGCATTTGGAGTCAAATTTGGCAAACTACTAGGCTACATTGTATCTGCAAAGGGAATAGAAGTGGAAATGGACCCACCTAAAAAAATTAGTCAGATGAGATCTTTACAAGGAAGGATCCAATCCATTAGGAGATTTATCTCCCAATTAGCGGAAAAATGCCTTAATTTCACCTAACTTTTGCATAAGGATATAGTTTTCAAATGAGATGAAAATTGTGAAGAAGCCTTTAATCTATTGAAGAAATATCTCATGAATCCACCAATCTTGATGCCACCTATCAGAGGCAAGCTCTTGATCTTATACATTTTAGCAACAGAGAATTCATTAGGGGCACTTTTAGCACAAGAGGATGAAATAGGAAAAGAAAAGGCAATCTATTACATAAGTAGAACTTTGGTCAAATACGAGCTTAACTATACATTCATGGAAAGGGCATGTTTGGCCGTAGTTTTTGCTTCCCAAAAGTTACACTATTATATGCTAGCCCACAAGATAAGGTTCATTGCCAAAATGACCCTTTAAAGTACCTACTTAGTAAAACAACATTGAATGGAAGGCTAGCAAAGTGGGTGATGGTACTAAGTGAATTCGACATAGAATATGTTGATAGAAAATCAATCAAAGGGAAAGTTATTGCTGACCAATTAGCAGAAGTACCATTGCAAGATAATCATCCTATGCAAGTGGAATTCCTAGATTCAGAGATTATGAATGTTGAGGCAAAAACATGGCAACTATATTTTGATGGTTCATACACTCATCATGGATTAGGAGCAGGCATACTTCTAATCACTCCTCAAGGCTCCACTATCCCAAAGTCCTACAAATTTCTATTTCCATGCACCAATAATATAGAAGAATATGAAGCCTTGGTTATTGGAATCAAGTTAGCATTAGAGTGGAAAGTGACAGAACTAAAGGTTTATGGAGATTCATAATTAGTCATTAATCAAGTCAATGAGGAATATCAAACAAAAGATGACAAATTGGTACCCTACAAAAACATGGTGGACAATCTTAATAATTATTTCATACTTATTACATTTGAGCAAGTGCCAAGAGAAAATAACAAAGCAACAGATGTAATGGAAACTTTAGCTTCATTTCTACAAATGCTCTATTAGAGTGCCAGATATGAATTCCTGGTAGAAGAAGTGGATCAACCCGCGTTTGACCCTACCCACCCTTACACCATTTTCTTGCTAAATACAAATGAATCACCTTGGTATGGACCAATTTACACTTACTTGAGAGATCAAATTCTTCCCATAAACCAAACCAGGAATCAAAAGAAAAGCTTCATTCACCAAGCCACCCAATACACAATAATTTCTGAAACATTGTATCAACAAAGTCTAGA
Source organism: Chamaecyparis obtusa (assembly GCA_027943335.1). Lineage (NCBI taxonomy): Eukaryota > Viridiplantae > Streptophyta > Pinopsida > Cupressales > Cupressaceae > Chamaecyparis > Chamaecyparis obtusa. Next base: position 1,069,869 of record BSBK01002633.1, on the reverse strand, counting down.
CGGAATGCTCCTTAGATGTTTAGAAGAAGAGGAATTAAACTTAGCCTTATGAGAAATCCATGAAGGGATTTGTGGGTCACACTTGAATGGATTAACCCTAGCTAAGAAACTTCCTAGGATAGGATATTTTTGGGCTACGATGGAGAAAGACACTTGTAACTTTGCCAAAACTTGTAGAAAGTGTCAATTCCATGGGAACTTGATACATGTGCCTACACAAGAGCTTCATCTGATGACAACACCTTGTTCATTCTATTAATGGGGTCTAGACTTAGTAGGCATGATTTATCCACCATCCTCGAATGGTCATAAATTCATCATCACGACAACTGAGTACTTTACTAAATGGGTGGAAGCTGTACCCTTATCAACTGCAACAGGAAAGCAAATTTCTTTGTTTATCCTCAATCATATTATTTGTAGATATGGCATACCTCATGCTATCATAATGGATAATGCAAAGCATTTCAAGAACAAAGACTTAACATAATTATGTACCAAGTTTCACATGATTCATCATTCTTCTTCAATCTATTACCCTAAAGGTAATGGACAAGCCGAGACAACGAATAAAAACATCTTGAAAATTTTGAAGAGAATAGTGGACAATTCAGGTAGAGATTGGCATATCAAAATAAACCTGACCTTATGGGCTTATAGAACAAGTATAAGAATGCCAACATGAGCTACACCTTTTTCCTTAGTCTTTGGAATAGAAGCAGTTTTGCCTTTGGAGGTAGAACTTCCATCTTTGAGGATATCTATGCATGGGTTGATAATGAGGAAGATTATAGAGTTTCTAGGTGGCAAGAACTAGAACTCTTAGATGAGAAACAGAAGCAAGCATTTGATCATTTTAAGGTGTACCAAAATAGAATGTCAAGGACTTACAATAAGAAAATCAAGCCAAGAACATTTCAAATAGATGACCTAGTTTTGCGAGAGAATCCCAAGAATCAAGTAGAAAGGGAAAAAAAAGGAAAATGGGAAGCAAACTGGTTAGGACCATTTATGATTGTTGAAAATTTTGGGACCGACACCTACAAATTAGCAGATTGTGATGGAGAAGAGCTACAAGAACCTATCAATAGCATACATCTAAAGAGGTTCTATACATGAGGTAGATGAAAGAGTATAAAGAGTATCAAATGAAGAGCATCGTACTTATTGTACATAGTTCAAAGAGATCTTGAAAATACCAAAAACATTTGAAAAGCAAAAAAGATAAAAAATAGTGGAAAATTGAGCATGAAGAAAGTAAAAACATTCAGATATGATCCTCAAAAAGATGTTGTCTTGGTGAAAACCTAGAAAATAGGTGCCTTGATGATATGAAATGAAAAAAAATAAAAAAAAGGAAAAATACAAAAAAATAAAAAAAAGAGAAAAGTGCCTTGGTGAAAACCTAGCAAATAGGTGCCTTGGTAGCAAAAAAAGGAAAAAGCTTTAAAAATAGAAAAATGAGCTAGATTCATTCAATCAATGAAAACCTAGTAAACAGGTGCCATTGAAAGTCCAAATCAGTCACATACCTATAAGGTCACCTTGTAAATTTGCATTTGCCAACATTTGTATATATTGCATAATAAAACCCCACAGTTGCAATTGCAAGTACCTCAAGATTTTGGTCACCTAATCGACAAATTGTCCTAAGTCCCACAAATGAAATCAATATCAAGCTAGGGGAAATCTACTCAAAAGGAGAAAAGATTCATCAAAGCAAGCTTTATTCAATCAGAGAATCAATTCATCACACTCGAAAGAGGAACACTTAATCAAATCTACATCCCAATCCAATTTGAACCTAAAAGCAAAATTTGATCCAAGAATTGAAATGACTTTACCTTTATTAGGATTAAAAGTATGAAATGGATGGAACTACACTTGAAATATGGATTTGAAAAACATTGCGAAATTTTTCTAAGTGTCGACTCAATTGATGAAATCATTTCTTTCTAGCGAATCGATGAAAGTTTTAGACTAGACAAGATATGATGAAAGGATGACATTTGTCTTGATTTCTGAATGACTGTCTTAAAATCAAAGTTTTAAATCATGTATTATTTGTCTAAGGACGTGATCATCAAATAATCATCAAGGACTTGTACATAGGATAAAAATGAGATTTCTACTTGTTTACGCAAATGGATACCTTGGCTATTTTGATCTTCAATATCATAATACCAAAATCTAGTTGCAACATAGAATCTAACAAAATCAGTATTCACACTCTCATGATTGGCTTCAATCAGTAATAGTCATACTGAAGAGAGATGGGAAAGAAAATAAAGAGGTGCAAAAAGTATTCATATCATCATAGTTGAACTAGTGATGGTTGTACTAAAACGGGATTCCAAAAATGCTCAATGATGATTATAAGCTCTAAATTTTGAATAATGACAGTTAGCTACATACATCTTAGATTAAGTGTATTGTGTATATATTGTTTTGCCTTTCTTAGCTTAATTTTCAAGGGGGGAAATGAAAAAGGGGGCACATTAATAATCTTGGTGAGTCAAAACATTAAATAAATGGGGGGCTCAATTCAAATATACTATCCTTGATTTCAATTAACAAAGTGAGATTATCTTTTGCATTCATGCATATCATTAATCATTATTCATTAGCCATATATGGGAAAAGAAAAAGAAAAAGATTCATTACTCATACATCATTTGCATACATATAATTATAGATAGAACTACATACATTCAAAAATGAAAAAACACAGGGGTATTCATATCCACATTTCCATTAAACACTTTGCATCCATACATTGAAAAGTAGCAAAACATGTCATAAATCCATACATCAATGCATTCATCTATCTATATCATAAAATAAGATACATTGCACCAATAGCATAATCACAAGTAAATGCATCATAAACACCATTTAGCTGCATATAAAGATAATCTCATAACAAATACATCAAGAGAATCAAGGAAGTATATCATCATATAAGTGTTCATCAAATGATCCAGTACATTAGTATATCAAGGTACAAATGTCATGAAAGAGATACATCAAGTGTTCCGATCAATAAAACAACATGAAACATGATACAAGGACATCAATAATGAGTAACTCTGTCATTGAATAATCAAGATCCCATAGCAACACCTGATCCATCCCTAGCACTTGATCCATCTGGACCTCTACCATCCTATCTATCATGTGAGGGAGGAGCCTAAGAAGTGCTCTCTATGCTATGGCTTTGTGCCATCATCGTCATAAACTATTGCATTAAGGTAGCTACCTGATCTAATCTTCCCACAATAGTAGATACATCTATCCTCAATGACTGCACCTCTCATGCTACACTATCAATGCTAGGAGCAACCTGTGAACTCTGGCCCATATCCTGTGACTGCTGAACCTATGGAGGCACTTGCTATGCTGAAACATGATCCTGTTGTGCTAAAGAAACTCTCTCTAATTGAACTAAGGGATCCTATCCACTAGGAATCTGTCGAGCAACATCTATATGTACCTATCTCTGCTATCTCTACCATCGATGCTATCTATGTTATCTATCCACTACTGCTCTAGGGTGTACCTCAGCTACATCATCCTATCCTCTAGCTCTAGCCCTATCCCAGACATGTCCACCCCTCACCTATGGTCCATCTCATGCTTTAAAAATAACCTGAGGCACTCTCTATCCTTGCCGTCTCTGACCTCTCCTACCACCACCATCATCATCACCATCAAAACCACTGCCACCATCATCTCTCTCATCATGACCTGGAATAGGCTCTGTTGGATCAGTAAATCAAGGAAACCTGTTACGAGACCACCAGTCTTGAAACTCATGTGACATCCCACCATCTGCAACACCTGCAAGCATCTCCCATCTGCAGTATGCCAAACCAAAAATCTTATCACATGCAAACTAATAATCAATAAGAGGACCCCACATCTATTGCTCTGCCTATACACGAGCATATAATGCTGCACCCTGTGGCATATCTTGTACTCGGCCATACTGGCAAGATACTCAGCCAAAGAAGAAATGCTCAATCATAGTAGTAGCCCTGCCAATCATCCATCAAGGAGAAAACATATAGGGAAGCTCATCATCATCCTCCCTCCAGTGCTCACAACCAATATATGGTTGCCATTAGACCTGATCAAGATCATCAATCACTTGGCACCAATACTCAAGCTTGCCTAGATGATGCTAGACAATAATGCTGCTATATAGAAAAGCATATAGGAATCCCCAGTGATGAATCTTGTCTGAAATAGGCCTAGTAATGGGAAGGTGCTCCCATACCCACAATTGTAGAATCACTACACCTGTTGACAATGAAGCACTCTCCTTGTAGACAACCTCATGCAAATCATGGTAAAGATGTGCCAACACACATGAGCCCCAATCAAATTGTTGAGGCTGAGCAAGTAAATCCTCAAGGATCCTGCCCCATCCAATTGAGAAACCACAACCTCACCGGTCGGGAAGCAGCAATCCACCAATAAGAGCACCAAGAACTACTGGCAATGTCAGGAAAGAAGCAAACTATGGCCAAGTAATAGTATCATCATCTATAGTGTTGTCTCCAAACACTCATCTATAGACTGTGCTATCATAAATAGAATCATAATATACTAAGTCTCCTCGGCAAGGAATACGTAATAGTCTATACACATCCTCTGGAGTGATGGTCATCTCTCTGAAAGGAAGGTGGAAATTATTATGGTCGGAGTGCCATCTCTCTGCTATAGCAGTCAGAAGACCATGGTTTAGCTGGAACCACAACAAGTCCAAGAGAAAATTGAGGCCACACATCTCAACAATATGATACTCTGCTGAAGTCAAAGCTTGACCAAGATCAATAACCCATGATGCAACTGACCGTATGTAAAGAACAGGGAAGAGTGCATGTTTGGAAAAAAAAAGGAATCATATCAGCATACCATATCAAGGAATCATCTAAAGTTAATCAATTTTATCAAAAGTATCAAGCAATCACACCTAGTACCATTTGTTCGTGTCTCTATGTCCTGAGAATGAAGTATCAGTATCCATCATATCAATTTTCACACTAATTGATTTATCTTATCAGTTTTTTTTAATCCTATCAGATTGAAAAATCACATTCATTGGTACCATTTGTTGGAAAAATGGTTAGCGCTCCCCTCAAGATTTGTGACATGGCTTAACCGCCTCCTATGTCTTCTATAAGTCTAGTGGTTGTATCAGGCATTAATAAGTCGATCTTTTGGTGCAACAACAACCACTACTTGTAATAAGTGGTATCAGAGCTTGGTCACAGGTTTGAATCCCCTCGGGTAATGCTGAGGGGGAGATTGTTGGAAAAATGGTCAGTGCTCCCCTCAGGATTTGTGACATGGCTTAACTACCTCCTGTGTCTTTTATAAGTCTAGTGTTTGTATCGGGCATTAACAGGTCGATCTTTTGGTGCAATGACAACCACTACTTGTAACACCATTATCCTAATATCCTAATCAATTGTTTGTTTAAATGCAACATACCTAATCTTATCATTAGAATCGATCATCTGGAGTTATCAATTTTCATAAAAAAAAAATCAAGTACAAGTGAAATTTTTTCAAAAATCTTTCAAGTGTGATTTTTCACATAACACGTGACATTTTATCTCACGTGATGCAGAAAAGATGTTAGGTGACACTTTATTTGTCCTAAGTGCTAATTCAGGTTTCATGCGACACTTTATAATGCTAGGTGACATTGAATAAAGCCTAGGTGATAATGAAAATCTAGGGTTTAACACGCAGAAAAACATATGCAAATTGGCATTAAAACCCTAAGGCTACGCGGAATCATATTCTTCTCAGGCGAGAATGAAAAATTGTTAGGCGACAGTTTACTACATGAAGGTGTGAGTAAAGAGCGCAGATGCGACACTTTAAAGGCTAACACGACATTAAAACTATCCTATGCGTGAATTGGTAAAATCAAAACAATGACGACATGGAAAAGATGCAATAAATGCTATAAATGAGCAATAAATGCAACAAGGAAGTTAAAAATGACTCACTCGAGGTTCGTAGTCAGGTGGTCTCTGATAGTATTGACATCTCTTGAACTAATGCTCTTTGATAGGGACAACCATCATGAAAATCAAAGGAAGCTCAGAGAAAAATCTCATAATTCAAAAGTGAAAATGAATAGTAAATCTAGGTTTTTCAACCTATTTAAGCTAATTTGACCTAATTTAGAGGTGAAATTTTGACTTTGACCTATATTAACCTATCACATCAATCAGGACAAATTGTGAATCATGGCATATCATCAGTGTTTTTCAAAAATGAAAACATATTGGATCAATAAATCAATCAATCAAATTTTTCAAATCAAGCATCAATATGTTTTATTTCTGAGGGGGCATCAGAGTATCAAATCAGCAGTAACATCATCGACAATCAAGAGATCGATCATCAAATCAAAATGAAATATTTTATCAGGAAATTTTTCGTAATCAAATGAATGGGGCATTACATCGAAATCAATCATCAAAGAAGGTATCATATAAGGATCAATCATCGAATCAAACATCATATCGAGAAACATCCTCAGAACGACAATCATATCAGAATGATCATTAAAACCACATCAATTGAGAGTTTCATATCAATCAAATCTGCATCAATCTCATATCAGAAATCAAGCATCAACCATCGAAAAACATCAAGAACGAACATCAAAGATCGACCATTAATGAATCAAGACCTATCATCAAGTAAGATCAGAGTATTCTTTGAATCGACATGCTTTGCACGTCAACTCAAAGAGGGGCATTTGTAATCACCTAAAAATGGACAAAGATCAAATCAAAGCAAATCAAGTCAAATCAAAGAAAAACAAGGACATAATTGAATTAATGGAATCACAATGCATAATTAGCCAATCAAAATGAAAATCAAGTACTAATTTAAGATCAATCAAAATTGAGAGCATTTTAATCAAGTGCAATCAAATCAAAATATAATTAAATCAATTAATTGTATAGTCTTGGATTAAATCAAATTCAACCCATTCAAGGGGTACATGGCTAAAATAAATCAATTAATAAATCTTAATTACTCTCAACAACCACAAAGGGAGGAAATTCAATCAACCAATGAGAGTGGAGGAAAGGCATTCACATGGATCAAGCCAAATTCAATCTCAATCACTCAATGTGAAAGAGAATCTTGTCCATTGATCTTGTCTACTTGTCCCAATCTTTGAGGACACAAACTTTGCATTGTCTTCAAAGGGTGGAACCAAGGACTCAACCAAGGTTTAATCATGATCAACTACACTACACCCCCTACCATTGGGAAAATTATAAAAGGAAGACCAAATTCTTTCATAATTAACAACCACACATCTGAGAATTGTATTGAACCTCTTGTAATTTGAGTTTAGAAATGCATTTGAGAGCTTAATTAGCATTTAATTTGATATAATTGTTAGTTTTAACTTGTTTATCTTATCATTCTCATTCTAGGACTATCATTAATGGGAGCTTGCTGAGAGCTTTGCATTAACATTCTTAGTTAGAGAGCCATAAGATGCTCAATTGATCATTAATTTTCTAAATAGTTTCTCGATTGTGGTTTATTTAGTTACTATTTCATTTATTATTCAACCTTAATTCTATGAAGATACTTTCCCTAGTATACATGACCTTTGTAATGATTTAAGGTTTCAAACTTACTTTATCACCAGTCATGTGATGTGAGAAACCACTATCAATTATCTATCTATCACCTTTACTCACATATGAAATAAGTGTAGTTTTCTCATCTTCATCAAAATCATCTTTCATAGCAACATAAACAACTTCTACATCATAATCATCAGACTCATCGAATTCACTATCAATTTCTTCTTCAACAATATAACAAGACTTCTTACCTTTATCCTTGTAGTAATTATACCTCATGTAATCTCTATCATTCCTTTTATCTTTGTACTTGCTTTCCCTTCTTTCATCCTTGCCATTCCTATTAGGGCGTCTTGTTGCAATATGACCAACTTTATTACATGACAAACAAATTATAGAAAGTTTACCTTTGAATTTTCCTTTTCCTCTTGGTAGTCTTCCAACCATAAGTGCCTCAAGATCATCAAGATCATTATCATAAGTGTCATTTTCACTCTTCTCACATCTTTCTTTTCCCTTCTTAGACTCTTTAATAACCAATTGAGATTTGAATATAGATTCAATATTACGAGTAGTGAAATTATCAAAATTTGACAATTCAAAAGTAGTAACTCTACCAACAAGACCTTCCAAAGTTAAGTTGTTACAAGGAGCACATCTCAGTTCTTGTATTTTAGAAACTCCAATCGAAAAAATGGGAAGTAGGGTTATCAAAACCTTGCTAATAATAGTTTCATCATCAATATTTCTATTAGCTCCTCTAATAGCATTCACTACCTCTTTAACTCTGGCACAATATTGAACAATAGTTTCTCCTTTTGATATTATCATTTTCATCAAACTTACCTCTCAAGCTTTTAGATTTGGCTCTTAGTACACTTGTGTCTCCACCATAGATAGCTGTCAGTGTGTCCCACATTTGCTTTGCATTGGTGTAGTCCTTGATGTCTTCAAATTCAGGATAACTTAGGGCTGATGCAATCTCCAACATTACTTGATTGTGTTCTTGCTTTTCCTTCATCTGTTGGGCTGTCAAAGGTGTCGGTACTATTATGTATTCATGTTCCACATAGTATTTTGTTGCATCACTAATTCTAGCTATGTGTAACTTCATCAAACTTTTCCATGTAGGGAAGTTCTCCTTCTTAATCTTTGGTACCTCCTTTTTGTACATCTTGATCTTTAGCTTCAAGTACCTTCAAAATTTTCCTTACAAGCACCATAAACTTTGATACCAATTGTTAGATTAATTTTAGAATAACTAAGAGGGGAGGTGAATCAGTTATCCTCAGGTCAAGATGTACCAATTGAACTTTTAAACAATTCTACCAACTTAGATCTATTAAACAATCCACTCGGTCTCTATAGAATATAATCAGTAACATAAACTTGCAGTCCACTATCCAAAAGTAATCAACTTGTAGAATATAAAACTCTAAATTGTAAAACACATCAAATAACATTCACACAAGTATGACACCATGATTTAACATGGAAACCCAATTTGGGAAAAACCACCAGTAACATAATACCAAATTTTCACTCTTCTGAAGTGAACTTTGTGAGGAGCCAACCCTATCAAAGGTTACAATAGACACTATTATGTGTGACCCTGTTAAAAGATTTAATCACCCTATTAGGAGTGGCCTTGTTAGAGGGCTTAAGAACATCCCTTTAGAATGTCACCTTGATTAAAGGATTTACAAATGACTGTTAGGTCAACCTTGATTAAAGGATTTTAACTAATAGAGTGGTTAGAAAGTAACAGTAGGTTTGATCTGAAACATACAAATCACTTTGAAAATATAGATCCAATGTAGCTCATATGTTGATCTACTGACTAGCCTTCATTATCATCTCCATCTTTGATCTTCTTGGAAATCCTTCAAGCAATCACCACTTCACAACTATGTTCATCTCTTCTCATCTCTTCTCAGCCTTCTGCTTAGGTTCACCAATCAACAAAATAAACCTCTCTCTCTACATAACCTACAATTAGGTCATCCTTATACCTCCTTGATTAGGTAGCTTAATCTTTTTCCACTTAATCATCTTTGTAGATCTTAGGTTTAGGTCAGATTCATCGAATCCTTCCATCATTTTATTCTCCTTATCCTTTTAGATACTTCTAAAAAATTCTCCTTGAATCCATAAAAAAATGGTTTACCATGCATTAAATACTTTAGGTAATTCATCCTTATCTTCAACACATTTTACATATTCCAAGAATTTAACTATGTCGGCTAGGAATCTCAATTCCTTCATAAACTGTAAAATACTTTCACTCGATCATCATTATGTTCTTCTTCTCAGTCTTTACTGGATAGCTCGGTCATCACTAAAACTATTCTTCTTGGCAATTACTGTCTTTTCTTAGTTAATTATTTGATACTTGGTAATTACTAATGCGCAGTCGATACTAAATTTTCATACTGGTGCTTGGTCAACACTAGCATCACTCAACTTACACTAAAGTTTCTTAATCTTTTTCTCTTTTGCTCAGTTAAGCCTAAGCTCTCAAAATTTCTTTCCTCATTTCTTATAAGCTTCAAAATAACTAACTTCTTCACTTAGTGCTATAGATAAACAACACATTACCTTACCAATGTGCCAACTAATCAAGTACCCATTATAGTTTCTCATAACTCAAACTTTCACTAGGTCTTCTTGTTATATCCTCTTTTCAAATCCTCTTCATGAATCAAGAGATATGGTACTTTACTAGATAGCAATTGTCTCACTAGTTAAGGTTTGACATGAATGACAATATAACAATTATTTCAATTGTAGTTTCCAACAATGGCCTCTTATAGCTAAATTCTTGAGCTAATGCCTTATTGAGTGTTGGTTGCTTTTAAATTTGATACCAATATTTAACCACACACTAGGCATGATTTTTCATTTTCTATCTAATCCTATAATTCATTTCCTCACCTAGGACCTATTCATTTATTCCCCTTTCAAGATCTTCTTTGACCTCACAAAAACCTACATTTTCTCCCCTTGTTCCTTTTCACCTTCCCCGACATCCTTGTGAAATTTGAGCTCATTTTTCCTAGGACAATTCGACTAGCTAATAGACTGGCCGATTTGTCCCTTAGGTTTTGGGACCAAATTTTGCCTAGGGATCGATGTTGGGGTTTTCCTTTTAGATTTAGATTTATGGTCAATATTGATAAAATTTGAATCTTGAATGAAGGAGTTAAGTATAAAAGGACATATTCTCCACTCATTTGGTATCCATGATCATATGCAAGCTATAATCAAGTACATGCATTCAATTGAAGGAATCCATCAAGAGCCATCAAATATCCACATCTTCATCTTAATACAATCAAGGTGATTTATTTCATAGATCTAGCTTATTTTCCCAATTCAAGGCCAAGAAAAGGAGTTTTATATCAAGGAAGGAGTTTCTCATTCATCCATCAAGCTTCATTCTTCTCTCCCTTCCCCAATCAAACATTGTAACACAATTACAACCTCCATTCCATGAGGTTTTGTCTTGCATGATTTATTTTGGTTATGTTTAGTCAAATCTATTGCATTAACGTACTTTATTTTGTTTAAAGAAGTAATTGCATCTACTATGTATGATATACTTCATTATCTAGATCTAGCCTCTGCTACATGACAACATTATTTTCCTTTATTTCATTTCATTTGATGGTTGATTCCTAAACAAGGGTTTGATTGAGGTAAACCCCTTTCTTAAACCTTCTTCTCCATTTTTCTGTGTGTGGGAACATATTACAGAGCTGAGATTCTGGATCTGCGGATCTGGGCAGACCAAGTGCACATACAAGTCCTAGGAAGGTTTCATCAATTTTCACTAGGAACAAGTCATCTAGCCAACTTATCCCCAAAAAATTTACTAATTCCCAAAAAGTTGACTTGTCCTTGCCATTTTTTAATGAAAAATTTAGGACAAAAAGATTCAGGTCCTTGTCTTCTAGATTTGAAGTTACAATAGAATCTGAGATTCTGGTGATAGTTAAATTAAGATTCAAAGTCCTACCTTATCCATCTTATTTTTAGGTGCACTTATTCTTCCTTCTTTTCCTTTTCACTTACTTTTGGATATGATCTATCCTTTATACTTTATGAAATAAAACTTCTATTAAAGAATATACATGTAATACCCCAAAAATGGGCTATAGGTTCATTAACCTCCTATATCGACACATCGAACGAAATTGACATCAAAGTCATAACCTAAGGCACATCGCAACATTATTGAATCTTAATTGATTATCCTAAATTCTGCATCGGGGAATATTCCTTATTCCTATTTATCCTAATTATCTTTAATTTAATGATTATATGGCGATAAATCCTATTTATCCTTAAGTTTGATTAATTGAATATTCTAAATATTTAATTAATTAGATTTAATACTGCCATTTAATTATTTAATTAAATTAAATTATATTTATTCCTAATTATATTATTTAATTTTGACAATAAATCTAAAATCTCATGACTAATTGATTAAATTCTTATTTAATTAATTAAAGTCAATTGTCAAATTTAATAATATAGTTTTTGAATAAAAGTTTGATTTAATAATTGATTAACCCATAAATCAATTGTTTTATTTTTAAAATCAATTAAGTTGAGGATAAATCACTTTATTTATTTAATTAATTCATAATTAATTATGCACATCCAAAAAGTAGTTAAAATTTAAATAAAAAAATCAATTCAAGTTGTTTTAAAAATAAACTCAACTCTCTTTTGAGTTGAAAGCTGATCTCAACTTCTAATTTAAATTAAAAAGCTGATTTGCATGATTTTGTGAGTTAATCTATCTCTAAATTCTTGATAACTTAAAAATCAACCTGAGTTTATCAAGAGTGATTTATGGCTTTTTCCATGCACCTCCAAAGTCTTGGATTTCTATAAATTAAGGCCTCAGCTCTTCATTTGGATCCATCCATGAATTGCATCCTCATGCTGGCGAATTGGTGATCGAAGAATTAATCTTTGCGAATCAAAGCTGTTGTGAGATTTTCATTATTTTTGAGCATTCATATCATTTAGCATATCATTATTAGATTAATTGCATGTCATATCAGTTTCTCATATAGAATAGATTCATATCAGTTTATCTCATCTTATTGCATAGAAAATCCAAAAATATAGATTAATTTGCATTCATCTCATATCTAGATTTTGCATTCAAATCCTTCATTTAGGTGTCGTCAAGGTCACTGATCTCAGTCCAATCTGAGAATATCATACTCGCACCTACTAGAAGGCAGTAAATCACCTGGTTAGATTAGTTTCCATTTCACTGCATGATTTTGATTTATGCTAACCTCTAATGTTTTATTGAAGTGTTTTGTCTACAGCTAGGTACAAAATTCACACACATTTCTGGCGCCCACCGTGGGGCCCTGAAATGGGTTTCCATTCCGATTCTATCAATTTCTATCTATTTCTTGTCATTTTTTGATCAAAACTGTGATTTTTATTTTCTGTTCGTATATTTTCGTATTACTTTTGTCAGAAAGTCATTTCGGGAGATACCCATTGTCGTACGATAGGTTTAGATTTCAAGGCTCATATTAGAGTGTACACATTGTCATTTGAAATCTTGATTGTCATATGAACAAGTACCCATAGTCGTATGAGTTTTCAGACTGTCGTCTGGTAGGTAACCCAGTGTCGTACAAGTTTTGACTCTAGATTCAATTGTCATTTCATATTTTCAGGTAGTTTTCCAGATTTGATTTCCAGATTTGGACTAACAGCTAACATTAACAATTGAAATCTTCTGTTTCTGATTGGTATTTGCTGGTTCTTGTAGACACCTAAAAATTCTTAGAAAATAAAAGTATTTTTATTTTTCTAAAAAACCTTGATGACATCATCATTTGTTAATTAATTAATTATTTAATTAATTAATTAATTTTTATGCCATTAAATCCCTTTATCTTAATTAAAAATATTTAATTAAGAAATCCCTCCCAAAAATGTTTAAATCTTATTTAAACACCATTTTCCATATTTATTAATTATTTAATTAATAAATTGACCAAAAAACCAAAAAATAAATATTTTATTTATTTTTTCCCAAAACCTTAGAAATATCCTAAAAATCACTAACCTCTTCTAGAATCTTCTAATCCCTCTTTAATTTTGATTAAGGGCTGATTCAATCATTTCCTAACCCTAATCCCAACTCAAAATATTTAATTAAGATTAAATATTAAATCCTCATGTTTATTAAATATATTTTAATAAATATCCTCAAAACTTAAAACCTTTTGAAATAAATAAACCTTTATCTATTTCCTAAATCCTATTTATCCAAGAAACTCCTAGACTCTTCTAGAAAGTCTTCATCCTCATCCAAAAAGCCTAGACACTTCTAGAAGAAGTCAATCCTTATTCTCAACCCCTAACCTTACCCCAAACCCTAACTCCTCTTCCTAACCCAAGCCCTTAGGAAATCCTATAAATACTCCTCCTTCCAAGAGCAAATCATTAGCTTAGTCTTTCATCTTCATGCATTGTTATCATGCAAAATTAGTTCTAGCTTTAGCATAATCAATCCTAATTGTTAGATTTCATTGTTTTCCTCAAGCTTTCTAGCACATCTTAGCATAGATTTAATGGATTAACCTAGTTTCTTCCATTGTTTTTCATAAGCATAGCATCATATCACACCTATTTTGGGCTTAAAATCAACTTAATCATACTAGTTGCATCAATTTGAGTTCTTGAAGCCTTAGGGGCAATTTTGGGTGTTCTACCCAATATTGTGCCATTTATAGGGTTCTCATGAGTCTCAATCCTTCCAAATCAGCATTATGAACATGCTCCAGGTGCTTTGAAAGCATACCCACATTCTTTTATATGAGCAAATCAAACAGTGCATGGGTGCACCTATTTAAGCTCTATTTGAAGTGGCTTAGCTTAGAAAGTTATTATTTTGGATTGATTTCATGTTAGATTAGAACTTAACGTTTGACTGATTTGAGCCTTTCAAAACAGATACAGATAGTCTTGCTCATAGTTCTAATTGGGAAAAGCGTGAGAATTGCTAAAAATAGGTAAGAATCTACTAAGCGCGTTGTGAGGAATTCAGGTAATCTTCTCAGCTGATAACATTTCAATTTGGACTAAAAATGAACTCTCACATGTCAAGCTTGTGTGACCTTTATTTCTTTCATATCATAGATTTCATTTTGGGCTATAAAACAAATGTAGATTTTCTTTTTGCATATCTGTTACACATAGTAAATAGGCCCTATGAACACTATTTGTGGTTCTTGAGAGAGTGGGTTTCCAGCGAAGCTCTTCTCAATGAGAGAACCATTGTAGGTAGGGAGGTTACTGAGAGCGTCTCACGTTCTACTAGATTTGTGCGTCTTCAGCTTCTGATTGATACATTATCTCTTCGGAGAGGTTGATAGATCATAAGTGGTTGACATCATAGATCTTTGTGAGATAATCTTGGTCTTAGCGTGTCAGATTAATCTATCTGCTTTGTTTTGGTTAAAAGTGAAAAGGCTAGAGGACTATGCTCTACTCCCTTTTTGGATAGTATCAGAAACTCAGATCCTTGAATCTGGAACTAGTCTCCATGTGGTATCTTTTGTGAGTCACCTTTAGAGAGGGTTAACCGTAGTGGACATTCTCTTAATTGGGTCAACCACATGGATGGAACCTCAAGTGGTAATAGCCATTTTCGTTGTGGTAGCAACAACCGCTATATAAATGTCCTTGTGGAGGAAATCTTCACAGGTGTGGTCTCTTGTTGGGCTGTCAGATCTCCCTAGCAGCTCCTGATTGATTAATTTCTTGGACTGTGTCAAAACCCCAGTGCACCTGGATTGGAGTTCATCCTCTTGAGATCACAAAAGTTGCAGAGTCAAACCATTACTACAAACCCTAGTGAGGCCAAATTTTCATTTTCTAGGAATATGTGCATTATTACAAAACTTTTTGGAACATACACTATTAGCACTCCTAGGGATTAGCACATTCAGTCACTTGGTTGTTCATGTGCAGGGTTGCTTTGTCCCCTGTTCATTATTTTTAGATGTGCTTGAAATCACTTGCTTGCTATTTTGCGTGCCTGTTTATCTATCTGGTTACTAAGAACAAATCAATCTGGTACAATCTTCAAATCTGGACAGACAATTTTGTGAACAATTTGAAACTGAAAACCTAAAAATTGCAAAATCTAATGTCAAACACCTTTTTGGAGTCAAAAGTCATCTCATAAAGTTAGAAAGTCATACGAGTTTTGGCTATTATCATTTCAAAACCCCCAGATTGTCGTATGATAGTTGGTATAGTGTCGTACGAGTTTTGCCACCAGTTAATAACAAAAGTAAAAAATCTTTCTATCAACTGTCGTGCGAGTTTTGCAACTATTGTACGAGCTTGTCAATTGTAATTTCATAGTCTACCCACTGTCGTATGAGCCTGTAGAAAGTCATTTGAGAAAAGTCTAAAAAATTGTCAGAAAGTGTTAAAAACTGTTAGAGACCTAGCTTTTACAGCCTATTTCCAGAGTCTGTCAAGAAAATCACTATGTTAGGAATACAGCAGAAACTAGAATGAATCCAATCATTTTCCTAAAGTGGCCTCTTGAGTCTGATTCAACCTTCTGTTTAGTCGATTTGAGTCTTTTTCATCTTGTGTCAAAACCTTGTCATAACTATTTATCTTCCATCCATCTTCAAAATGGCTAAGTGTTGTGAGCTCATGTTTGCTATCTTTTGGGCATCTACCCATACATCCAGGGCACAATATCCTTCATTTACATCCAAGCTTATCCTCAATCAATCAAACTTTGACAAGGTTGCATCATTTGATCTTCTTGAATCAGATCTTTCTTCAGTTGTCTTCATCATATTCTTTTGCTTCACCCAAGGTTAATGGTGGAAACTAGAGCTTCCTCACATAAGAAATTAGGGGAAACATCTCATACCTTACCTTTGACTACTATCCAAGGTCCAACTCTTGAGCAACTCTACAATTCTGGTCTTTACAAAGATGACGGTCTTGGCAACTTTCAATTAAAAACTGGTTACATACCCCCTCCATCAACTCACGGAGGTAATCAACAAACTCTTCCTCAATCTATCCTAGGGAGACCTAAAAATCCTAACATGTCTCAAGTAGGGACAAACCATGGCTCTCAAAGAGCTCACTCTCAACATGGTGTGGATCAAGAACCTACACCTTCTGAAATTGCTCGATATCAAAATGATGATAACTTCAAAAGAATGATGAAACATTTCTTGAAAGAAGATAGAGAAACATACTTTCTAGAGTTAGCTCATCAAGGAGCTAAACTTCCTCCCAACTTTAATGTGGAAGATATCATTACACATGAGGAAGAAACTCCTATTATGGCTATGATGAAAAAATGCATGCCATGCAAGTAAAACTTAACAAAATGGAAAAAGAAAAAGAACCTAAGGAGTTCTCCATGGAGGCCCTATGTCCTTTTCCATTCAATAAAGACTTGTATATGCCACCATTCCCTAAGAGGGTGGAAATGCTAAAATATGATAAGTATGATGGAAACTTTGATCCTCAAGATCATGTTAGAGAATTTTATACTCAATCTATGGAGTTCATGCACAAACCAACCTATCTGATGCGTCTTTTCCCCCGATCTCTGGGAGGGTCAGCCATTCATTGGTTCTCTAGGATGCCTCCTACAATCAAAACCTTTGAGGAGTTGATCAAATTGTTCTACCAGCAATACTCCTACAAAATCCAACACCCAGTCACCATGATTGATATCTGCAATCTCAAACAATATCCAAGAGAACCATTCCTGACATTTCTCAAAAGATGGAGAAAGAAATTCTCTCTATATGCTAGGCCTATTCCAGAAACTGAGAAGCTGGAAATTTTCATCAACAATCTTGTTCCAGAAATCAACTACCCTTTACAAATGCAAAATCATACATCTTTTGATAAGATGGTGGACAATGCAATCAAAATTGAAAAAGTACTTGTGAAAAAAGGAGACGTCACACTTCAAAAGGACAAGTATGAATCTAGTTCTAAGGATAAGAACAAAAATTGGGACAAGAATAAGGGCATCATCACAGATGGTGTTGTTGATAATCTCCATGCCCCATCTAAGGCACCTTCTTTCAATCTAACCATTGGTACCCAAGCCATCAAAGCTTCAAAACAAAAGGTGTCCGAATCATCTCAAAAGAAGCCAAAATACAAATCTTGGTCCACTGATAATAAATGAAAGTTCACTCCTCTTGGAGAATCTTTGGAATCAGCTATGAGAACTCTTCTGGCTAACAACATCATCTCTTTGCCTGAGATCCGACAATTTGATCCTGACCCTAATCTGAAATGGTGGAGAGAGAATGAAGTCTATTATTTCCATTAGGGTAAAGGTCACAAAACTAATAACTACTTGTGCTTAAACCATACCATTCAAGACAAGATTGATAATGGAGAAATCACGATTGATAATCCTAAAAGCAATAATGATCACACAACATTCAATGAACCATTTCTGAAGCATAGCCAAGGAGATTCATCTTCTCAACCTAATGTGGGTGCTAAGGTTAATTATGCCTATCGTAGAAATAATACTGTTATCAATATGGTTGAACCAAGCCTATCTAAGCATTGCAATGTCATCACAATTGTAAGAAGAGATAGAGAAAATCAATCAGCTAACATAGTTACTTGATCACAAGATTAGACACACCTACAAGGACAAATCCTAGATCAATCAAATGTCCCTAAGGTACCTTTCAATCTGTCTTCCACTTCTAAATAGAGGGCAACATCTAAATCTTCAAATCCTAAGGACACGAGGCCTACTTCGTACAGTATAGTTCAACAAATCCAACATACTAATGCAAAAATCTCCATGTTTGAGTTGTTTCAGATATCTCCAACTCATAGAGCCATCCTAGACAAAGCTCTACTTGGATCCAATGTTCCTGATAACCTTGATTTAGATAGATTCCAGGCTATGGTTGGTCATCTTACATCTCCATAGTATATCTCCTTTTCAGAGGACAATGATAACTCCTTGAGTCATCCGCATAACCAGCCCTTGCATATTGAAGTCTTGATCCAAAACTGTCGCATCAAACATGTGTTGATAGATGGGAGCACTAGTCTGAATATTTGTTCTTATAGCTTGATCACATAATTAGGATTTTTAGAAACATCCATTGATCCTAGAAAGAAAATAACTATCAAAGCATATGATGAAGAAGAAAGATCCTCCAAGGGAATAATTGTCCTGCCTATCAGAACAGGTCCTATCATCAGAGATACTATATGTCAAGTTCTTGATATACCTTTGGCTTACAACATCCTTCTAGGGAGACCTTGGATACATGAAATGAAAGCTATTCCTTCTACATACCATTAGTGCATGAAATTTCCTTGTGATGGAGTAGAGGTAACCATTCTAGCTGATGTGTCAACAACTTGCAATACCTTGAAAGAAAATGCAGATAAACTTGTTCCTAATAACATAGAATATTCCATTAAGCAAATAGATGTAGCATCCACATCTAAGATGGAAGATATTACAGAAGAGGTCAATATCAAAGAAAATGGTATGGGAGGATATACTATAGAGCCAGTCTTGTCTTTGACATCTCTCCCTCTCTCGCCTAAGTCTTATGGGCAAGCTCTAAAATAGTTCAAACCAGAATCTAAGGAACCTCTTGAGGCATATAAAGGAAAATTTGTTGTAGAGAAAGTACCTAAGCAAGAATTTGAAGAAGATGAAGCTGTGCTTGCATGGCTCTACAAAGATGAACCTGAATCCCAAGTTGTTCAAGCTGGTGACTCTAACATATCGAAGGTTCCTTCTAAGTCATATGGCCTAGGGGATAAACTGATAGCTAAAATGGGATATACAAGAAAATGAACTCTAGGAATCCATGGTAAGGGTCTTCTATCACCTCTTGAGCATCGTGGTCGAGCCAACAAGAATACGATAGGTCTAGGATACATGAAGAAGCATTTTTGTCTTCGCAAGAACTCCCCGCATGTTCTAGAACAAATTGAGCCTTCCATAGCAAATCAACTAAAGGGTGAAATAACAGAACAATCTGATAGTGATGATTTAGACACCATTGAAGATCTCATTCCCTATGAGCATTTACCTAAAGAAATTAAAGATCTCTTGGACACTGAAGATGATCCAATCAAAAGAATTAATGTAGTAGAAACACAAGAACCTACTATAAAGCAAGAGATAGTTGTACCACAAGAACCAACAGATCTCAAAGACAATCAAACAGACAAAGAGGAAGGTGGTAGTTATTTTGAGATAGATTCTCATGAGTATGAATTCAAATCAGAATCTGAGGGTAACCCTTCTTGGGGTATTCATCCTAACTTTACTCATGTTCTTAGATTTCCTAGAGGCGTAGATGAAGAATCTAATGACTATGAATGGGGAGCCATTCCAGAAGAAGATGAGCTTATTACAGAGAAACATGTTGATGTTATTCACCAATATGCACCTAAACCCAACGTAAGTCTAGAGCGAAATGATGAACTTATCTAGTCTGATCCACCAATGGCTAAAGTGGACTATCACAATGACATTGGGCCTATTCATGAATTGAATGTCTTAAGTTGTAATATCACCTTTGAACTTGAGAGTTGGGTTAGGACCGATGATGACAGATTCATATCTGTAAACACTCTTTCCCAATCTTTCACCACTTTGACTATCCAACATCCTAAACTTCTTGATCAAACCTCCACAAACCCAAGCCATGGTATTTATACCTTCCCAAATGACTATGCCCTTGCTTGCTACTCAATGCAGTTGAGCCTATGAGGACTTCCATTAGTGAACTGAGCATTAGCATGATGGAGTCAGACATCAAGTATCTTAGTAAGAAAAATAAGAATAAGAATAAAAAGAAAAGGAGTTTTGAGGGTTAAAACCACTTTGTGGCAGTCTTAGAACCTACAAAATTAAAAATAAAAGATGTATTCGAAGGTGAAAACCTCCCTGAGGCACCTAAGGATGAGATATTTGGTATCCTTCTGAGTCATTTATAGGATAGATCTCTAGTTCTAATTGAGTCCACTCAATCTGTCAACTTGGTAACAATAGAAGAACCACAGTTGATCCATGTAGCACAATCTTTATCAGAAGAAGAGAAGCAAAAATTTACAACCTTCCTCATAGAGAAGAAGATCAACTTTGCATGAAAATATTTAGATATGCTAGGGTTGGATCCTGATCTTATAATGCACCATTTATCTATAGCTCCTAGAGTAAAACCAGTTAAACAAAAATTAAGAAAGATGCATCCTCATGTTGCACTCTTGGTAAAAGATGAATTAGAGAAACTACTAAAAGCCGGATTCATCTAAGTTATTGATTATGCAAAATGGATCTCTAATATTGTACCTATTTCAAAATTAGATAAATCAATCAGAGTGTGCATAGACTTTAGAGATGTAAATAGAGCATGCCCTAAGGATGATTTTCCACTACCTAACATTGATATGATAGTAGACATGACTGTGGGCTTTGAGATGTATTCTTTAATGGATGGTTTTTTTGGATATAATCAAATAAAAATTACTTCAGAGGGTCAAGAGAAAACTTCTTTCACATGTGCATGGGGCACCTTCTATTGGAATGTCATGCCATTTGGGCTTAAGAATGCTGGTGCTACATATCAGAGAGCCATGACATCTATTTTTCATGACATGATGCATAGGACTATGGAGGATTATATTGATGATAATTTAGCAAAATCTATGATTAGAGCTAAACATCTAAATGACTTAAGCAAGATACTAGACAGAATGAAAAAATTTAGTCTCAGATTAAATCCTAAGAAGTGTGCTTTTGGGGTCACTTCTGGAAAGCTCTTAGGATACAATCTCAAAGAAAGGCATTGAAGTTGATCCAGCTAAAGTAAAGGCTATAATGGAGATGCAACCCCCAAAGAATATTAGTCAAATGAGAAAATTGCAAGGGAGAGTTCAATCTATCAGACATTTCATATATCAACTAGCAGACATATCACAACCTTTTACAAAAACATTACATAAAGGTGTGACATTTGCATAGAATGAAGAATGTGAGAACAACTTTAACCATATCAAGAAGTATCTATCAAATCCTCCTATCTTGATGCCTCCCATTCAAGGGAAGCCTTTGATCTTATATGTCTCCACTACAGATACATCACTGGGGGCATTGCTTGCACAACATGATGTGAACAAAAAGGAAAGAGCTATATACTATATCAGTAGGACATTGGTCGCATAAAAAAATAATTATTCTATGATTGAGAAGGCTTGTCTAGCTATGATCTTTGCATCATAGAAACTGAGACATTATATGTTGGATACACCAATGCAAATGGAATTTCCAGATTCCTCTATCATGACTCTTTCTTCTAGAGAATGGCAATTATTCTTTGATGGCTCCTATACACAGAATGGATCAAGAGTAGGCATATTATTTATAACTCCTCAAAGATACTCCATACCTAAAGCATTCAGATTAAAGTTCCCTTGCACAAACAATATTGCAGAATATGAAGCCCTTCTTAATGACATGAAACTAGCAATTGAGTGGAGAGTGACAGAGATACACATTCATGGAGACTCCCAACTTGTTATCCATCAATTCAATGATGTGTACCAGACTAAGGATGAAAAGCTCATTCCATACAAAAGATGGTAGATGATCTAAAGAAGTATTTCATATCTATCACATTTGAGAAAATACCTATAACAGAGAATAAGGCTGTCGATGCAATGGCAATGCTGTCTACTCTATTACAGCAGCCTGAACATGAGCTACACTATGAGTTCCTGGTGGAAGCACTATCTTATCCTGCATATGATTCCCCTAAAACTTGCATGATTTGCACTATTGTAGGTCATGATTCATCTAGATATAAAAACCTATTCTCCTATCTCAAAGACCAAATCATTCCCGATACCTTTAACCGTCATGAAAAGAGATACCTTATCTGTAATGCCTCCTGATATGTCATCATTGGTCATGATCTATACAAACAAGGTCTAGATGGTATGCTACTTAGATGTTTAGAATGGGAAGAGTCTCAATGTGTGTTAGAGGAAGTCCATGATGGTATTTGTGGGTCACACTTGAACGGTTTAACACTAGCTCGAAAACTTATTAGGGCTAGGTACTATTGGCCTGAAATGGAGAAAGAGTCTATCAAGTTTGCTAATAACTATCAAAAGTGCCAAGTGCATGGCAGCTTAATTCATGCTCCAAGGAGAGATCTAATTCCCTTTACTACATAATGGCCTTTTAACCAATAGGCATTTGATCTTATAGGATCTATACATCCTCATTCTTCTAATGGACATACCCATATAATCACAGCTACAGATTATTTTACAAAATGGGTAGAAGCAGTCCCTTTGACTCAAGCAACTGGAAAATAAATATCTATGTTCATCTTGAACTATATCATATGCAGATATGGGATACCTCATTCCATAATCACATATAATGGTGGATAATTCAAGAACAAAGATCTAGATGATTTATGTGCCAAATTTAAGATTACACAGCATTGGTCATCTATCTACTGTATGCACCCAAAAATGGTCACCTAGACTTTGGGCCCCATTTATTTGATTTATCAACCCTGAATCAGTTTTATCAATAATCAATATTTTTCAACACTATCAATTTCCTTGATCAAGTCATATTTCATCATTTTTGATTATTTGCCTTGGGCTAACCATTTTATCCTAAGCCTTTATTTACTTAAAAGAAATATTTTCTCCCCTTTTATTTAAATAAAAAGCCCCACGCTTTCCTCTTATCCTAAGTTGCACAAATAAAACACTATTCTCATTTTATAAAAAAAAAAAGAAAAAAACACTTTTGTCTCATATGGACATAAAGTCAACTCTTATTTTCTCATTGGAGGATACTTGTGCACATGGATTGCTCCTCTTTCAAGCTCCACCGTTGATTGAGACTTTTGCCTCTTAATCTCCATGGTCCATTCCTTTGCATTTCTTATAAAAGGAGAGCTCTCTCCTTCATTTGCATATCCATCTCTTTCATGCTATTGTTATGCTGCAAGTTTTCTAGGTGCATTTGGAGCTTTTGGAGATCATTGCTACATCAAGCTTTTTTTTGGATTTCCTCATTGCTTCATAGTTTAGACTTCATTTCTTGCATTATCATAGCATCCATAGCTTCATTTCATAGCTTAGTTTCTTTTATGCAATAGATAACTTCACATAGCTTAACTAGGAAGGTTGTAATCCTTTGCTATTTCCATTTCATAGCTTAGTTTGTACTTCCATTTTCATAGTATAGCTTGCATTTTGCATTCTCATTCTTAGCTTTCATTGCATTGCATTTTCATTTGATTCTTTGGGGATATTGGCACTCTTTTCCTTGTCCTCATTTGAATCTCTCATTGTATGGTTGACTAGCAAGGTCACAAGCCCAATAGCTCTAGTTGAGAGCAAATCCATAATCTTGCAACTCTATGCATAAAGAGCTATGGATTGATTTGTGAGGGCTCATTTTTGAGTCTCCTTGCATGTAAGGATCCATAGAAGTGCACTACTTTTTGTGTGTACATTTTTGGCGCCCATCGTGGAGCAGAGTAGCTTAACTTTGTCCTTTCATTTTTGCATTTTCGTCAATTTTTTGGATTAATTTTGGCTTAATTTTTAGTCTCTATTTTATTTTGTCTCAGTGAATCGTGCAATACTATTCAGATATATCGTGCGATAGTTATCTATATACGCACACGATACTTCGCTTGTTAGAAGTATCGCCTGGCTATTGTGAAGTCCATCGCCTGGTGTCGGGTGAAGTATCGCTTGGCATAAGGTGAAATATCGTGCAGACTAAAAAGTATCGCCTAGTATACTGTGAAGTATCGCATGATTCTGGTGTCTGTACCCGACAGTGAGCTATTTTAGAGTTATTTTATTTATCTTGGAAGTTTCGGGTTCTCTGCTAACTTTTTGAAATTTTTTAAAAAAATTTTGAAATTTTTTTTGAAATTTTTGCAAACGGTATCAAAAATCAAAGTGTGATATATTGTTGGAAAGGTCTTTCCAAGCCTAA
Organism: Chamaecyparis obtusa; assembly: GCA_027943335.1. Classification (NCBI taxonomy): domain Eukaryota; kingdom Viridiplantae; phylum Streptophyta; class Pinopsida; order Cupressales; family Cupressaceae; genus Chamaecyparis; species Chamaecyparis obtusa. The sequence continues at coordinate 1,045,137 of BSBK01002633.1, read as the reverse complement.
TCCAACCATGATGGTTTCATTTTTAGATTTTGTCATTTGATTAGTTATTTTTGCAGATTATCTAATTTTTCATGTGTTAACCATTGTTAGATTTTGGGTTTTCCTAACCTCTTGTTGGTCTAACAAGTTGTTTTGTAGGTGCTCCCATTGCTTGAAATTTGCCAAAAGAACGCATGTCAAAGAGGGCTATAATGGTTTTTGCAGGGCTGCCCTAAGCATAAAAAATAAAAAAAAAAATCTTGCTTGTTTATTTGCTTTCTTTTTAAGTGTGGCAAAAATTAGTTGTTTCATTTATTAGGCACTTAATACCTTGTTGTAGGAATTTTGAGGTGGTAGGAGAGTATGCTCTTCACCCTTGTGGTGAAACAGAAATCTTGACCTATCTTGGGATTTTGAAAACAAGGGGGTAACTAAATCTTTGCTTGGTGTGTTTGGGTGAAGTTTTTGAGATAGGGGAGTATGCTCTTCACCCTTGTGGTGAACCAAAAACCTTGAACCTCAAGAATTGATCCACTTTTTGTTTAGATTTAGAATCCTTTAGCGGGCCTGCTCTTGAGCAATCAAGAGGAACGACTCAAGTGGGGACAAGCCTTTTGACGACTATTCCAACTCACTATAATCTCAAAGCTATCGAGGACACAAAACCTTGGTAGACATAACACTTGTCTTCACTTGATGTGAGTAGCTCATGGGATTGCGACCATGGGAAAAGCATTGAGCAAGAATGCTTAAGGTACTCTTGAGGCCGCGAGGTCCTAGTCCTTTATGAGGAGCAAGAGGGGTGTTATGAACGGAAGCCCTTACTAAGAACCATAGGTTAGAGGCCACCTTATTTAGCCGCTTATCTTCTTAGTGCAAGGATTGATCCAAGTGGACTAACCCGGATCACCCCAAGATACTCATCATATGTGTCCCTTTGGTTGTGTTGTTTAACACTTCTATGACAAAGCCAATATCTCTTGTGGGCAACCACTTGGTGTGAGGCAAGGGGGCATCAAGTTGTGGGCTAAGTTGGTAAGTATTGAGCCTTGTATTGTAAGTAGATATTGCTTGAAGTGTTTTCAATTGTGTGATACCAGTGTGAATGTTCTCAACATACAGACAATCGGTAACTTCTATAGGGTGCAATTTTTTTTTTGATATCATAAGTGCTTATCTTGGCAAGGTTGCTTTTGCCCTTGTTTCAAGTGTTTGAAGACATGTTTGATCCCCTACTATTTGCAAACCTATCCAATTGCTATTGAATTTGTGATTGAAATCAGACATTCTCACCCTCACATTCAGAAACTTGAAATTAGACCTTAAAAACTCAAAATTTTGCGCAAATTGGTCAAGATCAACATCAGTATCACATTAGCCAAAGAGAAATATCGCATTAGAAGGTTGTTCTTGGTGAGAAAGTTTATCTCTAGAATTGTGAGCTACATTCTTGGAAAATTCTCGTACTCTTATTGTCCAAATAATTTTCATTTAATCTCAATTTCAATTATATTTTGGCCTAGCCCAACCTCCTGGTTCAAAAGTGCAAGGGTAGTCACCCTTTGATTTGAAGCATCTCTTTGACAGTGTTGGTAAAGCCCCTTCTTCTATCTTTTCATTTCTCTTTGGACAATAGAGAACTTTGATTATTCTAGTTTAGTGTTGACATTTTGTGAGGTCATCCTATTACCAAGGGTCTTCTATTTTCAGTCTTCCTTGGTCAGTCTAGATCTTAGATCCTAGGTGCTGACATGTTGCTCAACATCTCAATGAACATTATGGTATCAATTGCACAAGATGACTCTTAGTCTTCTTCTTTCCTCTCCATTTCCCATGTTCTTCTGAAGTCTTCTATTCCCATGGGAAATTCTTCTTCCTCTTCTTCTTGGTTCTTTTCCTCTTACTATCTAGTCTACCTTCTTCTAGTCATCTATTCATTTCTTCCATGCTTGATTCCTCCTCTTCTATAATAATGAATCTTGAATATCTGGTTTTGGAACCTTTATTAAGAATAGATGATCTTGAGCTCATTGACATATTTGAAAAGTGTTGTTCCTCCAAAATTCTCATGAGTGACAAATTTATGACAAAAATAAAAGAAAAATTGATTAAATCAGATGCCTTTGCTAGAATCATACTCATGATCTCATCTAAATATTCTTCATCTTTTAAATCTTCTCATCATTCCTCACATTCTAAATCCTATCACGATTCTTCTAAATGCTATTCACATTATTCATCTTCCAAATCTTATCATGACTCTTCTAAACATCATTCAAATTCTTCATTATCCAAGTATTCTTCTTCCACTAGGTCTTCATTTTCCTCTTCTTCAAGATCTCGTTCTTCTTCTACTTCTCCCAAGAGTCTTACTTCTCTTCAGAAGACATACCATAAAGAGCAACGTGATAGTCCTTGTGATGTCTCTTCCACAAAGAGTGATACACCCACCCATGATGACTATGATGACTATGATGATGGACAATGTAGTGATGCCCATGAAACTTCTATTCTTAATCATCATCCTCGTGGTACACTTGTGATTTCTAAGGGGGAGTTTTATTGGGTAGACTGTGATGGTGATCCATATGAATCTAAATTTGAAGAATTCTTTGATGATTTTTGTGAACAATATAGTATTCTTACTGAGGAAGAGAAAATCTACCGCGCTGATTCAAACGTCAAAAGAATCTCTCCTCTAAAAGTTCTCATGCTGAAAATAAAAGTTACACTCTCAAGCAAGATCATATTAATGTTGAACCTTCCCTTCCATCCACCACTTCCTCCAATACCCACACACTTCCTAAAGCTTCTGAGTTATCCAAATCTTTCACAAATCTTTCATCCAACAAAGATCCTAAGGCTTTCCATGCGGTTCCCTATAGTTATTCTCAAGAGCCACCTCTTAAAGATACTCAAGCTAACCTTCACTTGGATGTGAATACTTCCAATAATGTTAAACCTAAAGAGCCTAAGCCTCTATGTGCTATAATGCCTACTTCAGCTAGTCCTTCACTATCTCCTCCAAAATCTTCCATGCAATTCCAACATGCTTCCTTGTCCTTAGAAGTGGCTTCATGTCAAGAGGACTCTAAAAATGATCAAGAAAATAATATAAATAAAGATCAAGATCAAGAACCCTCCATGTCATCCAATCTTATTCATAATGTCTCCCATTCATTTCATGGTTCTTTTGATCCTCTACGCCCTTCCGCATTCATTCCACCATCTCCTAAGCAAGATCAAGCTACTACTTACACCGTTGAGCTTATTGATAAACAAAATAACTTTACTACACTTGCACTTTCCAAAGATGATACTTCCATTAAGGTTATTAAAAATGGTGTTGTTACTTCTGATGTAAAGCTTATTGAAAATCGAAAGAAAGTTGATACGCTTATGCTATCCAACGATCCTTGTCAAGATCAAAGTCTTCCATCTTCTTGTTCTACCACTCCATGTTCACTTCCACTTTCTTCTTTTCCCAAGTCTTTGCAAGCTTTGAATGATCTTATCAAAGAAGTTTCTCCTATTAAGGATGTGCATGATCCTATTGAAAACTCTAATGCTCACTCTAGAGATGCTAATATCCCTAGTTGTCATATAGATGCTAATGAACTTATTGATTATCCTTTTGCATCTTCCACTTCCATCCTTGGACCTCCTCCACCAATACTAAGGGCTTCACATCTTCCTTCCATATTGGCTCCTTATATCCCTTCACTTTCCCCTCCTAACTCTCATAATTCATCATCCATCTTGGGTCCTTACGTCCCTCCATCTCCTATCTTTCCTCAAAATCAACATAGATACATACCCTTGAATCCTTTTCATCCATCCATCCATCTAAACTAGTCATATTTTAATTCTTCTTCCACAAGTCCCAAGTCTTTTGAAAGTAACTTGAATGTTCAATACAAGAAAAAGAAGCAATACAAGAATTCATAAAAAAAAAAGATCACCATGTCTCCTCTAATCGACATGGGGGCATAAAGTCAAAAGAGATATCTAAGAAGAAAACTACAAGACAAGTATGGGTTCCAAAATCCATCATTCAAGATATTCTCTCTAAGACATCAAAAGAAAATAAAAAGCTTAAAGCTATATGGATTCCAAAGTCTCTCTTGAAAAAGTCTTATGTTGAGCAAAAAGTGAAGTTGACATTCAAGCTTCCAAAGGCTTCCGCTTCATCTTTTTCCAAAAATATTCTTCCATTCCATGCACCTGAACCACAACCTCTACTACACATTTGTCATATTCCTTCTTGTATTCCTCCATTCACATTTGAGAATTATAACAAGCACACCAATCCTCTCTTCGAGGAGTCAGATAGCAATAATGAACCAGAATATGGTTTGCATTTGGACTAGAATATGGTTTACATTTCCTCCATTTTTCCTGCCACCCTTCAAGGTGTGTATTGATGTTGATCTTACTTTCCTTTCCATCTACCCTTTCACAATCCTCCCATTCATTATCTTTCTACCTTCTATCCTTTTTCCTCATTTGCCTATTCCTCCTATCTTCCAACCTTACTCGCTTTACATAAAACTTTATCCTCCATTTTTCTCTTCCATCTTCCTTTCCCTATCGACATTTTTGAGCATATCATTTTGAATCCTTGGCATATCATGGTTTACCCTTTCAAGTAGCATTATCTAAAAATATTTCCTTCTTCTAAAAATAAAATTAAAAAAAATAGAAAAATGAGAAAAGTAAAAAAAAAAAAAAATGATAAATTTTTTTTGAAAATGTGCCATGGTGAAAATCTGGAAACAGGCACCTTGGTAGCAAAAGTAAAGAGAAATAAATTTGTCCTATGGTGAAAATCACTCCCTTGTGGCACCTTGGATAAGTACCATGATGAAAACCTGGCAATCAGGCATCATGTGTAGTTCTTCTACATATTTCATCCATTCCATCTTCTCTCTTTGATCTTGACAATGTTGACCTATACATGAACATTTGACTATCTTGTGAGCTATCTTATAATGATATTGCTTTCATTCTATTCATGTTTAGCCTTCATATCTATTTTCCTCCATTCATTCTATCCTTTTTCCCCTTTGGTCTTGATCTTATATAAAAAAAGAGTAAAACACGATGCTATGAAGCCTCTTGACATGTCTACTCCTTTGGACTGCATCCCTTCCTTATTTTGCAGTGCGCTTTTGTGACTTGTCCTATGCTAGCCTTTCATTGCTTGTCCAAATGTGCTTTGCATGACAATTTTTTCCCTAGCTTGGGTACTCTTGAGGAGTTTGACCTTGAGGATTTCTTCCCTCCATTTGCCTTCATTCTCCTTTCCTCCATCTCAGTCACCAGCTTGTTAATCCCTCTTGTTCCCCACCTTGCTAGACACTGAGACTACACGATGTGATCTTTCTTGGGAGTTTGATGCCCTTTCTGTTTGGGGGCATCCTTTGTACATATTTTGTGATCTTGAAAAAATACCAAAAAAATTGATATATGATGCTGAAAAAATCTTAAAAAGCATAAAAAGTCCTGAAAAAATACAAAAAAAAATAAAAAAAATGCAAAAAGTTCAAAAAAAATAGAAAAAGTGCCTTGGTGAAAACCTGGAAACAGGCGCCTTGGTAGCAAAAATCCAAAAAAATGAAAAAAGAGAAAAATTGCAATAAATCCAAGTGGTGAAAACCTGGAAACAGGTGCTACTTGAGGCCTTTGCACCCCTATTTGTTAGCATGCGTCCTCGACACTTAGCCACTTTCCATCATGCCTTGACCTTATTTGACTTGGTTTGGAATTAGTCTTTATCTTTGTCTAGGGGGCATAACTGTTCGCATAGGTCCTTTAGGTGCGTTTGTCTCTTGAGGCATTTCACAACAGGTGTTTTTCAACACCACCCCAAATAGTGTTTTTCAACACTACCCTTGCATCGAGTGTTTCTTAACACTTACCATATGTCTTACCCAATAGTCCAAGTGTAATGTGATATTTCTCACTAAGCAGATGTGATACTCAGAGTTTGACTCTATGACCAACACACACACACTTAAATAATCAACTCGTTGAGATATGTTGACTTTATTTTTCTTTGTGTGCTATCTATGAAGATTTCTTTGATGAGTGGTCTCTCCCTGAGAAGTTTTCAATGATGCATAGCTAGAGGACTGAGGGTATGAGAACATGTTTTATTTCTTTATCTACTTGTGGGTATATTTTGTTGGTCCTAATCATCATGAGCATTTTATGCTGGTCTTACTTGACACTATGGATTGATAAGGTATTATCCTTGACTGTTATGCGAGTGCATGCTTCTAGTTATCCCGACTTTTATGCGTCTTGATACAAGCATAATCTTGCCATATCAAACTTAGGTAATCTCACTGCATTAGTCATCTTGACCTACATGTCTTTGATGCCTAGGTGGGATTTCCACATATCTATCTGATAGAGATCATATTCATATCCACATAGTTATGCTAGTGTGCATTGTATGATCTTATGATGCTCCCATAACGCTCGATGATGATAATTAGATGTCTATAAACATTGTGACCTTGCAAGTCAACCACTTTTCATAGTAGCTTGCATTTTTAGGGTCATGTTTGTCTAGTTTTGCATCCTACATATGGAGAGAGCTCTCCTTTCTTCATCTTACGTGGACCTATCAGTCGACTATGCTCACCTTTCCTTCTTCTCGATCATGTCTTTCACTCCTTGTCTTTTTCATCTCGAACCTGTTCCTGTTCATCACAAGGGGTTAATCTTATCATCATATCTATATCACAACTGTTATTTTTAGAAACATGAGTCTATATCATACACATGAGAATTAAAAATACATCTACGAGAGAGAACATACATGAGCATATACATAAACACTTTGAGAAAAATGACAAGACGATATACATAAACTGATACATCCATCACAAGTGAGACATAAATACATGATATATCGAACATCTAGTAATCTCATATACAAATCAATGTCATTATACAATTTACAATATGGGATCCCAAAATTTGGATCACTGTCTCAAGATATGTCTAAATGTCTAACAACCTCAGACCTAAACCTAGGACTTGCTACCCCCCTCACGAGGCGCTCATGGCGGTGGAGGGGGCATGGCTCTCCTATCAAGTACCACATCTGATACCCCTACCCTCTGAGAATATGATGGTGCTCTCTCATCCTCTGGAATGGCTTGAAGGTAGAGTCTGTGATAATATGCTGCTCTTGTTGACTCCCATCGGATCTCTAGCGCATCTGCCTGTGCCATCACCTCGCGGCGTGCTATCTCTGCCCTGAAATCAGCTATCTGCTGATCTCTCTCCACTCTCAGATCTACTAGCTGCTCTTCCCTCATAGCTATAGTAATCCTCAGCTACTGCATCTCTACCTCTAGAGCCTATATTTTGGCTCTCAGCTCCTCCCCACCCGCAGGCTGATCCTGCTGTACCCCTGCCTGCTGGTGAGCTGGTCTCGCCTCATCCTTAGGAGCCGCCAATCCCTGACCTCGTGGCCATTTTTGGCCACCACCTCTAGATCCCTCCCCCACCTCTCTAACCAGAGCTCCTCCTCTATCCTTGTCATCCCCTCCGTCTCCTCCCCCTGGGGCAACCTGTACAACATTTGGTACAGTAAATCAAGGGAACAGTGCCCTCCGTCGCTCTGCCCTATACGCCGCATCAGCCCCTGCATCTGCCACATCTAGGAGATACTCCCAGGGCTCCTTCCTGATCCCAGCTATCTCATCAATAGCCCATCAATAGTCTAACATGGGTAGCCATCCCTGTCCCTCCTCATCCCTGGCCCTTGCGTAGGTGGTCGTCTCTGTGGAGACTCACTGCTGTCTCCCAAACTATCACCATACCTGAGTGATGCAAAATCTCTTGACTATCTCTACATGTCGACCTACCAGTGACTGAGTGCATAGCATGTAACTCAGCTCATCATCTGTATCTCCCCATGCCTCCACATCCCTGTATGGCCTCCATGTGAATGAGGTCATCTCATTTAGGATCCGTCTGTAGTGAGTCACATCCCCTATGTGAGCATAAGAAATGTAACCCGCATATTTGTAGATGTATGGGTATCTCCACTCCCTAGGCTAAACTCTGGGGTGTATCACCGCGATATGCTCCCAAGCCCATACCTGTGCCAGGATGGCACCGCAAGCCCATGTCCGACCATCCCTGTAGACGATCTCGTGCAACTCATGATACATCTCTGTAAGTATGGTAGGTCCCCATGCCATGCGCCAAGGTCTGTCTACCAAGTCTATCAGTAACCTGGCCCATCCAAGAGGGAATCCCTTCTGACTATGATCAGTCATCAGGATTTGGCCAATAAATGATGCCACAATGCATGGTACAGGAAAATTGCTGCCAAAGTCATCCAGAAGCCACTCCCAATCGACATGTCTGTCTAGAATGGTAACATCCTGGAACATATCCTGAATCAACTTCTGCCCCTCAGTCGCATCCTGATCATAGTATACCTGTGCCAATAAACAATCATGTTCATTTTCATCATATGGAAATATTATACTTAAAAAATTATTATATCTTTAAAACATGATTATACTCACAGGCTCGCCATGGCATGGTACTCACAGAATCCTATAGACATCCTCTAGTGTGATCGATGCCTCTCCTGTAGGTAGGTGGAAGGTGTTGTGCTCACTATGCCATCTCTCGGCAAGAGCAGTCAACAACCCATGATCAGCTTGTATGTGTGGCATCCGTAACAGGTATCTGAATCCCATCACTCTGATGTCATCCTCACCTGGGTTATCTAGGTTTTGGACATATTTCAGTCCCACCACCTTTGATGCTCTAATGATCAACACTGGAAAGACCTCCTGCAAGCCATTAAACCAAGCCAGTTGTTAGAACATATCATGATGGATGTCCCAAAATTAGTATCACACATCTCTAAAACTGTAAACTTGTCTAGACCCATGTCATTTTTTCTCACAAATACTTAAAAATTCAAATTTTACCCTTAGGCGATACTGCTTTTGGAACAAGTATCACGCGATACTTCTTTCTATAGCAGGGCGATATACCTTTGGGCATGCGATACTTTGCCTGGTATCGCTCGATAGTTCACCCTGTATCGTGCGATACTGGTGTCTATGCGCGAGCGATACTTGGGAGACCCGCAAAGTATCGCACGATATTTCTCCCCAAAGGGTGCGATACTTTTAAAGTATAGCGCGATATTTCACCTAAACTAAAAATTTAAAAATTTAAAAATTTGAAAAACATGCTAAAAATCTTAAATGCTCATTAATGACTCACAAAAGCGAAGTTTTTTGAAAACTCACCGGGGCAACATAATGTGGAGGCCGGTTGTGCAACCAACCGCGCTCAAACTGATGCATGTGGACTGGAATCACTTTTTGCTAGGCCATTTTCTCTCTCTAAGCTCTCACAATTCTCAAATCAATAAAAGTCAATGATTTTGAAAATGACATTTTTGGCCCCTTTTATAGCATTTTTGACTTTTTGACCAATTTTTAAAACACCTTGAAATTGCGCAAAAATTGCACCCCTACCTAATTTTGAGTCTTGGATCCATTTTCAGACTCAAAATCAAAATCCGAGGTCATCTTGATAGTCAAAATCACGTTCCAAATTTCTCTTCTGCGCAGTTGATTGATTTTCGAGGCATAATTCTCCAATCTTTGATGGGATTTCTTCCTTTTCATATCTCTCAAACTTCTAGTCTTTCATTCATCTTTTATTCAATTCACTCCTTTCTCACGTTTGACTGCATCTTTATCCTATATCATTCTCAGTCAAACTGGGGCATGTTTTCATTGCCTAATGGTTAACCTATTGACCCTTACCTTTAATTATGATTTCATTATGATTTGATCATCTTTATCAATTTTCTGCTTCTCCTCTACCAGATTTTGATTCTGATTCTGAGGGGGCAGTACCTATGGGATTCTCATCCCTGATTTTCTTGATTCTCTTGATTCAGACATCTTTTGTGAGCTTTTGCTCAAATCTAAGATTCTTATCTCTTACTTTGAATGTGATCCCGAATCGACCTCATGTTCAAAGGACTTTGTTTATGTTTGTCCGGGTGTGATCCTGAATTGACCTCACATCTGAGTTGTTTTGTGATCCCAGATCGATCTCACATTTTAACTCCATTCTTTGACCACATGTGTTCCCAAATTGATCACACATTAGTCAAAGAGGGGCAAATGTATGCACCCAAAAATGGTCGCCTAGACTTTGGGCCCCATTTATTTGATTTATCAACCCTGAATCAATTTTTATCAATAATCAATATTTTTCAACACTATCAATTTCCTTGATGAAGTCATATTTTATCATTTTTGATTATTTGCCTTGGGCTAACCATTTTATCCTAAGCCTTTATTTACTTAAAAGGAATATTTCTTCCCCTTTTATTTAAATAAAAAGCCCCACCCTTTCCTCTTATCCTAAGTTGCACAAATAAAACACTATTCTGATTTTATAAAAAAAAGGAAAAAAACACTTTTGTCTCATATGGACATAAAGTCAATTCCTATTTTCTCATTGGAGGATACTTGTGCACATGGATTGCTCCTCTTTCAAGCTCCACCGTTGATTGAGACTTTTGCCTCTTAATCTCCATGGTCCATTCCTTTGCATTTCTTATAAAAGGAGAGCTCTCTTCTTCATTTGCATATCCATCTCTTTCATGCTATTGTTATGCTGTAGGTTTTCTAGGTGCATTTGGAACTTTTGGAGATCATTGCTATATCAAGCTTTTTTTTGGATTTCCTCATTGCTTCATAGTTTAGACTTCATTTCTTACATTATCATAGCATCCATAGCTTCATTTCATAGCTTAGTTTCTTTTATGCAATAGATAACTTCACATAGCTTAATTAGGAAGGTTGTAATCCTTTGCTATTTCCATTTCATAGCTTAGTTTGTACTTCCATTTTCATAGCATAGCTTGCATTTTGCATTCTCATTCTTAGCTTTCATTGCATTGCATTTCTATTTGATTCTTTGGGGATATTGGCACTCTTTCCCTTGTTCTCATTCAAATCTCTCATTGTATGGTTGACTAGCAAGGTCACAAGCCCAATAGCTCTAGCTGAGAGAAAATCTATAATCTTGCAACTCCATGCATAGAGAGCTATGGATCGATTTGTGAGGGCTCATTTTTGAGTCTCCTTGCATGTAAGGATCCATAGAAGTGCACTAATTTTTGTGTGTACATCTACTATCCTCAAGAGAATGGACAAGAAGAAGCTTCTAACAAGAATCTATTGAAAATCTTGCACTGTATAGTTAATAAAATAGGAAGAGACTGGCATCTCATGATCAATCTAGCTCTTTGGGCCTACAGAACAAGTATCAGAACACCCACTGGGGCTACACCTTTCACTTTAGTTTATGGGTCTGAAGTAGTACTACCTATTGAGGTTGAAATCCCATCACTAAGAATCAGAATGCATGGTCTAGTAACTGGTGATGACTACAGAGTGTCTAGGTTGCAAGAACTTGAACTACTAGATGAGCGTAGATAAGAATCATATGATCATCTTAGAGTATATCAAAAGAGAATGTCTAGAGGTTACAACAAGAAAGTTAGAGACAAAGAATTTCAGGTTGGCGATCTAGTCTTGAGAGAGAATCCTAAAAATCAATCACATAGAGAGCCCAAGGGGAAGCTTGAACCCAACTGGCTGGGTCCCTTTGTTATCATTGCTACTTTTGGCTCTAGTGCCTATCAACTCTCAATGACTGAAGGAGAACAACTCTAAGAACCAATCAATGTTCTCCATTTGAAGAAATTCTACGCCTAAGGCATTCAGTCTATGGTAAAATATCTTGAAAAAATCTTAAAAATCTAAAAAAGTCCTAAAAAAAATGAACATCTTAGTGAAAACCTAGCAATAGGTGCCTTGATGATGCACAAAAAAGTAAAAAATATCAAAAGTACAAAAAAATTGAAAAAAATGAAAAATACAAAAAAATGAGAAAAAGAAAATGTGCCTTGGTGAAAACTTGAAAACAGGCGCCTTGGTAGCAAAAATAGAATCTCTCCCAAGATGGTGAAAACCTGGCAAATGGGCGCCACTTGTTTCAAAATGCTCCATCTATCAATGCAATCTTGGTCTTTCCTAGCTTTCATTCTTGCTTTAGTTTGTACATATCTCTTGGTTTGTTCCCACATTCCTATTTATAAGTCAGTCTGTACACCAATAAGCTAAAGTGTCTGTATCCTATCAATGTTCAAACTTGGGGGCAATCAAAGTCATATCTTGTGGCCTCCAATGTATCTTAGACATATCATATCTAGTCAGAGTCCTTTGAAGCTTCATCTGAGTCAGTCAGTCAATCTCATCTCCAGAAAGGATTTTGCATCTACAACAACTCAATCAAACACAAACATCAACACAAACTGAAAACAATCTATGCTTTTTACATGCTTTTATCTCCTTGTATGCTTACTAATTCACATTGAGATTTTTGCATATTTTATTCCCACGAGCTCTTCGATGATGTCCTTTACATGATTTAGAGAGTGATGACTGGGGGCATAATCTTTTATTTGTTTTCTTCTTGTATGTGAAAATCTAACAACTTTAGAAATTCTAGATTGAAATGGTGTCTCACTGTAAGAGCCTCTATCTCGAATTGGATGGCCATGCGTACCTCAACCTTTGATACCCAAAAAATTCAAGGAAGTTTGATCTAACTATTATCTTTTTTGAGTGAGTTCTTTCTCCTACTGTGAAACACGATCTTACCTAAGGATGTGAATGATAAAGGGTCACTAAGGGTAATTCACATTGGATTTAGAATGATCTCTTGACTGCTTGATGTGTTTGTATGCAAGGCATATTCTAGTCATCCCAATGTCTATGTTTTGATGCTTATACAAATTGCTATATCAAAATGGACATGATATTCAGGTCATCCTGGTGCTTATGCCTTGGTGCTTATATCTAATCTGACATTCCGAAAATAAAATCAATATTCATATGTCCATGGTTTCCTAACTAGTGGGTGTTGTATTAATCCTTGCATATACAAATCGATATTCATATGTCTAGGGTTTCATAACTAGTGGGCATTGTATTGATTTATCCAGTTACCTAAAAATTCAATGATGAAATCGACTGACACATGATCAGTGAATAGGTCCTAGGTCTTAGATTGCATTTTACTTTACATGTTTCTTTGCATGATTGCATGATCTCACAAATGGATACATAAACTTCAATGCTTAAATGATTCTTCTATCACCTCTTCAAATCTAACAAGAGTGGATACTTAACTTGAAGGTCTCTTCATGGAATCGCAAGCAATTATCCTCCTAGGTTAAACATCCTTTTGACATAAGACTAAGTACTTGTCTTCATTAATTCTTGCAAAACATATAATGTGTATCATTGCATCTATATTTCATATCATAACCATCTATTGCATTACAATACATCCATGTGCATAAGCATAAATCATACATGCATCTTTTCATAATCAAAACACATTTGCATTACATCCATACATATGAAAGAAATCATTGCATTGCATATATCCATACATACATTCTACACTACTCATAGCATAAGCATCACATGATATCATCATAACTCAAAAACATGACAAGCACAAATGAAGTCATAACCAAAATCTCGATCTCATATATCATAAAACTTGAAATAGTTAGGGGTGCACTACTGGCACAATATACAAAAGAATGGGCTTGATGAGCTATCAGTAATCAAAATAGTATTAGTATCAATATCAATAAAAAAAATAGAATATCAGAATATTAGGACAGATCAGCTGTTGGCCTGATCCTCGCCATCTAGTGGAGGTGGTGCTGGAGCATCTGGTACTGCCTCAGCCCTAGGTTCTCTCACTCCCTCTGATGCCATCATGTACTGAGAGTATGAAGGAACTTTTTGAGCATGTGGAACTGCAGTGTAGTATGCTGAAACATAGTAAGCAGATCTAGAGGTTTGATGGATAACCTCTATCTATAATCTCTGTACCTCACCACAAAGCTCAGTACGCTATCTATCTACCTCTAGATATCTCTCCTCCCAACAAGTACTATGCACCTTCAGGTCCTAGACCTTTAATCTGAGCCTCCTCATGATCTCCTATGTAGACAATGACAAACTAGGCTCAGCATCTGCCACTGGCATGTTAGTATCCTCCATAGGCTGCTCTGTGGTCTCTACTCTCTGTGCCTTATGACGTCTAACCTCTGCACCCAGATCAAACCCAATATCCTCCTATATTGAATTAGTATCACCACCTACAACCTGCTTAGCTGCAAGTACCTCCTCAGCTGAACCAATACTTCCTAAAGTACCACCCTCTCCCCTAGTCCATCTCTGAGAACCTGTAGATCTACCTACTATGGAACTAGTGGGATGAGGGGGCCTCATTTGTCCTGATGGTCTCTATGAAGGAGCCATCACTCTTAGTCTCAGAGGTGTGGGGTGTATAATTAGAACATGTGTAGGTCTCAGACCTTGTCCCATTGGAGCACCTGTAATGTCCATCACCTCCTCCATGGAGGGTATCAACTCTGTTGGGTGAGAAAATCTATAAATCAGATGATCATCAAGCCATGAGATAAATCCATCTGTCACTCCTACATCCACAACCTATGGTCTGTACTCCCAATCTCTACTGATGATAGCACTATACTCTTGTGCACACAAGGCATAAGAAAGTCTCTAGGTCCATCCAAGTTTGAGCTCCTAGGCTATCCGCGCATAAGTGGCATAATCTTGCGGTGCATCCTACACTCATCCATACTACCACCAGACCCTGGTGATAATGAATCTCTCTAGAATGGAGGAGGACCTCCCAATCAAAATGCAGCTTTGAAAGAAGAAACTAAACTGCTCATGTGCAATAGGCCAGGGCTCAATATCTACATATGGCCTCCATCGAACAAAAGTCATATCATCAAGGCATCATCTCTAATACTCTACATGGTCCATCTACCCTTGTATGACATATCCAACATATATATATATATATATATATATATATATATATATATATATATACATATATATATATGTATATATATATATATATATATATATATATATATATATATATATATATATATATATATATATATATATATATGTCTATATAAATATATATACATACATACATATATATATATATATATACATATATACATATATATATATATATATATCTGTGTGTGTGTGTGTGTGTGTATATGTATACATATACATATATACATATATATACATACATATATACACACACACACAGATATATATATATATATATATATATATATATATATATATATATATATATATATATCATAGGCTCCTGTGGCTGCCTTTGTGAGGTACACATTGGTCTCAAAACTGGGATATGCTCCCACGCCCAGATCTGTAAAACAAGAGCTCCTGCAGCAAAAGTCTTGCTCTTGTGATACACTACCTCATGCATCTTAGAGAACATATGTGCCAAAAGATACTAACCTTAGGGTAAATCGGAAGGAGTCGCCATCAAGCGTGCAATCATCAAGGCCCAGCCCATCAATAAACCATTCTGCTGATGGTCAGACATAATGATACCACCTATCATCCCAGCAATGATACATTCTAGTCAGTGCATCTGTCCATAATGCTGAACTAAGGTCTCCCAAGAAATTGAAGTTGTCATCTGTGTGTCATCTCTGAAAAGAGGTTGGAAAGCCAATAGACCTGAGTTCCTCGAACTCACATACTCTAGACATCGCCTTGCATGGAAAGGAATACACAGTATATGATAGACATCCTCTGGGGTCACAGTAACCTCCCCAGTCAGCAAGTTAAAGGTCTGGGTCTCTGAATGAAACCGCTCGATCAAAGCCATCAAAAGTCCATGATTTACCCTAATCTCAGGTAAATGAATGAGATACTTGAATCCAGATGAAGCAAGGTGTACCCTCAGGGGGTCTGGAAGTGACACACAGTCTCTGGGTGGTTGGATGTGATATACGTACATGAACATCAAGATATATGACCTACATAGTATAGAAACAGGGAACCCTATCAGTAATTTGGCTACAGAATAGGTTACAAGTGCAACAAATTGGATAGTTCAGTATTTCAAAAGGTAGGTTAAAAAGTCAGCAATCAGGCTAAGAGATCAGAAAAATCAAAAGTTTGACCTAGCAATGAGTTTTTGGCTCACTATTTTTCATACGACACTTCAGACTGGTAGGGAAACTTGTATGAGTTTTAGTATCATACCATATGACAAAGCATAGTAGTACGACAATGTATACCTCCTCATACGAGTTATGAGGGACCTGATGAAATGTCGTATGACTCTTGGGTCCCTCTCATATGAGTCTTCGAGGTTAATGAAACAACCATCTACTTAGGGTTGAAAAGTCATATAAGTCCAGGCAGACAGTTGTATGAGGTTCCATGCATGCAAAATTGAAAAATTAAAAGCGTACGAAAAGGTGCTAAAAATCCTATAAACAAAGAAAAATTGACTTTTTAGAGAAGCAAAGAGGTCCACCTACCGGATGTCCGTACTGCCGAGGTCTCTGGTGTCTCCAGCTATGCTCAAAACAATTTGAACTCACAGGTACCTTCATTTTTTCCATTTTCTTGCTCAGAGGGCTCCACAAATTTTCAGAAGTCAACGGTGAAAATGATTCAAAAATGACCCTTCCGACCTTTATATAGCTTTTGACCTAATTTTCAAAAGTGCTCCATTTTTCATGAAAATTGCACCCCTGGCTAATTTCGACATCCTAAACCCATTTTTAGGATCAAAATCAAAATCTAAGATCATTTACTATGTCCAAATCATGATTTAAATTTTTCAGACCTAGGACGGTCTATTGCTTGCATAATTGACCTTCAATCATCACAGAAATCCGGTATTCAACTTAACTGATTATCTTACATCAAACCATCAAAATTTCAACTTGGTCAACTATGGTCAACTCATGGTTTCACCTAGTCAAACTTGGTCTTCTGGACCTACAAACGATGTAGAATGCATTCTCGAATGTGTTTAACCACTTCTCAAATCAATTAACATGCTTCTAAAACTACAACCCTGAATTTTCTTGTCAGATTTCAATTTTCATCCCGAAGGGGGCATGGTATTGCACATCATTCAAAGTCTATAATCTAATTTAAAATCAAATCTTTCCTCAGTAATCAAGACAACAACCACATCTAGTTGTTGATTCATCAAAAAGACCTCATCACTTGGGGCAAATCAATCATCGCTTGGGGCATATTAGATTCATCGAGATCCTTATCAATCTGGTATTCTCTTAATCTTGTAAACTATATCAATTTTTCGTAACCATCTGTTCATTAGTGTTATTTCCTTGGTTCTTCGTAACTAAAGGGTTTAGATGTGATACCAATATGATTCTTATTGACAATCGGGTCTGGAATCGGTCACTCACTTCTTCGCAATCATAAGGTTCAAAATCAGGCATTTTGACACTTCTTCGCAATCATCGGTTCATTGCTATTATAGTTAACATTATCTTTGGTCATTCAGGACCTAATATCTTTGAATCTTTCAATTAGTTTCTGTCTCATATAACAATTTATGTTTCATATCAATTTTAATTTCAAGCATGAGTTCCAACATCATACACAGACTGTCTTTGAACCACTACGCTTCGCACAGTAATTCAAAGAGGGGAAAAATGTAATACCCCAAAAATGGGCTATAGGTTCATTAACCTCCTATATCGACACATCGAACAAAATCGACATCAAAGTCCTAACCTAAGGCACATCGGCACATTATCAAATTTTAATTGATTATCCTAAATTCTACATCGGGGAATATTTCTTATTCCCATTTATCCTAATTATCTTTAATTTAATGATTATTTGGCGATAAATCCTATTTATCCTAAACTTTGATTAATTGAATATTTTGAATATTAATTAATTAGATTTAATACTACCATTTAATTATTTATTAAATTTAATTATATTTATTCCTAATTATATTATTTAATTTTGACAATAAATCTAAAATCTCATGACTAATTGATTAAATTCTTATTTAATTAATTAAAGTCAATTGTCAAATTTAATAATATAGTTTTTGAATAAAAGTTTGATTTAATAATTGATTAACCCATAAATCAATTGTTTTATTTTTAAAATCAGTTAAGTTGAAGATAAATCACTTTATTTATTTAATTAATTCATAATTAATTATGCACATCCAAAAAGCAATTAAACTTTAAATCAGAAAATCAATTCAAGTTGTTTTAAAAATAAACTCAACTCTCTTTTGAGTTGAAAGCTGATCTCAACTTTTGATTTAAATTAAAAAGCTGATTTGCATGATTTTGTGAGTTAATCTATCTCTAAATTCTTGATAACTTAAAAATCAACCTGAGTTTTTGAAGAGTGATTTATGGCTTTTTCCATGCACCTCAAAAGTCCTGGATTTCTATAAATTAAGGCCTCAGCTCTTCATTTGGATCCATCCACGAATTGCATCCTCACGCTGGCAAGTTGCATCAAAGCTGTTGTGAGATTTTCATTGTTTTTGAGCATTCATATCATTTAGCATATCATTATTAGATTAATTGCATGTCATATCAGTTTCTCATAGAGAATATATTCATATAAGTTTATCTCATCTTATTGCATAGAAAATCCAAAAATATAGATTAATTTGCATTCATCACATATCTAGATTCTGCTTTCAAATCCTTCGTTTAGGTGTCGTCAAGGTCACTGATCTTGGTCCAATCTGAGAATATCATACTTGCACCTACTAGAAGATAGTAAATCACCTGGTTAGATTAGTTTCCATTTCACTACACAATTTTGATTTTTGCTAACCTCTAATGTTTTACTGAAGTGTTGTGTCTACAGCTAGGTACAAAATTCACACACACACAATACAAACCCCATTAATCATATATATATATGAATTTTGGTTGTGCTAATCAATATGAAATCAAATCACTTGTCCTCCTTTTAGTTGTGCTAATCAGATTCTCTTTGTGAGGGTTTTCTATTCCAATGTATGTAGGACTTGGTAAGTAATTTACATCTTAGCATTTCTCACAATTTTATATTATATACAAAAACATGCATATATGGTTGACAAGGGAGTTCTAGATGTGGGATGGTTTGACCTCAGTGTTTGGCTTTGAGTATGAAATTTGATAAATCCATCCAAGAGTAATGTAAGAGAGTTTAGATTTGAGGAAATATTATTTTACTCTTTATTTGGTTTGTCCTTGTATATTGATTTCTCAAATAGTGTTTACATGCAAATCAAATATGTCCATGAATATGACATATACCCAATGGAACAAGTCATTTGAAATTGAATAGATATTTTTGTTTAAAATTTGAGAGGAAGATAGTATTTTTTATATGAATACTTTTGGTCAAACAAATTAATAATAAGTTAAATATAGTTAAGTATTGCAGCAAGGGGAGAGGGATTAAATATTTATTTGATTTAGTTTGGCAGTGGATAAAGTTTATTGTTGTTGATTGTAACATTGTGATATAATATTTAAACCTGAACTTGTTATAAAGAATAATAATAAAGGAATATGTAACAGGGGTAGGAAAGGACAAGTCTTCTTGTAGGTTACATGATGTTGTGGGGTTTGTTCTATATATTAGGCCACACCATACGATATGGTTTTGTTCATTTTCTATTGATATAAATTTTGTGAGCTTATTAATATCCATAAATTAATGTATTAAGGAAGTGGATGAATTTTTTAATGTAGAGTTTCAAATTGTTACACTTTTCAATAATGTACACCTTGATGTAAAAATAGTAGAGTAGATGCTACTATACAGATGGAAATGGAATGGATCCTATTTTAGATCATGATGGGGGAGATGATTGAGTAGTTGAGCACATTTTAATAGTTTTGATAACACATGTTGCTCTAATGCCCAATATTTTTGATGATATTGCACCAATAATTGTGACTTTAAAGTTGTTATTGTTGATGGTTATAATGCCTCGCTAGGGAACCCATGAGACATTAACCTAAAGAATGTTACTAAGTTTGCACAATAATTTTTTTTCTTAAAATGTTTACAAACAATAATGAATAAACAAGTGAAAGTAAAATATAAAGTCCATAAGTCCATATCATAAACATAATCTGCATAAGGCCCCGTTTGGTTGAGGAATTACAATTTGACTCAAAACCTGATTATCTCAAAATAAGGCTTTGAAATTCCAATTTTGTGTATTCGGAAGATAGTTTGGGCCGTTTGATTGACCCAAAAGATGACTGAGACAATCCATCTTCTGCATTTGGTTTCCAATAAATTCCTTGCAATTCTAGAGGAATCCAAGAAACTGTCTCCAACCATTATAAAGGGATCTCACAATTTACATAGGAGAGCATCATTGGGATTCCTTTCATTGTATCCATCTGTATAATGGAAGAAGCTCAGCTTCAATTCAAAGACATAACCTCTACAAATGTAAATTATAGTTGACGGACCCAAATGAAAAAAAAAGAAATGCAGTTTATTTGCATTATGTGACTCTCAAGAAATTCAATTTTTCAAAGACAATATGTCTGAGCGCTAGTTGTCTAATAAACTAATTGAGATACACATAATAACTAGGCAAAAGTTTGATGACTATTTGAAATGCATTGAACTCATGTATTGCGAGTGCATGTACTTCTCCAATGTTGAGGAATGCCTGGCTATTCTGTCAGTATGTTCTAAGTTATTGGCTGATGACATAATCAACAAATGCATGCATTATTTGCAAGGAGTTCCATGGAGTGTTGCAGAAGAAACCTGAATTGAATATGTGCTCTCTTCTCTATGGCTAAAACTCTCACTAGATCTGGCTACAAGGTTCGATAATGAGGACACTGACCATATGATATTTGAGGAAAGGATTATCAAACAAATGGTTTCTCATTTGCAAGGTAGCAAGGACATAGTAGCCAAGCCCATAACCCAAAAGATGATTTCAAATTCCACCTATTGGGTGGAATATAGTGTCATTGATTTTGGTGCCTAAATTGGATTTTGATCTCGAAACCTGAATTGCAGTTTAGCGTCCCAAACAATGGATTTGGCAAAAAAGCAGAAGTTCCACACCCAATTCCACCCCAATTCCACTAACCAAAAAGGGCCTAATAGATTACACATCTCAATGGTTCCTTGACATAGAAACTATGCAAATACAATTGCATCTATCAATTACATTTGAATAATAAAGTATACATAATCATCAACATCCACCACATAAGTCACAGGGTATGTAGTTACAATAAAATACAAGTAAAAAATAGAGAAGTACAATATTAAGAATAAGTATCCAAGAAGATAGGAAAGGAAGTAAGTCCAACCAAGATATTCCAACACTGGAACAAGGATGTCAGAGTCTCAAATGGTAAAAGAATCACTACCTTCTGACCTCATGGAAACATGTGGTTCCACTCCCACTGTGCTGAGGAGACAACATCAAATCCCACTTAGATACCAATACCAATCAATCAAGTGACTAATAAAGGATCCTAAAAGCTCATATCTCAAGGGTACATCTCATATGTCAAAGGTACACATAATAACCATGCAACCCACACATGTATGAAACCTAGAATGAAATTAGGGAAGTGTCATCACATGAGTAGACTTTAAGATCACCTAGTAGTCTATCTAAACCCCAACCCTTAGTGACTCTATGTGGTATCAATAGTCCTTTTGTACAGGCAAGGAAAACAAACTATGCTAGACTCACCATCACTACTAGATGGGAAAACATATTCTCCCACTCCCATCCTTATCCTATACTAGCACTCAAGTCATGGGTGAGGAACCATTATCTTATTAATTAATTTTAACCTCATTTAGTTTAATATTATCACTTGATTAAGTAACATACTAAGGATACCTAGCTATCCACTTTTGGGCTTTGGTGTTGTTAGCCATTTTCCCTATACCTTCAAAATCTGTGAGAAATTTGCATTTATCTTGGAAAGCTAGGTCTATGTTCATCTTAGGGTTTTGCAAAATTGTTATGCTTATGCCTAAGAACCCTACCCTTGATCTATTTTTCTGTTACTTTTTCATGGCACTTAAGTCCTTTTCCTAGCACATGGTTTTTATTTCCTTTTGTTCACCGGGTCTCATAATGTTTAAGTGTTAACAATTTTCATCCAACAATCAGGCGACTAAGGACTCTCATATGGTATTCGATGAATCTCTAGGTTCTTAATAGTTAGTTGTAAACATTCAACAACCTAGAAAATGTGTTGTCTCTAGTTCTCATGATCCTTGGTGGTTTTCATCAAACATTCAGTGACCTAGCGAATGAAGTGTTTGATCATTATCTTGATTAAATGGTTAAGTCTTGTGGTATCTGTTAGGATTGGGAACACTGGGGGGGGGGGTGAATTAGTGTTCTATACTTTATTACTTTTTTTGAACTCTTGAATCTTAACTTAATTTCTCAGTAACTGAAATGAACATCAATGCAAATAAGATAAAAATTCATAACACATGACACCAGATATGATTACAGGGAAACCCAAATAGGTAAAAACCCCAGTGGGAATTGACACCCACTAAGAACTGCACTTTTGTATTATGATCCCTATTAGAAGATCTTGCAACCCTGTTAGGAGTTATTCTTTACAATGCTTTAGTACAGTGACCTGGTCAAGGGTCGAACCTTGTTAGGAGTCTTTTACAATCAACCCTACTAGGGGTGGGGACACACTATCCTAGAGCTCACTACTCAAGTGGTGAAGGCTACAACCTTCTAGATATTAGATACACACTATATCTGTAGGATGAACTGTTGCTTAACACTACTTATCCAATCTATTCCTTTTGTGCGCTGATGCTTTAGTCTCTTGTAAAGCTCTATCTCATTCTCTCTCCTCTTCACATACTTTTTTTTTGCTTATAAAATCTCTATTTCTCATGCCATACCAAATTACAAGGGTGCATGTCTTATTTATATGTGCATACAAAACTCTTCATCAAGTCAGCCTATAACTAATCATATACAATGCTTCCAAATGAATTGGATCAAGCATGTTTACATAAAATCATAATAACATGTCTATGACCTAAATACAATAGGCACATAGCCTTTAAAAAAAAATATTACAAGCGCTAACCAAAATACAAATAGTCGGCTCCATGCTCTGTCCTGTTCTGCTGCTTACTGTCTGTGCCACTTCATCTGACTGTAACTTCCTCATATTGACTCATATCATCACGTGCTCTTAGACTTAGCATGAATACATATTTAGATGCTTATCTTTAAGGGTGCATGTCATAAATCTATCATACACACATATGTTGACGCTTTGATCACTTGGTGCTCTGCTATCTATCTAGTCTTCCATACTTCACCATATTTATGATCTTCTTCAATATGCACGCTGATTCCAAAACTTTATATGACCTTGTTTCCATAATGAAAACACTAAATATAGTCATATACTACAGTATAGTCAAATTTCCAAAAGTATCTAGTGATCAAGTGAGGGTCGTTGATGTCTTTCTTTATCAACGGTGGTCTTTGTATCTCATGATTGATTGAGCAGTTAGTGATATATTTAGTGATTCAGTGAATACAATTACCTCTTGATCTCTTAATTCTAGTGGTTAGTGGCCTGACATTTAGTGACTTAGTGAATGAAGCTTTCTCCAGATCTCATAATTTGACAGTTAGGTTCCTAAATACTCAGCGACAAGGTCCTTAATGGAGCAAGATTACAATTGTCGCTTATTCTCGTAATACAACGGTCAAGTTTTAAAAATTCTGGCAATTCAGTGAAGACCGTAGATGGTGAACAAGATCAACGGTTGGTGCTTAATCTCATGATCTATCCGAGGTTAAGTAAAGGATCTAGTGACTTGGAGATATAGGTTATCTCATGTTCTCTGAATATAACCAGGGTTAAAGAAAATGTCTTGAGATTGCGTGAATACCTTTATTACTAAATCTCATGATTAAACCTGAGTTAAGAAGATTGTCTAGAGATTCAGTGAATGCTTCAGTCCTTGATTCTCCCAATGCAACCATGGTAAGTGAAATGATTTGGAGAATACTAGAATAAGTCTTAGTCACTCATTCTCTGAATAGAACCCAAGGTTAAGAAAAATTTATGAGATTGGGAGATTCACTTCATTCGCTGAGTCTCTAGATCAAAGGTGAGTTAAGGGAAAGGTTACGAGATCATGTGAATGCCTTGTTTGCTGGATCTCTTGATGAAACCTCAGTTAAGGCATAGGTTTGGTGATTTAGTGAATACTTCAGTTGGTGAATCTCGTGATTAGACCTGGGTTGAGTTAAATATTATGAGATTACGAAAACATCTTCGGTTGCTGGATCATCAAATAAGATAAGGTTAAGTTCACCGGGTCAAAAAGAAAAAGGTAACCCTGGTGTGGAAAAAGTAGTATGACAGGTTGGAAAAAGTAAAGAATGGGCCAATCACAGTGCAGTTAAGGGTTTTTTTATCCATTTTTTAGGGTTTTAAATCAATAAAATAGTAATCATGGCTTGTCACATTTTTTGAGTATTGAATGCGGCCTATCAACTTCATACCTTACAGATAGCCTTGATTTGAACTTGGTTTCACGTAGAAGTGAATGCTGAGGTGATTGAGAAGAAGATTTGCATAGATTTTGATCATTCCCATGCATTCATTACTCAAGAATATATAGACAAGATGCTCTCATTCTTACACTTATCAATTTTTAGAGAGTGAATTTGCGAAGCCAAGTAGTTGCAGAGTATCAATTTCAAAGAGATAGTTTGTGTTAGGAATGGGAACACTAAGAGGGGGGGGGGGGGTGAATTAGTGTTCTACAATTAATGTTTTTCTGCTTCTTTAAACTTAGCCCAATTACTTATATACTAAAATGAATAGAAAAGAAAATATAGCATTCAACTATAACATATATGACACAAGATATGTCTATGGGGAAACCTTGGCCAGAGGAAAACCCCTGTGGGAATTAGTACCCACTAATAATTGTACTTGGTATTATGAACTTCTTAATGTTCCTTTGCCCTGTTAGGAGTAGTCTATACAATGCTTAGTAGGTCAAACCCTATTAGGAGTCTTTAATTACAAACCCTGTTACGGGTGGAAGGCTCACTGCCAGAGCTCACTGCTCAATGAAGATGACTACAATGTCTTGGTTATCAGATACACACTATATCTACAATGGTGAACTGCTGCCTTGACACTGTTGTTTGATCAGTTCCTTTTGTGTGCTGATGCTTTAACCTCTTGTAAAGCTCTATATCATTCTTACTGCTCTAATACATACTTATCATACTTTGTCTCTTCCATTTCTTCCATATATACTCAAATACAAAAGCACATGTCATATATATACATGTTGAATAGATGCAACCAAAACTAACTACTAGGTTGGCCTATAACTTAACACATACAATGCTTCCAATAGAATTGGCTCAAGCATGTTTATATACAATGTGATTAACATGTTTATAACATAATTATAATAGGCACATGGAATTTACAAAACAAAATAATATACGCTAATCAAAATACTATATGTTGGCTCCATGCTCTGTTATGTTCTGCCGTTACTAATTATGTCACTTAGACTTGCTATAACTTATTCATACTGTCATATTTGACCATGAATTCTTAGAATTAGCATAATAACATAATAAAAAACTTATATCAAAGGGTGCACACCAAAAATCAATCATACACATGTGCGCTGATGCTCTGATCATTAGGTGCTTCTCTATCTGCTCTGTCTTTCATACTTAGCCAAATTCTGATCTTCTAAGTTAGTACGCTAACTCCAAAACTTCATAGGACTTTGTTGCCATAATGAAAACACAAAAATAGTCATATAAAATTAGTTAAGTCAACTTTCCAACAATCTCCCCCTTTGTCATTGATGGTAACAAAGGAATATGGTGAAGTTGCTAAACTACATCTTTTACACAAACACTTGCTATCCTTATCTTATCCTTTTAGTATACTGTACACCATATATTATTCTATCTCCCTTATTCCATATACTATACTCCCCCTTTGAAATTAATGACAAAGGTTCTCAAAAAGGAAAACTTCAAGTACTTACAAGGAAATGACATTAGGGTATGCAATCTGAAGGTTTTTGATTTCTTGTTGCCAAAAAACCTTGAGTGAATCAACTGTCTAAAAATGGGCACATAATGAATATGTAAGCTTCTCCATCTTTTCCAAATCTATGCAAGGACCTTGATCATATGTCACAATCATGGCATCTATCTGCTTAATGTTCTGATTCAAAACATCTAGTGAAAGTGCTAGTGCATGTCTAAGTTGTGCTTGTCTAGCCCTTATCTTTTCCATTTATTTTTCTGCCTTCTCAATTTCATCTAACTATCCTTGATAGATGTTATTGCACATGTTGATGTCTTGGGAGGGATCTTCTACTAATTTTCTTACTACTTCCATTAGAGATTCTTCTTCCTAAATCTTTTTAGATAAATCCGAGGTGAGTTTATCTCTATTCATACAATCAGCTATCACCTTTCTTCCTTTAGCTGCTAAATCCTTCAGCATTGATTAACCAATCTTCAGAGAATTAAGGTCAAGTGAGAAGTTACTTATCAATTCATTTAGCCTCTTCTTGACATATTTCTCTTCCGCAATATTTGGTGTTGATTCTTCTAGACTTGAGAAATTTGCTTTGACTCTTGATAGGATGTTGTTGACATCATCCACTAAATGAAAACTTGTCACTTTCTTATCCGCAAGCAGTAAATTGTTCATTATGGTAACTGATTCTGAGAACAAAGGGTTCCTCATTACTTGTTTCTCTTTTTCTTTCTCCATAGCTAATACACTTATCTTCATCATATCTTCTTCTCCCCATGAGTCTAAACTAGTTGTATCAGGGGTCAAACATGACAATAATGAAATTGAGGACTTAGGAGTAAGGAGTGTGCTATCCATAATCTCACTCTTTACCTTCACTGAAATTTCAATAGAGGGCTCTTCTTTAGGTTCATCTTCCTTCTCTTCTTCCTATCTTGTTAAGTCTTCAATGACAACTTCTTCTTGCTGCATAGATGTGTCTTCTCCACATAGAATCTTAGCTTCTTCTATACTGACCAAAGTTTCTTCAAACTTATCCATTTCATTATCTATTGCTGCCATGGTGATTTCAACATTATCAATCACTATTGTTTCATTCTTTGTTTTAGCCTTAGGCACATAATCTTATGGAACTGTCATAGGTGCATTTGGAATATCAGACTCTTTTGTTTACTTAGAGGGAACTTGGGTTGTAGGTGCAGTAGGAGGATACATGTGTCTTTCCAAAAATACTTTTTCAAATTCCTTTTCTATTTCCTTAGCAACCAACTCATAATCTTTATTCATTATTTGCAGAGTTCTGAGTTTAGTTCTTAGATGAGGCTTTACCAAATTCAACAACAATGTTTTCTCTTCAAATGAACAAACTAGGAGGTTGTCATCTAAAATCTTTTCTCTTATCCTCATATCCTCTTCAATAGCTTGTATTTTCATAGAATCAAGTATATTCCATACTTTATCAAGAATAACTGTCTTAAGTTCCAAAACTAACCTTTTGAACTTAATCATGTACTTGATAATCATAGAATGGATTTCTAATTAACAATCTCATGATATTTATCATAGAACTTTGATATGTGATCTATCCTTCCTTCATCAATGACTCTAATTCTTATACTTTTAGATTTAGTCTGAATCCTACCTCAGGAGGCACTTGAGTGTTTCTTCCTTTGCTTCTTGTTGACCTTGAGGAAGGGTGGCTTGCACCAGACTGATTCTTTCTTCTAGACACCTTGCTTGTTTCAGGAGATGGAGTGGATTCCAAATTAACTGTAATTGTGGGCGCGAAGTTTCTATCATTACTCTTACTCTTTTTCTCCTTCAGATCATCAAATTTTTCTATTTTAACTTCAACAGATGAGGGTGCACTCTCAAGTTGCATTATAATCTTGGCTTCTCTTGCTTTATCCAAGTCTGCTTGAGTGACACCAAGAATTTTTAGAATATCAGAGGTAATTATTGATGCTTTTCTCTTGGTCGCTGCACTATTCAAGACAAAGTCTACTTGTCTTGTCTTCTCTTCATAAGTTCCCCATCTAGGTTCATTGGGATCCTTAGGTGCTAATAGGAGGACTTGTGCATAAGCTTCCAAAATGTGTTCCTCTACTTCATATCCAAGTGGATGAATCTGCTTAGTCCTAGGCTCAACTTCTTCCATGCATATAATGTATGTTTTCACGATGAAGCATATAGTGTCCTTGTACTTCTCCATAATCTTCTAAGGTATCCTCTACCTTCTCTACATCTTAATTCTGAATGTCTTAATCTCCAATTCTAGGTAATCCTTTAGGGTGCTTTCTGATGTTGCCTTGATTGAAATTTGTGGCAATGTAGGAATACTCTTGTCTAGATAGAGATCAGAGACTTTACTAGCTATATGAAAGTACATGTAGATGATCAATGATCCAAATCTGAATATTTCTCTCTTATCATGTTTGATGACTCTTATATTTTCTAACAACTATGCATGCAAGATCTCACATAGGTTAAACTCTCCATTTTCCTTCACTATTCTTATAGCTACCAAAATTGTTGCCGTAGATACACTGTTCACTTTGTTAGCATGTTGAAAATTGTATCCTAGTATCATAGCCATTAGTTTGATATCCTTCTCCTCAATAGGCTCAATTTTCATTCCACGCTTATCAATCCTAGACTTAGAAGCTTTCTCAACTTGTTTTTTGACATCTTTACCAGTAGGAAGAATGGTGCTGGTCTTAGAGAGTTTGGTCATCTCATGAATGCGATTTGTAGTAATGCAAATAGGGAATTTTCCAATCCAAAATAGGTCATCATGAATTCTGCTAAGAAATATCTTGATCCATTCCGATTCATAGAATTCATGCGTAATCATACTCAATGATAGGGTTGTTTGTGAAGTGTGTGAATTCATCCTTGAATGTCATGTATGGATTAACCATTATTTCTATGTGTGACCTTATCCTGTCTACTCCTACAAGTTCTTTCTTACAATAGATGTAAGCACAAATATCTTCAATGTGCATAACTCCTATCAGAGTTTTAGAAAATGCTCCTTCTAGGTCATCTAGGACTGACTTAAATGGATGCTTCTTGAATATATATCTCTTCCTCTTTGTGACATCAAATACTACTGGAGTGGCCATTACTTACTTGATTCAATGCCTAAGTAGAGTTCCAAAGGGTTTTTGAAATGTCACATCTAAACTAGGGTTCTGCAACAATTTAATACTTCTTTGCTGATGAAAAAAACTTCAATCTTTCAAAACTTACTGATTTGATCTCCTGTGCTCTCCAACGACTTGATCTCAAATGCAAAAGTGAAGATAATAGATCTTTGGTGACTAATAAATCAATTTTCTACAATTAATGCTTACCGTCATAACACACGTTGTAACAGTGAATTCTAATATTTGTTCCTACTGACAATCAAGTTGTGCACTTTTGCATACATCATCAACTAGTATCCAAACATCTAAAACCAAAGCACATACTCTGAGGGTGAGTATACTAGCTTGCAGGGGTCTAGAGCTTATCAAGCTCCCCCTATGACCATGAGGGTCATTTAACCAAAAATAGGAGGTGCATCCATTGTGGATGTATCCTCAATTATTTCATCAATATTATCTTTCTTTACTTCCTCCCAAATCATGCTTGCATCTTCTGTAGCTTTCACAAACTTGACTTCTCCAAAGTCATCCGATATCAATTGTTGAGACTTATTAGGTCTTTCCTATCTTTTCCCTTGTGATCTACAAAACTTTGAGATGTGTCCAACCTTGTTACAAGAATAACAAATAACTGGAGGCTTTGTATTCCTCGACACATTGATGTGAGTTACAATGCTGCATTATCTAGCTATGTGACCATTGTAATTGCATATCTAACATGTGATGTTCTGAGGAATTCTATAATTTTATTGTGGTTGATTTCTCTGATTGTGTTTTTTTTGACTTCTTTGATTTGATCTACGATTCATAGCTCTATGACCAAATTTATTACATGAATAACAATAACCATTGAAAGGTCTTACCTCTTTACAATCTCTTGCTATATGTCCATGCTTGTTACAGACATAACAAGTTCTATTTACTGGCTTGCGTTCATCTTTAGATGGTTCTACTTTAGCTTTAGTATGATTTTCTGTCTTCTTGGCTTCTGTAGATTCTTGAGGTGATTTCATTCTTTCTTGCATTGCATCAATCTGAACTTGAGCTTCATTGTATCCAATACCAGTGGTAGCTCCTTTTAACTTTCATGCATAGATCTGAGAATCTAATAGATCAAAACTTTTGTGCAATTTGTCAATATGGTTCTTTTCTTCTATCAACTCAGATTCCATCTTTTTCTTGATGTTTTCTAACTCCAATATTTTCATATTTTCTTGCATAAGTTCTTCATCCAACTGTTTGTTTTCATTGACCTATTCTTCATAGGCTTCCTGATTATTGATTAACTTTTCATCCAATTCTTCAATCTGATCCTTCAGAGACATGTTTTCTTCATTCATATTCTTGACCATTTTTCCCAAATCATTTGTTGAATAATCTTTCAAATATTTTCTCAGTTTCTTGATGAATACTTGAGAACCACTAAACTTCAATTTCAGTTCTTCAATTTCTTTTTCAGCTTTGTCAAGATCTTCCAGAGCTTCATCAAGATTCTTCTTCAAATGTTTCATTTCAGTTGTATCCATGATCTCCTCAAGTGGTTAAACTTCTCTCAGAGGACCAAAGCTCTGATACCAACTATTAGGAATGGGAACACTGAGATGGGGGGGGGGGTGAATCAGTGTTCTACAATTAATTTTTTTTTGCTTCTTTAAACTTAGCCCAATTAATTATATACTGAAATGAATAGAAAAGAAAATAAATAATTCAACCATAACACATAACACAAGATATGTTTACAGGGGAACCTTGGCCAGAGGAAAACCCCAGTGGGATTTAGTACCCACCAATAATTGTACTTGGTATTACGAACCTGTTAATGTTCCTTTTCCCTATTAGGAGCAGTCTATACAATGCTTAGTATAATGACCTGGTCAAAGGTTGGAACCTGTTAGGAGTCTTGAAGTAAAAACCTTGTTAGGAGTGGAAGGCTCACTACTAGAGCTCACTGCTCAATGAAGAAGGCTACAACCTTCTGGTTATCAGATACACACTATATTTGCAATGGTGAAATGCTGTCTTGACAATGTTATATGATCAATTCCTTTTGTGTGTTGATGCTTTAACCTCTTGTAATGCTCTATATAATTCTTACTTCTCTAATACATACTTAGCATACTTTTGCTCTTCCATTTTTTCCATATATACTCAAATAAAAAAGCACATGTCATATATATACATGCTGAATAGATGCAACCAAAATGAACTACTAGGTTAGCCTATAACTAAACACATACAATGCTTCCAATAAAATTGGCTCAAGCATGTTTATATACAATGATATTAACATGTTTATAACATAATTACAATAGGCACATAGCCTTTACAAAACAAAATAATATACTCTAATCAAAATACTATCTATTGGCTCCATGCTCTATTATGTTCTGCTACTTATTGACTGTGTCACTTAGACTTGCTGTAAATTCTTCATACTGTCATATCTGACCATGCATTCTTAGACTTAGTATAATAAAATAATCAAAAACTTATATCCAAGGGTGCACACTAAAACTTGATCATACACACATGTGCTGATGCTCTGATCATCAGCTGCTTCTCTGTCTGCTATGTCTTTCATACTTAGCCAAATTCTGATCTTCCAAGTTAGTGCGCTGACTCCAAAACTTCATATGAATTTATTGCCATAATGACAACACAAAACTAGTCATATAAACTTAGTTAAGTCAACTTGTCAATAGTTTTTAGCGAAGAGTATTTTTAGAACATGAAACATGAGTCAACCGAAGGCTAGTCATGCATCATCGAGTGGAGTACATGAGTAGGGTGGTGACCAGAAAGGAAAGCCAAATTATTTTGAGGAATTCATCCAATTTCTCCCAGGATCAATGTAGAACAAGAAGGTTAGTGATGATACCTTCATTGATTCTATGGCTAATTGTAGAGACCCTCTTACTCTCGGTGTTTTAGGTTACCATATTTTCAATTATTTCTATAGTAATAGAGATAAGCCCATTCCAGTGTGTAATTCATGGAAGCTAGGATTAGGGAAATTGGTGGTACCTGATGTTTTCCTAGATGTAGACATATTGATTAAATTGGCTAGAAACTATGATCAAGTCTCCAAGTCAATTCAGAGAAGTGACAAGTCGGCCCTAGTTACCCTGGATAGGGGACCATTCATGAAATCCTTCAACCTATACTCTTCCTCCTCAATAGAAATTAACCTAGGAAAGGAAAAGGAAAAGTATAACAAGTAGATATAGCTTGTAAAATCCTAAATAGCCCATCATATGCCAGTAACTGGCAAATATGTAGCCCCACTTCCTGCCCACATGAAAGCCCCATATGAATCTTAGTCCCTCAATTTTTACATGAAGTACCTTACTTATGGGTTGTACTGAGTCTCAGGAATAGATGGAGATAAAGAAAGAATTCCAGCTAACTTGTTGGTGCTCATCCTGGAAATGCAAAGTCATTATTCCAACACTGATTATGACTACATTCAGTATGTGATTGATAGGATGCATGAGAGCTTGATTTCAATTATAGACAATAACAAGCCATGAAAGTTCATGCATTACTCCTTGTTAATGCATTTAATTATGTTTTTCAATATTGACCATATGGATATAAGTATGTTGAGGCACAAGAAAGAGAATAAAGGAGTTCCAAACCCAGTGCAATTTTGGTTGAGGTTTGGAATTTTACATCAAATGAGTGTGAGTTCAGTGGTTTCCAAAATTGGATGGTGTACCCTCTCTTGAACATGATGGGAACAAATGTCACAAGGCTTCTGGTAAAGATGCTAAGGTTTCTGAGGCCTAGATAGTATCTAGATAAGTGGCTAGTAGATCACAATTGGGGAGATTTCTACATGGGTGATAATTTCACCATAGTAAGGATCTATGGGTGTCCTCAGGCCCCTCATGTCCTTCCCAAGTATGTGCTAGAAAGGATTTCTTTTTTGGAGTTTATCTGGAGAGAAAAAGATATCTTGGCTCTACACAGAAAGGGGAACTTCACTCCTAGGGTGTTCAAGGTAAAAAACTTTACAATTGGGAAAAGAGCCCTACCTTAGTTATCTCAATGGCTAAATCAATTCATGATGGTTGTTGGAGCATATAGATATGTAGACCCTAAAGACTTCATCAGGAATGCTAGGGTGACTCTCATCCCAAGCATTAGAGTCATTAAGGAGCATGAGGGCTGTAACAAGGAGGATATAATTAGGAATATCATGGATGAAGAAGAGATTGAAAGAAGATTGGGTAAGGTCCATGACTTATTGGACTTAGATGCACAATTGAAGAGAGCTAAGATTCCATTTAGTGGCTTCTTACCTAACCTACCATATATTGCAAGGATTCACAAGATTATCCAAAATTATGATATCTTGTACAATCAATTAGACTCTCAACTTGATGCCAAGGTGTAAGTTGAGAAAGGATACTCATCTTCAGAGTATGAGACTAGCAGTCTGAGTTCCTATGAGGAGGATAGCCCACCTTAGAATGTGGAGGAGAAAATTCAAGAACAAGGGAGTGATACACCAAAAGTAGAAGATACACATGACCCCCCTCAAAAGAAATAGAGGATTGAGAAAGGAGAGTCCTCAAAAGCTCTAGGTGCAAGGATAAAGGTGGACATGGCTTCTGCCTTAGTACTAGGTGATATGTCCTATCATCACCTTTTGAGAAAGAAGATAAGAGAAGGAAAGAAAGTACATAGACAAGAGGATGTTGAGATGCCCCTATTTTTGTGCCAAGATGAAAGGGAGTTACTTCAGGAAGAGCTCATAAATGATGATTAATTCATCAACAAGAGTGGTGAATTTAAAAACTTCTTGATTTGGAGAAAGCAACAAGAGCTTGCTAACTAGGGAACTAAGGGTGCAAAGCCAAGAAATGGAGCCCTTCAAGCCTTAGCCACATATGACCCAACATTATAAAAGATAACAATTGAAGAGTTTAGGCAGTTGGTCAGGTCAAGTGGGATGTTCCTAGTTCTAGGATAGGACTTAACATCAACCTTTATTATTGATCAAATAAGGAGACAACCATAGGGTGACTTGTCATACAAAGCTCAAATTGGGGACATGATCATAGGGTGTGGTTACGACCCTAGGTCCCGAACATTAACAATGTGGTCTCTGGATCCAAGGACACAAAAGCCCTCTCTTGTTAGCATTAAGGATAAAATGGAGGGAGACAAGATTATTTGGACTATTCAGAACACCAGTGATCTTGAAGTCTCAAAAGTAGTGACTCATTTTTCCCACTTGAATGAGGCCAAGACTGCACAACTCTCTAAAAATTATGGGAGGTTGTTTGAGGAGTCCATAGCATTAGCCAAGGATAGGGAAACAAACCTCATGAAAATAAAGATGTTAGAGGATGAGCCAAAGTCAATGAGGAATAAACTTGAGGAAGCGTCAAAGGTTGTCCCTTCTCTTGTCAAAGAGGGTGAGGTTGTAGAGGTCCTAGTGATAGAGGTACCTAATGTGGTAGTAGGGAATTAGAGAAAGACAAGATGAAAGTAGCCCTGGATGCTTTGACAGAGATGATCTTGCAACGTAGGTTTGAAGTAATTGAAAGAAAGATGGACCTAGTCGATAATTCATTTGATATGTTGCAAAAGATAAATGGGAATGTTAATGATGCTATGGATACTTTGGAGCCATTATTTAGTGTGTGGTTTGGCAGAAGTGCACTATTTGAAAAAATTGAAATGTTGCAGCCACATAGGACTGACATCCCAGAGTTTGTTGGAGAGGTGGGAGAAACAATAGAGCTCATCGGTGCAACTTGGGCATTCTTAAAAGGAAAGGATAGCCAAGTTAGGGATAAGATAAAAATGTTTGGGCCTGATTTCAGTAAGTACTTGCCTCCTATTCATAAGGGTGATGGTGACATCATAGGGGTGGAGGAATGGAAATAAAAAATGGACCGACTACTAACAAACCAAGATTCTTTCTTGAATAGTGATCATAATTTTGACATCAACAGGTTCAATAACATCCTTGATGGTATTTTTAAAGTGGAGAATGATTGCTCCAAATTTTTTACAGAGGCAAAAGCTATAACTAACTCCAGATGGGATAAGCAGATGAAAATACTACAAGATTTGAAGGAGTACACCTAGCCTACCGAGGAAGCAATTGCTACATGAGACAAGAGCACAAAGCCCAAGAAGAAGAAGCCTACACCTATTGATTTGGAGGCAATGGAGGAGGAATAAGAAACATATGGCACCTAATCATTAAGCACAGAGAATAGTCATCATGAAGAGGATAGTGTAAATTAGCCGGTTGAGGATGTCACTTTCTATGCAACAACCTATGAGACTATTTTGAAAATTTGTAGACAAAGGTGCCACTTGTTGAAGATATCAAATGATTTAGAAAATATTCCTCTAGTCTTTATCAATTTTATGTAATCATTTTTAACGGTTTTTTGTCTTCAGTGCTTTTTCCTTTCCTAGCGAACCGAAGCTTGTTGCATCCTGACTCTTCCAGGATTCCAAGATAGCTAGTGAATGCTATAAGTAGTTAGTTGTAACTTTTTGTAAATGATGTTGAAATTAGTAATTGAATAGACTACAATTTTTGCCCTCTAGTTTTTATTTTAGGCATTCTACCATTATCAATGTACTGATACATAAAATATCAATGAGAACATTTTAGAATTCCATCTCAAATTTGTGTATGTATTCCTATTTTAAGATTTAAGTTCTTGTATGTTAATATTGTAGAGAAAAATTAATGTATGGATTACAAAGTAGGTTGTGAATTTATCTTTTAGTTCTCTTTCAAGAAAGGGGTAAACTCTTTAAGATAATTTTAGAGAGTTTGTAGTTTTTATAGGAATTAGATGTTTGAATGTGAGAATGAGAGGGACAATTTGTAATGCATTTGTTGTGAGTTCTAGGAGTGTTTGAATGGTTTTCCCTATTGATGTGTGTTGTTGATGACTCTATGCCTTGGAATGAGACATTGGTCTATTCTTTAGAAGCACTTCTTCAACATCAAGCAAATCTATAAATGATAAAATCTTTAAATCAAAATAAATAATGCTCATGTTAAATGATATAAGTAAGTTTTCTGGTTCCTTTCAAGAAGTGAACCTATAGGTATACCCGCTTGAGTTTTTAAGGCTCAAAATGTAGGAGGATCATACTCTTGATCCTTATCAATTGGTCCTTTTCCTTGCAGATCTGGAGTGGGTTTCAAGAGTCATTGACACTAGTTTGTCAGTTATATTGTAAATCTGCAAGTGGAAAGAAAAGGACACAACAAAATGGAGACTCCACTGGGGACCGTAATAGCACAAAGTTGTTGAAATTCTTGTAGGTCATTAGGTTTAACATTTTCTTAGGAGTCTTTGGCTAAGTTCTTAAGGAATCTTTGTTTGGTGCACATTTGTTTCTTCCTAGACCCCCGTGTTCTTCCTGTATTGTCATCTTGTTCTTTTAGATTCTCAAGGTTTATCTGCAAAATTTTCCCATTGAACGTGGGTGGTGACTCAAAGGGTTGGAACCAGTGCATTAACATTTTTCAAATATGATTTATAGAAAGAATACAAGAGCTTTTGTAAAGAAAAATCCTGAGGTCAATCTAGAATAATTACCTAGATCAGGAAAGAAAACTTGGCAGCTTAGAAAAGGTGGAGAATCCACTAGTGCATCTATGATAGAACAAGGAAA
Source organism: Chamaecyparis obtusa (assembly GCA_027943335.1). Classification (NCBI taxonomy): domain Eukaryota; kingdom Viridiplantae; phylum Streptophyta; class Pinopsida; order Cupressales; family Cupressaceae; genus Chamaecyparis; species Chamaecyparis obtusa. The sequence goes on along the minus strand of BSBK01002633.1, from coordinate 1,008,243 downwards.
TAGTAAAGATGGGGTAATAAATACATCTAAAAATGAGGAGGGATCACAATATAAGAGTTCAAAGTTTGATAGTGGTCTCTTTGGAGACAATTTTTATGATACCCCAAAAGTGTTGTTTCAGGATAAAGTTGCACTCCCTGCAAATCAAAACAAAAAGGCAGGAAGTAAGAATTATGTGCCTAATATGCATCATAACCAAGTTAATCTAGAAATAAAATCAGTGGAGCCAAGGAGGGTCCATTTTTGATATCAACAAATCACTGATATGGATGTGTCATCAAGTTCTGAAGATGTTATGGTAGACCCTACTAATTTGGGTGCCCTAAGACTACAATTATCAGAGAAGGATACAATTTACAAGAGGTTACAAAAGGAAAGAGAAGATGAGGCTATCAATGCATTAATACAGAGAGAATCTTTGCTCGAGAAGATTAATGAATTGAAGGAAAGAAACAAGATATTTACTTCTGCCTTTAAGTCTTTGCAGGCTGATATCTTTGGTGACCTTGCTACCCTAAGAGCTGAGAAGGATCATTTGTTGTAGGATTGTGAGTTTGATCAAGAAGGGCCTATGATTAGACAGATCCAAAGTTATGCTCCTCAGCCTAAGGAAAAAAACACAATAGCAAGTGTTAAACCTTCTACTGGGATAAATGAGAAGGGGAAGAAAAAGATGGTTGGCATCAACATAAATGAGCCTCTGGTCATACCAAAGATCCCACCACCTATTTCTAGTTTTGACATAAAGATGGAAAAAAGAAAGAAAGAAAGAGATGATTTAGAAAAAGAATTGAAGAAAGTAGAAGTTGAAGCATCTATTGTAGAAACAAAAATAAAGATCCAGTTCTTGAAGGCATCCTCTGCAAATACTCAAGGGCTGTCTACAATTGAAATAGGTATGCCATCTGCAACTTCTAATACTGTATCACTTGGTAATGTGTGTACACAAAACCCACTTTCTACTTTATCTACTAAGTTGAATATTGATCCTAAGAAATAGTCAATTAATGTACAAGTAGGCTATAGTACAGTAGCAAATGTGGGTCCTAGTGGAAACACTGGGTTGAATTTTCAAAGAAGGCCTATGCAATTAGAAGGGTATAGGAAGATTAGTTTTGATGGGATACTTGGTTATCCTAATGCTATTATAAATGAAATAAGAGATAAGGTGCCCAAATTTTCTAGAAATAATGCTATTAGTTGCAAAGAGCATCTTAAGTTGTTTGTAGATATGTTGAATGATTATGAGATTGAGCATGAAGATGTAGTCATGAAAATATTTGTCCAATCTTTAGTAGAGGACGCTAGGGTTTTGTTTAAAAGACTCCCAGACCATTGTATTGATACATTGGATGCTTTTGAAAAATGTTTCAAGGAACAATTTGGTGATAAACCAAATGCTAGCTTCATGTTGAATGAATTCAATAACATAAAGAAGAATCAGAATGAATCAATAGCTGAGTTCAACATGAGATTTCAAAAGGGTATGCATAAGTTATTTCAGGTTATGAGGTTAGATGATAATGTCTATCTGATCACATACCTCAATGCTTTTGATGGCAAGAATGGATACCAAATGAGAGACAAAGAACCAAGGACTCTCAAAGATGCTTTTAAAATTGCAGTAAATATTGAGAACAATATGAAAATAACTAGAAGATTGGATGGAAAAAGAGATGATCCTAAACTATTTGGGAGCAAGAACTACAAAAGGGATAATGAAAGGACTGTTGGAAGTAAGAAGCAAGAAGATGACAAGTTGGATAAGGTGCTAAAAGTATTGAAAGACTTAAAAGCACCTAGTGGTAGGAATGATAAACTCCTTGCTATTGAAAAGCCTCCTTTCAACAACAATTTCAATAGGCAGAATAGGCTGTAAAATTACCCTTATAACACCCAATGGAAAGATGGTAAACCTATTCTACTGAATGAAAAAGGAAATAATTGCAAAATCATCCTTGATCCCTTGCACAAGGCTAATGTGAATGTTGTAGAGGATGCACCATGGTGTATGACTTGCCAATCTCCTCATTGTGCAGAGTATTGTATGGCTGCGTAGTCCATAACTACATCCCAGGATGATGAATTTGATCAAGAAGAAACTAATGATGACATCGGTTGCAACATGATTAACTCATATCTAGAACATGAAGATGTATCTAATGTTGATGAAGAGACTGATGTGTGCTAAAAAAGACACAAAAAAACATTTTTCCATCAAGAGGTATTTTCAGATGATGAAGATATTGATGAAAAAGCATGTAATATGATTTCCTCTTCAGAGCAAGTAAAATTGAGAAGACCTTCAAAAGAGGAAATTGCTAGGATTACTACAAAAATGGTCGCCCAAGTGCAGACTAGAAGCATGAAAGAAAATGATGGCATTGGTAAAGCTATAGGGATGTTTATAAAAAAATACCATTCCTAAGGAACCCACTGGAAATAAATTAAGAAATGACTATGTAGTAAAGGTTAAGAATGTCAAAGGTAAGAAATGGGAACCAAAGGGAACTGTAGGTGTCAAGATGTCTAATGTTCATGAAAAAGACACCTAGAAGGAGGCTGAGAAGCCAGTTGATACAATGGCTAGACTTGATAAAATAAAGATAACAATAATAGCTAATGCACTTGAGAAGCAAAAGGACATTAGGGAAATGTAGGTTGAAATTCCTTCTTCTGCCCATGTTGACATGTTATCAGTATTGTCTCAAATTACTATCAAGGTCCCCTTGTTTGAGTTATTAAGAATCCCTGAACACAAAGATAGAGCTCTGGCATGGGTGGATAGTGTTCATGACAATAATGTGGCTTGCAATACCAATGAACCACAATTAGAAGCTAAGAAAGAAGTGCAAGTTCAGGGAGTGGTATCTTAGATACCACCTATGTATTTGGATAATTCTATCAATGCTAGCCTAGAAAACATTGATCCATTTTTCCTAAGCATCATAGTGAATGGAATGATAGTAAAAAACTGCATGATTGATTCAAGTGCATCAAATACTGTCATGCCTTTTAAAATTATGGAGAGATTAGGTCTCAAAGTTGATACTGTTCAGTATAGATGTTGTGCAATGGACCAAAGAGAAGTGCCTTTCATTGGAACTATCAATGCATTACCTTACAGATTGGTATCATATCCAGAGAAATAATTAACTATGAGTGTCTTGGTTGTAGACATTCCTCCTCATTATGGGATGCTATTATCCAGGAAATGGAGTGCTGCTATGGGTGGAAGTTTACAGTGTGACCTCTCCTTTGCAAATTTTAGTATTGATGATCAATTTGTTAAGATTGAGAGAGAGCCAAGGGTAACCCATATGATTGAGAAGAACATTGACAATGAAACTACTTGTTTTATAGATACTGATATAAATGCTTTTAGGGAAGAAGTTACTGTTCTTGAGAAAGAATCTATCTTGCCCCCTATCATTGTGGAGGTGAATACAAAGTCAGATAAGGGTGAGTTATGGATAATGTATTTTGATTGTGCTAACTGCAAAGATGGTTCAGGTGCAGGTATTTTACTCATTTCTCCTGAGGGAAGCACTTATAAGTTCTCTTTCACATTGAGTTTCTCATGCACAAACAACATAGAAGAATATTAAGCATTATTAATTGGTTTGAAATTGGAACATAAACATGGGATTAAATTTGTGAATGTTGTTGGTGATTTTTATTTGGTTGTGTCTCAAGTAAGATTAGTTTATGCCTCCAAAAATAAGAGGTTGAAACAATATAAGAATGCAGTGTGGGATATGATTGAATGTTTTGATGCCTTCAATATTGTGTGAAAGGATAGGAGCAATAATAAGATGGCTAAAATATTAGCCAATATAGAAATCAATCCTACTGATATCACTTTTGTAGGCCTCTCAAAAGTTGAAACTCAGGCTAGACCCAGTATACTAGATAATATTGAAAACTAGCAGGTTTTTGAGGATGACCAAGATATCTTAAGATTTATGAATTGTGAAGATAAATATCATCATTAGGAATTAGATTTCTTAGCCTTGGTTGAGACTATTGGGGAAAGGAATTTGTCTAGGGAAATGAATTCATTTAGCTTAAGACCAACAAGGTTCCCAGGGGACTTGTTGTTTTAGAAACTATATTTGATAACCAGGACAGAGTCCAAATGGATACCAAAAAAATAGACTAGATGGACTTGGAAGAAGTTAATCTTGGTACTAGGGAAACACCAAAAAATGTGTACATTAGAAAAAAAATGTCTCAGCAGGTAAGAAAGTCTTTGGTTGAGTTATTAAGAAGATTCAGGCATGTTTTTGTGTGGTTGAATATGATGATCTAAATGTTTATAGAGAAGATCTATTTTAGCATGTCATTCCTTTGAACAAGGATGCTAAACCTTTTAGGCAGAAGAAAAGACAATCAATTCTACCTTGGCTCCTATGATGCAAGAAGAATTGATGAAGCTAAGAGATGTTGAAATCATAAAGTCTATTAGGCATTCTTCTTGGGTGTCAAACATAGTCCCTGTCAGGAAGAAGAATGGAGATATCAGATTGTGTGTAGATTTCAGGAACCTAAACATCTCTTCTTTGAAGGATAACTACTGCTTTCCTAACATGGAAGCAATGCTGCAAAGAGTAACTAGATTAGACTTAATGTCCATGATGGATGGTTTTTCTGGTTACAACTAGGTGATTGTGAAAGAATCAGAACAATTTAAAACAACTTTCACAACACCTTGGGGAACTTATGTCTATGTGAGGATGCCTTTGGTTTGACTAATGTTGGTGCCACTTTCCAAAGAGAAATGGATGTTACCTTTGTAGACTTTATAGATGCCTTCCTAGTGGTATTCTAGGATGACTTAACTGCTTACTCCAAAAGGGAAGAAGATCATTGTTCTCATTTAGCAAAGATATTTGTGAGGGCTCTGGAATATGGCATTCCTTTGAACCCAAGGAAATGTGTATTTGGTGTGACTAAAGGCAAGTTGCCTGGCCACCTAGTAGGGAAGTAGGGAGTGAGAATTGATCTAGAAAGAGTAGTGATAATTGACAAGATTCAAAAGCCAAAAAATGTAAAGGGAATTTAGTCTTTCATTGGTCAAGTAAATTTCTTAAGGAGATTTGTTACTAACTTTGCTAAGATCACAAGACCAATATCCAAGATGTTAAAGAAAGGATCTGAGATAAAATGGGATGGTGAACCTTATGAGGCTTTCAAGAAAATCAAGCAAGCAATTAAGGATGCACCTGTACTAAAGGCACCCAACTATGTTATTCCAATGCATGTCTTTTCTTTTACTTCTTTTCATACTGTTGTTGCAGTCCTATTACAAAAAAAATGATGAGGGTTTTGAACAACCTATTGCATTCTTTAACAAATCTTTACAGGCCATAGAATTAAAATATGATATCAGTGAAAAACAAGCATATGCACTTGTAAAGGCTATAAAGTCTTTTAGATGTTATTTGATCAGAGAAAATGTGGTTTCTTTTGTACCAAGTGCTATAGTAAAAGACATTTTTTCACAACAAGAGGTGTCTAGAAGAAGATGTAGATGGATAAATAGAATTCAAGAGCTCAACATTGATATCTAGATCACCAAGTTGGTTAGAGGAAAAGGATTGGAAAAACTCATGGCACAATCTAATCTTGATGCAAATTAGGTAAATTAGGCCGAAATTGATGATACATGTGATATGGATAATTATGTTTGGTATCAAGATATAATATATTTTTTGAAGAAACTAAAATTTTCATTGGGAATGGATGACAACAAGAAAAGAACATTAAAGTTGTAGGCAATCAAGTATGTAATCATAAGATGCAATCTATATAGGAAAAATTTGGATTGTGTACTCTTAAAGTGTGTTGATAAGAATCAAGATAATAAGCTATTAAATGAAATGCATGAAGGAATCTATGGTGGGAATTATATGGGAAAAAATACTACTCAAAGAATTTTGAGGGCAGGATTTTGGTGGCCCACGGTTTTCAAAGATGTAGAAAAATTGGTGAGAAAATGTGATGCTTGTCAGAGATTTTTTGGTAGGCTGAAATTTTTAGGAAACATGCTACTAAGACCAGTAGAGGTATAGACCCCTTTCCAGTAATGGGAAATTGATTTTATTGGAGAGATACCAAACAAGTCTAGTGGTGGACACTCTTGGATCCTAGTTGCTGGTGATTACTTCACAAAAAAGGTAGAGGCTATTCCCACAAGAAATGCAACAAGTAGAGTGGTGATTGATTTCTTATTACATAATATTGTCACTAGGTTTGGTTGCCCAAAAAGAATTTTTTGTGATAATGCAATGTGTTTCAGGTCCAGTGAACACAAAGAATTCTGTGAGAGTCTAGGGATTCAATTGTCATACTCTTCACCTTATCATCCACAAGGAAATGGACAGGAAGAGTCATCTAACAAGAGTTAGGTGAAGGTTCTCAAGAGGATTCTTACAAAGAACAAGAAAGCATGGGATTCAAAATTGCTATTAGCTGTGTGGGCTGATAGAGTAATAGTGAAGAAGGTAATTGGGTATGCACCATTTGACCTTGTATATAGAATACATTCAAGAATGCCTCAAAATAGCTTGTTAGAAATGTACAAGTTTGTTCAGCTATATGATGATGATTTAGATAATGAGATGCAATTGAGGATCGAAGATTTGATCAAGTTAGATGAAACTAGAAGGGAATCGGCTTCAAAGAATGCAAGGATGTAGTTACAAGTTAAGAACTTGTATGACAAGAAGTCTGTAGAGAGAAAATTTGAACTAGATGACTTGGTACTACTCTAGAATGCCAAATTGGAAGACAAAGTGAAACATGGAAAATTTGACCCAATTTGGCTAGGGCCATATTTGGTCCATGAAAAATGGGGACCAGATTCATATCTTGTCAAAGATCTCACTGTGTTATTCAAGAATTTCCTATTCATGGAAAATTCTTGAAGAGATACATCTGTTAAGAGGTATTTTTATTTCCACGAGCTGTAGTTGGGATTCTGTATATATTGTAAATTCTTGTATAGGTGTGGTGTGTTTCTTTCTTGCCTGGTATAGTCATTGTATAAAGGTTTTTCTCAGTGTTCTCTACATGTTGTCATTATCTCAAGTTTGTGGTTTACTCTCCCAAAAATTCTAAGTCCTTGTATGGGCACAAGTTACCCATCATCCCTAGATAGAGCCACTGTTAGCCATTTTCCCTGTACCTTCAAAATCTATGAGAAATTTTCCTTTATCTTAGAAAGCTAGGTCTTTGTTCTTCTTAGGGTTTCACAAAATTGTTATGCTTATGTCTAAGAACCCTACCCTTGATCTATTTTTGTGTTACTTTTTCATGGCACTTAAGTCCTTTTCCTAGCACATGGTTTTTATTTCCTTTTGTTCACCGGGTCTTGCAATGTTTAAGTGTTAACAATTTTCATCCAACGATTAGGTGACTAAGGACTATCATATGGTATTCATAGAATCTCTAGGTTCTTAGTAGTTAGTTGTAAACATTCAGTGACCTGGCAAATGTGTTGTCTCCTGTTCTTGTGATCCTTGGTGATTTTCATTAAACATTTGATGACCTAGAGAATGAAGTGTTCGCTCATTCACTTGATTAAATGGTTAAGTCTTGTGGTATCTGGTGATCAAGAGAGGGTCATTGATGTCTTTCTTGATCAACAATGGTCTTTGTATCTCATGATTGACTAAGAAGTTAGTGATGTATTCAAAGATTTAGTGAATATGGTTACCTCCTGATCTCTTAATTTTGGTAGTTAGTGGCCTGGCATTCAATGACTCAGTGAACGAAGCTTTCTCTAGATCTCAAAATTTGACAGTTAGGTTCCTAAACACTCAGTGATCTAGTGACAAGATCCTTAATGAAGCAAGATTACCACTGTTGCTTATTCTCGTAATACAACGGTCAAGTTTTATAAGTTCTGGTGATTTAGTGAAGATCATAGATGGTGAATAGGATCAATAGCTGGCACTTAATCTCATGATCTATCTGAGGTTAAGTAAAGGATCTAGCAACTTGGAGATAAAGGTTAACTCATGTTCTCTAAATATAACCAGGGTTAAAGAAAGTTTCTTGAGATTATGTAAATACCTTTGTCGCTGAATCTCATGATTAAACATGAGTTAAGAAGATTGTCTAGAGATTCAGTGAATGCTTCAGTCACTAATTCTCCCAATACAACCATAGTTAGTGAAATGATCTGGAGAATAAGAGAATAAGTCTTAGTTTCTCATTCTTTGAATATAACCCAAGGTTAAGAAAAAATTATGAGATTGGGAGATTCGCTTCATTCGCCGAGTCTCCAAATTAAAGGTGAGTTAAGGGAAATGTTATGATATCACGCGAATGCCTTGTTCACTAAATCTCTTGATGAAACCTTAGTTAAGGCATAGGTTTGGTGATTTAGCGAATACTTTAGTCACTGGATCTCAGGATTAGACCTAGGTTGAGTTAAATATTATGAGATTACAAGAACATCTTCGGTCACTGGATCGCCAAATAAGATAAGGTCAAGTTCATCGGGTCAAAAAGAAAAAGGTAACTTTGATGTGGAAAAAGTGGTATGACAGGTTGGAAAAAGTAAAGAACATGCCAATCATAGTGTGGTTAAGGGTTTTTATCCATTTTTTAGGGTTTTAAATCAATAAAATAGTAATCATGGCTTATCACCTTTTCTGAGTATTGAATCCAGCCTGTCAACTTCATACCTTACGACTAACCTCGATTTGAACTTGGTTTCATGTAGCAGTGAATGCTGAGGTGACTGAGAAGAAGATTTTCATAGATTTTGATCATTCCCATGCATTCATTACTCAAGAATATATAGACAAGATGCTCTCATTCTTACACTTATTAATTTTCAGAGAGTGAATTTGTGAAGCCAAGCAGTTGTGGAGTATCAGTTTAAAAGAGATAGTTTTCAACGAAGAGTATTTTTAGAATAGGAAACACGAGTCAACCAAAGGCTAGTCATGCATCATCTAGTGAAGAAGTACATGAGCAGGGTGGTGACCAGAAAGGAAAGCCAAATTATTTTGAGGAATTCATCCAATTGCTCCTAGGATCAACGCAAAACAAGAAGGTTAGTGATGATACCTTCATTTATTCCATGGCTAATTGTAGAGACCCTCTTACTCTAGGTGTTTCAGGTTACCATATTTTCAATTATTTCTATAGTAACAGAGATAATCCCATTCTAGTGTGTAATGCTTAGAAGATAGGATTAGGGAAATTGGTGGTACTTGATGTTTTCCTAGATGTAGACCTATTGATTGAATTGGCTAGAAACTATGATCCAGTCTCCAAGTCAATTTAGAGAAGTGACAAGCCAGCCCTAGTTACCCTAGATAGGGGATCATTCATGAAAGCCTTCAACCTATACTCTTTCTCCTGAATAGAAATTGACCTAGGAAAGGAAAAGGAAAAGTATAACAAGCAGATACAGCTTGTAAAACCCAAATTGCCCATCATATGCCAAGAACTAGAAAATATGTAGCCCCACTTCCTACCCACATGAAAGCCTCATATGAATTTCAGTCCCTAAATTTTTACATGAAGTACCTTTCTTATGGGTTGTGTCGAGTCTTAGGAATAGATGGAGATAAAGAAAGAATTCCAACTGACTTACTGATGATCATCCTAGACATGCAAAGTCATCACACCAACACTGATGATGACTACATTCAATATGTGATTGACAGGATGCATGAGGGCTTTATTTCAATCATAGATAATAACAAGCCATCAAAGTTCATGGATTACTCCTTGTTAATGTATTTAATTATATTTTTCAATATTGAACATATGGATATAAGCATGTTGAGGCCCAGGAAAGAGAACAAAGGAGTTCCAAACCCAGTGCAATTTTGGTTGAGGGTTTGGAATTTTACATCAAATGAGTGTGAGTTTAGTGGTTTCCAGAATTGGATGGTGTACCCTCTCTTGAACATGATGGGAGAAAATGTCACAAGGCTCCTAGTAAAGATGCTAAGGCTTCTGAGGCCTAGATAGTATGTAGATAAGTGGCCAGTAGATCACAATTGGGGAGATTTCTACTTGGGTGATAATTTCACCAAAGTAAGGGTCTATGGGTGTCCTCCGACCCCTCATGTTCTTCCTAGGTATGTGCCACCAAGGATTGATCTATTGGAGTTTATCTAGAAGTTGATTTGGATAGAAAAAAGATATCTTGGCTCCACACAGAAAGGGTACCTTCATTCCTAGGGTGTTCAAGGTAACAAACTTTACAATTGGGAAAAGAGCCCTACCTCAGTTGTCTCAATGTCTAAATCAATTCATGATGGCTACTAGAGCATATAGATATGTAGACCCTGAAAGCTTCATTAGGAATTCTAGGAAGACTCTCATCCCAAGCATTGGAGTCATTAAGGAGCATGAGGGATGTGACATGGAGGATAGCATTAGGAATATCATGGATGAAGAAGAGATTGAAAGAAGATTGGGTAAGGTCTGGAACTTATTGGACTTGGAGGCATAATTAAAGAGGGCTAAGATTACATTTAGTGGCTTCTTCCCTGACATGCCATATATTATGAGGATTGACAAGATGATCCAAAATTATGATATCTTGTACAATCAATTAGACTCTCAACTTCATGCCAAAGTGCAAGCTAGGAAAGGATACTCATCTTCTAAGTATGAGACTAGTAGTTAGAGTTCCTATGAGGAGGATAGCCCACCTTAGAATGTGAAGGAGAAAATTCAAGAACAAGGGAGTGATGCACTAGAAGCAAAAGATACACATGACCCCCCTCAAAAGAAATAGAGGATTGAGAAAGGAGAGTCCTCAAAAGCTTAAGGTGCAAGGAGAAAGGTGGACATGGCTTCTGCCTTAGTACCAGGTGATATGTCCTATCATCACCTTCTGAGAAAGAAGATAAGAGAAGGAAAGAAAGTATGCAGACAAGAGGAGGTTGAGCTGCCCCTGTTGTTGTGCCAAGATGAAAGGGAGTTAATTTAGGAAGAGCTTATAAAGTATGATTAATTCATCGACAAGAGTGATGAATTTAAAAAATTCTTGATTTGGAGAAAGAAACAAGAGCTTGCTAACCAGGGAATTGAGGGTGCAGAGCCAAGAAATGAAGCCCTTTAATCCTTAGCCACATATGACCCAACATCAGAAAAGATAACAGTTGAAGTGGCTAGGTAGCTGGTTAGGTCAAGTGGGATGTTGCTAGTTCCACGATGGGACATAACATCAACCTTCATTATTGATCAAACAAGGAGACAACCACAGGGTGGCTTGTCATATGAAGCTCAAATTGGGGACATGATCAGAGGGTGTGGTTATGACCCTAGGTCCCAAACATTAGAAATGTGGTCTCTGGTTCCAAGAAAACAACATCCCTCTCTTGTCAGCATTGAGGATAAAATGGAGGGAGACAAGATTATCTGGACTATTCAGAACACTAGTGATCTTGAAGTCTCAAAAGCAGTGACTCATTTTGCCCAGTTGAATGAGGTCAAGACTACACAACTCTCTGATAGGTATGGGAGGTTGTTTAAGGAGTCCATAGCATTGGCCAAGGATAGGGAATCAAAGCTCATGAAAATAAAGATGTTAGAAGATGAGATGGAGTCAATGAGGAATAAACTTGAGGAAGCATCAAAGACTATCCCTCCTCTTGTCAAAGAGGCTGAGGTTGTAGAGGTCCCGTTGATAGAGGTACATGATGTGGTAGTAGGGGAATTAGAGAAAGACAAAATGGAAGTAGCCCTGGATGCTCTAACAGAGATCTTGGAACATAGGTTTGAAGTAATTAAAATAAAGATGGACCTAGTCCATAATTAATTTTCTATGTTACAAAAGATAAGTGGGAATTTTAATGATGCTATAGCTACTTTGGATCCATTATTTAGTGTGTGGTTTGGTAGAACTGCACTGTTTGAAAAACTTGAAATGTTGCAGCCACATAGGACTGACATCCCAGAGTTTGTTGGAGAGGTGGGAGAAAAGATAGATCTCATCGGTGCAACTTGGACTTTCTTCAAAGGAAAGGCTAGCCAAGTTAGGACTAAGATAGAAATGTTTGGGCCTAATTTCAGTAAGTACATGCCTCCTATTCATAAGGGTGATGGTGACATCATAGGGGTGGAGGAATGGAAATCAGAAATGGATCGAGTGCTGACAAACCAAGATGCTTTCCTAAACAGTGATGGTACTTTGGACATCAATAGGTTCAATAACATCCTTGTTGGTGTTTTTAAGGTAGAGAATGATTGCTACAAATTTGTTACAGAGGAAAAATGTATAACTGACTCCAGATGGGATACATAGATGAAGATACTACAAGATTTGAAGGAGTACACCTAGCCTACCGAGGAAGTAGTTGCTACATGAGACAAGAGCAGAAATCCCAAGAAGAAGAAGCCTGCACCTATTGATTTTGAGGTAATGGAAGAGGACTAAGCAACATCTAGCACCTGATCATTGAGCACAGGGAGAGTAGTCATCATGAAGAGGATAGTGTAAATTAGCTAGTTGAGGTGGTCACTTTCCATGCAAAAACCTATGAGACTATTTTGAAATTTTGCAAACAAAGGTGCCACCTGTTGAAGATATCAAATGATTTATAAAATATTCCTCTAGTCTTTATTAAGTTTATGTAATCATTTGTAATGGTTTTTTGTCTTTAGTGCTTTTTCCTTTCCCAGCGATTCAAAGCTTGTTGCATCCTGACTCTTCCAGGATTCCAAGATAGCTAGTGAATGCTATAAGTAGTCACTTGTAAATTTTTGTAAAGGATGTTGAAATTTGTAATTGAATAGACTACAATTTTTTCACTCTTGTTTTTATTTTAGGCATTCTGCCATTATCAATGTACTAATACATAAAATATCAATGAGAACATTTTAGAATTCCTTCTCAAATTTGTGTATGTCTTCCTGTTTTAAGACTTAAGTTCTTGTATGTTAATATTGCAAAGAAAAATTAATGTATGGCTTACAAAGCAGGTTGTGAATTTATCTTTTAGTTCTCTTTCAAGAAAGGGGAAAATTCTTTAAGATAATTTCAAAGAGTTTGTAGTTTTTATAGGAATTGGATGTTTGAATGTGAGAATGTGAGGGACAATTTGTAATGCATTTGTTCTGGGTTCTAGGAGTGTTTGAATGGTTTTTCCTATTGATGTGTGTTGTTGATGACTCTGTGCCCTAGAATAAGACACTGGTCTGTTCTTTAGAAGCACTTCTTCAACATCAAGCAAATCTATAAATGATAAAATCTTTAAATCAAAATAAATAATACTCATCTTAAATGATATAAGTCAGTTTTCTGGTTCCTTTCAAGAAGTGAACATATAGGTATACCCCCCTGAGTTTTCAAGGCTCAAAGTGTAGGAGGATCATACTCTTGATCCTTATTAATTGGTCCTTTTCCTTGTAGATCTGGAGTGGGTTTCAAGAGTCATTGACACTAGTTTGTCAGTTATATTGTAAATATGAAAGTGGAAAGAAAAGGAGCCAACAAGTGTGTCCAAAGTAAGAAATTTCCCCTTTAACACCTAGATAACGTACCCTAGGTTTAAAATCTCAAAATCATGACTCAAGGTCAACATAATCCATAATTCTAAAATTGGTTCCAAAGAAGTAATAGGAACACACAATAAAATTTCCATCATAAAAATCAACTTCATAAGGTTGGGTCACATTATGATCAAATGTAATTTAAGTATGCAAGGCAAACAATCACATACAATAATTTATAATCCTGCCTTTTGTAACAATCCTATTAGGCCGATGTAATTATTTCCCCTCTAATCCCAAACATAGAAGGAATGAAATAGACAAACAATAAAATTTAATACAGTAAACCAATTTGTAAAATTCCAGCACGAAATTAATTTACTTGATAATCACTAACAAACTATAATTACATTTAATCAATTAAAATCTAACCCTAACAAATCAATTTATTATGTTAACAAAATAAATTGAGTCTAGGAATTAAAATTACTAACATACTATAATTTCATAGTCTAAATCAGAAATAAATTAAATTTTCTGATTATAATAATCAAATACATCTTGTGCCATAAAAGACTAACAAAATAAATCACTCAAATAATCAACCCAATTAGACATAATTAATATTAAAAGAAAATCATGCCTATTTAACAATACACATGCCAAAACTACATCTTGAAAATAAACAATCTCTATTTTATTTTATTATCTTATTCTATTATTTTATTTATATATTTGTTTTATTATTTTTTAATATTTTAATAAATTATTATTTTAATATATATTTTTTAATATTTTATAAGTTTAATATTTAAATTTTAAATAATTTTTTTTTTATAAAAATTTACTCAACACATGTGGGGGGACCCACTGGTCCCTCCCCATGGCTGCTGATACGACAACCCAGGGCTACCGTGTAGTAGTCCCTAAGGACTTCCGACGGAAGCCTTTGGGCTTTCATGGTAGGGGGTTGGGGGATGGCCCCCACCTCCCATAATTAACATTTTATTTATTTTTAATTTGTTAATTTTTTTATAACAATGAGTAAACAAAATACTGTGCCAAAATAAAGAGCATGCAATTTTATTTTATTTTATTAGTTTTTTTAAAAGATGAAAATACAAATTTGGAAAAAAAATATATTATATATTTTTAATATCGAGGGTAATTTTTTATCAAATACAAAATGAATAAACGTTTTTAAAAAAAAAGGCAAATTGAGAGCCTCAGATGCACTAATTAATCTGGGTATTTTCTAAATTGCTTTCTAGGGTTTTAATTGAAACTCTCCTTCCAACCCTATACCGAATTTGAAACTTTTCCTAAAAGCTTTATTATGCAAACTGAACCTAGGGTTTCTAAATAAGATTTTCTTTCACAAATAATTCAATAATCTATATTCTAATTTCTTACAATTTCATAAATTTGAAAACCTAATTGAATTCAAGCAAAATCAAAACAAGAATTGCATGCACACTCACACCTATTTTTGTACAACTATCTTTCCAGAATTCAAATATGGAAGAGAATTATAAACAACTAAATTACTCAGATTTGACACGCATGAAGAATACACTCATTTCAAAATTACAAAAAATATAATCAAAAGGGTTTCTAAACCCTACCTCAAACACCAAATAGATAAATTCGACAATGACCAGAAACAAAGACAATCCAAGCTCTGACAAAATTTTCCTTCAAATTGAATCCTTCACCAAAATTCTCCAAACATGTGTGTTGAGAATAATGGCCAAACTTTCACAATATAGGAAATTGAATTCCACATGCGAAGTTTGGAAGTCAACTCCACTCACTACCTTGTTTCCATCAATTCCTTAATTCCTCCAATTACAGTTTTGAACTCAAGTCTATTTTCTATTTTATTTATGTTAATCCAAAATTGACTAATTATTTTTATTTTATTTATTTCAATTTGATTGTACAATTTAATTGCAATCAAATTAAATTAAATAATAACATTTAGTCTATTGTTATTTTTCACATGTTATTTAATATTTCAATTAATAAATACCTTTTATTCGAAAAGTTAAATTTATAAATTATTAAATCTAAAGTGAATGTATTTAATTAATTTTCATTAATTAAATATCTTTATTTCCACAATAAGCCTTTTAATTAAATCACTAAATTTAATAAATGTATTTAATTAATTTTTATTAATTAAATACTCTCACATTTAAATAGCTAAAATAGCAAGATCTAATTTATTTAAATTACATAATTAATCTCAATAGATTATCTAATTATAGCAATCATGACAATCAACCAGGAATCAACTGAACTTAAAGAACCATAACCATGCTCAAGGAAGGGACTATAACTCACGTCACCTACTCGAGAAGGATACAATATCAGGATCTTGTCCATTATTTTAGGATAATAGAATGGCTTATGTTTGGATTTGGATTTTAATATTATATCCCCTCTTTTACCATTGAGACTTGCGATAGGGAACACTCATCCTAAAAATTTAGGGAAGTCGATGCCCAATGCCTACAAACCTGCATAAAACACACACACACACACACACACACACAATAAGCAATGGTGGGGATCAAGACATCATGTGGATCCCACAAGAAGGTAACTATGATTTTGTCCCTCGACCATATGAGACACAACAAATAGGAAAGTAATAGCATACATGATAACCATACATATGCAAGTATGGGGTAAGTATAACCATAACCATAATCATCATTTAAAACATGTAAATCATCATCATTAAAATAACTAACATAATCTAACCGCATAAATATAATATCCATAATTATTCAATTATCAAAATCACCATGTAATGTCATACATCCAAAACAATATAATAACTGAAATATCAACACACACATAAAAGTGGCCTAAAAGAGTTTGGCAATATAAAACTGAAAACAAACTATGGGTGGGCACTACATCCACCCCCACTAGGATTAGGCTTACTCCTCGAAGCCTACAAAAAAATAGGGATATAAATCTCGTAATCTCATTGTGTCTTAATAAGTCGTAAAAGACTCAATGTACGGGTCTCATTGGACCCTTCTTTGCTCTATGGGATGAACTCTGCGGATCATTCCCAATTGCAAACACCTTGTGGGACTACCAGGATCCATGACTATAGGCTTAGAAATTGTAGGCCTCTTTCTTGGAAACTACACCGATCTATGAGGACAATTGACAACAATGTGGCAATGCTTCCCACAAGAGTAACAACCCCCTCTACTAACACCTCTCCCAGCTGAAGGTGCATTAGACTTCTAGAAACTACATCCACTAAGATCCTAAGATGAACTCTGAGCTAGCTAATTATACTGATTGTGAATATTATGCTACCAGTTGTGATGGTTCCCTGATTGAGAACCACTGTCACTACCCTTAAATAATTTTATATCCTATTGATTTTGATTACCTTTCAAATAGGTAAAAGGATTCCTAGATTTTTCTTCTCCTAGAGATTGATTACCCTTAGGCCCTGAAGAAGGACCACTAGCTTGAACACCAACCTGATCACCATGACCTCTAGCCAAGTTCTTCTCTACCAAAGTATCCTTATTAACTGCTTCCTTGAGGGTCTTGGGCTAAAAAAACTTAGCTCCTTTGACAATGCGACCATTGAGTCCCCTGATAAAATGTTGTAACATGATTGGTGATTGATCACCAAATCCTGCATAGGGCCTGAGATCAAAGAAACATCGCTCGTAATCCTGAACAGACATGGATATTTGTCAAAAATTATGGAACTCATATGTGTGCTACTATTGCCACTGGTCAAATAGGAAATGTTCATGAAAGTTTTCAAGGAAAAGCTCCCAAGTAACAGTCTCCATAGTAAGTCCAAGTTTCTACTCCTCAAATTTCCACCATGAAGTTGCAACACTCTCAAGGCTCTTAACAACACATCTTTCCTTAACATTGGTTTCAAAAAATTGCATGGCGAAACAACGATCCAAAGTAATGAGCCAAGTCTCTACCTCAAAACTGATGCCAAGACCATTAAAACAAGGTGGTCATGATCTCATAAGGTCTCTCATTTGATTGGCCTTTACGACTCCTCGACTGAGTGTAGTGTCCCTCCATTTCAGGTTCCTAGATCTTTGTCTCTACTCATTATCAGAATGATGTGATGCTTCCTAATTGGCCTTGTTTTGTACAGGTAGGCACTCCAAAATAGTTTGGATAATCTACGTAGCATTGAGTTCTCTTGAATCCCCATGGTGTTCTCCACCATCCTCTTCCCTACTCTCCTCAACTCTCTAACTAACAAGAGGCTAGGAATTCTTCTTCTTCCACATCCCCTACTATGACCTCCACTTCGACCTCTAACTCCAGATCTAGTCTCGGTGACCATCTTTCCTACAACATACAACAAGAAGGATAAAATAATTAAGACATGTAGAAATTGTAAAAACAATGGTCTGAAAACAAGAGTGTATACGATTAAGTTTTATTTTCAACTTTACCCACTAGACAACTAATGGGTGTACAATATTCCCAGAGCTCCCAGTATTTGAAACATGAGCTCTATTACCAAGTATAATGCCCCGCGAGGGAACATATGAGATATTAACCTAAAATATGTGACTAAGCTTGTAAAATACTTTTTTTTTCTTAAATGTTTACAAACAATACTGAATAAAAAAGAAGTAAAACATAAAGTCCATATTATAAACATAATCTGCATAATAGATTACACATCTCAAGGGTTCCTTGATGTAGAAAATACACAAATATAATTTCATCTATTAATTACATTTGAATAATAAAACATATATAATCATCAACATCCATTGCACAAGTCACAAGGTATGCAGTTACAATAAAATACAAGTACAAAATAGAGAAGTACAAGAATAAAAATAAGTCTCCAAGAAGATAGGAAAGGAAGTAACTGCAACCAGGATCATCCAACACTAGAACAAGGATGTCACAGTCTCAAATGGTAAAAGAATCACCACCTCCTGACCTTTTGGAAACCCATGGTTCCACTCCCACCATACTAAGGAGACAACATCAAATCCCACTCGAATAATAATACTAATCAATCAGGTGACTAAGAAAGGATCCTAGAAGCTCCTATCTCAAAGGTACACCTCATAAGTCAAAGGTACACATAATAACCCAGAGGCAACCAACACATGTAGGAAACCTAGAATGAAATTAGGGAAGTGTCATCACATGAATCAACTCTAAGATCACTTGGTAGTCTCTCTGGACCACGACCCTTAGTGGCTCTATATGGTATCAGTAGTCCTTTTGTACAGCTAAGAAAAACCAACTATGCTAGACTCACCATCACTACTAGATGGACACACATCTTCTCCTACTCCCATCCTTAGCCTATACTAGCACTCAAGACATGGGTGAGGAACCATTATCTTATTAATTAATTTAACTCCATTTAGTTTAATATTATCACTTGATTAAGTAACTTACTAAGGATACCCAGGTAGCCACTTCTAGGATCTGGCACATCAAAGTAAGCCACTTCCTCTTTAACACCTATATAACCTACCCAAATTTTAAATTTCAAAATCATGACTCAAGGTCAACATAATTCATAACTTCAAAACAGGTTCCAAAGAAGTAACAGGAACACACAATACAATTTCCATCATAGAAATCAACTTCATAAGGTTGGGTCATATTATGATCAAATGCCATTAAAGTATGCATGACAAACAAAGACATCAATAATTTCTAATCCTGTCTCTGGTAATAATCCTATTAGACTGACGTAACTATTTCCTCTCTAATCCCAAATGCAAAAGGAATGAAATAGACAAACAATAGAATTTAATACAATAAACTAATTTGTAAAATTCCATCATGAAATTAATTTATTTAATAATCACTAACAAACTATAATTACATTTAATCAATTATTTAATTAATTAGATTCTACCCCTAACAAATCAATTTATTATGTTAATAGAATAAATTGAGTCTAGGACTTAAAATTACTAACATACTATAATTTCATAGTCTAAATTAGAAATAAATTAAATTGCCCAATTATAATAATCAAATACATCTTATGCCATAAAAGACTAAGGAAATAAATCACTTAAATAATCAGCCCAATTAGACATAATTAATATTAAAAGAAAATCATGCCTATTTAAAAATACACATGCCAAAACCACATCTTGAAAATAAACAATCTTTATTTTATTTTATTATCTTATTAGATATTATTTTATTATTTTTTTGTATTGTAATAAATTATTATTTTAATATATTTGTTTTATATTTTATAAGTTTAATATTTAAAATTTAAATAAATTAAAAATTTAATTTAATTTTTTAAAAATGTACTCAGCACATGTGGGGAGGACCCACTGGTCCCTCCCCACGATTGTCAGCACGACAACCAAGGCCTTTCATGCGACAATTCCTAAGGATTGCCTACGACAACCTTTGGGTTGTTGCTGATAGCTCTTAGAGCTGCTTGGCAGGGGGATTGGGGGATGACCCCCACCTCCCTTAATTAAGATTTTATTTTTTAATTTTATTTTTTTTAATTTTATTTTTTAAACAATACCAGTAAAAAAAAATTGTGCCAAAATAGAGAGCATGCAATTTTTTTAATTTTTTTTCTTTAAAAGATGAAAATACAAAGATGGAAAAATAATATATTATATATTTTTAATATTGAGGGTAATTTTTGATCGAATAAGAAACAAATAAACATTTTATTTTTAAAAGACAAATTTGTTAGAAACTAAAATTGAAACAATTGTTATATTGTCATTGATGTCAAACCTTAACTGGTGAGACAGTTGCTATCTAGTAAAGCACGATATCTTTTGATTGATGAAGAGGATTTGAAAAGAGGAGATAACATGAAGACCTAGTGAAAGGTTGAGTTATGAGAAACTACAATGGGTACTTGATTAGTTGGCACATTGGCATGGTAATGTGTTGTTTATCTATAACAATAAGATAAGAAGTCAGTTGTTTTGAAGCTTAGAAGAAATGAGGAAAGAAAGTCTAAAATCTTAGGCTTAACCGAGCAAAAGAGCAGAAGATTAAGAAACTTTAGTGTAAGCCAAGTGATGCTAGTGTTGACTGAGTGCCAATATAAGTTGAGAAAATTTAGTGTCGATTGAGCATCAGTAATTACCGAGTATCAGAGAATTAACTGAGTGAAGATAGTAATTATTGAGAAGAACAGTTTTAGCGATGACCGAACTATCTACTAAAGACCGAGCAGAGGAACACAGTATTGACCGAGTGTCAGTATTTTATAGTTTATGAAAGAATTGAGATTCTCAGCCAACATAGTTGAATTCTTGGAATCTGTAAAACATGTTGAAGATAATGATGAATGACCTAGAACATTTAATGCATGGTAAACCATTTTCTCATGGATTCAAAGAGAAGTTTTGAGAAGTATCTAGAAGGATAAGGAGGAGAATGAAATGTTGGAAGGATTCGATGAATCTGACCTAAACCTAAGATTTATGGAGATGATTAAGTGACAAAAGATTAAGCTACCTAATCAAGGAGGTATAAGGATAACCTAATTATAGGTTATGCAGAGAGAGGTTGATTTTGTTGATTGGTGAACCTAAATAGAAGGATGAGAAGAGTTGTGAAGAGATGGGAAGAGTTGTCATGATTGCTTGAAGGGATTTCTAAGAAGATAAGAGATGGAGATGATAATGAAGGTCAGTCAGTAGATCAACATATGAGCTAAATTGGATCTGTACTTGCAAAGTGAGTTTTTTGTATCAGATCAAACCTAATATTACTTTCTAACCATTGTATCAGTTAAAATACTTTAATCAAGGTTGACCTAATAGTCATTTGTAAATCATTTAATCAAGATGACATTCTAATGGGATGTTCTTAAGCCCTCTAACAAGGCCACTTCTAACAGGGTGATTAAATCCTTTAACATGGTCACACCTAACAGTGTGTATTGTAACCTTTAACAGGGTTGGCTCCTCACAGAGCTCACTTCATAAGAGTGAAAATTTAGTAGCATGTTACTGGTGGTTTTTCCCAAATTGGGTTTCCCTGTTAAATCCTGGTGTCATATTTGTGTGAATGTTAATTGATGTGTTTTACAGTTAAGAGTTTTATATTCTGTAAGTTTATGTTACTAGTTGTATTCTATAGAGACCAAGTGGATTGTTGAATAGATCTAAGTTGGTTGAAGTGCTTAAAAGTTCAATTGGTACATCTAGACCTGAGGATAACCGATTCACCCACCCTCTCAGTTATTCTAAAATCATTCTCACAAAATTGAGAGCCTCAAATGCACAAATTAATTTGGGTATTTTCTAAATTGCTTTCTAGGGTTTTAATTGAAACTCTCCTTCCAACCCTAGACCCGATCTGAAACTTTTCCTAAAAGCTTTCTTATCCAAATTGAACCTAGAGTTTCTAGATAAGATTTCCTTTCACAAATAATTCAATTATCTATATTCTAATTTCTTACAATTTCATAAATTTGAAACCCTAATTGAATTCAAGCAAAATAAAAATAAGAATTGCATGCATACACAAACACACACACCCATTTTTCTATAGCCATCTTTCCAGAATTCAAACATAGAAGAGAATTATAAACAACTAAATTACTCAGATTTGACAGGCACGAAGAATACTCATTTCAAAATTACAAAAAATACAATCACAAGGGTTTATAAACCCTGCCTCAAATACCAAATAGATAAATTTGATGATGACCAGACATGAAGACAATCCAAGTTTTGACAAAATTTTCCTCCAAATTGAATCCTTCACCAAAATTCTCCAAGCCCGTGTGTTAAGAATAATGACCAAACTTTCTCAATATAGGAAATTGAATTCCACATGCAAAGTTTGAAACTCAACTCCACTCACAGCCTTGTTTCCATCAATTCCTTAATTCCTCCAATTACAGTTTTGAACTCAAGTCTATTTTCTAATTTGTTTATGTTAATCCACTTAACTCAAAATTGACTAATCCTTTTTATTATATTTATTTCAATTTGATTGTGCAGCTTAATTGCATTCAAATTAAATTAAATAATAACATTTAGTCTACTGTTATTTTTCACATGTTATTTAATTTTTCAATTAATAAATACCTTTTATTTGAAAAGTTGAATTTATAAATAATTAAATCTCAAGTGAATGTATTTAATTAATTTTCATTAATTAAATATCTTTATTTCCACAATAAGCCTTTTAATTAAATCACTAAATTTAATAAATGTATTTAATTAAATTTTTTTTGATCAGTAAAAGGCCAAGGCCATATCAATTATATTAATAAAGATAGTTACAAGTCTCTATTCAAATGGGCACTGGTAGGAATGAATGAAGAAGAAAACCTCCAATCTTTCTCAGGACGTAAGTCCTACACATGAATACAAGAATAAAAGGGGCATACCCTAGTTTTTAGATCTTGATGAAGGACATACCCTTCTTTACATTTGTGTATTTAATTAATTTTTATTAATTAAATACCCCTACATTTAAATAGCTAAAATAACAAGATCTAATTTATTTAAATTACACAATTAATATAAATAGATTATCTAATTATAGCAATCATGACAATCAATCAGGAATCAACTAAACTTAAAGAGCCATAACCATGCTCAAGGAAGGGACTTTAACTCATGTCACCTAGATGAACTCGAGAAGGGTAAAATATCATAATCTTGTCCACTATTCCAGGACAATAGAATGACTTAGGTTGAGATTTGGATTTGAATATTATCTCCCCTCTTTTACCATTGAGACTTGTGATAGGGCACACTCATCCTAACAATTCAAGGAAGTCGATGTCCAATACCTATAAACTAGCATAAAAGACCAACATGTACACACACACACACACATAACAAGAAATGGTGGGGATTGAGACATCGTGTGGATTTCACAAGCAGGTAACTACGACTATGTCCCTCAACCATATTAGACATGACAAAAAGGAAAAGTAAAAGAATACATGATAACCATACACATGCAAGTATGGGGTAAGTATAACCATAACCATAAACATCATTTAAAATATGTAAATCATTATTATGAAAATAAATAACATCATTTAACCGCATAAATATAATATCCATTATAATTCAATTATCAAAATCACCATGTAGTGTCATACATCCAAAACCATATAATAACTAAAATATCAATGCACACATAAAAGTGGCCTAAAAGAGTTTGGCAACATAAAATTGAATTTAAAACCGTAAAGGATAAAATATGGTTTGAATAAGGGTTTTAGGATAATCCATATGAAAGAGACCCTAAATCCATATTTTAAACATACATTTGAATTGTAAGGGGATGGAATGTAAATGTAGATGATTAATGTTGAAATGGAGAAATAAAGGTACTTACCTTTGAAAAGAATTGACTGAAAACCCTATCAAACAGTCTTAGAAATTGTTGATTTTCGCGATCTTAAAGCGAAACTGCGAGATCTACAGAACCCATAAATCTTTTTCTTTTCTGAGGGAGGTCATCCTTAACCCAGATAAAAGGTGAAAGACTACCTCAAGATTTTGAAGGTAGTCTTTGAATTTGTTCGTAGATCTTGGAAGTTCACCGAAAAGGGTATCCAAATCCAAGCTCCGATCCGTAGTTCTGCACCTGTACCTACAAGAAAAATAGGGTTTTTGTTGTTTGATTGAGGGATTTGCCTTGGTCAAACCCCGGTTTGGAATCAACCTTAATAATGAAATTGAAATTGAGAATGCTAGCAAGTAGTAGAAGTAGATCTAATAATGAAGTTATGATATTCAATAGATATGCAATTATATTTCAAATATAAACAAATATATTGATATGAAAGCTTGAACACAATAATGGCAAATGTAAATCAAAACCATGAATATAAATATAAAACCTCCATGATTTTACGCTTAGAATCCACCTTGATAGAAGAATGAATGGATCTAGAAGATGAACAAAGGATCTTGAAGGAAGATCACACATCATGATGGCTAGATCTAGGGTTTGAATGATGAATCTTGAATGCTTGAACTAAATCCCTTCAATGGCTTGAATGCTTGAATCCTTGGTCTTCAATGGAAAACTTGAATGAAGAAGACAACTTGAATGGATGATTTCTTGAGAATGGATGCTTTCTTGAGAGAGAACTTGATGGCTTGTGAATATCTCCTTGAGAGCTCTTGATCATGAAGTTGCTTGGTGAATAATGGATCTGAAAATGAGAGAGGAAGGCTTCCTTTTATAGTGATCTAGGGCACAATCCTCTAGAGGGGCCACCTTGAGGAATTAAATTCCAATTAGGCCTCAAACATTTAGGAATTGACCTAAATTAAATATAATTTAAGAGTTTACCATTTCGAAGACCAAAACAACCGATCCAGAAGCGAGAAAACAATTCTTTCTGAAACCCGACATCCGCAGATCACGAGAACAACATTTAGGAATTGACCTAAATTAAATATAATTTAAGAGTTTACCATTTCGAAGACCAAAACAACCAATCCAGAAGCGAGAAAACAATTCTTTCTGAAACCCGACATCCGCAGATCACGAGAACTTGAAACTTGAACCCGAGATCAAAGATGAGGTCAACCCTGACCTAGGTAAGGGAGGAGGTCATCTTTGACCCTCAAGGTCATCCTTGAACCCTCAAGGTCATCCTTGACCTTGAGGTCACATATCTTAGGGTCTCAGTCTAGAATACTAGGAAAATGCAGAGAGAGTGGAAAAAGGGGCAGAATCTGGGCAGAGTGCCAAGAAGAGGCACAAAATCCTATGATGAAAATGATAAAGGCTAGGAGGACCTATGTGTAAGTCCTACCTAGAAAATAGAGCCATAAAAGAGGGAAATTAAGGAGAATCCTCAGGATCCTAACCCTAATTTCACCTAGAATGAAGGAATCAAATGTAGAAAAGAAGTGGAAAAATGGGGAAAAAGCCAGATCCAAGAAAAGACCAATTAAAAGCATTTGAAATGACCCCAAACCACTTACTCAGAGGGCTAAACACTCTTAACATGGAAGTGCTTCCATTTTAAGACGATACATTAAGCCCCCACTTTAGCAAGAGTATGGATTCAATGCAAACTCTTGGTAAATGAGAAGAAAGAAAAGATCCGAGTGGATTTGCAATGAGATAAAATAAAACTTAGCTAAGGAAAAAATCCCCTAGAATAAGGATTCTAACTCAACATACACACACGAGGGTGCCAAAAAAAAGAAAGGAAAAAGACACAAAAGAGGGGTTAGTACTAAAACAAACCCAAATCAACTAGTACAAGAAACCTTGCTAAGAAACATTTCTCATACTAATATCATATTTGGAAAGGTATCATAAAAGCATAAATGATTACATAAGAAAGACAAGAGCAACACTATAAATAACATAGCTTCATGATCTAGTCCTATTATCATGAAAGCGAAAAGAGAGAAAGGGAAAAGGGTGATCACCTCACCCAGTAAGATGCCCACCTTACCATGAATCACCAGGGGAGGGAGAGCCAAATAGGTGGCCAAACCTAATAGTTCACCCATAAATTGTGCTTGCAATTGTAATGCATCTTCTGATAGCTTCTGGAATACCCATAGATCCACCTTCTTGTATCACTATGAATATGAAATGCGTGTCTCCTCCAGATTTAGCAACTTATGTGCGTTACCTTCGAAAGATTTAGCATATTTTGAAATTGAAAATGCATGTCCATTTAGGATTTAGCAACTTGTGTGTGTTACCTTCTAGGATTTAGCAAATTGGAAATGTGTGTCTCCTTAGGATTTAGCAACTTATGTGTGTTACCTTCGGAAGATTTAGCATATTTGAAATTGAAAATACATGTCTCCTTAGGATTTAGCAACTTATGTGCGTTACCTTCTAAGATTTAGCATATAAAAATAAAAAAACTATAGCACAAGGGAGACCCTATATATGCCCCCCTCCTTATCGTGGCTGTCTACAAGACATGATAAGGAAGAGGAAGAGGATACCTACTTCACAATGCAAGGAGATATCCTATTTAGCAACAATGTATACCATATTCTTAGTGAGGGATATTGACCCCTACATCCAAGAGTATAGATAATCATGAAAAGGATATGTCACTCATGGAAAAGGATCCTCAATTTAAAAAGATCTTATCAACAAGACCCCCACCATAGAGGCGTGCTTTAGATAAAATATCAACTTTCAAAGATAAATCAAGTGGGAACAAAGATTCAATCATCAAGCCCCCTGTAAAATAAGAGGACGAGGAATCTTTGGAATGAGGGAAACAATTCTAACACTAAAGAAAGGGTAAGAGTTTATAATGGACATAATTTGTAACATAGAGAAGAGGTGATGACTTAGGACAACAACCTCTCATAACAAGGTTATCCATAGTCAAAACATTTATCAATATGTTGAAGTAATATTGCAATATAAACAAATACCACTAAGCTAAGGAAAGTAGTTCCCTAGATAAAGAGAAAGAAGAGAGAGCCTTGCCCCCTAGGGATGAAAGCAAGGGATACCTTTGCAAGACAAAAGTCTCAGAATAGATATCTTGAATAATAGAAGAGAGCAATGGATGAAAAGCTATCATAATACAAACCATCGACATAAATGAAAGAATAACCAATTAAGATCAAAGCAGGAACAAAAAGGATTCTAGAAGACAGGAAGAAATATACCTCTTGCCCCCCAGTCTAGAGGAGAAAAGATCTATGTTATATCAAAGTGAGGGGTAAAATTATGAAGAAATCTCAAAGGGGAAGTTTCTTTTCTCTTATCTTTATGGATCGGATAATAAGGAGAAGGTACTTTGAAGAATCTTTTCACATATACATCATGAACCATGGTTTGAACCTCCACATAAGTGTGGGAAGAACTAGGAATAGTAGATGGAGAATTGAGAATATGAATATTAGGAATCAAATTAGGAAAGATAGGATTAGGATTAGGAATATTAGGAACTAGATTAGGAAGGATACAATTAGGATTAGAAAGATTAGGAATACTAGGAAAAGTGTAGGAAGTGATATGAATGGAAGACACAACTGGAGGAACACTTGGAACCATAGTTGGAAAAGGGTTTGAATTTATATAAGTAATACTATGGTAAGAAGGTTGTGAGGTAGGATCTTGATTTCCCATAAGATCACCACTAAGAGGAAGAGCATTAAGGGAATTCATATCTTTCTCTGCTAATGCCTCATCACTAGAAGGAATTTCAAATGGAGGTGAAGGATCTATAATGTCATCTTCTTTCACATCAGGGGAGTGTGTTTTAGAGAATATGTCATCCTCTTGTATCAAAACATCTTCACGAGGAGGGGATAAATCAATGTCTTTATCCAAGGGTTCATCCCAAAAAGTAGAATTATCCACAATGGTTCCATGAGGAAGAGAGTAATCAACATCCAAATCCAAAGGTTCATCCCAAATAGGAGGATTATCCACAATGGTTTCATGAGGAAGAGAGTAATCAACATCCAAATCCAAAGGTTCATCCCAAATAGGAGGATTATCCACAATGGTTTCATGAGGAAGAGAGTAATCAACATCCAAATCCAAAGGTTCATCCCAAATAGGAGGATTATCATCCCTATCCATAAAGTGCATTGTAGGAGTTCCATAAGTCATTAAAGCTTGATCCCTAAAGGGGAAAGAAGGTAAATTGTATTGTAAAATAGGCTCATAAAAAAGACATATATGAGGAGAAGAATGAACATTAATCCCCAACTCATCTTTGTAAAAGTCAATTGAAGAGGTTGTAGAGGAAGATGAAACAGGAATAGGATCAATGGAGATCTCATTTGAACAATTTTCATCCTCACTTCTATGTACCTCATTAAGGGATCTATCCTCTTTTGGAATAAAAGATTCATCAAAGTATTGAAAACAAAAATCATACATGTTGAACACAAAGCATGAAAAATGAAAATATTTTTGTATTTTTAAAGAGATTTTGCAATTTTTTTGGATTTTTGAAATGTAAATGCAAGAGAATAAAAGAAATCTAATCTTAAGGCAAGAAAACAAATGATCTAACACCAAAACAAAAGAGTTGTCTATCATGGGTTCACCAAAATGTAAAGGATAAAATATGGTTTGAATTAGGGTTTTAGGATAATACATATGAAAGACACCCTAAATCCATATTTTAAACATACATTTGAATTTTAAGGGGATGGAATGTAAATGTAGATGATTAATGTTGAAATAAAGAAATAAAGGTACTTACCTCCGAAAAGAATCGGCTGAAAACCCTGTCAAACAGTCTCAGAAACTATTGATTTTCGTGATCTCAAATCGAAACTACGAGATCTACAAAATCCAAAAATCTTTTTCTTTTCTGAGGGAGGTCATCCTTGACCTAGATAAAAGGTCAACGACTATGTAATACCCTCTCCTATGGTGATACTTAGACTTTTCTGATTTGGACATTTTATTATGATGGTTAGAACTATACATTTACAATAATGTTTTGTGGATGATGATATGATTGGTATGCTCATTTATGGTTATCATTTATATGTTTATGAGATTAGAAAACCATCTATTTTTATATGTTTTATGGATCTAACCCAAGGATTTGAATCTAACCATTATCATGATGTTTTATGTTTCATGGATATGTGTCTGATGTGTTTTCATGACTTAGGATGAAGTCGTAGTTACTTACTTAGTTGAGGTCCACACAATGTATCGATCCTGGTCATCTGCTTGCATATATCTGATTTGTATATCCATATGTATATATATGTATCTCTTCTTGGTGATGTAGGATTGCAGGTACCGGGTATTGTCTCCACCTAGCTTCACAGGTCTGAGCGATCCCTCAAAATCCTCGATCATTGTTGTTGTTACGGAGATATCACCAGGTTCCACAGGAAGAAACTTCACCTTTGATCCTTTTATCCTTAGGTGGGAAGTGCCAAGTCAGTCCTTTGTGCGGATGTATTATGTGATCTCTCGGTTTATTGGTTTTGTGGATCTTGTAGCTAGTTTCTTATCTTTTGTATTCATTGAGAACGAGGTTTTGAGTATGGTAGTTTAACTGTTTTCATGATATGCTCAATTTTGTTAGTAGATTATTGATGTGAGTTATTTCTCATTGAAGGTATGATTTAGTAATTTATCTTTAGTAGTAGCTACTATTATACTAGCATATCTCGTTAGGAACAAGTTGGCATGTGATTAAATCATGTGATTTTAATATCAATAATAATGAATAATTTTATGGTATTATTTTATAATATTCATAATAACAAAGTGTCTATGGCAATATTAATAATAAATGTTTTAAATAATAGTGGTAAAATCTAACTTATGTTAGTAGCTACCTAATATATGTTTTAGAATGTGGATTAGTTTATAAATAGATAATATATTTTATAATAATGTTATTTTTAAATATTTAATATTTGTAATAATGTGTCGTACTTATGATATATGTACCATAAGCATATGGGTGCACACATATGCCTATGAATACATATATATATTAATATTATATAATAAATTAATTGTGTGAAGGAAAATTATTTTAGATAAATATAAATCTACGTTATTCTCAAAAATGGTAAAAGGATTAGTAAATTCTATTACAATAGCTAAATAAATTAGTAAATTATTCTTAAGGTTAAATTTCTCTATTATGTCATCCTCAAATTTAGGAGATATGGATTATAGTTTATTAAAAATTTATTTCTCCCTTTTCGGGAATGGTTTTAGAAACTGTATCATTAACAGGTACCGGTGGATAGTTGCATCGGTTGGAATACCTGTGCAACTACTCCCCAATCTATTTACAGGAAATATTTTCCTGTGTGTGGGAGTTGGAGAGGAAATCTTGATTTGAGAAGAGGCTTTAATTTTAATAGGATATTTCTATAGTTTAGAGAAGAGAAATAATTGATTTTTCTTTGAGAAGGGGTGTATGAGATTTCTTTTGGAAGGAATTGGAGCTTGCCTGTAGGAGGAATTTGAAGGAGTGCCAGAAGAGATTTAGAATCTTGATTTCTTCTTCATCAACCGATCTTCGTAGGACTCCAGGTTGGAATCCATCTTGAGAAATAAATCTCTTTTATAGTATGAATGTTGTTTTTATATTTGTTTGAATGTTTTTGTATTTTGTATTATTATTGCAGAATGTTTGTGCACTATTGTATTATTATTATTGTATTGTGTATTATTATTACAGAATGTTGATACATTAATGTATTATTGCAGAAGGTTGATACATTAATGTATTATGTAATAATGTATTATTACAGAATGTTTGAATACATTATTGTATTATTGAAGAATGTGACAGATTATTGTATTATTGTTGATCATGTATATGTTATTGTATTATTTTGCCAGCCGTCTATACATTATACGAATGCTATATTGTATTATTCTGTCATTTGTTTATTGTAATATTCTATCAATACAAACATTCTGTCATGAATTTATTCTATGACGTTTATACAATATAAATATGATTAGGCTAGTCATTTTTGTTTTATTTGTATTATGCCAGCCATTTATAATATTTGTCATTGCAAATATTCTGTCATTTTATTATGCTAGCTAGCCGTTTATATCAATATATAAATCGCTAGTTTATGGTAGAGTGCCAGTCGTTCATATGTGTGTAGGATAATCCGAAGTTAGTATGATTTAATTTGTTGTCGTGAAACAAATTCTGTCATTTGTTTTAGTTCTTTGATGTTTTGCCATGTTTTGATCTCTGTCGTTTGGTCGAGTTAATTGTTATTACCTGTGTCATTTCCACGTGTTTAGATGTTGCATTTGTATTAGGGTTGAAATTGAACAAGTATAACAATTAGGTCAAGTAGTATAATAATTAGGTTTTCGCTTTATACAAGTATAACATTTAAGTATAAGTTATACTTGTATAAAGGGATTAGGTACCTTTTGGATTGATTGGGATAGGTTTCAGCTTCCTAGGAGTTAAGCTGTAACTTCTAAATTTTAGATTTTTAATAAAATCAGACTTAGTCAAATTTCAGACTTAGATTGAAATTTATGGAGCATTATCTTTTGGCATATGGAATTTTGCGTAAACCTTAAATATGTTCATTACTTGTTTAGTGGAGGTTATATTCAGTGCATTTAGATGGCTTAATAGGGTTAGGATGTGTGTAGGAAGCAGTTTAGGGTTTAGGATTGTCTAGGAGGATCAGGACCTTTCTAGGCCTCCCTAAACATTCTTAATTTTCTTAAACATCCCTACACTATTTTATTATTTTTCTATTCTTTGATGCAGTTCTCAAATGTGTTTATGATGTGTTTATATTATATGTATGACGTATTTGTGATATGTGGGTTAAGGGTAGATAACCTAAGGACACTAAGTGAGTGGCTCTTAGTGCGGGGTTGGGGCCCTAAGTGGCTAGAACCAAGATAACTGACTGAAGAGTTATTTAACAAGTGAAAACTTAATTAAACTTATGAGAATGGGTTCAAATGTTAAAAAAATTAAATGTGCCTCACCCATGCCATTAGTGCTAGTAAAGGCTATGGATGGGAGTGGGAGAAGGTGCCTATGCGTAGGTACAATCGAATGGTGCTTGTCTGTATGAAAGGCATTCGGTTCTGTATGTGCCTACTTGGGGGCTAGGGCCCAGAGTGGCTAGTACCAGGAAAACCCAAGGGATGAGGGCTATGCGATGACACTCACTTAGCCTATTGCTTAGAGTTTTTGCCAAGCCTTAGAACCTTTTGGGAAAAGATTTATGCTTTGATCTTCTTTTCTTTTGTTATTTGGGAAAGGTTACCCAACCTTAGGTATGGCCTAGCTATCCCTCCTTTGTGGACCTTGGTGTTTATCTCCTAGCACCAGGGAGTGGACCTTTTGGTATCCACGTGGTTGGGTGGTAAATATTTTTATCGAGGTATCTTTTGCGAATGCAGTGTTTGAAGATCCATGCTTGCTTATGTACCAGTTTGAAGAATGAAGGCTTTGTAATTATATTTCATGATGTAAAATTATTGTTACCTCCCAAGAGGAGATGAATGTAATGTAATCATTAATGTATTTCAAATGATGTATTTGGAATGGGTAGACTTAGGAAAAAAGAAAAGGGGAAAGCATGAACTTTATGTATATGATCTATGTTGGAAAAGAAAAAGGATTTTGTAAGATTTCAAGTTAAGTGGTATGATTTTCATTATTGATGATTAAAGGAAAACTAGTGAAACAAATGTAGTATATTTGCAATGTATCAAATGTTTAGATGATTCTAATGTTTAAAAGTTATATTGTTCATAAAGGATACTTAGGAATATAGATGGTGTTAAATGGAAAATTGAAATAAAAGTACTTTGTATTTCTTAAAGAATCTTATAACGATATGATGTAGTTTGCTTTGAGAAGTAAATCTTGTTGTTAGATTACTTAATGGACTTAAATGAATCATGCAATAAATAAGAAGGGAACCTTGGAGGAATCTAAGTTGATCTATGTTTTGTTCACATAATTCTTTTAAAAGTTCAAATTTTTTCATAAATTATCATTTAGGTTTTCTTTTACAATGAGAATCTTTGTTCTCTTCCCCGGTTCCCTTGCGGGGCATGACAGACTACCTCAAGATTTTGAAGGTCATCTTTGACTTTGTTCACGGATCTCAGAAGTTCACCAAAAAGGGTATCCAAATCCAAGCTTTGATCTGCAGTACTGCACCTGTACCTACAAGAAAAAGAGGGTTTTTGTTGTTTGATTGAGGGGTTTGCCTTGGTCAAACCCCAGTTTGGAATCAACCTTAATAATGAAATTAAAATTGAGAATACTAGCAAGTAGTAGAAGTAGATCTAACAATGAAGCTATGATATTTAATAGATATGCAATTATATTTCAAATGTAAACAAATATATTGATATGAAAGCTTGAACAGAACAATGACAAATGTAAATCAAAACCATGAATGTTAATATAAAACCTCCATGATTGTATGCTTGGAATCCACCTTGATAGAAGAATGAATGGATCTAGAAGATGAACAAAGGATCTTGAAGGAAGATCACACCATCATGATGGCTAGATCTAGGGTTTGAATGATGAATCTTGAATGCTTGAACCAAATCCCTTCAATGGCTTGAATGCTTGAATCCTTGGTCTTCAATGGAAAACTTGAATGGAGAAGAGGACTTGAATGGATGATTGCTTGAGAATGGATGCTTTCTTGAGAGAGAACTTGATGGCTTGTGAATATATCCTTGAGAGCTCTTGATCATGAAGTTGCTTGGTGAATAATGGATCTGAAAATGAGAGAGGAAGGCTTCTTTTTATAGTGATCTAGGGCACAATCCTCTAGAGGGGCCACCTTGAAGAATTAAATTCCAATTAGGCCTCAACCCTTTAGGAATGGACCTAAATTAAATATAATTTAAGATTTTACTATTTTAGAGACCAAAACAGCTGACCCAGAAGTGGGAAAACAATTCTTTCCAAAACTTGACATTTGGAGATCACGGGAACTTGAAACTTGAACCCAGGGTCAAGGATGAGGTTGACCCTGACCTAGGTCAAGGAAAAGGTTGTCTTTGACCCTCAAGGTTTTCCTTGACCCCTCAAGGTCATCCTTGACCTTGAGGTCATAGATCTCAAGGTCTCAGTCCAGAATGCTAGGAAAATGCAAAGAGAAAGTGGAAAAAGGGTCAAAATTAGGGCAGAGTGCCAAGAAGAGGCACAAAATCCTATGATGAACATGATAAAGGTCAGGAGGACCTTTTTGAAAGTCCTACCTAGAAAATAGAGACATAAAAAAGGAAAATTAAGGAGAATCCTTGGGATCCTAAGCCTAATTTCACTTAGAATGAAGGAATCAAGTGTAGAAAAGAAGTGGAAAAATGGGGAAAAATCCAGATCCAAGCAAAGACCAATTCAAAACATTCGACATGACCCAAAACAACTTAATCACAGGGCTAAACACTCTTAACATGGAAGTGCTTCCATTTTAAGATGATATAAAAACTATGGGTGGGTACTACATCCACCCCCCTAAAATTAGGCTTTCCTAGAAGCCTAGAAATAAATAGGGATATACATCTCGTAATCTCACTGCATCATACTAAGTCGTAAAAGATTCAATGTGTGGGTCCCATTGGAGCCTTCCCTACTCTATGGGATGAACTCTTTTGATCATTCCCAGTTATAAACACCTTGTAGAATCTATCAACATCCCTGACTATAGGCTCAGAAGTTTTAGGCCTCTGTCTTGAAAATTGCGTTGATCGATGAGGATAATTGACAACAATGTGGCGATGCTTCCCACAAGAGTAACAACCCCCTATACTAACACCTTTCCCAACTGAAGGTTCACTAGACTCTTGGAAATGACCTCCACTAAGATCCTGACATGAACTTTGATCTGGATGATCATTCTGATTGTGCATATTACATTGCCAGTTGTGATGGTTCCCTGATTGAGAACCACTGCTGCTACCCTTAAAGGATTTCTTATCCTGTTGATTTTGATTACCTTACAAAAAGGTAGAAGGATTCCTAGAGTTTTTTTCTCCCAGAGACTCATTACCCTTAGGCTTTGAAGAAGGAACACTATCCTGAACACCAACCTACCCACCATGATCTCTAGCCAAGTCCTCCTCTACCAAAGTAGCCTTAATAACTGCTTCCTTGAGGGTCTTGGGTTCAAAAACCTTAACCCCTCTGACAATGTGGCCATTGAGTCCCTTGATGAAATATTGTAACATGAGTGATGAATGATCACCGAATCCTACATAGGGCCTAACCTCAAAGAAATGTCACTCGTAATCTTAAACATACATGAAAATCTATTACAGATTATGAAACTCATCTATGCATTGTTGTTGCCACTGGTCAAATAGAAAATGTTCATGAAAGTTTTCAAGGAAAGCTCCCAAGTAACAATCTCCATAGTAAGTCCAAGTTTCTACTCCTCAATTTTCTACCATGAAGTTACAAAACTCTCAAGGCTCTTAATGTGTGTGTGAATTTTGTACCTGTCTGTAGAACACAACACTTCAATAAAATATTAGAGGTTAGCAAAAATTGAAATCGTGCAAGTAATTGAAAACTAAACTAACCAGGTGATTTACTGCCTTCTAATAGATGCGAGTATGTATTCTCAGATTGGACCGAGATCAGTGACCTTGATGACACCTAAATGAAGGATTTGGATGCAAAATCTAGATATGGATTAGATGCAAATTAATCTATTTTTTTGGTTTTTCTGATGCAATAATATGAAAAATTGGATATGAAACTATTCTAGAATGAAAAATTGATATGCAATACAATTAATCTAACAATGATATGCTAAAATATGAATGATCTCACAAAGTTGTTGATTCGCAAAGAGGCTTCAAATCTTCAGACACCAATTTGCCAGCATAAGTTTGCAAAATTATGAGATATGAGATTGAAGAGCTGAGCCTTGATTTTATAGAAATCCAGGGCTTTGGAGGTGCATGAAAAAGCCATAAATCACTCAGATAAACTCAGGTTGATTTTTGAGTTATCAAAGAATAAAAGATAATTTGATGAAGGGTGCTCCCCTTAATACCACAAACACATAACATAAACAGAGAAACAACAACAATATGCAAGAACATAAAATTGGCTTCTTATTATCTCCACAAATGTGGAATTACAACTTGATGAATTACAATATGCAAAGCCACATGGGCATTCTCTTACAATATTTTGTAGGACAAAGCTTCAAATTATTACCCAGATCTACCACCCAAAACTATCCTGAATTGCCTAAGACAACACTATAGACCTTTCTTATATAGGCAATTTCCATTGCCCGAGAAGGTTTTAGAAATTTAGCCCTTTAGGCCGACTAAACATAGAATTATTTATTTTTCACAATTATTACAATAGGGTCGGCTCAAAAGAAATACAAAATATGATTTTAGGTAACCCAACTTCCGGAGGCCATAACTTTTTAACCGTAACTCCATTTTTCTATTGTAACCACTTTTCGGAAATGCCATGACAAGATCTACAACGCTTGACATGCACTAGCGCTAGTCAGCCGGGGGTCGATTGCGATCCGGAGCCTCTAAGGCCTTCAAAATTGACCTGAAAGATTTCGTACCCAAAAATATTAATAACTTCACCAATACTGATGATGTGGCAATGAAACTCAATTGGTAGGCTAAAATGACTGAGATGAACCTCCAACTATGAAATCAAAACATTCCGAGATCATATGACCAACTTACTAAAAATAGTAAGTTTCCATAAATAGCAGCTTTGCACAAGATAGCCCTTATTGAAAAACAAACAGAAATATTTTTGGGTGATGCAAGATTGCTCTTACACCTAAGATGCTCTTGCATCATAATTAATTCACAAAATCATGCAAAAGCATGCAAAAACAACTTTTAACTCAAATCGAAGTTGAGTTTATTTTTAAAACAACTTGAATTGATTTTCTGATTTCAAGTTTAACTGCTTTTTGAATGTGCATGATTTAATATGAATTAATTTAATAAATAAAGTGATTTATTTCCAACTTAACTGATTTTTAAAAATAAAACAATTGATTTATGGGTTAATCAATTATTAAATCAAACTTTTATTCCAAAATAATATCATTAAATATGACAACTTGCTTTAATCAATTAAATAAGGATTTAATCAATTAATGATAGGAATTTTGATTTATTGTCAAATTTAAATAATAATAATTAGGAATAAATATAATTAAATTCAATTAAATAATTAAGTGGTAGTATTAAATCTAATTAATTAAATATTGAGAATATTCAATTAATCAAACTTTAGGATAAATAGGATTTATTGCCAAATAACTATTAAATTAAAGATAATTAGGATAAACAGGAATATTGCTAAGAATATTCCCCGATGCAGAATTTATGATAATCAATTAGGATTCGATAATGTTCAGATGTGCCTTAGGTTAGGACTTCGATGTTTATTTCATTCGATTTGTCGATATAGGAGGTTAATGAGCCTATAGCTCATTTTTGGGGTATTACATTTTGCCCCTCTTTGAATTACTATGCGAAGCGTAGTGGTTCAAAGACAGTCTGTGTACAATGTTGATTGATATCAATATGAAATTGATATTGATATGAAACAGAAATTGATTTGAAAGATTTGAAGATGTTAGGTCCTAAATGACCAAAGATAATGTTAACTATAATAGTAATGAGCTGATGATTGCGATAAAGTGTCAAAACACCTGATTTTGAACCTTATGATTGCGAAGAAGTGAGTGACCGATTTAGACCCAATTGTCCTTATATTGAATCACATTGGTATTACATCTGAACCCTTCAGTTACCAAAGAACCAAGGAAATAACACAATTGAACCGATAGTTACAAAAACTGATACAATTTACAAGATTAAGAGAATACCAGATTGATATGGATCTTGATGAATCTGATATGCCCTAAGCGATGATTGATTTGCCACAAGAGATGAGGTGTTTTTGATGAATCAACAACTAGACGTGGTTGTTGTCTTGATTACTAAGGAAATATATGATTTCAGCTTTAGATTTACAGACTTTGAATGATGTGTAATACCATGCCCCCTTCGGGATAAAAATTGAAATCTGACAAGAAAAGTCAGCATCGATAGTGTTCAGAAGCATGTTAATTGATTGGAGAAGTGGTTAAACACATCCGAGAATGCATTCTGCATCATTGGAGAGCCCAAAAGACCAAGTTTGACTAGGTTTGACCATGAGTTGACCATGGTTGACCAAGCTAAAATTTCAAGAGTTTGATGTAAGATAATCAATTAAGTTGAATTATAGATTTCTGTGATGATAGAAGGTTGATTATGCAAGTAGTTAATAATATGAATAATCACAGATTTTGATTTTGATCCCGAAAAAGGATTCTACTTGCTGTTTCATTGGAGGAACCTTCGTGTGAGATTAAGCTCTTGTTAGATTTGAAGATACGATTTGAAGAATCGTTTAAGCATTGAAGTTTAGCCAACCACTATGAGATCATGCAAACATGCAAAATGCAAAGAGACATGCAGAATGAAATGCAACCTAAGACCTAGGACCTAGTCACTGATCATGTGTCAGTCATTCTCATCATTGAATTTTTAGGTAACTGGATAAATCAATACAATACCCACTAGTTATGAAGCCATAGACATATGAATATTGATTTGTATGCGCATAAATCAATACAACACCCATTGATTAGGAAACCATGGATATATGAATATTGATTTTGTTTTCAAAATGTCAGATTAGATATAAGCACCAAGACACAAATGCCAGGATGACCTGAATATCATGTCCATTTTGATATAGCAATTTGTATAAGCATGAAAACATAAATGTCATGATGACCTAAATACACCTTGCGGTTCAAACACATCAAGCAATCAAGAGGTCATTCAAAATCCAATGTGAATTACCCATAGTGACCCTTTATTGTTCACATCCTTAGGTAAGATCGCGGTTCACAATAGGAGAAAGAACTCACTCAAAAAGATAATAGTTAGATCAAACTTTCTTGAATTTTTTGGGTATCAATGGTCAAGGTACGCATGGCCATCCAATTCGAGATAGAGGCTCTTACAGTCAGACACCATTTCAATCCAAAATTTCTAAAGTTGTTAGATTTTCACATACAAGCAAAAAACAAAGAAAAGATTATGCCCTAGTCATCACTCTCTAAATCCTGTAAAGGACATCATCGAAGAGCTCAAAGGACACAATATGCAAAAATCTCGATGTGAATTAGTAAGCATACGAGGAGATAAAAGCATGCAAAAAGCATAGATTGTTTTCAGTTTGATTGTGTTGTTGTAGATGCAAAATCCTTTCTGGAGACGAGACAGATAGATAGACTCAAATGAAGCTTCAAAGGACTCTGACTGGATATGATACGTCTAAGATACATTGGAGGCCATAGGATATGACTTTGATTGCCCCCAAGTTTGAACATTGATAGGATACATACGCTTGAGCTAATTGGTGTACAGACCGACTTATTGAAAACAAGAATGCAGAAACAAACCAGGAGATATGTACAAACTAAAGAAAGACTGAAAGCTAGGAAAGACCAAGATTGCACTGATAGATAGAGCATTTTGAAACAAGTGGCACTCATTTGCTGGATTTTCACCATCTTGGCAGAGATTCTATTTTTGCTACCATGGCGCCTGTTTCCAAGTTTTCACCAAGGCACTTTTTTCTTTTTCTCATTTTTTTGTATATTTCATTTTTTCAATTTTTTTTTTTTACTTTTGATATTTTTTTGATTTTTTTGTGAATCATCAAGGTGCCCATTGCTAGGTTTTCACCAAGATGTTCATTTTTTCAAGAATTTTTTTAATTTTAAAGATTTTTTAAGGACATTTTACCATAGACTGAATGTCTTAGGCATAGAATTTCTTCAGATGGAGAATGTTGATTGGTTCTTGGAGCTATTATCCTTCAGTCTTTGAGAGTTGATAGGCACTAGAACCAAAAGTAGTAGTGATAACAAAGGGACCCAACCATTTGGGTTCAAACTTCCCCTTACGTTCTCTATGTGATTGATTTTTAAGATTTTCTCTCAAGACTAGATCACCAACCTAAAATTCTCTGTGTCTGACTTTCTTGTTGTAGCCTCTAGACATTCTCTTTTGATATATTCTGAGATGATCATACGCTGCTTGTCTACGCTCATCTAGTAGTTCAAGTTCTTGCAACCTAGACACTCTGTAGTCATCATCAGTTACTAGACCATGCATTCTGATTCTTAGTGATGGGATTTCAACCTCAATAGGCAGTACCACTTCAGACCCATAAACTAAAGTGAATGGTGTAGCCCTAGTGGGCATTATGATACTTGTTCTGTAGGCCCAGAGAGCTAGATTAATCATGAGATGCCAGTCTCTTCCTATTTTATTAACTGTACGGTGCAAGATTTTCAACAGATTCTTGTTAGAAGCCTCTAGTTGTCCATTCCCTTGAGGATAGTAGATAGATGACCAATGTTGTGTGATCTTGAATTTAGCACATAAATCATCGAGATCTTTGTTCTTGAATTGTCCACCATTATTTGTGATTATGGAATGAGGTATCCCATATCTGTATATGATATAGTTCAATATGAACATAGATATTTATTTTCCAGTTGCTTGTGTCAAAGGGACTACTTCTACCCATTTTGTAAAATAATCTATAGCTGTGATTATATGGGTATGTCCATTAGAAGAATGAGGATGTATAGCTCCTATAAGATCAAATGCCCATTGGTGAAAAGGCCATTGTGTAGTAAAGGGAATTAGATCTCTCCCTAGAGCATGAATTAAGTTGCCATGCACTTGGCATTTTTGACAATTCTTAGCAAACTTGATAGACTCTTTCTCCATTTCAGGCCAATAGTACCCAACCCTAATAAGTTTTTGAGCTAGTGTTAAACCGTTTGAGTGTGACCCACAAATACCATCATGGACTTCCTCTAATGCACGTTGAGACTCTTCCCATCCTAAACATCTAAGTAGTGTACCATCTAGACCTCATTTGTATAGATCATGACCAATGATGACATATCAGGAGGCATTTCAGATAAGGTATCTCTTTTCATGGCAGTTGAAGGTATCGGGAATGATTTTGTCTTGGAGATAGGAAAATAGGTTTTTGTATCTGGATGAATCATGACCAACAACCGTGCAGATCATGTGGGTTTCAGGGAAATCATATGTAGGATAAGATAGTGCTTCCACCAGGAACTCATAGCATAGCTCATGTTTAGGCTACTGTAATAAAGTAGATAATGTTGCCATTGCATCAACAACCTTGTTCTCCATTCTAGGTATTTGCTCAAATGTGATAGATATGAAATACTTCTTTAGATCATCTACCATTCTTTTGTAAGGAATGAGCTTTTGATCTTTAGTTTGGTACACATCATTGATTTGATGGATAACAAGTTGAGAGTCTCCATGAATGTGTAGCTCTGTTACTCTCCATTCAATTGCTATTTTCATACCATTCAAAAGGGCTTCATATTCTACAATATTGTTTGTGCAAGGGAACTTTAATCTGAATGCTTTTGGGATTGAGTATCCTTGAGGAGTTATGAACAATATGCCCGCTCCTGATCCATTCTGTGTATAGGAGCCATCAAAGAATAACTGCCATTCCCTAGAAGAAAGAGTCATGATAGAGGAATCCAAAAATTCCATTTGCATTAGTGTATCATCAATCATAGGTGCATCTGCTAATTAATCAGCAATAACCTATCCTTTTATAGCTTTTCTTTCCACATATTCAATATCAAATTCACTTAAGAGCATGACCCATTTAGCTAATCTACCTATGAGGGTAGCTTTGCTTAGTAGGTACTTGAGTGGATCAATCTTAGCTACCAATTGTGTGGTATGAGCTAGCATGTAGTGTCTCAGTTTCTGTGATGAAAAGATCACAACTAGACAACCTTTCTTAATTATTGAATAGTTCTTCTCATATGCAACCAATGTTCTACTGATATAGTATATAGCTCTTTCCTTTTTGTCCTCATCATGTTGTGCTAGCAATGCCCCCAGTGATGTATCTATTGCGGAGACATATAAGATCAAAGGCTTCCCTAGAATGGGAGGCATCAAGATAGGCAGATTTGATAGATACTTCTTGATATGGTTAAAGTTGTTCTCACATTCTTCATTCCATGCAAAGGTTACACCTTTATGTAATGTTTTTGTAAAAGGTTGCGATATGTCCGCTAGCTATGATATGAATCTTCTGATAGATTGAACTCTTCCTTGCAATGTCCTCATTTGACTAATATTCTTTGGAGGTTGCATTTCCATGATAACCTTTACTTTAGCTAGATCAACTTCAATGCCCTTCTTTGAAACTATGTATCCTAAGAGCTTTCCAGAAGTGACACCAAAAGCACACTTAGGATTTAGTCTAAGACTAAATTTTTCCATTTTGTCTAGTATCTTGCTCAAGTCATTTAGATGTTCAGCTCTAATCATAGATTTTGCTAAAGTATCATCAACATAATCTTCCATAGTCCTATGCATCATGTCATGGAAAATAGATGTCATAATTCTTTGATATGTAGCACTGGCATTTTAAAGCCCAAATGGCATGACATTCCAATAGAAGGTGCCCCATGCACATGTGAAAGTAGTTTTCTCTTGATCCTTTGGAGCAATTTTTATTTGATTATATCTAGAAAAACCATCCATTAAAGAATACATATCAAAGCCCGCAGCCATGTCCACTATCATATCAATGTTAGGTAATGGAAAATCATCCTTAGGGCATGCTCTGTTTACATCTCTAAAGTCTGTGCACACTTTGATTGATTTATCTGGTTTTGAAATAGGTACAATATTAGAGATCCACTCAGCATAGTCAATAACTCAGATGAATCTGACTTTCAGGAGCTTCTCTAATTCAACTTTTACCAAGAGTGCAACATGGGGATGCATCTTTCTCAATTTTTGCTTGATAGGTTTGACATTTGGAGCTATAGATAAATGGTGCATTATAAGATTAGGATCCAACCCTGACATATCTGAATATTTCCATGCAAAGTTGATCTTTTTTTCTGTTAGGAATGTAGTAAATTTTTGTTCCTCTTCTTCTGATAAAGATTGTGCCACATGGATCAACTGTGGTTCCTCTGTTGTTCCCAAATTGATGGATTGAGTGGGCTCAATTAGAACTGGAGATCTGTCCTATAAATGACTCAGAAGGACATCAAATATCTCATCCTTAGGCACCTCAAAGAGGTTTTCACCATCGGATACGTCTTTTATTTTTACTTTTGTAGGTTTTGAGACTACCACAAAGTGGTTTTCACCCTCAAAACTCCTTTTCTTTTTATTTTTATTGTTATTTTTCTGACTAAGATATTTGATGTCCGACTCCGTCATGCTAATGCTCGGTTCACTGATGGAAGTACTCATAGGTTCAATTGCATTGAGGTAGCAAGCAAGGGCATAGTCATTCAGGAAGGTATAAATACCATGGCTCGAATTTGTGGAGGTTTGATTAATAAGGTCTGGATATTGGATAGTCAAAGTGGGGAAGGATTGGGAGATAGTGTTTATGGATATGGATCTGTCATCATTGGTCCTAACTTGATGCTCGAGTTCAAAGGTGATATTACAACTTAAGACATTCAATTCGTGAATAGGCTCAATGTCATTATGGGAGTCCAATTTAGCCATAGGTGGATCAGACTCGATAGGTTCATCATTTCGCTCTAGACTTAGGTTGGGTTCAAGTGCATATTGGTGAATAACATCAACATGTTTCTCTATAATAATCTCATCTTCTTCTGGAATGGCTCCCCATTCATAGTCATTAGATTCTTCATCTATGCCTCTAGGAAATCTAAGAACATGAGTAAAGTCAGGATGAATACCCCAAGAAGGGTTACCCTCAGATTCTAATTTGAATTCATACTCATGGGAATCTGTCTCAGAATAACTACCACCTCCCTCTTTGTCTATTTGATTGTCTGCGAGATTAGCTGGTTCTTGTGTTGCAACTATCTCTTGATTGATAGTAGGTTCTTGTGTTTCTACTACATTAATTCTTTTGATTGGATCATCTTCAACTTCAAGGAGATCTGTGATTTCCTTAGGCAAATATTCATAAGGGATAAGTTCAGAGCTATCTGAATCACTATCTGATGGTTCAGTTTCTTCCTTCTTAAGAAGAGGTTCTCCTGGTGTGATCTGTTCTATGACATGAGAACAATTACCTTTGAGGTGGAAGGGTTTCTTTTTAAAGCCTAAGCCAACAGTATCCTTATTTTCCCTACCAATATGTGAAATAGGTGTTATAAGACCTTCTCCTCTGACTCCTAGAGGTCCTTTACCTGAATATCCCATCTTAGCTATTAATTTATCTCCTGGACCATATGCCTTAGAAGGGATTTTGGATACTGTAGAGTCACTAGTTTGAACCACTTGAGATTTAGGTTCATCTTTGTATAGCCATGCAAGCATAGCTTCATCCTCTTCAAATTCTTGCTTGGAGAGTTGTTCTGCTACAAAATTCTTTTTATATGCCTCAAGAGGTTCTTTAGAATCTGGTTTGGACTGTTTTAAAGATTGTCCATAAGACTTAGGTGAGATAGGGAGAGATGTCAAAGATAAGACTAGCTCCATAGTGTATTCTCCCATACCATTTTCTTTGATATTGACGTCTTTTGCAATGTCTTCCATTTTAGATGTGGATGCTTCTTTAGTTGGCTCAATGGAATATTCTCTATTATTAGGCACAAGTTTATCTACACTTTCTTTCAATGTATTGCAAGTGGTGGATACGTCTACTGAAATAGTGACCTCTACTC
Organism: Chamaecyparis obtusa; assembly: GCA_027943335.1. Classification (NCBI taxonomy): domain Eukaryota; kingdom Viridiplantae; phylum Streptophyta; class Pinopsida; order Cupressales; family Cupressaceae; genus Chamaecyparis; species Chamaecyparis obtusa. The sequence goes on along the minus strand of BSBK01002633.1, from coordinate 963,505 downwards.
CTTCATAAGAAAATTTGAAGCATTGATGAAATGTAGAAGGAATAGCCTTCATCTCATGTATCCATGGTCTCCCTAGAATAATGTTGTAAGCCAAAGGTAGATCAAGAACCTAACATATAGTATCTCTGATAACTGGACCTACTCTGATAGGTAAGACAATGGTGCCTTTAGAAGATCTTTCTTGTTCATCATAGGCTTTTATAGTTATTTTCTTTCTAGGATCAATAGCCAATTTAGAAAATTCCAATTGTGTGACCAAGCTGTAAGAACAAATATTTAGGCCAACGCCTCCATCTATCAACACACATTTGACTCTACGGTTTTGGATCAAGACTTCTATGTGCAAGGGCTGGTTATGTGGGTGACTCAAGGAATTGTCATCTTCCTATGAAAAGGATATATATTGTGGAGATGTAAGATGTCCAACCATAGTCTGGAACCTGTCTAAATCAGGGTCATCAGGAACATTGGATCCGAGCAAAGCTTTGTCTAGAATAGCTCTATGAGCTAGAGATATCCGAAGCAACTCAAACATGGAGATTTTTGCGTTAGTGTGTTGGAGTTGTTGAACAATGCTATAAGATGTTGGCCTCGTATCTTTAGGATTGGAAGATTTAGAAACAACCTTCTGTTTGGAACCAGAAGAAAGATTGAAGGGCATCTTAGGGACATTTGATGAATCTGGGAGTTGTTCATTCAGATATCCCTGAGCTTGTGATCGAGTCACTGCATTAGCTAAAGTATGATCTCTATCTCTTCGCACAATTATGATGACATTGCAATGCTCAGAGAGACAAGGTTCAACCATATTGATAACAACATTATTTCCAAGGTAAGCATAATTGACCTTTGCCCCCATATTAGGCTGAGAAGATGAAACTTCTTGACCATGTTTCAGAAATGGTTCTGTGAATGCTGTATGATCATTATGGCTCTTATGATTGTCGATGGTGATATCTCCCTTATCAATCAGATCTTGAATAGTATGCTTCAAGCGTAAGAAGTGATTAGTTTTGTGACCTTTACCTCGATGGAAATCACATAATTCATTCTCTCTCCACCATTTTGGTTTAGGATCAGGATCATATTGTTAGATCTCAGGAAAATAGATGATGTTATTAGCTAGCAGAGTTCTCATATCTGATTCCAAAGATTCTCCAAGAGGAGTGAACTTTCATTTATTATCAGTAGACCAAGATTTGTATTTTGGCTTCTTTTGAGATGATTCAGGCACCTTTTGTTTTGAAGCTTTGATGGCTTGGGTACCAATAGTTAGATTGAAAGCTAGTGCCTTTAATGGGGCACAAACAGTATCAACAACACCATCTGTGACAATGCCTTTATTCTTGTTCCAGTTTTTGTTCTTGTCTTTAGAACTGGATCCTGATTCGTACTTGTCCTTTTGAAGTGTGATGTCTCCTTTTTTCACAAGTAATTTTTCAATTTTGATTACATTGTCTACCATCTTATCAAAAGATGTATGATCTTACATTTGTAAAGGGTAGTTGATCTCTAGGATAAGATTATTGATGAAGATTTCCAGTTTGTCAATTTTTGGAATAGGCCTAGCATATAGAGAGAATTTCTTCCTCCATCTTTTGAGAAATGTCAAGAATGGTTCACTTGGATATTGCTTGAGATTACAGATATCAATCATGGTGATTGGATATTGAATGTTGTAGGAGTATTGCTGATAGAACAATTTGATCAACTCCTCAAAAGTTTTGATAGTAGAAGGCAATCTAGAGAACCAATGAATGGCTCCTCCTCCCAGAGATCGAGGAAAGAGCCGCATAAGATAGGTTGGTTCATGCATGGACTCCATAGATTGTGTACAGAATTCTCTGACATGATCTTGAGAATCTGAGTGCCCATCATAATTATATTATTTTGGCATCTCCACTCTTTTTGGGAATGGTGGCATGTACAAGTCTTTGTCAAATGGAAAAAGACATAGGGCCTCCATGGAGAACTCCTTGGGTTCCTTTTCTTTCTCAAGGTTATTAAGTTTGACTTGCATGGCATGCATCTGTTTCATCATAGCTATGAGTGGAGTTTCTTCCTCACATGTAATGATATCTTCAACATTAAAGTTGGGAGGAAGTTTAGCTCCTTGATGAGCTAATTGTAAAAAGTATGCTTCTCTATCCTCTTCCAAGAAATGCTTCATCATTCGTTTGAAGTTATCATCGTTTTGATATTGAGCAATTTCTTTAGGTGTGGGTTCCTGATCTGCACCATGTTGAGATTGAGCTCTTTGAGAGCCAAAGTTTGTCCCTGCTTGAGACATGGTGGGAGTTCTACCTGGGATATATTGATGAGGAGTTTGTTGATTACCTCCGTGAGTTGATGAAGGAGGAATGTAACCAGTTTTCAATCAAAGATTGCCAAGACCGTTGTCTTCATAAAGACCAAAATTGTAGAGTTGCTTAAGAGTTGGACTTTGGATATGAGTCAAAGGTAAAGTATGAGATACTTCCCTAGATTTATTGCGAGAGGAAGCTCTAGTTTCCACCATTAACCTTGGGTGAAACAAAAGAATATGATGCAGATAACTGAAGAAAGATCTGATTCAAGAAGATCAAATGACGTAACCTTGTCAAGGTTTTGATTGATTGAAGATTAGATTAGACGTAGATGAAGGAGACTATGCCCTGGATATATGGGTGGATTCCCAAAAGATAGTGGACACAAGTTCACAACACTTAGCCATTTTGATGATTGATAGTTATGACAAGGTTTTGACACAAGATGATAAAGGCTCAAATCGATTAAACAAAAGGCTAAATAAGATTCAAAAGGCCACTTTAGGAAAATGATTGGATTCTCAGTATTTGTTGCTATGTTTTTGACATAGTGATTTTCTTGATAGACTCAGAAATAGGCTGGAAAAGCTAGGTCTCTGACAGTTCTGACAACTTTCTGACAACTTTTCAAAATTTCTCAAATGACTTTCTATAGGCTTGTATGACAGTGGGTATAGAATGAAACGACACTTGACAAACTCGTACGACTATTGCAAAACTCACACGATAGTTGATTGCAGGAATTTTGACTTTTTGGAATTGACTGACAACAAAACTCGTATGACAATGTACCATATACCATACGACAATTTGGGGGTTCTGAAATGACAATAGCCAAAAGTTGTATGACTTTCTGACTTTACAAAATAACTGTTGACTCTAGAAAGGTGTTTGACATCAGATTTTACAATTTTTGAGGTTTTCAGTTTCAGATTTGTTCACAAAATTATTTGTCCAAATTTGAAGATTGTAGCGGATTGATTCGTTCTTAGTAACTAGATAGATAAACAAGCACGCAAAATAGCAAGCAAGTGATTTCAAGCATGTCTGAAAACAATGAACAGGGGACAAAGCAACCCTACGCATGAACAATCAAGTGACTAAATTGTGCTAATTCCTAGGAGTGCTAATAGTGTATGTTCCAAAAAGTTTTGCAATAACGCACATATTCCTAGAAAAATGAAAATTTGGCCTCACTAGGGTTTTTAGTAATGGTTTGACTTTGCAACTTTTATGATCTCAAGAGGGCGAACTCCAATCCAGGCGCACCAAAGTTTTGACACAGTCTAAGAACTTAATCTTTAGGATCTGCTAGGGAGATCTGACAGCCCAACAAGAGACCACACCTATGGAGATTTCTTCCACAAGGACATTTATATAGCGGTTGTCACTACCACGATGAAAATGGCTATTACCGCTTGAGGTTCTGTCAATGTGGTTGACCCAATTAAGGGAATGTCCACTATGGTTAACCCTCTCTAAAGGTGACTCACAAAATATACCACATGGAGACTGGTTCTAGATTCAAGGATCTGAGTTTCTGGTACTACCCAAAAAGGGAGTAGAGCATAATCCTCTAGCCTTTTCACTTTTAACCCAAACAAAGCAGACAGATTAATTCAACATGCTAAGACCAAGATTATCTCACAAAGATCTATGATGTCCACCACTCATGATCTATCAACCTCTCCAGAGAGAGAATGTATCAATCAGAAGTTGAAGACGCACAAATATAGTAGAACGTAAGACTCTCTCAGTATCCTCCCTACCTACAAGGGTTCCTTTGTTGAGAAGAGTTTTGTTGGAAACCCACTCTCTCAAGAGCCATGAATAGTGTTCATAGGGCCTATTTACTATGTGTAACAAAGATGCTGAAAAGCAAATCTATGTTCATTTTTATATGCCCAAAATGAAATATGTGATATGAAAGCAATAAAGGTCACACAAGCTTGACACACAAGAGTTCTTTTTAATCCAAATTGAAATGTTATCAGCTAAAAAGATTACCTGAATTCCTCGCAACGCGCTTAGTAGATTCTTACCTATTTTTAGCAATTCTTGCACTTTTTCCCAATCAAATCAACAGAAATCAATTAGAAACAACAAATTTCAATTGTTAATGTTAGCTGTTAGTCCAAATAAGAATTTTTTTTTTTGGAAAACTGCCTGAAAAAGTGAAATGACAATCAAAACCTGACACCAAAACTCATACGATAGTGGGTCACCCACCAGACAACAGTCAAGAATCTCGTACGACAATGGGTATCAGACCATACGATAATAGAGCCTCCAAATGACACTGTGATCCTGATGGTATGATTCTCGATCAAATCAACTATCGTATGATAGTGGGTATCTCTTGATACGAGTTTCTGACAAAACTCGTACGAAAATTGTATGGACAGAAATTAAAAATCGCAGCTTGAAACAGAAAATGACAAGAAGATGATAGAAATTGCTAGAAATTGAATGGAAACCAAAAATGTGTGTGTGAATTTTGTACCTAGCTATAGACACAACACTTCAGTAAAATATTAGAGGTTAGCTGAAATCAAAATCGTGCAAGTAATTGAAAACTAAACTAACTAGGCGATTTATTGCCTTCTAATAGATGCAAGTATGTATTCTTAGATTGGACCGAGATTAGTGACGTTGACGACACCTAAATGAAGGATTTGAATGCAAAATCTAGATATGAATTAGAAGCAAATTAATCTATTTTTTTGGATTTTAGATGCAATAATATGAAAAACTGGATATGAAACTGATCTAGAATGAAAAACTGATATGCAATACAATTAGCCTAACAATGATATGCTAAACATATGAATGATCTCACAAAAAGGTGATGATTACCAAAGAAGCTCCAATTCTTCAGACACCAATTCGCCAGCATAAGTTTGCAAAATTATGAGATATGAATATGAGGAGCTGAACCTTGATTTTATAGAAATCTAGGGCTTTGGGGATGCATGGAAAAAGCCATAAATCACTTAGATAAAATTAGGTTGATTTTTGAGTTATCAACGAATAAAAGATAATTAATTCACAAAATCATGCAAAAGCATGAAAAAATAGCTTTTTAACTCAAATCAGAGTTGAGTTTACTTTTAAAACAACTTGAATTGATTTTCTAATTTCAAGTTTAACTGCTTTTTGAATATGCATAATAATTATGAATTAAATAAATAAATAAAGTGATTTATTTCTAACTTAACTGATTTTAAAAATAAAATAATTGATTTATGTGTTAATCAATTATTGAATCAAACTTTTATTCAAAAAATAATATCATTAAAAACTTGCTTTAATTAATTAAATAAGAATTTAATCAATTAATGATAGGAATTTTGATTTATTGTCAAATTTAAATAATATTATTTTTTGAATAAAAGTTTGATTTAATAATTGATTAACCCATAAATCAATTGTTTTATTTTTAAAATCAGTTAAGTTGGAAATAAATCACTTTATTTATTTATTTAATTCATAATTATTATGCATATTCAAAAAGCAGTTAAACTTGAAATCAGAAAATCAATTCAAGTTGTTTTAAAAGTAAACTCAACTCTGATTTGAGTTAAAAATCTATTTTTGCATGCTTTTGCATGATTTTGTGAATTAATTATCTTTTATTCGTTGATAACTCAAAAATCAACTTAAGTTTATTTGAGTGATTTATGGCTTTTTCCATGCATCCCTAAAGCCCTGGATTTCTATAAAATCAAGGCTCAGCTCCTCATATTCATATCTCATAATTTTGCAAACTTATGCTAGCGAATTGGTGTCTGAAGAATTGGAGCTTCTTTGCAAATCATCACCTTTTTGTGAGATCATTCATATTTTTAGCATATCATTGTTAGGTTAATTGTATTGCATATCAGTTTTTCATTCTAGATCAGTTTCATATCCAGTTTTTCATATTATTGCATCTAAAATCCAAAAAAATAGATTAATTTGCATCTAATTCATATCTAGATTTTGCATTCAAATCCTTCGTTTAGGTGTCATCAAGGTCACTGATCTCGGTTCAATCTAAGAATACATACTCGCATCTATTAGAAGGCAGTAAATCACCTGGTTAGTTTAGTTTTCAATTACTTGCATGATTTCAATTTCAGCTAACCTCTAATGTTTTACTGAAGTGTTGTGTTCTACAGACAGGTACAAAATTCACACACATTTCTGGCACCCCACTGTAATTGAAAACTAAACTAACTAGGTGATTTACTGCCTTCTAATAGATGCAAGTATGTATTCTCAGATTGGACCGAGGTCAGTGACCTTGACGACACCTAAATGAAGGATTTGGATGCAAAATCTAGATATGGATTAGATGTAAATTAATCTATTTTTTTGGTTTTTCTGATGCAATAATATGAAAAACTGGATATGAAACTATTCTAGAATGAAAAACCGATATGCAATATAATTAATCTAATAATGATATGCTAAAATATGAATGATCTCACAAAGTTGTTGATTCACAAAGAGGCTTCAATCCTTCAGACACCAATTCGCCAGCATAAGTTTGCAAAATTATGAGATATGAGATTGAAGAGTTGAGCCTTGATTTTATAGAAATCCAGGGCTTTGGAGGTGCATGGAAAAGCCATAAATCACTTAGATAAAATCAAGTTGATTTTTGAGTTATCAAAAAATAAAAGATAATTAATTCACAAAATCATGCAAAAGCATGCAAAAATAACTTTTTAACTCAAATCAGAGTTGAGTTTATTTTTAAAACAACTTGAATTGATTTTCTGATTTCAAGTTTAACTGCTTTTTGAATGTGCATGATTTAATATGAATTAATTTAATAAATAAAGTGATTTATTTCCAACTTAACTATTTTTTAAAAATAAAACAATTGATTTATGGGTTAATCAATTATTAAATCAAACTTTTATTCCAAAATAATACCATTAAATATGACAACTTTCTTTAATCAATTAAATGATGATTTAATCAATTAATGATAGGAATTTTGATTTATTGTCAAATCTAAATAATAATAATAATTAGGAATAAATATAATTAAATTCAATTAAATAATTAAGTGGCAGTATTAAATCTAATTAATTAAATATTGAGAATATTCAATTAATCAAACTTTAGGATAAATAGGATTTATCGCCAAATAACTATTAAATTAAAGATAATTAGGATAAATAGGAATATTTCTAGGAATATTCTCTGATGCAGAATTTATGATAATCAATTAGGATTCGATAATGTTCAGATGTGCCTTAGGTTAGGACTTCGATGTTGATTTCATTCGATGTGTTGATATAGGAGGTTAATGAACCTATAGCCCATTTTTGGGGTATTACACTTAACAACACATCTTGCCTTAACATTGGTGTTAAAAACCTACATGGTGAAACAACGATCCAAAGCAATGAGCCAAGTCTCTGCCCACAAAATGGTGCCAAGACCATTAAAATAAGGTGGTCGTGATGTCAGAAGGTCTCTCATCTGATGGCCTTTATGACTCCCTGACTGAGGGTAGTGTCCCTCCTTTTTAGACTCCTAGATCTTTATATCTCCTCATTATCATAATGATGTGATACTTCCTGATTGGCCTTGTTTTGCATAGGTACCTGTGCTCCAAAATAGTCTGAATAATCTGCATAGTATTGAGTTCTCCTGAATCCCCATGGTGTTATCCACCATCCTCTTCCCTTCTCTCCTCATCTCTCTGACTAGTAGGAGGGCTGGCAAGTATTCTTCTTCCATGTCCCCTACTAAGGCCTCCACTTCGACCTCTAACTCCAGATCTAGTCTCAGTGACCATCTTTCCTACAACATACAACAAGAAGGACAAAATAATTAAGACATGTAGAAATTGTAAAAACAATGGTTTGAAAAGAAGAGTGTTATATGATTAAGTTTTATTTTCAACTTTAACTGCTAGATAACTAATGGATGTACAATATTCCTAGAGCTCCCAGTGTTTGAAACATGGGCTCTATTACCAAGTGTAATTCCTTGCCAGGGAACCCAAGAGATATTAACCTAAAACATGTTACTAAGCTTGTAGAATAATTTTTTTTTCTTAAATGTTTACAAACAATAATGAATAAATAAGAAGTAAAACATAAAGTCCATAAGTCCATATCATAAACATAATCTTCATAATAGATTGCACATCTCAAGGTTTCCTTGATGTAGAAACTATGCAAATACAATTACATCTATCAATTACATTTGAATAATAATGTATACATAATCATCAACATCCACTACACAAGTCGCAGGGTATGTAGTTACAATAAAATACAAGTACAAAATAGCGAAGTACAATAATAAGAATAAGTCTCCAAGAAGATAGGAAATGAAGTAACTGCAACAAGGATCATCCAACACTGGAACAAGGACGTTGGAGTTTCAAATGGTAAAAGAATCACTACCTCCAAACCTCATGGAAACTTGTGGTTCCACTCCCACCATGTTGAGAAGACAACATCAAATCCCACTTGGATAATAATACCAATCAATCAGGTGACTAAGAAAGGATCCTAGATGCTCCTATCTCAAGGGTACATCTCATAAGTCAAAGGTACACATAATAACTCAGAGACAACCAACACATGCATGAAACCTATAATGAAATCAGGGAAGTGTCATCACATGAGTCGACTCTAAGATCACCTAGTAGTCTCTCTCGACCTCGACTCTTAGTGACTCTATGCGGTATTAGTAGTCCTTTCATATAGACAAGGAAAACCAACTATGCCAGACTCACCATCACTACTAGATATGTAAGCATCTTCTCCCACTCCCATCCTTAGTGAGGAACCATTATCTTATTAATTTATTTTAACTCCATTTAGTTTAATATTATCAATTGATTAAGTAACTTACTAAGGATACTTAGGTAGCCACTTCCAGGCTCTGGCGCATCCAAAGTAAGCCACTTCTCCTTTAATACTTAGATAAGCTACCCTAGGTTTAAAATCTCAAAATCATGACTCAAGGTCAACAAAAATCATAATTCCAAAATTGGTTCCAAAGAAGTAAAATGAACACACAATACAATTTCCATCATAAAAATCAACTTCATAAGGTTGGGTCACATTATGATCAAATGTAATTAAAGTATGCAATGCAAACAAACACATCAATAATTTCTAATCTCGTCTGTAGTAACAATCCTATTAGGCTGGTGTAACTGTTTCCCCTCTAATCCCAAACACAAAAGGAATGAAATAGACAAACAATAGAATTTAATACAATAAACTAATTTGTAAAATTCTATCACGAAATTAATTTACTTAATAATCACTAACAAACCATAATTACATTTAATCAATTAGATTCTAATCCTAACAAATCAATTTATTACGATAACAGAATAATTGAGTCTAAGAATTAAAATTACTAACATACTATAATTTCATAGTCTAAATCAGAAATAAATTAAATTGCCCAATTATAATAATCAAATAGGTATCATGCAATAAAAGACTAACAAAATAAATCACTAAAATAATCAACCTAATTAGACATAATTAATATTAAAAGAACATCATGCCTATAAAAAAATACACATGCCAAAACTACATCTTGAAAATAAATAATCTTTATTTTATTTTATTCATATATTTATTTTATATTTTAATAAATTATTATTTTAATATATATTTTTTATATTTTGTAAGTTTAATATTTAAATTTTAAATAAATTAAAAAAATGATTTGTTTTTAAAAATGTACTTAACACATGTGGGGGGGACCCACTGGTCCCTCCTCACTGTTGTTGGCATGACAACCGAGAATTGCCAATGACAACCTTTGGGTTGCTATCGACAGCTCTTAGAGTTACCGTGGTAGGGGGGTTGGGGGATGGCCCCCACCTCCCTTAATTAAGATTTTATTTAAATTTTATTTTTATTTTTTATAACAATATGAGTAAAAAAAAATACTACCGAAACAAAGAGTATGCAATATTTTTTTCTTTAAAAGAAGAAAATACAAAGATGGAAAAAGAATATATTATATATTTTTAATATCGAGGGTAATTTTTGATCGAATAAGAAACAAATAAACATATATTTTTTTAAAAAAAAAGACAAATTGAGAGCCTCAAATGCACAAATTAATCTGGGTATTTTCTAAATTGCTTTCTAGGGTTTTAATTGAAACTCTCCTTCCAATCTTATACCTGATCTAAAACTTTTTCTATAAGCTTTATTATGCAAATTGAACCTAGGGTTTCCATATAAAATTTTCTTTCACAAATAATTCAGTAATCTATATTCTATTTTCTTACAATTTCATGAATTTGAAACCCTAATTGAATTCAAGCAAAATTAAAATAAGAATTGCATGCACACACACACACACCCATTTTCCTACAACTATCTTTCCAAAATTCAAACATGGAAGAGAATTATAAATAACTAAATTACTCAAATTTGACACACATGAAGAATACACTCATTTTAGAATTACAAAATATACAATCACAAGGGTTTCTAAATCCTATCTCAAACACCAAATAGATAAATTTGACGATGACCAGAAACGAAGACAATCCAAGCTCTGAAAGAATTTTCTTCCAAATTGAACCATTCACCAAAATTCTCCAAACCTGTGTGTTGAGAATAATGGCCAAACTTTCACAATATAAGAAATTGAATCCCACATGCAAAGTTTGGAACTCAACTCCACTCACAACCTTGTTTCCATCAATTCCTTAATTCCCCCAATTACAGTTTTGAACTCAAGTCTATTTTCTAATTTGTTTATATTAATCCACTTAACTCAAAATTGACTAATGCTTTTTATTTTATTTATTTCAATTTGATTGTGCAACTTAATTGCATTCAAATTAAATTAAATAATAACATTTAGTCTACTATTTTTTTCACATGTTATTTAATATTTCAATTAATAAATACCTTTTATTCAAAAAGTTGAATTTATAAATAATTAAATCTAAAGTGAATGTATTTAATTAATTTTTATTAATTAAATATATTTATTTCCACAATAAACCTTTTAATTAAATCACTAAATTTAATAAATATATTTAATTAATTTTTATTAATTAAATACTCCCAAATTTAAATAGCTAAAATAGAAATATCTAATTTATTTAAATTACATAATTAATTTAAATAGATTATCTAATTATAGCAATCATGACAATCAACCATGATTTAACTAAACTTAAAGAACCATAACCATGCTCAAGGAAGAGACTATAACTCATGTCACTTGGACAAACTTAGGAAGGGTAAAATATCAGTTGCTTGTCCACCATTTCAGGACAATAGAATGACTTAGGTTGGGATTTACATTTGAATATTATCTCCCCTCTTTTACTATTGAGACTTGCGATAGGGTACGCTCATCCTAACAATTCAGGGAAGTCGATGTCTAGTACCTGCAAACCTGCATAAAAGACCAACACACACACACACACACAAACACACACACACACATATAGATCTAATTTATTTATATTACACAATTAATTTAAATCTAATTATAGCAATCATGACAATCAACCAAGATTCAACTAAACTTAAATAACCATAACCATGCTCAAGGAAGAGACTATAACTCACGTCACTTAGACGAACTTAGGAAGGGTACAATATCAGAATCTTGTCCACTATTTCAGGACAATAGAATGACTTAGGTTGGGATTTGGATTTGAATATTATCTCCCCTCTTTTACCATTGAGACTTGTGATAGGCGCTCATCTTGACAATTCAGGGAAGTTGATGCCGATACCTGCAAACAAGCATAAAAGACATACATATATACATACATATGATAGGGCATGCTCATCCTGACAATTTAGGGAAGTCGATGCCTGGTACTTGCAAACCAGCACAAAAGACATACATACATGTATACATACACACACACACACACACATATACATATACATATACATATAATAAGAAATGGTGGGGATTGAGACATCGTGTGGATACTGCAAGTAGGTAACTACGACTCCATTCCTCAACCATATCAGACACGTCAAACATGAAAGTAAAAGCATACATGATAACCATACACATGCAAGTATGGGGTAAGTATAACCATAACCATAATCATCATTTAAAATATGTAAATCATCATCATTAAAATAACTAACATCATTTAACTACATAAATATAACATCCATAATTATTCAATTATCAAAATCACCATGTAACATGTCATACATCCAAAACTATATAATAATTGAAATATCAATGCACACATAAAAGTGACCTAAAAGAGTTTGGCAATATAAAACTGAAAAGCAAACTATGGGAGGGCACTACAATGGCTATTGCCTATAATTGAATGAAATATATTCCATGGATCTAAAAAGAAATAAATCAGTAGATGCCACAACAGTGCACCAATAAAACGTAACTTAATTCACAAGTATTAGTCTCACCTTTTTAGGCCTTTTTGGACACCTTGATAAAATGAATATTGATGTGGCATCATATTTGCTAATGTCGCCTTGAAACCTTACTTATAAGTAGTGAACTCGGTAAGTAAGTTTCTTTAAAAAAAAATGAGGGATTTGAAATTTCCACATAGAGTTTCGAGTAGCCTGAAGTTAAGTGTGTTCAACTTCTAGGCCCTCTCCTCTATCTACCAATATATTTTTGGCTTTACATATAGCTTATAATAATATGAGACTACCACCTTGTACTCCATGTAGGAGGCACCTAATTGTGCTACAAACAAAGTGTACATACCCTACCCCTTACAAGATTTGAACTTTTGACCCCTCTTTCAAGAGCCATTAGACCAACAATGTGGAACTTGCAGGTCCTTAAAGTTTATGCACATTGCAAATATTACAACATGTACATCGTCTTCAAATTAACTACACACTGGCATTAAACATTTAAGAAGAGAAAAAGATGAATTACGTAATGTCTAATTGATGCTTACAAAAACATGATGGTCCTAGATAATATTGTAATAATTTTTTAATATAAATCAAGTTTAATGATGGGTGTATTGTTGTTCCTAATGTTACCTCTAAGAAAGGTCAAACATGTGTGTTAGTATGGGTTCATTTTCTAAGTCTTATCTTTAACATGTAGATGGTGACATGTTGTCATATAGTGTGGTAATGTCATAAATGTCCCAAGCCAATAAAGATTGTGTACACAAGGTAGTGGCAAGGGATATAAAAGAAATAAAGGCAATAGCGGTCCACAAACACCAACAAATGTATTATACATGATCAATAAGTCATTAATAATCAACATATCTCCTAAAATTCAAATTAATTATCCTCTTACATCAAATTAAAATTACTCAAAAATTTCTCCACATCTTTCAATATCATATCTTACCATGGGACCTTCGTGGAGCTCAATTGGTCCCATATTGGAGCTCAATTGCTAGTATACCATTTTATAGAAACTGAAAACTATACCTCTTACCATATTGACTACATTTTGCACCTCCTTTTCATGAAGCGCCAGTTTCTAAAAGCGTACGACTGATTTGATCTTCGAGATGTGGTCCAGACTGGTGTTGAAAAAAAACCTGAAATGGGAAATGCATTTATTGTTCCTCGTCTTATTATCAAATGTCGGCCTTCTTCGCGCATGCATCAAAATATCATTGATGACTATAAAAAAGCCAAATCGGAAGTTACCCCTCCCACAAAAAAAATCACTAATGACAAGCTGTGGTAGGCCTAAACGCAGCTTTTCAAGTCTCGTTTGCTATCAGATGATGAGATTTAGTGGGTTTACTTCGAAAAGCTGGTAATCGTAAATTTAAAGCCATGGAGGAAAGCACAAGTTCAGGTTGCTCAAAAAAGAGGCAAAGGGAAGAGAGAGACAAAAACACACAAAGACAAATATCACAAGGGCCAGAATTACAGTCAACTGATAAAACAACAGGCAATTTTGGTATTGTATCTGAAATTTTATCCTTTTAATTTCAAGTGAAATCAAAACAGAAATTGACTCAAAGTAGCCAGCAGAGGGTATTGATTTCAAAGATTTTGTCCCTTTCTGTTGTCTGGGACATACCCATTTGATGTTAGGATTTTCTTTGCTTTTTCTTTTTCTGTTTTTTTATTGGCATCAGGGTTGTGTATAAGTAACCCTAGGGTTTAGTTTCTTCACCTGAATTTTTAGAAATATTTTGTAGCGCAATCAGATCAATTATGAAATTGTATAAGATGCGATTGCCGGATTTTATCCCTGTATTTCCAAATGAGATTTAGCTTGGCCCTGGCCGATATTGATTTTGAATTTAATTTAGATTCTTTTTTTCGACAGTATTCAATATGCAACTTCTCTTTACAGATCCAATGCCTTAAAAAATTCAGTTGATTTCAATGTCCATACTTCATCTAGGAATGACTCCATCCTTTACATCCTTGCACAGTGCATATCAACCACAATCCTTGGGATTTATAAGGTCCATGCCTAAAATCAAGGGGGAATGACAAATACACTTGCACTCTGCATGTATCAATTATAATTCCGGGGTACTTCAATGCTCATGAATCCTATATCAAAGCGCGAAGATCAAGAAACTTGCTTTCTCCCTAATTTTGCAATATCTGTGTCAAATAAGGCCTGCCCAAAACAAAAGCCTTTCTTTTGGCCAATAGGAAAGACACAAACGAGAATTGGAAGTGGCAATTACTCCATTTACGTCCTTTGTGACAGAGCTGACAAAATTGCCAACTAATGTTTTGGATCTAAGGTTTTCGCAATAAGACATTTTGAATTGAAATTTGTGGATGAGATGAGGAGTTGTTTATAAACTGACTTTTCTCTGATATAACATTGGTTTAAAAGCAATACAATACTATCTGGGAAAAATGGTTGATAGCTAAATATAACCAGGTCAAAGCTATCTGCAGGGCATCTCCTTCCTTGACGACCTGGTATTTTTGGAATGAGATGGATACCTGCATTTCCCGGAACCAAGATGAACAGCTGCATTTTCAAGAATCAAGTTCTAGACCTGCTGAGGTTCCTGATCAAATTGGAAGTAGCTATATTACAATTTATTTCCTCCAAGGTCCCAAATCTGTGGAGATTACCATCTATTTTTCTGTACATTACATTCCACTATTCCTTACCGTTAATGGGGCTTGACTTTATTACATGACCAGGGATACAATGGGACGGGTTCCACCTTAGTTACGCTAGACTGTAGAGTCAATATGAATTTTAACAGGGCTTATAAGCGGAACCTTGGCAGGCTGTTGTGACAGGTATCTTTAGCAATCACAGAGGTTATGGTGTGCCCATTGCTTCAAACAATGAAGCAGAAGCTATCGCTTTGGTTTCTGCAATGAAATTGACCTTAATTAAGAATATTAATGTGCTGGAAATAGAAGGGGATTCATTTTTCAATTATGAGCTTGGGACAAGGTAAAACTATTTCTATATGATGCCTAGGCAGTACAAGTCCTAGCCTACTTCATAGAACCCTGCATTGAGCGCCATCAGGCAAGTGAGAGCTATGTCCTTGCTTCGAAAAACTCTTGCATGGTAAAAGCCATTAAGGATTCCATAGTTTCAGATTTCTCAGAAAAATGGAAAAGCTATTGAGGAATCCACAGTCAAGTCAAAAACATACAAAACTGAATTTCAGAATAGCCATACTCAATAAAACAGCAGCCAATCTTGGTACTTTAGTTTATCTCTTATAATTTATTTCATGAGCAACCAAAAAGAAACCAAAGAAAAGTAATATATGTGGCTATTTAGTTTAATTTTGTCTTTTATCTGGAAACAGACTGATGTTTTTAATTTTTTTTCATTTTGCATACTGCTAGTGGCAGGGATTGATGTTGTTAGTCCCAAGGTTTTACTTGTTCAAGTAGTTCTCATTTTATATAAATTTTCAAGGTCATGAAATTAAATCACAAATTGCATTGTATCGAGTTGCAGATTTAATCCCAGAATTTCCAAATGAGGTCACCTTGGGCCCTCTAATGGCTTCCATGCGCTGGTACATGAAACCATTATTATTGACCTTGAATCGAGCATGGGCTGATGCTCTCCGCAATTCCCAGTATACAGCTTCTCAGTATCAGCCATATGCTCTGAAAAATTCGGTGATCATATACGCCTATACTCCAAGAATGGAAAATGACAACACCCTTGCTTTGCACATATATCAAGATGGGATCCTGAGAAGGCTTCCTCTTCCTCCTGGTACTGATGGTGAATTTGTCAGGTTTCTCTTAAGTGACCAGTGTATATATGCTCTCACTCTTCAGTACGTCAATCTGGATTATAGGTACAAAATCAACATGCTTAATTTAGGGGGAGGGATATTTAAGTGGCAAAGCCTTCCAACGTTGCCAAATGTAGGAGAGCGCTTTTCTATTTCAAGTGTAACCAGTGAGATTGGAAACTTCACAGATGACTATATATGGGTACAATGCAATGAGATTGACGTAGAAGAAGCCATATATTTGAAAACAGGACAGAGAGTTATCATGGATGATGGAAATGATTGGTCTGCCCGGAAGCTGCACACAGCACGAGATGTCCAATGTAAGTCTATTCCTCCTCATCTCACTCCTCCTCAGCCTGTAGAAAAATTTGGAAACCCTCTTCCCCAATACCTTGACATATCTAGCATGGATAGGTTTAGACCGAGGCATCTCTATAAACTCTTTAGTGCCTATGAATATTCACTTAAGATCAAAGATATGGATATCAAGCCTACAGTTGAGCCTGAATTTCTCTTGGTATTTAAAGATGACCATGCTGAGTGTGGCATAAGAGGAGTCCACTGTATTCGCAACAGGGTCGATACTGATGGAAATATCAAAGTTATCTTATACAGAAAAGACCTTCAAAAAGCAGAGACACTCGAGGGCGAAGAACTTGCTGAAGTTTTCAAGTCTTGGAGAAACTTTCTCTCAAACTGGAGACTTTACCTTCCAGAGCATATAAGTGCTATGAAATTCACAGTAGATTTATCATGCAGGATGGATGGATGGCAGAGGCTGTTGAGCTTGCCTTCAAGCAAAAAAAATGGCTTCTTATTGAACAAACAGTCTACCATTAAATTGGCACAACAAGGCACCATGTACATCTATGCCTACATTGCAACAATATGCACAAATATGTATTTACAGGGAGGACCCAATATCAATATCTTAACATCATAGTTCCTAGATCATACAAACTCTTTAATTTTGGCTGTGATTTTGATTTATCATACTAATTTTCAAACTAAACATCAATATTACTTAATAAATCATGCTTAATATCAAATTTACTCCAGCTAAATATGCAGTCAAAGGGATTTCTATGTTATATTCTGATGATGAATAATGATATTTGATCCAAAATATTTATGTTTTTCAGCATCTCCAGAAGCATTTTCTACTAGCTATGGACCGTGGAAGCCCAAAATCGCTTAAAACCATTTCGTTCTTATAAATATGAGAATATGTCAAACTGTTTGTCACAAAGTTAAACATCTTAAGATGCTTAGAATGGTCTAATGTTGTTTATTGTTAGGGTCTACTCTTTTTTGTTACTTTGGAAATATGCTGCTACGCTTATAATATCTCCAACTCAAACTTGTTTTTGATTAGTGCAAAATTAACATACTGGGAACATTCAGAAGAATATTATTTACCTTATGAATAACAATAAAATAAGTTTCCCCAAATAGAGTACAAAAGTCAATAACTTACGGTTCAAAACATTTTTCAACTGTATTCATGATGTGTATATTTGAATTATTACTGAGGGAGGTTTCAATTAATGCCATAACTTCTCAGACACTTGTGATGGGAAACTATGATTAGATAAGCTGGAAAAGTAGATGCTACCATGTTTACACACATCTCATCCTTGCCCCTCAGCCATCTGTAGTTCACACAGACAATTCATGCTGCATAGTTCTTGCATACATGAAGCAATCTTGCTTTAGGTATATTCTCATTCATAGATAAACGAGTCACTGTGAAAGAAGAAAAGGGCATGCAGTAGAGCTTGAACTTTTGAAGTTTCCTTGAAGAATAATCGAGATCGTATGTAAAACCGAGGAGGGCAATTTAAAGCCTTGGCAGAGTTGCTTCTCCAACAGCAAACAACAGTTAGCCAAATTGAAGTAGAGCTATAAGGGCTTTGATAGTTTTTTCTAGCAATTTTCAATCTTTTTTCACATGCGATTTCATAGTCTTGAGTTTTAACAAGGGCATGATATCCAAGCGAACTCTTGCTGAGACGTGTACTTATACATATCACCCTTGTCTGTGAGTATTTGTTCCTTTATGCAAAATTATGTTGCGTAACTCTTTTCAAACTTAACATATAAGATATCCATGCTAATGTAATGGCCTGTCTTCACTTCAGACAACAATGCCCTACTGTCATGAAATATAACCAGAATGGAGTAGAACTAGAAGATATGGGGTTTTTTTTAAGGGCAAGGAAGTTATTTTTAGTTCTGGGTTTTGGACAGCAAAGTCTATGCAGCAGTTATCTTGGTAGATGTTACTAAAAATCGTATCCTATCATTCCGTTCTCGAAAGAGAGGTCACAAGTTCAAAATTCAATGGAATAAGATATTATGTCTTGTTTGAAGCACCATTAGGTGCCTCCCATAAAGAGTACAAGGTAGTCCCATATTACTGTAACCATATGTAAACTCAAAAGCAGATGGCTGGTATTGTGGACTATAAAAACTCATTTCCTTTTTTTTCAATTTCAATTTTGAGATTTAACACATTTTTCATTAAGGATTGGTATCCAAGGGAACTCCGACTTGGAGGTCAATTTGAAGAAGGACGTATTCTTACAATATATTGAATGCATCAAAGATGCTATATCATATTGTGATTTGACGATCTTTTGTTTAATTTTATTATTGTCAATGTTGTCATATAAGTTGTTTTAAATTCTTATGCATAGTTCTAAGACTCACACTGAACGGAAAATTTACTTTTGAAACAAGCTTTCCCCAAGGTTTGGGGTGCATGAAAGGAAATACCAGAGGCCATTAATTTATTAAATAGACAAACAATATTGAATTTGCAAGTGCCTTTATATTGATGGTTGCATTCCACTCCAATGACGTAGACAATTGAATATGATTTGTTATGCTCGTTTTGATATCTATTGGGTGGATTTCATATGGATTTAATTTTCTGTTAAATTGTAGGAAAACAATTTCCTATTTTCCAATTTATTTGAGGTTATTTTTTGAACTTATTCCTTGTCATTGATATGCTCATGTGAGCTAATGTAAACTTACTTTAAGTATCTTGTTGAAATCAATTGTATCAAAATTCCCTTTTATGTTATGAACAACAACGACTAATTGATTTTATTTATGGGATAAGAAAAATTTGGTCACCTTGTTTGGATATACCCTTTTCAAATCTTTACATTGTTTGGCTTTGCAAATCAATAAAAATACAGTATGTTCCCGTATATGTATGATTGTAAGATTCTATAGCATCAAGTATAATGGTTGCAATAGAGCTTTAACAATAAAACGTAGCTTGTAAGTACCCCTTAATTACCAAAGATGTGGAAGTTCCCCCACTCTAATTATTACAACCCTCATGGTAACATTTCGAACACTTTTTCTTGCAAAGCAATTTTGTTATATGTATATACACACACACATGGTTTATGATCTAGGAACGATCTTTCACGAGCTTTAATGAATTTGATGTTCAATTATAAATGATCATTAATATCCTTGTTTTTATGTTCCCATTGTATTAATAATGATTCTATGTATGTTTCCACTGCATTGATAATGATTTTATGTTATGGGCTAACTACAAACATGTTCTAAGATAGGTGTAGGATAAGCACCTTGCTCTTTGAGAAGAAAAGGGGGAGCATCACTATAGAGAGGAGTATAGATAGGGGAATAGGTTGAGTGCCGTCTAAGTTCCTGCACACATGATCACGTAAGATAAGTGGTCACTTGGTCATGTTTTGGTTTGTTCCCTTTTGCATTGTTAGGGGTAAGTGTTGTCTTGTGTGGACCTTGTTAGTCAACCCAACCCTAATGTTAACTCGATTATGTCTAAGTCTAAGTCTTGTCTTCAAGGTCAAGGTTAAAATATGCAAGCTATTTGATGAAAACTTCAAATTGCATTTAGTCATTATTGCATGTATACGTATGGATGTATATTTACTTATAATGTAATGCATGTATACATGCGAATGGACAATAAATGTATAAGTATGTACATGGTTCTAAATACTTAATTATATATGCATATGTATATATGCTTTAATGAGTAGCGACGACAGTATAATTATTTCCCTATTTTAATCAAAGATTGAATTCATAGGAATTGCCATCTAGGTAAGTCTTATTGCATGCTTGAATGCCTCTTTGAGAGTTATAGACACCATGAAGCCTTGATAGAAAATGTTTTATTAATTTAAATCAGCATTTGATTTTATTTATTCTTCAAAGTTTATTAAAAGAAAATGTGAGTGCACCTCTTAAGATGTGGTCTTAAGTCATGAAGGATTATGTTTGACAAATTTAAAAGAAATAATGTTTTGATTAAGTAAAAACAGGTTTTGTTAGGACCCGAAACCTTTACAAAGTACTTAAAGATAAACCATTAAAAGTATAACAAAGTCTGTGCCTCAGCACCCCAGAGCATAAGCAGGAAAAAAACACAGCAGCTACCGATATACAAAAGACTGCACTAAAAGAAACAAAACAGAATAGCAAAAAAAAAGATAGAACAACAAGACATACGTAATGTATGTTAACATGACAAGTGGAAGGTGTCTATATCGAGCTTAGACTCCGTCCATTACTTGATATAAGTTTAGAAACACTCTAATTGATGAAAACAGAAGAGAAATTAGCTGGTAGAAGGGTGAGCGGTGTTTCCTGAGTTCGAACAAGTGTTGAGAGGTTTGAGTGTAGAATTTTATAAGCGGCTCATGCTTACTCTTTGGTATGAGAGTAAAAGTTGAAGTACTGTTGTCTTTTAAAACCTTTGAGATCATTAATAGAAGCCTGATAGAAGAGCATTCTCACTTTATTTGAGGAGAAAAAAGAACATAAATGCTGCATTGTGACTGAGAAATTGAAGGGAAAGCCTGTGAAAGAGTACTTTTATTCAAGTTTGCTTTTGGTTCAGGCACGTAGGCAGTCTTCTTTGCTTATTTTTTGATTAGTAATTGCACGAAGAGCTCTTTTTCTGAATAGATGGATTATTAGCTGTTTGAACAATGGTTAAGTAGGGAAGAAATAGTTTTTCTTCTTGAAGGATGAAAGGCAGTAAATTTTGTATAATGACAGTCTATGGATAGGAACAAGATATAGTTAATTACATCGAGAGATATAAAAGTTCTCGTGTTTCTTGAAGAGCAAATGGAAGGGGCTATGTCTAAGTATTTTGTGGGTAGTATTTTTTGGGCTGGTCTCGTATGAGACTTTCAGAGAGTGACTTCTTTCTCGAATTTTTAATTATTTGATTATTGTACTTAAGTTTTTAATTTAATATTAATGATAAACTATTTCATAAAAAAGAGTAAATGAAAGAAGATATAAGTGAAAATACGATAGTCCATGTTTAGAAACAATATAATACTTAATAGATATCGACAGAAATAATGTTATTGAATTGGTGAAGAAAAAATGAAAGAAGAAACAGATCGCTCTTAGACAATTGTGAAAGTAAGTATGTAACACAAACAAATTTTAATATTGAAACATAAGTTTACATAAAATTTTGTAGGCAAGTATATAAATGATTAGGTACAAGGGAAGTGCTAATCATTTACACCCTTGAGTATGGAATCTTATGGAAATTCTTATAGTGTGCAAATAGAGAGTAAACGATGGAAATAGAAAATTCAAATTTGAGAACAAATCAATTGTTTCTTTTATATCATGAATGTTTGGAGGATAACTAGAAGGCATTGAAACTGTGACAAAATCTCCAACAAATATTCTCTTTTTTCATGTTTGGATAAGGTTCATCCTATCATGAGATTGTGAGGGAAGAAAGGCCTTGTTTGTATTCTTTTAGAAAAGCTAGTTGTTGGTTTTGAACGATCTGGTGCTTAGAATCTAGGTGGAAACCTTAGTCTATATGCATGATCACATCTATAATGATTCCATGCCTCTACTTGTTATTTATTTGTTAAAATTCTAGAACTAAAGAGAGTTTGAAGTACCCAAGTCAAGTAGGGTTGGGTGAGCATATGATTGTATTTCACATTGAGTTTAGTACAATACCTTGGCCAAGGTGGCACAAAGGTCTATTTTGTTGATATTTTTCAGATTCTACCAAACTATAGGAGACTTTCAAACTAAGCACATAATATAGAAAAGTAAGCACAAGAAGGGTGAGATGTTACCCGGATTTGAAGCCCTTATATTGCCTATAAATCTGCTCTTGGATGTTTCTAAGTTCGGATATATTCCATCTTGGATATGAACTTATATTGTCCCAAATTCACACCAAGTGTGAGTTTACCTCTGATCAGATTTGACTTTACATAATCTGCATTCCAAGATCTGATCCGATTTGCTAATTCAGACATTGCTAGGTGTATAGACATATATTGCAGCTACTGCTGCTAAGTTTGCTGCACACAACACCTTCCTACTTGATTTTCTACTCATGCCTTAACCTGGAATTTGCACTGCAGGCAGATTGATTTGCTGCATTAACTTCTCCCATTCGCTCTTCATATACTCCCATTCGCTATTCCTTATGTTGCTCTTAATGTGCAGAGATGATCGATTCTTGAGGAGAGGAAGACAGATTATGTTTTTGGTGTCTCTCTTCCTCAAGACTTGTTCGAATATATATGAGGATGAAACCATTCCTCAAGGGCCGACTTTTCCATAAAACATTTATATCAAGAGGCTGACCTTGGGCCCTCTAATATTTCATTCAAACAACTCATATCTATATCAAATTAAATTGATAAATAATAAATAATAAATATCTCCAATATTTATTATGATTATTTATGCAAATCGATTTATCTATCCAAGGTAGAGATATTTGCCGTAAAGGCCAAAATAACAACACTCCCTTTTGGACTTGAGGCAAAGATCAACCCAATGTTCTCCCTCTATCACCCTTGATGGAGATGCCAAAAACATAAACAACATGGATTCCATATCCAATAGAATCATAGATCTTATATTTATGATAGGAAGAACACATATGTTCTTACATCATTTCCAACCATAGATTTCATATCCATATGAAAATCATGGTAACAAGATGTTTACCAACCGGATGTGGGGATGTGGATTTCCTAAATTTCCTAAATGCACGAGTCTCCGAGACTCAAAACATAACAAAAATGGATTCCTAATCCAAAGATGCCATAGATCTCTCATCTATGATAGTAGATCTCTATCTACAAGATATAATGAGAACACAACTGTTCTTCATAAACCATACATCTCATATTCATATGAGAAACATCATATCATATGATGCTTACCATTCAAATGTGGATCTCCTAGATCCTCTGGTCTCCTAGGCCCAGAAATATCTGTTCATGATATGAGTGATATCAAATATCCAATCAATTTGTGAATTTCCTAAATCCACTAGTCTCCTTGACCATTTTGAATATCAAGTCCATGATATTCAAGGTATCATCAAGTCCATGATGTATACCATCCAATTTGTGGATAACTAAATCCATGAGTCACCAAGACTCAAGAGATGTCAAATCCATGACATCATACCAACATCAAGTACATGATGTTTTACTATCTAGATGTGGATTTCTCAGATCCACGAGTCCCATGACTCAAGAATTTAGAATATCAACTCTATGATATTCATGGTATCATCAAGTCCATGATGTTACGAAATACTCAATTGTGGGTCCCTAATCCATGAGTCTCCAATACTCAAAAAGATATCAACTCCATGATATCCAGGGCATTGGTCTCTCGAATATCAAGTCCATGATATTCACCAAGTGCTCAGAGCAATGGTCTTTTGACATCAAATTCATGATGTCTCACCAATTGCTTGGAGTAATGGACTTTTGACATCAAATCCATGATGTCTCACCAATTACTGGGAGTAATGGACTTTTGACATCAAATCCATGATGTCTCTCTGATTACTGGGAGTAATGGACTTTTGACATCAAATCCATGATGTCTCACCGATTACTGGGAGTAATGGACTTTTGACATCAAATCCATGATGTCTCACTGATTACTCAGCAATGGATCCCTGATCCACGAGTCCTTTTGACTCGAAAAACATCAAATGATATTCTTCAATACATAAGAATAACTTAACCAAAAACATAAGTATATCCATATGAAACCACATAAGTATAAGATTAACCAATATGATCATAAGATTCAAGTTAGATGTAAAGTACACATATAGAACCACATGTATTATAGTTGCTACTATAAAGAAATGTATTCATACATATATATGATCAATAACCATAAATACACAAAGCATAACATATGCAAGGGATAACATATATCCATATATAGTATGCTCCATGCATACCACAACATTATCTCTAAGTGTCATAATGTATGTTTCCATAAAATATGCCAATACAACATATGCCAATGAAATGTGTCAAGGCAATATAAAGTATGTTTCCCATACATAACATAATGTAAAGTATGTTTCTACATTCATTAACCAATAATGTATGCACTCATGCATCAATGTAAAACAATTAATCAGTTGTATAAGTTCCCTATACATAACAACGTAAGGTATAATACATGTCATAGAGTAAGGTATGTTCCTCATACCTAACCATCCAAGCTAAACAGACATTCCAATCAGCTATGAATGTTACAATCATAAGCTATGCCAATAGGGAATGTTCCTACTCATGTAGAAGGGAGAGGTTTATACCAGGTGTAAGTTAGCCCATAATAAAACTCCCTCTTAAGCTTAGACTCAGGGCAACATGAATCCATATGTGGATGATCTATGCATATATCTAAATGTAGTTCTCTCATAGAACAAGTATAATTCAATCACGAATATTAGAAGCATGTTCACATATATGCAAAAGAAAACCAATGTAATGCAACACGAGACTTTACTTAATGTGAAGTAGTGCTGCTAATATCAAGTATGATCCTATCATACAAAAATACCAAATATATGCCAATATGCAGTCACAGTAACATAAAGTCAATACATACAAGGTTATACTAGCAATCAGCTGTGTATGTTCCTCTATAACAGTGTAAAGTATAACCTATGGCTGGGCAGAGCATGCATTTCACAATGCCGGATCTACTGCTATAAGTTAATCAACTAAGCAGATATATCAAATAGCTAATTCAATCAGTTATACATGAAAAATCATGTTCTTTTCAAACATCTCAGCTATGACAATTTGTTGTGCCAATCAGCAAGATATGTACCACTCATACATGACCAAGTTAACTTGCAAGGTTGCAATCTACCAATGAAAGGTGTGCTTCCTACACATGCATAGAACCAGTATGTATACCAATAGTTAAAGTTCCCATACATCAAATGCCAAACAAGATGAAGGTATGTGAAATACTATGCGAAGGATGTATCTCAATTTAGATATGATCTATCCAATATACTCCCTCTGAATCATACATGCCATGCACTTAATCTCAAGATGATCTACTCCCTCTAGATCAAAAAGAAAATTAATAAGATTTCCCATAGAGACAATTAATTGAAAATCAAAACCCTTATTTCAATTTCAAACCAAACCCTAGTTGTCATAAAGTTTCTTAGTTTGTACTCCTAAATCTGAAAGGATCTTTACTCAACCACAGCTCTGATACCATGTTGATATTTTTCATATTCTACCAAACTATAGGAGACTTTAAAACTAAGCACATAATATAAAAAAAGTAAGCACAAGAAGGGTGAGATGTTACCTAGATTTGAAGCCCTTATATTGCCTATAAATCTGCTCTTGGATGTTTCCAAGTTCGGATATATTCCATCTTGGATATGAACTTATATTGTCCCAAATTCACACCAAGTGTGAGTTTACCTCTGATTAGATTTGACTCTACATAATTTGCATTCCAAGATTTGATTTGATTTGTTGATTCAGACATTGCTAGGTGTATAGACATATATCGCAGCTACTACTGGTAAGTTCATTGCACACAACACCTTCTTACTTGATTTTCTGCTCATGCCTTAACCTAGAATTCGCACTGCAAGTAGATTGATTCACTGCATTAGCTTCTCCCATTCGCTCTTGATCTACTCCCATTCGCTATTCCTTATGCTGCTCTTAATGTGCAGAGATGATCGATTCTTGAGGAGAGGAAGGCACATTATGTTTTTGGTGTCTCTCTTCCTCAAGACTTGTTCGAATATATATGAGGACGAAACCATTCCTCAAGGGCTGACTTTGCCATAAAACATTTATATCAAGAGGTCGACCTTGGGCCCTCTAATATTTAATTCAAACAACTCAAAATATATCGAATTAAATTGATAAATAATAAATAATAAATATCTCCACTATTTAGTATTATTTATGCAAATTGATTTATCTATCCAAGGTAGAGATATTTGCTATAAAGGCCAAAATATCAACATATTTGTGCCCAATCAACTCATTGTGTCCATATACATTGGCGAGTTAGTTGGTTATAAATAGTAAGCAAATGTTTATAGTTGTGTGGTCGATAACATCTTTGACTAATTCCCTTTTCTATACCCTTGTGAAGGGTAGGGGCACTTCGAGTAGGAGGGTGTGTGGGATTCACCAGGGCTGTGGTTGGAGGTAAAGCACTCGAGTGATGCTCTCCCTCCTGCATTCATGTTGAGACTTGTGACATAGTTCATTCTTCTAAGATATTAAATAGAATCTAACATTTTTCTCTTTCCTAAGATTTGTTTTTGTTGAGAAGAGGAATTTAGAAAGGAAAAATAAAATGTTTGAGTTACCACAAAAAAACCTAACTTTATGAAAAGCTCCTAATCTACCAATAAAGTAATAGAATTAAATAAAAATATCAATGCAAACCAAATAAAGTAAGTTGCATTCAATTTGAGTAGCCTCCATTGTCCTTATTTCTTCTTCAAAAGTGCTCTCATTTAGGTGTGCACAAAGCAAATTGAAAGCGTGATAATGACATTGATAAGAAGAAACTTGAAGCTTTATCGTAGTGAAAATGATGAAATGAGTGATAGTTTATAGAATATTTGGATTTTAATCAATAAGATTGATTTATCTTTCAAGAAATCAATAGATAAGACTGATTGAGAGGATAAGTTAAGTGGAGAGAAAATGACCTAATTGAAAATAAATACAAAAAAGTATTTATTTTCATCAAAGCTTACCATTTTGAAAGTGGGAAAAAAAAATTGAGGAATAAGTTAAATGGGAAAGATATGAGTTAATTGAAAATAAATAAAGAAACCATTTTTTTCCAACAAAAAACTAGCATTTTCAAAATGGAGGAAAGAAAGATTCATGCATGGAAAGTTGGAAGCATTAAGTTAGGAGAGAAAATAGATTGGAAGAGTTAAGTGGGACTAGAAATATATGGAAGGGTTAAGTGAGGAGAGAAATTAGCAAAGTTAAGTGGTAATAGATGGAAGAGTTAATTATGAAGAAAAAATAGCAAGTGGGAATAAATGGAAGAGTTAGGTGGGACACAAATTAGCACGTGGAAGAGCTAATTGGGGAAGAAGATTTGGTAAGTTTTGTGAAAAGTGGGGTTTTAAAAATAAATAAAATCTTTTTTTTTTTTTAAAGACAAAGTGGACTAGCCACCATATATATATTAATATAAACTGATTCAAGGACTCATCTGTGGAAGAATCAGGAAGAAACCCCGGAGTCATTGTCATATACATGCAAGGAAAATATAAAGTTATTTACATTTGGTTTTTGTCATGAAAACCATGAATCCATGAAGGGTGTTACAATAGCTCAAAAACCCACTAATTGGGTAGAGACATAACGAAAGCCAACTCCAAGCAAAAAACCCCAAAAGACCCATCCTACACGCATGTTGTAATACAACATAAACATCGAATTACACAAGAGTAAACATGCATCCATGGGAGAGGATGATCACTGCATGTAATCCCATGCAAGCTCCCAACCAACTGGTGGAGCTGTACCAGTCACCGCTTCCCAACCATCAAGTGAATTTGGGGCTGCAGGGGGAATGGTAGAAGACTGAACAGGTGAACGAGGAACATTCAAATCAGGTATCTGGTTTGAATAACTAGGAGGTAGCACAAAGCAAGATGAATTCAATGGTAGAGGTTGAACCAGTGGAAGCAGCGAGAGCAACAGATCCAACACTGCATGTGCTATTCTCCTCATCTTGTCCACGAGATCCTTCCCTAGAATCGGGCTCACAATATGCAGATTGTTGCTAATAATTCAATGGCTCTTTTTCTCCATGGCCCATTTAAAACAATCATATGCCATCAGATGTTCGTGCCTTATCATAGGTCATGGTGAGAAAACAAACCACCAATTAGCGCTTTACTTGACCAAATTTCATACTTCTGTAGTGCCTCCATGAGTCGAGTGTTTGAAATGAATTGAGGCCGAACTATTTTGTTAGCAATATAAATGAATAACTCAACCGATTGCAGCAGGTCCATTAAGTTGGATAGGAAGATCAATACCAGTTGTGAAGGGAATACAACTAATTTTGTCCTTGGTGAGAGCACATTTTCACCAATAACCCATCGAACTGCCCTATAGTGAAGCATGGAATTGCAGACAAACACTTGTTCAAGCTTCGGGCCATCAATTCTATTGGGGAATGGGAGCTCAAAGGTAAGCGGGGATATGGAGACCCTATAATTCCTGGGCAGGAGTTCAGCATGAAGATATCCACAGGTAAGACAACAAGGGAACTCCATTTGAAAATTAAAACACAATTATCAAAACAATAATCCAACCTTGGAAGAAAACTCAACAACCGCATAACAATACTAGGATCCAGGGTATTTGAAGGCAGCAGGTGAGCATTTGGAATTCGTGCCATTTATGGAAAATCTCCCATAATTTGTGCTTGAAGTTGTATTGGTACAAGGCTCATAATAAATCAAGGTGTGTGTTAGACAAGCCACACATATCATCGATATAAAAACTTACGAAACTTACAAAAGTAGTGTACTTTGGTTGATCTGTAAATTAGCAATGGTGACATACGAATGTAGGGTTATAATTCAAATAGATTACGCATTCATTGTTACATCATCCTTTTGCACTTCCACACAGACACCATACTTATGCCATGTGGACACTTGATGTGTTGTCACTTACACCCACCAAGTAATAAACCCTATTGACAGTTTGCACATTGGATAGCCTCACATCCACACATTTGTGCAAGATCCATCATATGTTGTCTTGTCCAAATTGAGTATGCCTTGAAGTTTTACATCCTATTTTGTGATATCATTCAGATTATATGACATTTACTCATGTCCATCACAACCTTTATTTGCCAGGTGATCTACCAACGCGTTTCCTACCTGCAGTGTATGGGAGATGAATACTTCTTGAAATGAGTCTAGTAATTGCCAAATTTGTTGTAGAATGTATGTAAGTCTCCAATTGTGTGATACATGATTAATACATGCTTTGATTACAATCATCGAATCACCTTCGATATGAATATGCTGGAATCCTCCAGTTTTAGCCAGTATTAAACCTGCAAATAATGCCTCGGCCTCTACCATATTATTTATTCCATATGGGAGTGGACAACATTTAATTGCTAACAGTGCACCTTGATGATCACGAATGCATACTCCAGCTCCTGAATTCCCTGGGTTTCCTCTTGAAGAGCCATCAAAATTTATTTTAACAATCACTATAGATGGTGGTATCCATTTTACTAAAGCTCTGTTATATACCTTATTAGATGTTGTTTGATGGCACCAACCAAAAGGTACATGTATACTTTTCCATTCACGCAATATAGAAGAGTCCCAATTTGTCATGACTAGGTTATATCTAAGTTTACTGTGACTAGCATTTATTACTTTAGATATAGATCTTTCCAACTCTGATGTAACTATTTGGATTGTCGAAGAAGTTCCGCAAAAAATTCTTTTGTTCCTCTCCCACCATATTGCCCACACTACTAGCACTGGTATGCACTTCCAAATAGCAGAAAATAGGGATGTAGAGTACAGTTCTAGCCAAGACTTGAATAAGTCCCATAATTTGTATGGAAGTGGTGTGGAATAATGTAGTTTACCAAGGACAAAAAGCCAGCAATCCAGTGCAAATTGGCACTTTAGAAATAGATGATCCATGTCTTCCTGTTGACTATCACACAATAGACAGTTGAATGGTTGTGCTATGTTGAGTCTGTGTAACCGATCACTGGTTAGTGCCCTATTCTTTAATGCTATCCAAGCAAAGCAATCGGCCTTAGGAAGAATTAGATGATTCCAGTAGGATGTGTAAGCTTGGGATGGTTTTATGATAGTATCCCTCTGTTGGATAAGTTTATACCCTTCTTTGATGGTGAAGTTCCCATCTTTCCCTGGAGCCCATATCAATTTATCCTCCAATTTTGATAGGTAGACCAATTTTTCTGAGAAGATATTCTCCAAACAATGAATTTCTTGAGGGGATAGTGACAATTCATGAGGATCTTTCCATATCACCTTTCTTGCGTATAAGCATACTGCTGAAACAAAGTCACATAGGCAAGTGCCCCATACATTTTCTGAAGTAGCAACTATGACCTCTATATCATCCATTTGTAATAAGGGTGGTGCACCATAATAAAATATATTTTTACACCCACTCATATAGCTTTTTAAATAAATTAAAAATTTATTTAATTATAAGAATTGGAAAAATAGATTAAATAACTAGAAGTAAATATTTAATCATAAGAATAATTAGTTAGGATAAGAGATAGATTTGTTTAATTGTAGAAAATTATTTCACAAAAGACTAGAAGAAATTATAATAAAATAAATAAAAATATTTAAACATGGGAAAAATGAATTATTTAATTAGTTGAGATAGAAAAAATAGTAAAGTGTTTTTTATTAGAGTAAAAATAGGTTTTGAAGGGACTCAAAACCCTTTACAAAAGGATTACAAAAGATATACCATGAAAGCCCAATGAATCAAGAAAGAACGTGGCAAGACCACAAAATATGTTTTACCAACAAACTCCCACAACTTGAAACGAAAGCTGCACAAAAAGCTAGCAAGAAGCAAAAACCCAAAGAAAGGACCAGAGAAAAATCCAGCCCAATCACCCACAAAGAGGAACCTGTTGGCATTGTAGATGGTGTACGAAGAAGTTGGCGTGAACACTTAGTGCATATTTGATGTTGGCAAGTCATTGATGACAATCAAGTAGTCCACTGGTTGAGCACTTGGTTGAGTACTTTGAGCAACAAATAGTTAATTCGATGAAGCAATCAGATAGATAGTGAATCACGATCATTTGATGTCATAAGATGAACAAGTACAAAGAATATTGCAATGCACAAGGTGTTAGTCAAACCGCTAAACAAAGAGTAAGACAGGTAAACCATAAAATTGATTGAGTACAAATTGGTGAATAGAGTGAAGTCAGATATTGGAACCAGTAAAGGAAATTGATTTGTAGTACAAAGTGGTTAAATGGATAAGTGTATTGGCAATAGGTGAACACAATTTTGTGACCGCAACTCAGTATGGTGGATAGGTAGCTAGTTTGGTTATGTCTCAACCGGACAACAATAAAGTTCACAGTTTATCAAGATGACATGTATAGATCGGTGAGTGGTAACGAGTTTTGTAGATGTAGTGAATCTAGACATTCAGGAAGTAAAGTATGGTCAATATGGAATCATTTAGTTACACTTATTGGGATTACAAACTTGAATGTGTTTGATTCCTAGGTGGATTTAGAGCAAATAGGAAATAAGTTTGTTTTCTTGGGAATGAAAACATAGATGCAAGAATTAAATAAGGTGGTGAAGGTAAAACACATTATGGTTGAAAAGTTTTTTGATGGTGATTAGGGTTGATGATCAAAACCCTGAATGTGTTATTGAGCAAAGGTATGAAGTCTATTTAATGTTTTTGTCAGATAGACAAGAAGATGTGTTGGAGAAATAGAACAATACAGTATCAGACAAATCTGAAGGTGCGATCAAGTGATTTAGTGGAGTGGTCATAGAAGGTTGATGTAGAGTAGTGTATGATCTTAAAGCATCTGATTCAACAAGTATGGGCTACTATCCGGGTCATTAATATTTTTGTTTCTTAATTGCTAAATCCCTTAACCAGGTGCTACAATCTTAAAGCATCTGATTCAAGCAATGAGGATAGGAAAGGTAAAAAGATTGTTAATCTTGAAGAAGAGAAGAATGAGATGAAGCCAATATGGACCACCAAGCAATGAGGATAGGAAAGGCAAAAACATTGTTAATGTTGAAGAAGAGAAGAATGAGATGAAGACAATATGGATTAAGAAAGGTGAAATCAATTCTTCTAAAATGACAAAGAGCTCCACCTATCAGGAAGTGTGGAGAATTCTACTTCAAACTAAGAAGACTAGTTTCTTAGGGGGAGAACTTCATTGTAAAATCAGTAAATCAGTCTCCTTATGAATATGCATAGTAAGATCCATCAACATTTTGAGATGTATTACAATAGAATATTATGATTTCGTGAAGTTATGATGATAGGTTTATGATCTATAAAGACTAATATGATTAATGATAATTATTTGCAAGTATAAGTTAGTTTAGGTAGCAATCGATATAGGGAATGAGTAAGGTTAACCAGCTAAGAGAATTTATTGCACTTTATTATAGCCATCAGAACTCTTTGTTACAATATAATTGAAAAAAGTGAAGTCATTTGTCACTTTACGATTTGGTGAAATTACTTGAGAGCTTTTGAGCGAACTTCAAAGAAAATACTAAGTGCAATCTAAGCTAGAGCAGTTGAGATTTGAGATTGAGCCAAGAATTTGAAGGAGTCCTAGCTGTTGGTTGAGTAGAGTGGTGTGAGCTTAACCTTGACAAGAAAAATTCAAGTGTGATCATGTTAATCATCATGGCCAACAACATAGAAAACTCCAAATTGATTGACATTGCTGAGAAGGTGCAACCAAAGTACAAGTTGCATCCAATGAAAGCTAGTGAGGTTGATAAAGTTAGAGCCCTATCTTCCATACCTTCACAAGTGTTGTTAGTCGAAGACATAAAGAATTTTATCCATTGCAAGATTCAGGAGCTGGGAAATGACCAAATTGTGAAGGAATACAACATGTGTGTTAGTGGAGTATTGAAGAAAAAATTCAAGCACTTGGAAACCAAGGGTTTAGTGCATTGCGTGCATATGCCGATGGAGTTCAACACATAATGGGTATGATATATTTTGAGAAGATTCCATGACCAATTCATTTGGTTAGATAAACTTGTTAAAATCATGAAGGAAATGATCCATATGGTCGTAGGATTCATGACCAATAGGGAGCCCTGCACATTAGGAAAGTCACAACCAGTGAAGTGCTGCAATTGACAAAATCAAAACAAGATCATAGAGCTATGATAATAGTTGACATTGAAGACCTAGAGGTCAGATTTTCATTGATGATAATAGGCTACATAGTGTATCAATCTAGCAGATTGAACAATATACCGAGTGGTGCAATTCATGTTGCATACAAAATTATGAAGGAAGGGATAAAATATGACCTAGTCGATATGGTGCAAAGTCAACTATTTGTAAATCCACAAAGAATTCAAAAGGAAAAAAAGCCATCACTAAAGTATGGCACACTCCTGATATGTTTATTCTTTTATGTGCAAAATTTCTTTCTCGATAAAGGTATTGTAACTTTGAAAATTGATAAACCTTCCATTTATCAAATGAGTGAGTATATTAAGGAATTAAGGGATAAATTCAACAATACCATGTGGGGATACTTCAAATACTTTCAGGATAGAATGCATAAGACGCTTAGGATCCCAACATATATAATTGAAAAGTATAAGGACACAGTGTGTTTCATGGTCGATACTGAGTCTTGTATCATCCAAGTAGTAGATCCTAGAACTTCATGGGTACCTCCAATGGGATATGAAGTGGATGAGAATATATTAGTGCTACACATAGATTCAATGTTGAAAAAACCATTAGACTGGTCAACACCTAGGTTTGGAACATATGAAGATGCCTATGCAAGGATACAATCAGAACTAAAGAAACCTAGAACTGATAGAAAAACAAGAAAAATGATCAGTGACCTTGAGCATAAATTTGTCACAGGTGAAGGTAGTAGTACAGAGGGAGAGACATAACATACCCGAGGTATATTCCAAGAAGAAAGGAAAATTGATGATAAAGACCAAGAAAGACCAAGAAAACAATAGATGATGAGAGAATTGATTTTGATAAGGAAATATCTCAACTAGCCAAGAAGGGTAGTGCTTAAAGGATAATACCCATAGTTGAAGAAGTGGCTAAAGGGATAGTTGAACATGGAAGGATTGGGAATATTAGTGAGCACAAATAAAAAGTTGTGACTGATGAACAAAGTAAACTATTAGAAGATGCTACCATTGAACATCTGTATATATTTCACAGAGTGCCACTGGAGCTGCAGACTCATATTCATGATGAACTATATCAGAATGTTGATGCAAGATGAAAGTATGCTTTGTAAAGAGATAGAGAGATTAGAGAAACAAATCTTATAATAACTATTCCTAATCTCTCAACATTAGAAATTTATGAATCTCTAAAGGAGAACATCAATAAATTCAAAGTAAGAAATAGAGCTACCAAAATCTTGGTAAACAAATCATAGGAAGTGGAAAATGAGGCAATTGACATATGGAAGAAAATTTTCAACATTGATCAAAAGGAACCCCAAAAGGACACAAATGTGAGTACACAACAGGTGGATGACACCGTTACCCTGAATCAATTGATTGGAAATGTAATGTCAAGTATACTAGGTCATATTGAAGCAATTGAGAGGATTGACTTAACAGAGGAGACACATATGAAGTTATCATTGAGGACATCATTTAGAAACCACCATCCCTTGATGATACTTTGAACATTGGGAATTTATCATCCATGGAAACTTTGTTGGATACCGATGTGACAGATGCAGATACAGTTGTGGAAAGTACACAAGTGGAAGAAGAAGACAAGGAAAAGAATGGTGAACTAGTGGACAATTCAAGTGTGGTGAACCTAGAATAGGTTGAGAACCCTTCCACCTCTCAAATCACTCCTACTACACAACAAAAAAATGATAATCCAACTAAGGAGATGACAATAGAGAATGAGAGTGAAAAAAAGACTATTGAAGTGAAGAATCTAGTTAAGGACAAAGGAGAGTCACAACACCCAGATAAACCTAGTGTATCTCAATATGAAACCCAAACATGTGAGAAGTCAAGTGAAAAGAAGAAAAGAAAAAGAGTTGAAGATGAAGAGGAAGAAGAAGATGAATCTAAAGATGAGATCATGATACCAACC
Source organism: Chamaecyparis obtusa (assembly GCA_027943335.1). Taxonomy (NCBI): domain Eukaryota; kingdom Viridiplantae; phylum Streptophyta; class Pinopsida; order Cupressales; family Cupressaceae; genus Chamaecyparis; species Chamaecyparis obtusa. The sequence goes on along the minus strand of BSBK01002633.1, from coordinate 927,746 downwards.
ATTGATATCACTAAAATTAAACCAAAGGAGCTAAGGAAGTATTTAGAGAAACTTATGCTCAAGGCAGAGAGAGACAAAGAAAAATAAAATAAGAGGAAGGACAAATTTTTGAGGAAGGCTAGAGATATACTATCTGACATAGTCCCTAATTTTGACTATGATGATGATGCCCCCATCATTGATTATCTTGAAACACTTGTAAAAGAAATAAATGATCCTGATCATGATGTAGAGGAGGCAATGATATAAATGGTTGAGAAAAGATTGGCAAAGAAAAGGTTGGACAAGTTACTTGAGAAAATTTCCATTGATAAAATGACATTGTTTGGTCTTGTCAAACAATTAAAGGAGAACTTGCAAGAAGTCGACCAGTTACTTGCAAAAATCACAAATACCTCTCATTGCACTAAGGAGAAAAGGAAAAGAGAGATAAAGTAGAACAATAATTGATGAACCTAGCAACTACTCTAGATCCTACTATAATCACTATTACCCTAGTTTTCCTTCCATGCAAATTTGGCCAAATCTGCTCCAGGTTCTCTGTTTTCACCTTGCCAGGCATCCCTAAAATTTTCATGAATTTGTGCCTTGTCTTCTAGCCTCTACAATTATTTCAACTCCTTGGTTTGCAGTCTAAAAATTCATAAAAGTAGCCGTTATGTCAAAAAAAACCCTAAGAGACCCTAGACCATATTCTATTTGGTCGTTACTTTATCGTGGCCACGTAAGTTTTCAAAAATCCATGTGCACTTTACATTTTCCTTAGTCACCAGTTCTATTATTTTTCCCGGCAGTTGTCTTTCCTTTCGGCAAACTGGCGGCTGTAGCAATCCTCTTAATCACAAAATATTTGGCGGTCAAGTCTAAACAGTCTGCAGCTCAGCGAATGGTTAACTTCCTTCAGTCGAGCATTTGCTTATTGTAACCCTGAGTTTATGCATGTTTTAGTGAATTAGCAAAATCCCTTTGTTCTCATATTTGTTTGACTTAACCACAGTTCATCAAAGTATCTCACGAATAGAGAATGCCTTTGTTCGTTGAATCGCCAGGTCAAAGTGAGGTTATTTCTGCAGGCAGCAGTGAAGATTCTAATCTAACGATTATCTGATAATCTCATGGAATCTTCTGAGTTATAAGGGAATGAGACTAGCCATAGATTTGGTGTCAGCTTATTTGTCAGAATGGAGTCCCAGTCAAGTAGATCCGATGGCTCTCGTAAGTTCGCAAGGAATCTATAAAACTATAAGATCTTGTGACAACCATTGATTTCCTTCCCATGTAGCGTTTCAAAGGTTGAGTAGGTCCACTTCCACATTTTTCTGATTTGGCAGCTTTTGATTTGTTAGTGGTTGATGATGTGGAGGCTCATCAGTGGGGCCTGTCTTAAAAGAAGATCGATGACTATCTTATGATCTGAAAGAATCTGTCAGAGCCATGCGATCTTAAGATAGCCATCCGATTAGATGCTGAGTTTATAGTGGGTCCAGTGCCAAGTGTGCACAGTTGGCATATTCTGATTGGTCCACATGTGCAAAGTCAGCTTATTTGTCAGTGGGACCAAGTTCTTCCAGCGGTCGAGGCTTCTGACATCTCAGAGGATCGACGGTTAGCATATAATTTGAAGGGTTGTGTCAGAGGTATAAGATCTTGCACCCACCATTCGATCAGAGGGTTGTCAGCTGGGTGATTTGGCGACTGAGGGAATTTAGTGTCCTCTATGTTTGGCGGTTCCGATAGGGGTTTCATGTGTTCACTCATTCACATAATGATTTAGCGGTACTCCAAATGACTTAGCGATTCAGCGAATGCTTTGTTCGCTGAATCTCTAAATAAATTGGCAAAGGTAGAATGTGTTTTGTGACTTAGAAAATGTCTTCGGTCGCATGGTCGCCGAATGACTTAAAGGAGGAAGGGCTCGAGGTGGGTCCAAATATGCTGACATGATGATTTTCTTGCTTCTCATTGGCCGCTGACTTCCATAGTGGCATTTGACTTGTCAGGGGGGATTTTGAGTTTTTTTCTCAGTGCATCGCAACCGTTCATTTGTCAGGAAGAAAAGGAAATCGATGGACATGTTTTAAAATGACCAGCTAGCCGTTAGTTTTCAAATTCAAATATGTCTAGAGGATTTTTGCTAGTATTTGATTTTGTAGGCCGCAAGTGGCGAGGTAGCTCAGAAAATTTATGTCTCTAGGACATTTGTAGTTGAAAGAAGATGATGAAGCAGTCTGGGCAGCCGTCATGGGTCGATTCTTGTCTCAGAAAAGTACAAGCTTGAGCATTCATGGTGAGACTTCATGCAGGAAAGCAGATGAATCCAGGTTGCTTATCTGCGAGTTGATGTGGTACAGGGATGGGCACGCAAACTTGATATCCGATCGGCCATAGTATTATAGAGATGTATTTATGATCAGATTTGATGGCAGTTAGGGTTTTAATTCTAATGTGAAAATCTTGTAACCCTAGTTAGGTTTTCTGACTCCTGCCTGCGTGCAGTTGAGTATGTATATATTATTTTTTTTGGAGCTTTTGAGCGAAGAGTTGGACAATTGTAAAAATAATTTCATTTTTCTTAAGGGTCATTTGTGGTATCTTCTCTACCCTCTGGCTTATACAGTTGTATTTCTCCCATTGATTATTCAGATATTGTAGAGGTATATTGTGACAATCCTTCATGTCCCTATGCTTCCTTGTTTGGGTCATCTCTTATTGGATCAAAGTATATGTATGTTTTTTAATGACAACTTAGGGTTCCTGATCCCTCTTACTTTCTATGATTTTGTGTGTTATTGTGTTTGATCCGATTTAGATGCTTTTGTGGGCATACTTCAGCCCCCTAACAATCTTGTCTCATTTCTACACTGAGTTGCAGAAGTGAATGTCTGTTTGTAGGTCATTGGTTGTGTCTTATGTTCAGGCCCTCCTATGAAACACTTATGCAAGCCAATTCAGTAAGTTGTGACCTACTAGACCTAAGCCTTTCATTGGTTTCATTCCTTTATACTGAGATCCAAACCCTAATTTCGGTGCATCACCTAGTAGGTAGTTTGCTTTCAGTCATTTCCCTTTCAAGCATTCCTTCTATCCCTTTCCCTCAAAAGTTTACTTTTCATGTCTAGAAGCAAATTAAGGTGATTATCCAAGAGGAATGAGCCTAGCACCTAGAGGTCTCATCTCAGTTAGCATAGGTTCCACAACCTGGAGATGATTCCCATGTTATACTAGGTTATCAAGACTATGAGAGCTTGAGACAAAGGTGCAAACTTAGTGTATAACAATTCTGGCACGCTCGGTGGGACTAGTAAAAGATCAGATTAATGTTCAAAGGTGTTCCTATTGGTTCATCTACAAAAGGATTAAGGAAGTTCAATACACAAGGACTATCAGTATAGGCTCAAGCTCGAGTACACCCCACCTTGGTGCCAGTGTATAAAAATTCTGGCACGCCTGGTGGGACTACATAAGAAGTTCATTGTTTGAAGATTATGTTATCTCTGATATGAAGATTGCATAATACAGACCTTTAGAAGTTGTTTCTATCAGGTATATCTGGCGACTCCACTGATTTCAAGGATCAGGGCTAACCTTGTTCAAGGTTTATGAGAAATGTTGAAACTAGAAGCTCAAAGCCCACTAAATTTTTAGAGTTTCCCTCAAGAAGAGGTCATAAAGGCAGGTCAACTCAAAGAACATCCCCTGCGAGGAGAGTTCAATCAACACCTCCTGATACTTCAGAAAGGAGACCTTTTCCCTTTCATTCCAGAAGAAGAGGTAGATCTCTAACTAGAGATCTAGAAGAGGATTCAAATCCAATAGCAAATACAACTCATATAGTTGTTAATCTTCAGATTCCAGCTCCTACAATGGCTAGACCATTTGCATTTGCACCCTTTAATTAGGGTAGTCCATTGAATTTTGCTCAACATCATGATGTGCCCTTGGTGGCACTTAAGAGTATACCTAATTTCATAGGTGAAGGGCAGACAACTGCTTTTGAGCACATAAGAGATGTGACCACCATCTGCAACATACACAACATAACCCAAGAAGATGTGGCCACAAAATTATTAGTAGCCTCTTTGAAAGGTAAGGCTCTAGAATGGTTTAGAACTCTAACTGTTGGTTCCATTACTTCTTGGGATGAGTTAGGAGATGCATTAAGTAAACATTTGGAGGACAAATAAGATAACTTGTCTCTAGTTGAGCAGTTAACAACCATTAAGAGAGACCCTCAAGAACAAATAACAGATTACAATAGTAGATTCCTCAAGACATGGAATAGAATTCCAGTCTTTGTGAGACCATCAGCTAACCATGCTTTCCTATACTATTTGCAAAGTTTGAATGGTCAAATTTCTGTTGTGATCTAGTCTATGGGTGGTACTTCCTTGCCCCAAGCCTTTGACATAGCTGTCAGGGCTGAAAATTGTTTGATTCAAGCATGCATGATTTCTAGAAGGCCTCCAATGCCCATTTTTCCTAGCCTTTAGCCCATTGTACCTACACAAGTACCCCCATTCACCCCTATTCCCACCATATTATCACCTCAAGCCAGTACAAATGGTCAAGAGCTAACAGCTAGCTTCTCTCAAGAGTTGCAAGAAATAAAGAATAGCCAACAGAGCAGTCAGCAAGAAATGACCAATTTGTTGCAGACCTTGACTAAAGAGGTCACAAATCTAAAGAAACAAGGTCAAGGAATTAGACCACCCTTTCAGACACAAGGCCAAGGTCCTAATTAGCAATATCAAAATCAAGGGCAGCCTTATCAACAAAATAGGCTCCCATACCAAGGAGGCTATCAAGGACAAAGACAAAGTTTCAATCAGAGACCATTCCAACCATATAACCCTGCACCTCTAAACTTTGCAAATCTAGTGAGGGATATGGTTCCTAGTCAAAATAATATGGCTATGGATAATGAATGGTGTTTTCCTTGCAATTAGCCTCATAATCAGGCTACATGTTCAAATGGATGGATGAACCAAGCTCTAATGGTTCAAAATGCCTCCCAAACTCAATCAGAGGTTCCATCCAGTGGGTCAGTTCCTCAACAAGAATCACAAGAGACTGAGACTACTCTTTTCAATTGGGAGCAACCTGACTTCAATGGAGTCAATGACAAAGTTGCTTTTGTTGCCTATACAAGAGCAAAAAGAAGAGCTCAAGACATGGAGAGAGAAGATTCCAATGCCAAAGCCACTACATCTACAGAGCCTATACAACAAGCTAATCCCCTCACACCTAAGGAGGCTCCTGCCATTACAAGCAAAGAAGGCCAACATTCCAAAGAGGTGGAGCCCATCATAGTAAAGGCACAATAGCAAGTACACACTGTGACACCTTTTAATATTGTAGACAACATGAAGAAGGTGAATGTCACCATGTCCATGTGGGACTCTTTGGCCCTTTAGGACAGACTGAGATTTTGAAGAAGGCCATGATAGAAGTAACAACTCCTCAACCTGCAAAAGAAGCTACGTGGCCAATGTTGGTTAACACTAATCAAGAAAAGGAGACTCCAAGTAGCAACTCCAAAGGAAAAGCCACACAAGGTAGGAATTCAAAACCACCTCCCTTTTACGTATCTCTAATTATTGGAAAATATTTAGTACATAATTGTATGGTAGATAGTGGAGCTACTAGCACTGTAATACCCAAGAAAGTGGCCGACCAATTAGGACTAAAATATGAGCCCTTCCAAAAGAAGGTTACCCAACTTGATGGATCCTCAGTCAATACTATAGGTGTGGCCAAGGATACTAGTTTGATCCTTAATGCTAGTCCTAATTTTTCCATCCTCCTTGATATATATATCATAGATCTCCCTGCATTATTTTCTATATGTCTTTCAAGGGAGTTTACAACTAAGATAGGAGGTTATCTATCTTCTGACTGGTCTCACATGCTATTTCATACAAGGTATGGGACCAAGGTTACTATTAAGTCAGAACCATTAACAACACACCATATAGAGCCATATGTGTCCAATGCCATCAATGTAAACTACCCTATATTTGATGACAGTGACTTCCAAACCATTAGTGAAGCAGACACAAAGATAGAGAGTATCCCTGATATTCTTCTAGATGAAAGAGCTTCAGAGGCCCAAGAAAATGTTGTTTGGGATTTTGGTTTGGGAAGTTATTTGATACAAGAAAGTGGAGCCGTAGAACCAAGCCTTCTTAAAGAAGATACTGATTCAGAGGATCAGAGCAATTAGGTTTGGGAACTATTTTTTGATGGAGCTAGAAGTAGGCATGGTTCTGGTGGTGGTGCTATGCTAGTGTCCCCAAAAGGAGAAAGGTATTACACTGCCTTTAGATTCAGTTTCTCTTGCACTAGCAATACTGCGGAGTATGAAAGTCTAGTCAATGGACTAGAATGGGCTAGAAAAAGAGGGCTTATGGCCTTAAAAGTTTATGGTGATAGTGAGTTAGTTGTTAGCCAAGTAAGAGGGATAAGTGCAACAAAAAATGACACTTTGAAAGCATACAAGCATAGAGTTTGGGATGCAATTGAAGATTTTTATGCTTTCAATATTGTTGCTATCCCTAGAAAGTTAAATCAAAATGCAGATAGGTTAGCTGCTATTGGATCTCAGTATGATATTCCAAATAGCATTTCAAAGGAGGTAGATCAACAGCATATCAAAGTGATTTTCAGGCCATCTATTCTTGATAATGATGTTAATTGGCAGGTGTTTGACAATGATGAACAAATTCTATAGTTCTTGTTTGAAGAGGATGTCTTTTTAGAGCATAATCAAGATAGGCTATCACAAAATTATGGTGATCAAGTGATACAACTGAAGTCTAATAAGATGCCTAGAGGCCTTATCACCTTAGAGACTGTCTTCAACAAGGATGATGAAGTTAAAAGAAGTAGAGCTGGCCTAGTAGTCCAACAAGAACATTGTGTTGAACTAGAGTTGGAACCAGGTAAGAGCTTACAATTTGGAAAAGTGAACACTGAATTGGAGAAGCAAGCTTACACTCAGTTATTTAAAGAATTCAGTGATGTATTTGCATGGAAATATGAGGACCTCAAAGGTTTTGATCCAGCCCTTGCTCAGCACACTATTGAGTTGGAACCAAATGCCAAACCAGTGAGGCAAAAACAAAGGCCTGTTAATCCCAAGCTTGAGCCACTCATGCATAAATAGGTACTCAAACTAATAGAAAGTGGTATCATCTACCCCATTAAGCATACTAGTTGGGTTTCCAACCTTGTTCTTATCAGGAAGAAGAATGGGGAGTTGAGGTTATGTGTTGACTTTAGGGATCTTAACAGGGCCTCTTTAAAGGACCGCTATCCATTACCCTCCATGGAACAAATCTTACAATGTGTCTCTAGATCCGAGAGATTTTCATTATTGGATGGCTATTCAGGATACAATCAGATCTTAGTGAATGAAGAGTATAAATATAAGACTACATTTACAACCAAGTGGGGAACCATGACTTATCAAAAGATGCCCTTTGGTTTGTCAAATGCAGGTGCTACATTTCAAAAGGCAATGGATATGGCCTTTAAAATCCTAATGTACAAGTTTGTGTTGGTCTACTTAGATGACATAACTATCTAGTCAAAGCATCAAGTAGATCACATCAAACATCTGAGGAAGATCTTTGAAAGATGTAGAGAATTTGGGATATCTCTTAATCCCAAGAAATGTGTGTTTGCAGTTCATGAGGGAAAACTATTGGGATATGTAGTATCTAAAGAAGGAATTACAATGGATCCTAAGAGAATTGCAGCTATCCTAGAGCTACCCCTACCACATCACAAGAAAAGTCTCCAATCTTTCATAGGAAAGATTAATTCTGTTAGGAGGTTCTTGCCTAACATTGTAGATTTACTCAAGCCTTTGATAGCCATGCTAAAGAAGAGTTCAGCTTTCAGTTGGACCAAAGAAGGGAGACTCAATTTTCAAGCTATCAAAGAGGCCTTAACAGAAGCCCCTGCCCTCCTAAACCCAAATTTCAGTAAGGATTTTATCCTTTATGCTTATGGAGGTCATGATTCCATATCTGCAATGTTGACCCAAGAAAATTTAGATGGATTGGAGCAGCCCATTGCTTTCTTTAGCAAAGGTTTAGAGGAGTATGAATAGAGATACTCTTTTGTAGAGAAACATGTACTTGTTGTGGTGAAAAGCCTTAAAAAGTTCAGATATCTATTGACCCATAGCAAGGTACATTTAAAGGTTACTCATCCAAGTGTCAAAGAGTTTTTGCTTTCCAAGGACCTTAATGAGAAAAGAGCTGGTTGGATCACCAAGGTGATGGAATATGACATAGATATTTAGACTACCAAGCTGGTTAGAGGAAGAGGTCTTTGTGAGAATTTGGTAGGGGATGAGAGTTCAAAGAAATCAGAGCAAATAGATGCATCTCTGGTTGTGCATTCTATAGAAGAACAGGACAAGGCAACAAGCTGGTTGCCTAATATGATCAATTACTTGAAGATAGGACAATGTCCTACAGATTTGGATTCAGCAAAAAAAAGGTATTATAGGTTACAATCTATTCCTTTTGTGTTGATAAATGAAGTTCTTTTCAGAAAGGATCCAAGTGGTGTCCTTTTAAGATGCATAGATTCAGAAAAGATAGTAGATGACCTGTTTGAGTTTCATGATGGACCTTCTGGAGGTCCCTTTTCTCCTAGGACTACTGCTTTTAAAATCATGAGGGCTGGATACTATTGGCCATCTATCTTCAAGGATAGCCATGATTATGTGAGAAAATGCATCAAGTGCACCATGTTTGCAGGAAAGGAGAGGCTTGTGGCCTTGCCCCTACAACCAATCAGAATAGAGCAACCCTTCATGAAGTGGAGCATAGATTTCATTGGCATGATCAATACTCCATCTAGTGCATGCCATAGATGGATAATTAATGCAACATATTACTTCACCAAATGGACAGAAGCAATTGCATTAAAAGAAGCCAATGAGAGTGTTGTCCTAAGCTTTTATGATGATATAGTTCATAGGTTTGGCACTCCTGATTCCATCATATTAGATAATGCATTAGCTTTCACAGGCCTCAGAGTCTCAGAGTGGGCAGTCAAGAATGACATCTATCTGAATACAAGTTCAAATTACTACCCCCAAGGCAATGGCTTGGCTGAATCAACAAATAAGAACTTGATTAGGATAATCAAGAAGACTCTGCAAGAAAATCAGAGAGATTGGCATACCAAACTCAGGTTTGCCTTGTGGTTAGATAGAATTACCCCAAAGAAAATCATTGGTAATTCTCCTTATGTGCTAGTATATGGTAGAGAGGCCAAGTTGTCTATCTCAGCTGAATTGCCAGCTCTAGACTTAGCCACTTAGTATGCCCTATTTGAAGAAGGAGGTCCTTTGTAGATCAGATATGCTCAGTTGATGGAATTGGAAGAAATTAGAGACAAATCAATGTAGGATATGGAGTTTCATCAGATTCAAACAAAGAGAGGTTTTGATAAGAGAGCCAAGATTAGAAATTTCAAGGTTGGTGATGTAGTTCTCAAATGGGATGAATTCAGATCCAGACCTGGCAGGCATACAAAATTTGACTCATTTTGGGGTGGACCATTTGTTATAATAGAGTGCAAGGGATCTAATGCTTTCCAGCTATCAGATCTTGAAGGAGTTTCCCTGCCTATCTCAGTGAATGGATTCCACTTGAAGCCCTGCTTTGAGGTTAATCCCTCTCTATAAATTCTTGTAAATATGTGTTTCCCCTACTTTCTTTCCCTATTTTCTAGGTTAGTCTCCTGCTTTCCAAGAAGTGCTTGTGCACAAGTTTTGTCCCTCTATTCAGTTCTATCTCTGTCAAAGTTTTGTGTTCCTAGAATGAATCCATGCCCAATGGATTGCTTTAAGGCCACTAGTTTTCAATGTCTAGCAAGCTGACATCCAGTAAAAATCACTAAAATGTTACCCTAATTTTCCTTCCATGCAAATTTGGCCAAATCTGCTCCAGGTTCTCTATTTTCACCTTGCTAGGCATCCCTAAAATTTTCATGAATTTGTGCCTTGTCTTCTAGCCTCTGCAATTATTTCAACTCCCTAGTCTACAGTCTAAAAATTCATAAAAGTAGCCGTTATGTCAAAAAAAAAACCCTAAGAGACCCTAGACCATGTTCTATTTGGTCGTTACTTTATCGCGGCCACGTAAGTTTTCAAAAATCCATGTGTGCTTTACATTTTCCTTAGTCACCAGTTCTCTTATTTTTCTCAGTGGTTGTCTTTCCTTTTGGTGAACTGGCGACTGTAGCAATCCTCTTAATCACAAAATATTTGGCGGTCAAGTCTAAATGATCTGTGACTCAGCGAATGGTTAACTTCCTTCAGTCAGGCATTTGCTTATTGTAACCCTGAGTTTATGCATGTTTCAGCGAATTAGAAAAATCCCTTTGTTCACGTATTCATTTGACTTAACCATAGTTCATCAAAGTATCTCGCAAATAGAGAATGCCTTTGTTCGTTGAATCACCAGGTCAAAGCGGGGTTATTTCTATAGGCAGCGGTGAAGATTCTAATCCGATGATTGTCTGATAATCTCATGGAATCTTTTGAGTCATAAGGGGATGAGACTAGCCATAGATTTTGTGTTAGCTTATTTGTTAGAATGGGGTCCCAGTCAAGTAGATCCGACGGCTCTCGTAAGTTCGCAAGGAATCTGTCAGAACTATAAGATCTTGCGATGACCATTGATTTCCTTCCCATGTAGAGTTTCAAAGGTTGAGTGGGTCCACTTCCACATTTTTTTGATTTGGCAACTTTTGATTCATTAGCAGTTGATGATGTGGAGGTTGGTCAGTGGGGCCTGTCTTAAAAGAAGATCGACGACTGTCTTATGATCTGAAAGAATCTGTCAGAGCTATGCGATCTTAAGATAGCCGTTTGATTAGATGCCAAGTTTATAGTGGGTCTAGTGCCAGGTGTGCACAGTTGGCATATTTTGATTGGTCCACATGTGCTGAGTCAGCTTATTTGTTAGTGGGACCAAGTTCTTCTAATGGTCGGGGCTTCTAACATCTCAGAGGATCAACGGTTAGTGTATAATCTAAAGGGTTGTGTCAGAGGTATAAGATCTTGTGCCCACTGTCCGATCAAAGGGTTGTCAGCTGGGTGATTTGGCGACTGAGGAAATTTAGTGTCCTCTATGTTTGGCAGTTCTGATAGGGGTTTCATGTGTTTGCTCATTTGCATAATGATTTAGTGGTACTCCAAATGACATAGCGATTCAGCGAATGCTTTTTTCCCTGAATCTCTAAATAAACTGGCTAAGGTAGAAAGTGTTCTATGACTTAGCGAATGTCTTCGATCATGTGGTCACAAAATGAATTAAAAGAGGAAGGGCTCGAGGTGGGTCCAAATATGCTGACATGATGATTTGTTCACTTCTCATTGGCCGCTGACTTCCACGGTTTCATTTGACTTGTCAGGGGGATTTTGAGTTGTTTTCTCATTGTGTCATAGCCATTCATTTGCTGAGAAGAAAAGGAAATTGATAGACACATTTTAAGATGACCAGCTAGCCGTTAGTTTTCAAATTCAAATATGTCTAAGAGGATTTTTGCCAGTATTTGATTTTGCAGGCCGTAAGCGGTGAGGTAGCTTAGAAAATTTATGTCTCCAGGACATTTGCAGTTGAAAGAAGATGATGAAGCAGTTTGGGTGACCGTCATGGGTTGATTCTTGTCTCAAAAAAGTACTAGCTTGAGCATTCATGGTAAGACTTCATGCAGGAAAGTAGATGAATCTAGGTTGCTTATCTGTGAGTTGATGTGGTATAGGGATGGGCACGCAAACTTGATATCTGATCGGCCATAGTATTAGAGAGATGTATTTATGATCAGATTTGATGGCAATTAGGGTTTTAATTATAATGTGAAAATCTTGTAACCCTAGTTAGGTTTTCTGACTCCTGCTTGCGTGCAGTTGAGTATGTATATATTGTTTTTTTTGGAGCTTTTGAGTGAAGAGTTGGACAATTGTAAAAAGAATTTCACTTTTCTTAAGGGTCATTTGTGGTATCTTCTCTACCCTCTAGCTTATATAGTTTTATTTCTCCCATTGATTATTCAGATATTGCAGAGGTATTTTGTAACAATCCTTCATGTCCCTATGCTTCCTTGTTTGGGTCATCTCTTATTAGATCAAAGTATATGTATGTTTTTTAATGACAACTTAGGGTTCCTGATCCCTCTTACTTTCTATGATTTTGTGTGTTATTGTGTTTGATCCAATTTAGATGCTTTTGTGGGCATACTTCAGCCCCCTAACAGTCTTGTCTCATTCCTACACCGAGTTGCAGAAGTGAATGTCTGTTTGTAGGTCATTGGTTGTGTCTTATGTTCAGGCCCTCCTATGAAACACTTATGCAAGTCTATTCATTAAGTTGTGACCTACTAGACCTAAGCCTTTTATTGGTTTCATTCCTCTATACTGAGATCCAAACCCTAATTTCGGTGCATCACCTAGTAGGTAGTTTGCTTTCAGTCATTTCCCTTTCAAGCATTCCTTCTATCCCTTTCCCTCAAAAGTTTACTTTTCATGTCTAGAAGCAAATTAAGGTGATTATCCAAGAGGAACCAGCCTAGAACCTAGAGGTCTCATCTCAGTTAGCATAGGTCCCACAACCTGGAGATGATTCCCATGTTGTACTAGGTTATCAAGACTATGAGAGCTTGAGACAAAGGTGCAAACTTAGTGTATAACAATCACCTCAAAATTGTCTAGTAGAACATAAGCCCCTAATCTCAATCAAATTGCCTCAAATTGAATCCTAAATCTCAAAGGAATATTTACTAGACATAATTATACAGAGTAACCTTGAAAATCCCCTTCAAATAATAAATAAAAAATAAAAATCTTATATCAAGCTTATTCTATGGTCTAATTTCTAGAGCTTGCATATTTATTTAATTTCTATAACTTTGCTTTTAATATAAAGTTCCTACACTTTTATTAAAAGAAAACATTCACATGTGTGCACATACTTAATCTTGATTAATTAGTAATTAAAAGGGGATTTGAACTTTCAAATGGCTATATTATCTTACCTAACATCTCTTCTGCCTTTTAATCCTCACCACTCATCTCTACCTAACCTTGCATCTCCTTCACTCTCCTTTTTCGTCTTCATCCTAGCCACACATTCTTTTGCCTCTTAATCTCCACCCTCCATTCTTGAGGCAATTCCTTTAAAATGAAGCTCTTCCTTGGCTCAAGGGTTCCATCTTGATCATTGTTGAAGTCCTAATCTTAGTTTCTTGCATTCTTTCTTTCTTGCCTTCTTAGAATAGTTTTGTTATTTGAATTCCTAGATCTTAGCTTGATTTTATTTTACATGCTCATAGCTCTCTTTCATTCTTAGTTTACTCCATTTATTAGCTTAATATTGTTGTGAAATCAAGATCATCCTATAGAGAATATATATGAGTGCTGTACAAAAATAGATTACCATTGTGATTGATCTTTTCACCAGCCATCGATGTGCACATATATATATATATATATATATATATATATATATATATATATATATATATATATATATATATATATATATATATATATATATATATATATATATATATATATATATCTAATGAATGGTCACGTATATGAAGAGCCATGACCATACGTGGCTATTTTCACATAGGGTCATGACCCTTTATAAGGTAACTGATTCATTATACCAATTTTTTAAGCATCATAACAATAATTATCATGACTGTTAAAACAATGCACTTGAGTCAATAGTCAGTCATGATACTTATGTATCGTGACTGCTATTAAGAGATGCACGATACATAAGTATCATGACTGTAATATATAGCACTTGGTTTGGTATTACCAATACAAGATTGATATTATATACCGTCGATCACAATAGAATTTGATTTATCATTACGATTTGCATTATATATATATATATATATATATATATATATATATATATATATATATATATATATATATATATATATATATATATATATATAACTCTGGCATATCCGAACGTAGCTATATCAATACTCCCTCTTAGAAAGAGAGGATTTAATCAATAATTTTGAATTAATCATCATGTCCTTTGACACATTTTAGGATGACAACTTAATGTATCATGATAAAATGATGGAAAATTGAAGCTGAAACCTTCTTTTCAGCTAAGGCTTTACTCCTCAACATACCAAGGTTATGTGAAAGTACACAATCTTCTTTCTAGCAAGGTGTTTGGTAAGAATATCGACCATTAGTTCTCCACTAAATTGAATTTGTTTGTACTATCTCATAGTCTTGGTGAATTTTGAGCTTACAAAGTGTATGCACCCTAAAATGGTCGCCTAGACTTTGGGCCCCCATTCAACAATTTATTAAATCCCTGAATCAATATTTTCAAAAATCAGCATTTTTCAATTATATTAATTTCCTTGATCAAATCCTATTTTATCATTTTTGATTATTTGCCTTGGGCTAACCATTTTATCCTAAAGTCTTTATCTATTTAAAAGGAATTTCCTCCCCTTTTAATAAATAAAAAGCCCCCACTTTTCCTCTTATCCTAAGTTGCACAAATAAAGCATTATTCTTATTTTACAAAAAGGGAAAAAACACTTTTTGTCTCATATGAACACAAAAGTCAACTCTTATTTTCTCATTGGAGGATATTTGTGCACATGGATTGCTCCTCTTTGATGCTCCACTGTTGATTAATTCTTTTGCCTCTTAATCTCCATGGTTCATTCTTTCTCATTTCCTATAAGAGAAGAGCTCTCTTCCTCATTCTATATCCATCTCTTTTATGCTAATGTTATGCTACAGGTTTTCTAGGTCATTTGGAGCTCTTTGAAGACATTCTTGCATTCAAGATTTGAAGACATTGTTGTTACATTTCATTTAGCTTGCTTTCTTGCTTTCATAGTTGCACAATCATGGCATTCTTAGTATAGATTTCCTTTATGCTTTAGATTACTTCATCTAGTCTAATTAGGAAGGATTTGTAATGCTTGCATCTTTCCTTTCATAGTTTAGTTTGTACTTTCATTTCCATAGACTAGCTTGCATCCTCATTCTTAGCTTACTTGCATTGCATTTCATTTGGATTCTTGGGGATATTGGCACTCTTGCCCCTGTCTTCAATTTTGGAATCTTTCATTGTGTGGTTGACTAGCAAGGTCATAAGTTTATTAGCTCTAGCTGAGAGCAATTTTACAATCTTGCAACTCCATACATAAAGAGCTCTAGGTCGCTATTGAAGGTTTCCCTTTCATGGATTTCCTTTGATGTAATTGATGGAATATGGATGAAGTGACTGAGAGGGGGGGGGTGAATCAGTCAACCATAAAAACACTTCACAATTAATTCTTTGCAGATCCCTTAGGATATCTTAATAATGTTATCTGTTTTAGCACTCGGTAAATAGATTGCAGTAACCTTGAAGATGCAGAAAGTATTAGCAATATTATCTTTAGATATTCATCAGCACATGTATATGATTGAGGAAGCAATTAAGAACACAAGAGACACAAGATTTAACGTGGAAACCCAATATGGGAAAAACCACCAATGTATCTAGATACTGATTTTCACTTTTCTGAAGTGATGCCCGGTTAGAAGCCAACCCGGTAAAAGGTTACAAAACACACTGTTAGGTGTGACCTTGTTAGAGGATTTAAAAACACCCTTCTAGGAGTGGCCTGGTAAGAGGTCTTGAAAACAATTCAATGGAATTGTCACCTTGTTAGAGGATTTACATTATGGCTGTTAAACCAACTCGGTTAAGAGATTTAGAATTCACTGTTACAATGATAAGAAGGTAACAATGAAAAAATGACCTGTATAATAATGCAACTATCTTGCTGATTACAGATCTCTGTTCTGCATAAGTCTGATCCTCTCTGATCGAATAAATCTCTGCTGCACCTCAAGGATATCTGAACATCCTTCACAAATTCGCATTCACCTTTTTTTCTTTTCTTCTGTAAATCTTCTGCTGTGTATATATACTTTTCACATTTGACCTTTTATTTATATGATTTTGGATTAGTCGAATCGACATTATTTAGTATAACAGTCAGCTGAATTAAGTAAACTCTATTTGCAAAAATCCTTCAAGGGCCGACAGTGCTCGGTGACCATATCTTTTTATAATTTTTCAGAGATCGAGGGAACTCGGTAAACACCAACAATCCTTTACCTTTGATAACCGACTGAACTCGGTAAATACTAACTTTCCTCGATGACCGACTGAACTCGGTAAACACTATCTTTTCTCGATGACCGACTGAACTCGGTAAACACTAAACTTTTCTCGATGACCGACTGAACTCGGTAAACACTAAACTTTCTTCGGCAACCAAGTGAACTCGGTAGACACTGCTTTTCTTCGATAACCGAGTGGACTCGGTAAGCACTAATATTCCTATCTGGCAGACCGACTGAGCTCGGTAGAAGCAGATTGCTGCGGACTATGACATTGTGTGACATCAAAGACAATACATAATTGAGTAGCAATTTCCTTCAGACAATTGTTTCCAACAATCTCCCTCTTTGGCATTGATGGCAACACAATATGTCATAGCATAAGAAATTTGAAAGTGTTAGCTCGGTTTGGATTCAAATCTCCCTCTGTTAGCAAACTTCCTGTATCCTAAAAATTCTTCCTTCTGACTATTCAAAATTTCTTGAAGTAATAGTAAAGACATAGCAAACACTCCCTCTTTGACAACACATGCCAAAGACAATTCACATATTACCGGTGAAAATTAATGTACCTCAAGTACTGATTCATATGCAATGATTCCTTTAATATGCTGCATCAACAAGTTGATTTTCAATCATGTTCTGGTTGATGCATCACTAAAACTGTATTTAGTGAGCCTCGGATAGGGGAATGACCCCTAACTTACCTCTTAGATACACAAATGCATCCTTAGGTAATGGTTTGGTAAAAATGTCTGCAATCTATTCTTTTGTATGAATATATTCTAATCTGATTTCCTTGTCCTGCACCAATTCTCTGACAAAGTGATATTTAATAGCAATGTGCTTGGTTTTGGAATGCATCACTGGATTCTTAGAAATGTTTATTGCATTGGTATTGTCACAAAATATAACAACTGGTTCTTTGATTTCAACCTTCATACCTTCTAATAGCTGTTTAAACCAAATAATATTTGAACAGTTTACTGCAGCAGCAACATATTCTACTTCGGCTGTGGATTGAGATGTACAATTCTGCTTTTTACTAGTCCAGGATACCAGTCTTTTTCCAAGAAAAAATGCTCCACCACTTGTGCTTTTTCTGTCATCAATGTTTCCTACCCAATCAGCATCAGTAAACACTTTCAAGTCTAGATTGCCTCCAAATTTATACCACAAACCATACTCTTCAGTTCCTCTTAAGTATCTTAAGATTCTTTTGATTGCCATCATGTGATTTTCCTTAGGTTTTGCTGAGAATCTAGCTACTATACCGACTGCTAAGGCAATATCAGGTCTTGTATGTACTACATACTACAATTTTCCAATCATAGATCGGTATAGGGTCTGATCAACTTCTTTTGAATCATCATTTTTGGTAAGTTTCAGTCCAGTACACATGGGTGTACCAACTGGTTTTGAATCTTCCATTCCAAACTTCTTAAGTATCTCCTTAATGTATTTGGATTGAGTAATGTATATACCATTCTTGCTTTGCTGAATTTGAAGACCAACAAAGAATTTTATTAAACCAAACATAGACATTTCAAATTCTCTGTTCATTTGCTCTGAAAATTCTTTGCACTGATCCTCATTCCCTGTAAATATAGTATCATCCACAAATATTTCTGCCAATACAATTTTGTCATCCGGTCCTTCTTTAATATACAGATTGCTGTTATCATTAGCTCTTTTGAAATTAATCTGGATCAAATAGTTATGGAGTCTTTCATACCATGCTCTAGGAGCTTGTTTTAAACCATACAATGCTTTGTGTAACCTGCAGACCATGTCCCTTTTGTCTGGATCAACAAAACCTTCAGGTTGTTCAATGTAGACTTCTTCATCAAGAATTCCATTGAGAAATGCAGATTTTATATCCATCTGATATACCTTAAATCCTTTATGTGCTGCATAAGCAAGTAGAGTTCTTACACCTTCTAATCTTGCAACAGGAGCAAAAGTTTCTCCATAATCTATACCTTCTTCTTGAGAATAACCTTTACATACCAGTCTAGCTTTGTTTCTAGATACTTGACCATCTTCATTCAGTTTATTTCTGAATACCCATTTTGTTCCAATTACATTCTTATCTTTAGGTCTAGGTACAAGAGTCCAAGTTTTGTTCCTTTGTATTTGTTCTAATTCTTCATTCATTGCTTCAATCCAAATTTCATTCTCCAATGCATCTTTGATATTTCTAGGTTCAAAATCAGTAAGTAGACATGTACCTTTTAGCTTGCTTCTTGTCATAGTACCATCTGATTTGTTTCCAATGATTTGATCTGGTGTATGATGTCTTCTGACATATTTGGCTAGTATAGGTTCCTTGCCTTTTGAATGATTCATGCTGTTGTCTTCTAGGATCTCTTCTTCAGGTTGCTCGGGCTCAGTAGATATTTGCTCGGTAACTTCAGGCTGAGACTCGGTCTGAATTTCTTCCTGTGACTCAGTTTGAACTTCTTCCTGTGACTCGGTAACTATGCTCGGCTCGGTAGATATAGCTTCCTTATTGATAGTTGTGTCTGTCAATGTTTCAGGTTCAATGTAAATGAATCTTCTATAGTTCTCAGGTTCCCTTTTGCTTTCTTCCTCAATCTTTTCTGCAAACTCATCAAATTTTACATGTATACTTTCTATGACTTTGTGAGTAGATAAGTTCAGACATTTGTATGCCCTGCTTTTGCTAGAATATCCTAGGAATATTCCTTCATCACTTTTCACATCAAATTTATTTCTTCTGGATTCTTTTAAGATATAACACTTGCTACCAAATATTTTCATGTAACTTACATTAGGTTTATAGCCATACCATAATTCATAAGGAGTTTTGAATGTGTCTTTCTTCAATTGTACTCGGTTCAAGGTATGAACTGCAGTGCTGATAGCTTCCTTCCAGTACTTTATAGCGATGTTCTTTTCTATCATTAGAGTCCTTGCACAATCCATAATAGATCTGTTTCTTCTTTTTGCTATTCCATTCTGCTTAGGAGTTCTAGGAGCTGATACCTGTCTTTTGATTCCTCTTTCAATGCAGAAGTTGTTAAAATCATGGGAGATGAATTCACCACCTCTGTCTGATCTTAAGCATTTCAATCTTTTCCCTGTTTCTTTTTCTACTCTTGCTAAGTACCATTTGAACTTTTCAAATGCTTCTGATTTTTCTCTTAAATACATGACAGCCATCATTCTAGAATAATCATCAACAAAAAGAATAAAGAATTTATCTCCAGTATAGCTTTGTATTCCAATAGGTCCACATAAATCAGTATGCACAATTTCCAAAATTTCTTTAGATTGATAGTTCTTACTCTTAAAACTAATTTTACTCATTTTGCCAATCTGATAATTCTTACATAGACCAGTGTCAGGTTTCTTCAAAGTAGGAATGCCTCTAACCTTCTTGAATTTGCTTATTTTTATCATGTTATCAAAATTCACATGACATAACCTTTTGTGCCATAGCCAACTTTCTTCTATTTGAGCAATAAAGCATGAATATTCATTGAGATCAAGATAAAATAAGTTACCTTTTGTTTGTTTGCCTGATCCAATGAGTTTTCCTTTTCCATCTAGTAGTCTTTCTTGACCATTCATGAATTCAACCTTGAAACCAGTGTTGATTAGCTATGCTACACTTAGAAGATTATGTTTTAGTCCTTCAACCCAGTAAGCATTATCACATATGAGTTCTTTGGTTAATGAGATTCTTCCTTTTCCTTTTATACAACAAGGTTCATTGTTTCCAAATCTTACATTACCATTGCTACAGTCTTCTAGATATTCAAATTTTGTCTTGTCACCAGTCATGTGGTGTGAACATCCGCTATCTATTATCCATATATCATCTTTGCTTATATGAGAAATAAGTGCCATCTTATCTTCATCATCATCAGATTCATCTTTTATAGCAATAAAGACAATTTCTTCTTCACTATCATCAGAATCTTTAGCCATAAAACATGATTTCTTACCTTTATCCTTGTATGATTTGAAATTCTTTTTGCCATAGTACTTGTGACTTCTCTTTTCTTCTTTGACTTGCTTGTTTGGGCACCTAGCTGCAATATGTCCAATTTCTTCACATGAAAAACAGATTAAAGGAGTTTTACCTTTATACTTACCTTTCCCTCTAGAGTACTTCTTTACAAGTAATGCTTCTACAATTTCAAGATCACTATCAGAACTTTCTTCTGATTCTTCTTCACTTTCTGACTGAACTTCTTTAATTTTCTTGTTCTTCTTTAGTGAAACCTTGGCCTCAAATGCTGATTCAATATTTTTGGAACTAGGAACATAGTTGTCATAGTTGTCTAATTCAAAAGCTGTCAATCTTCCAACTAAAGCATCCAAAGTTATACTGTGGTTTGCTTCACATCTTCTTTCTTGAATAGCTGATACTCTTATTGCATAGATAGGGAGTAGTGTTCTGAGTACCTTACTTATAACAGTCTCATCTGAGATTGTTCCTCCAGAAGCTCTAATTGCACTTACACTTGCTTTGATTCTTTCAACATATTTTGCAATGTTTTCATCTTCCTTCATATTCATCTTGTCAAACTGTCCTCTTAGGCTTTCTGCTTTGGCTCTTTTCACATTTGCATCACCACCATATATTTTCTTCAGTGCCACCCACATTTCATATGCAGTAGTGCAGTCTTTAATATCATCAAATTCTTCATAGCTGAGAGCAGATGCAATGTCTATCATCATGGTGTTGTGAGTCTTTTTGTCTACAATGTCTTCAACAGTTAATGCACCATTAGGAATTGTGTACTCTTCATCAATGTATTTGCATCCTGAATCACCAATGGAAGCCAGATGAAGTCGCATGAGACCTTGCCATGCTGAAAAGTTATCTCTGTTAAGCTTTGGAATTTACCTCTTGTAAGACATCCTGATCTTTAGCTTAGGTCTTTGAAACCCTTCCTGCAAGCACCAAAAGCTCTGATACCAATTGATGGAATATGGATGAAGTGACTGAGAGGGGGGGGGGGGGTGAATCAGTCAACCATAAAAACACTTCACAATTAATTCTTTGCAGATCCCTTAGGATATCTTAATAATGTTATCTGTTTTAGCACTCGGTAAATAGATTGTAGTAACCTTGAAGATGCAGAAAGTATTAGCAATATTATCTTTAGATATTCATCAGCACATGTATATGATTGAGGAAGCAATTAAGAACACAAGAGACATAAGATTTAACGTGGAAACCCAATATGGGAAAAACCACCAATGTATCTAGATACTGATTTTCACTTTTCTGAAGTGATGCCCGGTTAGAAGCCAACCCGGTAAAAGGTTACAAAACACACTGTTAGGTGTGACCTTGTTAGAGGATTTAAAAACACCCTTCTAGGAGTGGCCTGGTAAGAGGTCTTGAAAACAATTCAATGGAATTGTCACCTTGTTAGAGGATTTACATTATGGCTGTTAAACCAACTCGGTTAAGAGATTTAGAATTCACTGTTACAATGATAAGAAGGTAACAATGAAAAAATGACCTGTATAATAATGCAACTATCTTGCTAATTACAGATCTCTGTTCTGCATAAGTCTGATCCTCTCTGATCGAATAAATCTCTGCTGCACCTCAAGGATATCTGAACATCCTTCACAAATTCGCATTCACCTTTTTTTCTTTTCTTCTGTAAATCTTCTGCTGTGTATATATACTTTTCACATTTGACCTTTTATTTATATGATTTTGGATTAGTCGAATCGACATTATTTAGTATAACAGTCAGCTGAATTAAGTAAACTCTATTTGCAAAAATCCTTCAAGGGCCGACAGTGCTCGGTGACCATATCTTTTTATAATTTTTCGGAGACCGAGGGAACTCGGTAAACACCAACAATCCTTTACCTTTGATAACTGATTGAACTCGGTAAATACTAACTTTCCTCGATGAACGACTGAACTCGGTAAACACTATCTTTTCTCGATGACCGACTGAACTCGGTAAACACTAAACTTTTCTCGATGACCGACTGAACTCGGTAAACACTAAACTTTCTTCGGCAACCGAGTGAACTCGGTAGACACTGCTTTTCTTCGATAACCGAGTGGACTCGGTAAGCACTAATATTCCTGTCTGGCAGACCGACTGAGCTCGGTAGAAGCAGATTGCTGCGGACTATGACATTGTGTGACATCAAAGACAATACATAATTGAGTAGCAATTTCCTTCAGACAATTGTTTCCAACAGTAATGACTTAGAGAAGTGCACTACTTTTGTGTGTACATTTTTGGCACCCACCGTGGGGCAAGACAACTCTGTTTTGTCTTTCTTTGCTGCATTTTCACTATAGGTTTCTGCTATTTTTATTTTTTTTATGATTTTCGTACGATGTTCATACTTCTGTGCATCACTGTTACAAAATCTCGCACGAGGTTTCTCTCCATATCGCATGAAGATTTACTGTTTGTAGCACTTATGTGCGTGACGAAGTACTTTCTCGCACAGGCCTGTGTATTTTCTCGCGCGAGCCAGTGCACTTTCTCACGCGAGCTGACGTATGTTCTCGCGTGGGCTTGTGATTTCTCACGCGCGATTTTGTACTTTCTCATGCGGGCTTGTGCGTTCTCACGCATGATTTGGTACTGTCTCGCATGAAATTCTGTGACAGATAGAGACTAGAATTCCAGATTTTTCAATTTTGTTTTCTATTTTCAATTTTTCTAAATTTTTAAAAATTTTGGCGTTTTCAAATCTGTGCCTCTGGAAAACGGGCACCCATTTTTGAGAAATTTTTGCAAACAGTATCGAAAATTGAAGTGTGATATATTGTTGGAAAGGTCTTTTCGGGCCTAATCCAACCATGCTAGTTTCATTCCTAGATTTTACCATTTGATTAGCTATTTTACTTGCAGATTATCTAATTTTTGATGTGCTAACCATTGTGGGGCTAACAAGTTGTGCTTGTAGGTGCTCTCATTGCTTGAAATATTTTGCCAAAAAATGCATGTCAAAGCTTCAAATGCACAAGGGCTACTAACGGTTTTTGTAGGGCTGCCCAAAGCATAAAAAAAAAAAAAAAGTGCTTGTTATTTATTTCATTTCAAGTGTGGTAATTACTAGTTGTTTCATTTCATAGGAACATAATACCTCATTGTAGGAATTCTTGGGTGGTAGGAGAAGCATGCTCTTCACTTGTGGCGAACTAGAAAATCTTGACCCATCTTTGGATTTTGAAAGCAAGAGGGTAATTGGACATTTGCTTGGTGTTTTTGGGAGAAAACTTTGAGATAGGGGAGTATGCTCTTCACCCTTGTGGTGAAACAAAAACCTTGAACCTCATAAGTTGATCCACTTTTTGTTTAGATCTTTTAGAATCCTTTAGCGGGCCTGATCTTGAGCAATCAAGAGGAATGAACCAAGTGGGGACAAGCTTATTGATGGCTATTCTGACCCACTATAAACTCAAGGCTGTCAAGGACACAAAACCTTGGTAGACGTAGTGCTTGTTTTCGCTTGAAGTGAGTACTTGTGGGATTGTGACTGTTGGGAGTTCCCTTTGATCTTCAACTTGCAGATTTATACTTTGATGGATAACTTTAATATAAATTTGACTCTATCACCACTCCAAAGTCTACAAGGAAGAGGGCCAATTAACAAGGATCAAAAGAGATCCTCCTACACTTTGAGCCTTAATACTTAGGCAGGTGTACCCTTGATTCACTTCTTCAAAGGAATCACAAAATATTATATCAATATGCTCTTTACTAACTGATTTAAGGATTTGATCATTTAATTTGTTTGTGTGTGTGGTTGATGATAATGAAATGCCTCCAGAGGATGGACCAGTGCCTTAACCTAGGGTAAATAGTCACCCAATTACATACATCAACTGAAGATCTTAAAATCAAACACTCCTAAACTCAGGATAAGTGCTTTTCCTATTACCCCTCTCCCTCAAACAAAAGGACATTAGATTCTTACTTGGTTGCAAACTCACCGAACTCACCTAAAAGACTTTAATCCCAACTTTGTTAGGAACTCAGAGATGAATTCACAATACTCTTTGTTTACCATATGTTAATACACTTTGTGACACTAACATATATGAGCTTAGAACCAAAACAATAAGACATACACAAATGCAAGATTGGAACTCAATAGCATTCTCATTAACATATTCAGGATCAATATACAATCATAGCAACACAAAGATAGGAAAAGACCCAAAATCCAGCTCCTCTTTCAATATAAAACCATCAACAACTAGGGACCAAAAGAAAAGTTTTGGAACCCGCACTAAGTCAAAATTTCTACTATAAATACCCCCTAGTCATCTTAGAAACCCAAAATAGGTTTCAACAAGCTACAGATGACTAGGGTTAGGGTTTCGCCCACTTAACCAACCAGAAACAGTCACAAATTCATTACAGGATAAGAAACCTAGGAAACCAGGAGAAAGAAAATCTTGGAGTGATCCATAATCATGAGAATCTCACTGAGAAGGTACTAAGAACCATAAAAACATCCAAAATGTCAACCCTTTCAGTCACCTACAACATGCCTCGAGCACAAAACCACATGGTACAGACCCCTGCAGATGATCAAACAACACCCTGGACCACACTACAACAACAAATCCCACCAAACAAATCAAAATTAGCTATTAAAACCATAAATTATGGTACTTCCTATCATTGGAAACCCTCAGAGAATTCAAATTTGAAATTAAACGGTCACTTCCATGGCACTAGTAGCAAATCGGTGGTCCACATTTGAAATCAGATGAACTTTAAGTCGTAGCCATTAGATCATCCCTTTTCACAGTTTTCATGTCCTTAACTCAACTGCCACCCTCGGGTTAACACTCAGTGACCATGTGACAAGGAAAATCCCATTCGTGAAGTGAAATATTAACTCACCACTTAACCCCATGAACAGGTGACCAAAGGAATATAAACTTATCCTAGTTATATCTGGCAAACTGGTGACAAAAGGCTTTTCGCCAGTTCGTAGAAAGATTTATCTTACCGCTAGAAACTTTAGCGATTACGCAAATAAGTGCTCACTGAATCACCAATCAACTTGGAACACCACCATTTTATTACGTGAATGAACGAACCCATTGAATTTTGTCAAGCCGCTAACCTTATTTATCTAGACCGCTAAGACCTTAGACCCAACCTGGGCCCACTTTATGCCACTTGTCATTACCTCATTCACGGCTCATGCTCGGTCATTACTGACACAGGACCCACTCACTTTAAGCCTTTGAAAATGGAGGGCAGGCGTAAGATCTCATGGCCTTGACACACTCCATGAGAACTTACGCCAACTGTAGATTTTTTCCTCATCACAAGTCTCTCTGACAATGGTGCCACACTGCAGCATCATCCATGTCAACCAATAAAATTTGAACAATCTTGCACCACTTGGAAAATGGCCCCACTGAGAACATTAAGCCGCTTGGAAGATCGGATAGCTAGCGCAAGATTTGAAAGGCTTAAAAGATTCCATGTGCTTACAGGCCAACTGTCGATTAGGAATCATCTAGTTGAGATACCGGGCCTGCTGTGCTTTATAGGATATTTTGATGAATGATAGACTACCACGTGAGCCTACCTGGTAGTGGACCTACCTACATTGAAAGGGTCACATCATGGAAATGAATCAATGGCCATCTCAAAATCTCATATGTCTGACACATCTCATAAGAATTTACGCCCACCGTTGATTCACTGCAAGTGTCAGGACCCTCTGACAAGCTGGCAACCTAGGACCCACTGACAACTACCATTGTGTTATTACATGGACCAGTAAGATGTCACCATTTGTGCATACATGTCAACGGACCCACTTGTTTGAGAAGCTCTGTCATAAAGGAGAATCAAAGGACGTCTTAAGTTTGCAAGCCTCTCACACATCTCATGAGAAGATATGCCCACCATTGGATGGAGATGGTGTCAGAGAGCCGGGCCTAGGAAAATACAAAGCTGAAACATTAGGAAGTATTAAAATAGTCAGACTTAGGAAAAATTAAAATACACTGGGCATTGGGAACTTAGGAAAGATAAAGCGTAGGGACATAGGAAAAATTAAAGGGGACCCCGCCGACACATGAAAAACCTAACCACGAACATGGAAAAGTGGTCTCTAATAAGCACATTCAGATTTGGAACTTTAGTGGCCTGAATAAAGTAACATGAAATTAGAACAAGGCTAGGGTTTTTCTTACCAACGGCTACATTTTTGAATTTTTGAACCAAGGGTTTATGCCAGAGACCTAAAAACAATTGTAGAGACTAGAAGAAAAGGGCTAGAGCCATGAAATTTTTTGCACGTGCTAACAGTGACCATGAGGAAAATATTGAGCAAGAATGCTTAAGGTACTCTTGAGCCGTGAGGTCTATTACTTGCTGCAAGGTAAGGAGTCCCTTTAGGGAGCAAGAGGGGTACTAAAAATAGAAGCCCTTACTAAGAACCATAGATAGAGGCCACCCTATTTTTCCACTTAGCTTCTTGGTGCAAGGATTGATCCAAGTGGAATAACCTAGATCACCACAAGATACTCACCATGTGTGTTCCTTTGGTTGTGTCATTGACACTTCCATGACAAAGCCAACATCTATTGTGGGTAACCACTTTGTGTGAGGTGAGGGGACATCAAATTGTGGGCCAAGTTGATAAGTAATGAGCCTTGACTTTCTAGGATAGCTATTGCTTGAAGTGTCTTCGATTATGTAATACCAGTGTTAACATTCTTGAACATTCAAACAATCGGTAGTATTCATAGGGTGTTTTTCTATTTCAATATCACAAGTGTTTGTCTTGGAAAGGTTTCTTTTTCCCTTGTTTCAACTGTTTTAAGACATGTTTGATCCCTTACTATTTGCAAACCTATCAAATTTCTGCTGATATTGTGATTGAGATAAAAAACATCAACCCTCAGACTGAAAATTTTGATCAAACAGACCTAAAAATGCACATTTCACACAATTCTACTCAAGTGTTGTACAAACTAGTAACATTATTTCTTGGTTAGCCTGGAAAGTGTTGCCTGAGAATTCTTTGTTTTATACCTAGTTTCAGTCATTTTGTAGTTGCTTCTAGTTGGCTAGGTCTCTAGGAAGATAACTTATCTTGCCACTAGAAGCTTGTCTTTACTCTAAATTTCTATTTTTAGCCCTCTAGGGGTAGTGTCATTTGATTTACCAAGTCACCTCGGGAAGAGTTGTCAAGTTAGAAGATTATTCCTATTGAGAAAGTACATCTCTAGAGTTGTTAGTAACATTCTTGGAGAATTTTAGTACTCTTATTGTCCAAATCATTTCCATTCAAATTCAATTTTAATTATACAATTTGGCTAAGTCCATCCTCCTGGTTCAAATGTGCAAGGATATTGATTCTTTGATTTAAGCACCTCTTTGACAGTGTTGGTAATGGCTTTTGTAATTTCTATCTTACCATCTCTTTCTTTTGGACATTGGAGAACTTTGATTATCCTAGTTTGGTGTTGACACTTTGAAGAGGTCACATTATCATCAAGAATCCTTTTCTTTCATGTCAGTTACAACAAGGTACCAAGTGAATCAAGGGAAATGACCCTCGGTTTCCTTTAATCAGTTACCCTTAGTTAAGACTCGTCAATAGCGAAAGGGAAAAGAGCCCATTTTCGATCAATCTCCTAAGAGTGAGTCTGAGGTTTGTTTTGACCCAAAGAGTAATCCTAGCGAATTGAGTACCTCTGTAGCACATTTTTCATCAAATATGGATATGAGTTATACCTTGACCAAACAACAAAGAGAAATAATAGATCAATCGCTTGGTGACATTTTTCAGAGACATAGGAGAAACATGTCATTCAAAGATGGAAATCAACCTGACTCACCTCCTGTTAATTCAAGATATCTAGATGCTCATCAACGAGCCGAAAGACATTATGCACAAGCTCATCAAGATGCATGGTCACAACATGAGGACCAAAAAAATGCATCTAGTGAAGCTCATGTCAACACAGTGCATGCCAATGATTGGTACAAACATTCAAGACCAAGTTCCCCGCTAAACACAACTTCAAGATATACAAGTGAGAGGCTAAAAAGAATTGAGCGGGAAAAATAGGCTGCAAAAAATGAATGAGTTGCAAAAGAAGAAAAACTTAGGTTTCTAGAAGAGGAAAAATGAGCCTTGTTGGACATAGAGAGAAAAGCATTCCAAGAGGAAAAAGATAGGATATTGGCCCAACAACTCAATAATCAATTCAACAACAGGGGTACCAACAGTGGAACCAACTCTCCACCATCAACTCCCTCAGCAAATCCTAGAAGTAGAAGGAGGTCAAGGACCCCTTCAAGATCACCTAGTCCTAGAGGAAGAAGGACTTCTCGACATGCACATTATAGGAGACACACACCTCCTAGACTATCAAGAGATCCCTCCCAATGAGCACATCACGGCTCTCAACATGGAGGAAGTAGTGCCAACTTTGATACTCATGATTTTATGAGAATGCAAAAAGAACCACTATTTCAACAATATGTGGAAAAATATGTTGAGCAAAATAAGGATCAATTCTTGGAAAGCTTGATCAACAAGGGTGCAAGGGTCCCATACAACTTTGATGTGGACAAAAAAATTAAGAAGCAAAACCCTTCAACTGATGAGGTGATTAAGTAGATGCAAAAGACTATGGAGAAAATGATGGCTCCAAAGAATACCTTCAACTTGGACTCCATATGTCCCAATCCCATTGACAAGAGTGTGGTTATGGTAGATTTTCCTAGAAAGGTTGAAATCCCCACATATGACAAATATGATGGTAGTGGTGACCCCCATGACCATGTACAATAGTTCTATATCATGATCTTTGAATTTCATCATGAGGACTCCTACCTTATGAGATTATTCCCGAGGATCCTTAAAGGCCAAGCTATGGAGTGGTTTACTAACCTTACCCCTCCTATTAAAACATTCAAAGAACTTGTCCAAAGGTTTGTGCAGAACTTTACATATAATCTATCAAGGTCGGTCACCATGCTTGATTTGTGCAAGCTAAAACAAAATCAGGGGGAACCCTTTGTGACATTTTTACAAAGGTGGAGATGCTTATTCTCCAAATATTCTAGGACCATCCCTGAGGAAGAAAGGATTGATATAATTGTGAGCAATCTAGTGCCAAAATTAAGATATGAAGTTAGAAAAATGGTCTTTAATTCTTTTGACACTATGGTAGAAACTGCATGTCACATCGAGGATTTTCTAAAAGAACAAGGTATTTTGGCCAAACAAAGTAACAACAACAATGGCTCAAACAATAACAACAACAATAAGGATAAGAAGAACTCATATTGGAACAAAAATAAGCAAGTAGTCAATGACGGAGTTGTTGACTCTCCACAACCTAAGGAACAAGGAGTTCTTAATCTATCTAATGCAGTTCAAGCTATGAAGCTGCAGACATCCTTAGATCATCAAGAGCACAAGCCCAAGTATCAAGATAAATCTAAGTCAGGAAAGAGGCAATTCACTAAGCTTGGAGACTCTTATGCAGATGTTTTTAAGACCTTGATTGCTCATAATTTGGCACAACCTCAAGATCCTACAAAGTTTCGTATACCGGATCCTAAACCTTATTGGTGGAATGAGAAAGCTTACTGTGTATACCACAATGCGATTAGACATGACATTGAAAATTGTTTTAAACTTAAACATCTTGTTCAAGACCTTATTGAGACTGGGAAATTACAAGTTGATGGGTTGACCACAAATGTAGACCACAAGGCCTTTAAAGAGCCCTTGCCTAAGTATGAGAAGGGGGAGACTTCTAAAAACAAGAATGGAAAGGCCACAATCAATTATACCTATACAGCTGTGGAAAATGTCATCAATATGCTTGAAGTTGTGGACAATGATGTCAACATGATGAGGGGGAAAGATCCCTATGGTTATGATGTAAACTCACCTCCCATATTTGATGAAGGACCCATTGTTGTGCTTAGGGGTCCTCAATCTCGAAGGTCATCTCAGCCTCTCAATGCTGTTACTAGGAGTCATTCCCAAGGTCCTATTGTCATTAGAGGTCCTAATTATAGCAAATCCAAGCAACCAGTGTCCAAAAGTGTTCCTTCCAAGTCTGTAGTTGGTCCTGATATGAGTTACAACCTTGTTGATCAGTTATAGTGAACACTAGCACATATTTCCATTTTTGAGCTCTTAGAATTGTCTCCTAGACACATGCATGTCCTTGAGGATGCCTTGCAAGCCACTAATGTTCCTAATGACATAGATGTCAATCAATTCTAGAACATGGTCAATCACCTTGCTATCCCTCATTACCTCACATTTTCAGAAGAGGACGATAAAGCATTAAGTCATCCGCACAATTTGGCCCTTCATATCGAGGTCACGATCCACAAAACCCATGTTAGGTGCGTGTTAATAGATGGGGGTGCTAGGCTTAATATTTTCTCTTTGGCCTATTGAAAGCTTTGGGATATTCTGAGAAAATAATTGAAACTAGGAAGAAGATCACAATTAAAGCCTATGATGAAGCAAAGCAATGCTCTAAGGGATTGGCTGTTCTTCCTGTTAGGATCGGTCCTGTGGAAAAGGACATTTTGTTCCAGATTGTTGATGGTAAACCTTTGGCATATAATATCTTGTTGGTTAGGCCATGGATTCATGACATGCAAGCGGTGCCATCTACCTACCACCAATGTGTTAAGTTCCCTTACAATGGAGTTGATGTATGCATACTATGGGATAGTACATTATCTATTAATGCAATTTCAGCTGGCTCTCATGTCCCTTTGAATAGAGAGGTTGATAATTTTGATGATGCTCTTGAGTAGTGTAAGAGTAAGTTAAGTCCATAGACCTTGGCATGGGAGACTACCAAATGGATTCCTTCACAAAAATGCTAATCTCGCCTAGGTCTTATGGAAAACCTTCACCTGAGAGGAAACTTTCATCCTTAGCTATGACCTTGTTTGGAAAGTTTGTAGAGTCCTCAGTACCTATTCATGAGGAGAAAGAGGAGGTATCCATTAGAGATTGGATTTATAGAGAAGAAAAGTATCAACACAACGAGAATTTTGTGCCATCTCCTAAAACCTATGGAAGAGGGTATACTTTGGTTAAAAACATGGGCTATCTCAGTCACAGGTTAGATGCCAAGGCTGAACCACTCAACCATGCTCTTTTTGGTCATAGGACTAAGTCAATATTTGGCCTAGGCTTTGATCATGAAAAGAAGACAAGTGTCCCTATCCTAGTTGTGACGGATAGTGATAGTGACTCAGATTATACACCCAATCTTCAAAACTAGCAAGACATGATTGATGATTGGGTGCCTTCCACCAATCTCCTTTGGGGGGATTCAAATGATTTAGAAGCTGAAAATATAGACACCAGAGAAGGTGATACCCTTCACAATCTCGAAGCTTCTACATCAAGGCATCCCAAGCCTTCTTGGTGTAAACATCCCAGCAGAGATTCAGAAATAGATTCACATGAGTTTGAGTGGGACTCTCTTTCAGATGACACAGTTGATTTGGACATGGATGTTGTCCATACCTATAGTACTCAACCTTATGTGACCACCGAGTCTAGTATAA
This sequence comes from Chamaecyparis obtusa, assembly GCA_027943335.1. Classification (NCBI taxonomy): domain Eukaryota; kingdom Viridiplantae; phylum Streptophyta; class Pinopsida; order Cupressales; family Cupressaceae; genus Chamaecyparis; species Chamaecyparis obtusa. The sequence goes on along the minus strand of BSBK01002633.1, from coordinate 895,961 downwards.
GACTAGAGGATTGGACTACTCGAATTGCCTTAGTGGATGGCATTTCATTTGGTAGGATGAGTCCTAATTCAGGTATCTTAGAAGGAGACTTGACAGATCCTAATTGTGTGATCACCAGAGATAATGCCTTTCATATCAATAATGTTGAACCAGTCATTGACCTACCCCTTGTAAACCATCATTTGATTGATTGGTCACAACTTTGTCAAGAGCCTTAGTTCCTCACTTTTCACAATGACTACAAGATAGCCTGCTACTTGAATGCTCTTGAACCTGTAGTCTCTTCCACCAATGAAGCTACAATGAGTATGACGGAGCTAGATATTAAGTACCTTAGCGAAAAAATAAAAGAAACAAAACAAAAGAGAAATGGTTCTGATGGTGAAAACCAATTTGTGGCGGTGTCAGAACCCAAAATAGTAAAAATAAAAGACGTATCCAAAGGTGAAAACCTCTTCGAGGTGCCTAAGGATGGGGTAGTTAATAACCTACTGAGTTATTTCAAAGATAGGTCATCAATTCTTATTGAGCCTACACAACCAGTAAATTTGAATATGGTAGAGGCTCCACAAGTGATACATCTAGCTTAGTCTCTGTCAGTGCAAGAAAAAGAGGCATACACAAAGTTCTTACAAAAGAAGAAAATCAATTTTGCTTGGACATATTTAGACATGCTAGGGCTTGACACTAATCTCATTATGCATCACTTATCTATAGCTCCAGGAATTAAACCAGTAAAACAAAAGTTGAGGAAAATGCATCCTCACATAGCTCTCCTTGTTAAGGCTGAATTAGAAAAGCTCTTAGGAGTAGGATTTATTAGAGCAATCGACTATGCCGAGTGGATCTCAAATATTGTTCCAGTTTCAAAACATGATGGGTCTATTCGTGTATGCACAGACTTTAGAGATCTTAACAAAGCTTGCCCAAAGGATGACTTTTCACTCCCTAACATAGACATGATAGTGGACATGACTGCGGGCTATGAGATATACCCTTTAATGGATGGTTTTTCCGGTTATAACCAAATAAAAATAGCTCTTGAGGATTAAGAAAAGACAGCCTTCACATGTGCATGGGGAACCTATTGTTGGAATGTCATGCCATTTGGATTAAAAAATGCAGGAGCCACATACCAAAGAGCTATGACCACAATATTTCATGATATGATGCATAAAAATATGGAGGATTATGTGGATGATACCTTGGCCAAGTCTAAGAAAAGGGATACACACCTAGAAGATTTGGAAGTAATTGTAGATCAAATGGAGCAGTTTCAATTAAGATTGAATCTAAAAAAGTGTGCATTTGGGGTTACCTCAGGTAAACTTCTAGGATTCATAATTTCAGCCAAAGGAATAGAGGTAGATCCTGAAAAGGTTCAAGCTATATTAGATATGCCGCCTCCCAAGAACATTAGTCAGATGAGAAGTCTTCAAGGATAACTCCAATCCATACGGAGGTTTATTTCACAGCTTGTAGATAGAGCACAACCATTCAAGAAGACATTGCATAAGGGAGCCACATGTGCTTGGAATGAGGATTGCCAAAAGAGTCTAGATCAAATAAAGCAATACTTGGCTAATTCTCCAATTTTAATGCCTCCTATCCTAGGAAAACCGTTAATTTTGTACATCTCAACAACATAATCTTCCTTGGGGGCATTTTTTGCTCAACTTGATGATACTGGGAAGAAAATAGCCATCTACTACATTAGTCATACTCTAGTATCTTATGAGATCAATTATAATAGTATTGAAAAGTCTTGTCTTGCGCTAGTGTTTGCTTCCCAAAAGTTGCGACACTACATGCTTGCCCATACTATACATCTTGCTGCAAAAATTGATCCTCTTAAGTATTTGCTTAGTAAGGCTGCTCTCATGGATAGACTTGCTAAGTGGATGATGGTTTTGTCAAAATTTGATATAGAGTACATTGAGTGTAAGGCTATAAAAGGGCAAGCTATTGCAGATCAACTTGCTGATTTCCCAGTCAAGGATAGCATGCCTATTCAAGTGGAATTCCCAGATGAGCATATCATGTACATGACCACGCGTATTTCAAAAATGTTCTTTGATGGTTCAAATATGAAAAATGGATCAGGAGCTGGAGTATTGTTTATTTCTCCTCATGGGTACAACATACCTAAGTCTTACAAAATTTTGTTTCTATGCAGAAATAATATTGCAAAATATGAGGCTCTAACCAATGGACTTAAGATGGCTATAGAATGGAATATAACATAGTTACATGTCTTTGGGGATTCATAATTAATTATCAACCAAGTAAATGAAGAGTACCAAACTAAGGATGATAAGCTGATACCTTACAAAAAGATGGTTGATTCATTGCGATGTTACTTCACATTTGTGACATTTCAACAGATCTCTAGAATAGAAAACAAGGTAGCAGATGCTATGGCTACACTAGCTTCACTGCTTTGATTGGAACAACATGAATCTAGATATGAATTCCTGGTGGAAGAGCTACATCATCACATCTTTGACTCCTCTGAAAGCCATGTCATTTTTACCTTAGTTAGCCACGACTCACCCTGCTATGGTGCTATTTACTCATACCTCCATGATGGCATCATCCCTGATACCTTCAACCATTCTAAAAGAAGAAACCTTGTCTATAATGCCTCTCACCATACCCTTATCTCTAGTGATCTGTATAGGAGGGGTTTAGATGGGACACTTCTTAGGTGCTTGGAAAAGGATGAGTTTGACCAAGCGTTAGTCGACATTCACGAGGGCATTTGTGGAGGACATTCCAATGGTCTTGCCATGGCCTGAAGGTTGCTTAGGGAGGGGTACTATTGGCCTACAATGCAGATGGATGCTATAGATTTTTCCAAGTCTTATGAAAAGTGTCAGAAACATGGGAATGTGATTCATGCTCTAGGTAGGGAGCTTATTCCTTCTATTTCTCATTGGCCATTTCAACACTGGGCCTTTGACCTTGTTGGGAAGATTCATCCCAACTCATCAGGTGGACATAAATTCATTATTACTGCTATTGACTACTTTACCAAATGGTTAGAAGCCATTCCACTATCTGTTGCTTCAGGAAAGACAATCTCTTTGTTCATATTGAATCACATCATTTGTCGATTTGGGATACCTTCTGAGATAATCACTGACAATGGAGGTTAGTTTAAAAATAAGGACCTTACACACCTCTGCAAGAAATTCAAGATAAAACAACATTGGTCCTCCATTTACTTCCCACAAGGAAATGGACAAGCAGAGGCTTCAAATAAAACCATTCTTAAGATTCTCCATAGAACAGTTCACAAGAATGGAAGAGACTGGCACCTACAGATTAATCCAGCCTTATGGGATTATAGAATGAGTATTCATACTCCCATAGGGGCTACTCCTTTTTCCCTTACCTATGGTGTTGAAGCAGTATTACCTTTAGAAGTTGAGATTCCTTCACTTTGAGTCTCTCTCAAAGGTTTGATTATAGATGACGATTATTGCACCATGAGGTTACAAGACTTAGAACTTCTAGATGAGAAGCGCAAGGCCTCATTTGATCATATGAGAGTGTATCAGAAGCGTATGTCAAAAGTATTCAACAAAAAGGTTCTCCCTAGAGAGTTTCAAGTAGGTGATCTTGTTTTGTGAGAGAACCCTAAGAACCAACAAAATAGAGAGCAAAAGGGTAAGTTCAAACCTAATTGGCTTGGGCCATATGTCATTACAACTGCTTTTGGAATAGGTGCTTACTTGTTATCTGATGAGGATGGAGAACAACTCCTTGATCCCATCAATGTTTTTCACCTCAAGAAGTTCTATCCATGATGTCCATTCTGTCTAGGGGCATCCTTTGCACATACTTATTGATCCTAAAAAAATTCCAAAAAAATTCATATATGATGCTGAAAAAATCCTAAAAAGCATATAAAGTCTTCAAAAAAAAAAAAACAAAAAAAAAAAATACAAAAAATAAAGAAATGCAAAAAATTCAAAAAAATAGAAAAAAGTGCCTTGGTGAAAACTTGGAAACAAGCGCCTTGGTAGCAAAAAATACAAAAAAAATTGAAAAAATAAAAAAATCTCCAAGTGGTGAAAACTTGGAAACATGCACTACTTGAGGCCTTTGCACCCTTGTCTTTTAGCATGTGTCCTTGACACTTAGCCATTCTCCATCATGCCTTGACCTTATTTGACTTGGTCTGGAATTGGTCTTTATTTTTGTCTAGGGGGCATACCTATTAGCATAGGTCCTTTAGGTGCATTTGTCTCTTGGGACATTTCACAAACAGGTGTTTTTCAACACCACCCCAAACTATGTTTTTCAATACTACCCTAGCATCGAGTGTTTCTCAACACTTATCAGATATCCTACCTCACAGTCTAGCATGATATGATATCTCTCACTAGAAAATGTGATATTCAAAGTTTGACTCTATGACCAACACACACGCACTTAAAAAATCAACTCAATTGAGATATGTTGACTTTATTTTTCTTTGTGTGTTGTCTATGAGGATTTCTTTGATGAGCAGTCTCTCCCTGAGAAGTTTTTGATGATGCATAGCTAGAAGACTAAGGGTGTGAGAACATGTTTTGCTTCTTTATCTGCTTGTGGGTATATTTCGTTGATCCTAATTGTCATTAACATTTATGCTTGTTCCACTTGACAATAGGATCTACAAAGTATTATCCTTGACTATTTTTTTAATGTGAGTGCATGCTTATAGCTACCCTGACTTTCATGTGTCTTGATACAAGCATAATCTCACCATAACAAACTTAGGTAATCTCACTGCACTAGTCATCTTGACTTACATGTCTTTGGTGCCTAGGTGGGATTCCCACATCTTTATTTGATATAGATCATATTCATATTCACATAGTCATACTAGTTGTATGATCTTATGATGCTACCAATAACACTTGATGATGATAATTAGATGTCTATAAGCATTTTGACCTTGCACGTGAACCACTTTTTCATAGTAGCTTGCATTTTTAGGTTCATGTTAGTTAGTTTTGCATCTTGCATATGGAGAGAGCTCTCCTTTTATCTTTTGTGGACTTGTTGGTCAACTGCGCTCACCTTTCCTTTTCTCGATCATGTCTTTCACATCTTGTCTTTCATATCACATCCTTTTCACCCCTTTTATAGCATTTTGACTTTTTGACCTAGTTTTCAAAACACCTCAGAATTATACAAAAATTGCACCCCTAGCTAATTTCGACGTCCTGGATCCATTTTTGGACTCAAAATAAAAATCCAAGTTAATCTTGATATTCAAAATTGCATTTCAAATTTCACCCTCTTCTGCGCACTTGGCTGACCATTTGAGGCCTAATCCTTCGATCTTTGTTGGGGCACCTTCATTTCTTCATCCCCATCTCTTTCAAACTTCTAGTCTTTCATTCATCCCCTCACTTCATTTTTCTAAGGTTTGACTTGGTCAAACTAGGGCATGTCTTCACTGCTTAATGGTTATCCTATCATGCTTCATCTTCGATCATGATTTCTAGTTCTTTGATCAAGTTTATCAATTTGTTGTTCTCCTCTACTTGATTTTGATTTTTATTCTAAGGGGGTAGTACCTACCATATTTAATCTTTGATTCAACTTTATCATTCAGCTTAGCTTGAGATTCTTATTTTGAGACTTGATTATCACTTAACAGCAATGGTGTTGGTCTTGTCTTTCAGCCAATTTATTTTTGTCCTGGCGTGTTCCCAGAATGATCACACGTTTGGATTGTTTTGTGATCCCAAATCGATCTCACATTTCAATTCTTCTTTGACCACATGTGTTCCCAAAATGATCACACATTAGTCAAAGAGGGGCAAATTTATGCACCCTAAAATGGTCGCCTAGACTTTGGGCCCCCATTTAGCAATTTATCAAATCCCTGAATCAATATTTTAAAAAATCAGCATTTTTCAATTATATCAATTTCCTTGATCAAATCCTATTTTATCATTTTTGATTATTTGCCTTGGGCTAACCCTTTTATCCTAAAGTCTTTATTTATTTAAAAAGAATTTCCTCCCCTTTTAATAAATAAAAAGACCCCAGTTTTCCTCTTATCATAAGTTGCACAAATAAAGCATTATTCTTATTTTACAAAAAAAGAAAAAGCACTTTTTGTCTCACATGGACACAAAAGTCAACTCTTATTTTCTCATTGGAAGATATTTGTGCATATGAATTTCTCCTCTTTGATGCTCCACCATTGATTAAGTCTTTTGCCTCTTAATCTCCATGGTTCATTCTTTCTCATTTCCTATAAAAGAAGAGCTCTCTTCCTCATTCTATATCCATCTCTTTTATGCTAATGTTATGCTACAGGTTTTCTAGGTCATTTGGAGCTCTTTGAAGAAATTATTGCATTCAAGCTTTGAAGACATTGTTGTTGCATTTCATTTAGCTTGCTTTCTTGCTTTCATAGTTTCACAATCATGGCATTCTTAGTAGAGATTTCCTTTATGATTTAGATTACTTCATCTAGTCTAATTAGGAAGGATTTGTAATGCTTGCATCTTTCCTTTCATAGTTTAGTTTGTACTTTCATTTCCATAGACTAGCTTGCATCCTCATTCTTAACTTACTTGCATTGAATTTTATTTAGATTCTTGGGGATATTGGCACTCTTTCCCTTGTCTTCAATTTTGGAATCTCTCATTGTGTGGTTGACTAGCAAGGTCACAAGTTTATTAGCTCTAGCTGAGAGCAATTTTACAATCTTGCAACTCCATACATAGAGAGCTCTAGGTCGCTATTGAAGGTTTCCCTTTCATGGATTTCCTTTGATGTAATGAATTAGAGAAATGCACTACTTTTGTGTGTACACAAAGTATACACCATCTTGACATGGTAATAATCAAAATTCTCTACTACAATTTCTTGATTACTAGAGAACCAACAAAACATGGTCTACTCCCTCTGAATAAAGATCCTCCAATGTCTACTGATGTAGATCCTTTAACTTCTCCCTCTATCATGAAGGCATACCCTATTTATATACTCAACCTAGTGTCACTATAGGATGCCACTTCATACCTTCCTTCCCGAGAGAACCAATATGAATAATCTGAATAGTCATAAGGTTACATCGGCTAGCATAAGATGCATTTTGATCTTTTCCAAGGCCACAACATTAACACACCCTCTTGGACTTGAGGGAAGATAATAAAGACCTCTAGTATGATGTTTATCTCAATGAGTTGTAGTCTCATGATGTACAAAATGCCTTAATTAGAGATTCTATCCACGTGCATCTCATAGGCGATTCTATCCACGAGTTCCCACTACTATAATCTTAGAATTGTTTTACCTTCAATAGTGAACTCCCTCTCAATCAATATGATCGAGTTTGTCAAAGTTGACTGAATCATCTGTTTCCTTAGAGGCTAAATTTTGCCAACTTCTTGAACTTTCTAAAGATTTCAGACTCCCTATGAATTTGGATTTCATATGCTTTCATCCTGAAAGTATGTCATAGATAGATTACAAATAGTTGATAAGGATAAACTATCCCTAACATAAAAATGATGGAAGCATACAAAATTTATTATTTAATAAATTGCAAATTCATATGGATTAATAAGACATGAGATACTTATCTTTAAATATTTTCAAGTATTTCCTTTCATAAGGTGAGCCCATTAATACAATACTCGTACCCATCATACTTGATATCAATGTATCTCACAAGATTTGAGGATGCGTCAACTTCTCTTCATACTTAAGTTAATACATCCTACCAAATTATTTCACATCCTTGTGATTATAATCATATTATGAAACTCTCACAGATAAGAAGAAGCCATGGTTTGCAGATTCCATGCTAGGAACTTAATGCATGTGCAAGCCTTTTCGGACTACTCTCCCCAAGTAAATCAAAAGCCCCATGGTAAGTTGGATGATCAGACCTTGACATGAAACTTTTTATTTTCATTTAGTCTACATAGAAATAGATAAACCCTCCACAATTATATCCATGTTTAGCTCAAGAAATTACAAGAGTATTTGATCTCCTTGATTCTTAGAAAGATTGGAAAATTCTTCCCCAACAAATCACTTAAAATGATCGCCCATCCTCAAGTTATTGGAATTTTCCTCTTCTCAATGATTTCTACTTCAATTTGACCTTGGTTTGGTCATTTGAATATGTAATATTTTTTATATATCTCCTCACAAATGCATACACTTTCCTTCACCTATATATATATATGTTGGTGTAATTAATTATTCCTAATTACACTTTACTTAATCTTACTTAGGTTAATGCATTGAATAGTAGTTAGTGATTGAGACACCTAGGAGTGTGCACATCTATTAAGCACATAGTGTAGGAGAAAGTCCACTTTTGGTGTGATAGTTGTCTTCACATACCTCATTGTGTGTGAGATCCACCTTTCGTGATCTTATCACATTATCATCCCAATCCAATGCACATACTTTATTGCATATTGGAGGATGATCCACATTTGGTGGACATGTGATTACACCTAGCATAGGTGATAGCTTATCAGCTCCTTATCATTCTCTCATATTGCCTTTCCTATATAAGGAGGCCTATTATGTAATCATTGATCAATCATTGAAGGTGAATTCATTGGATCTACTCCATCCATCCATGCATCTTGTTTTCTTCTCTCTTTTTGGGGGAGGGTTTTTCCCATGAGGTTTTCCCTCTTTCTCCACTTTATGAGAGTTATGCATTTCATGTATTTTTTACATGGGTACCTAACATGGCCTAGTTGCCGGGACCCATCTTGCATTATGAGTTTAAGTGCATTCCCTTAAGTTGCACTTAAGGGGGGGTGTTGGTGTAATTAATTATTCCTAATTACACTTTACTTAATCTTACTTAGGTTAATGCATTGCATAGTAGTTAGTGATTGAGACACCTAGGAGTGTGCACATCTATTAAGCACATGGTGTAGGAGAAAGTCCACTTTTGGTGTGATAGTTGTCTTCACATACCTCGTTGTGTGTGAGATCCACCTTTCATGCTCTTATCACATTATCATCCTAATCCAATGCACATACTTTATTGCATATTGGAGGATGATCCACATTTGGTGGACATGTGATTACACCTAGCATAGGTGATGGCTTATCAGCTCCTTATCATTCTCTCATATCACCTTTCCTATATAAGGAGGCCTATTATGTAATCATTGATCAATCATTGAAGGTGAATTCATTGGATCTATTCAATCCATCCTTGCATTCATATTTTCTCTCTTGTGCTTTTCTTCAACCTCTAGATCCTTGGTTCAATATTTGCTATTTGCAAATTCTTACAATATATATATATATATATATATATATATATATATATATATATATATATATATATATATATATTTCAACATTTTTCATAATTCCTTCTTCTATATCTTACTTGACTCATTACTTCCAAATTTATGTGATGACCTTTTAGAATTATTGACCACATCATGTTCATTCATTTTTTCTTATTCTATTATTAATCACCATGCTTAATAGACAAATCATGAAGTAGCACTTGATAAAAAGGAACTTTATTTTCATTTAGTTTGATTGCTATTTAAGAAATAGAGCCATCTTCATTGGTCGCTGAAGGGGATCACTGTGGACGCGTCATTGCCTTTGCTACATGATTTATGTCTGCTCTAAATTATATTTTCCATGCACTTATCATCAGTCCCCCATGATGTCCATATTATGCTTATTTACTTATTTATCACGAGTAAATCACTATCTTGTTTCCCTCACTACATAATACTCCTTGACTTTGTTTGTTGATTTATTTAGTATCATTACATAGTTCATTGTTTTTCTTTGCATTCATTATTATTTCTACCACTAATTATCATAATATTGTCCACTAGAATTACTATCATACACAATTACTGTCCTAATGGTGTCTTCATTCTTAATGATTGCTTATGATACAAGACATGTCATCAGTCTCTTGATGTCTTCATCATCCTTCATCACTTTGTTGATATCCATCTCACCCCTAGATAATAATCTATTCTTATAGTTCAAACATCTTTATAAAAACTATATGATGTTGACGAGTGTTACTTGGAAGAACTTAGGCGAGTAGATATAATTATTGGTCATGGGAATGATTGGAATGTTTACTGGAGACTAGTTCATCCCCTCTTTTTCATCAATCATACGTACCTTGATAAAAGATACGTCTTACATGATGCTTGTGATAGTGATAGTGAGTAATCAATGTTTCTTTGTTCCTCGCATATGACCTCTACCCACGTGGATGTAAATTTCCATCTGTTAATGAATAGTCCTGCTCCTCTTCCTTCATTTATGAAGAAGTATATATATAGATCTTCAATGATAGAGATACCGATATAACTTTTTCTTAATCCCTTATGATTCCCTTAATGATTCATCTCATTAAATATGGAACCTTATACTATTAATCGTTGATGGAAGCAATCACTCTTTGACCTCAGAGATATTATGAAATCTCCTCCATGCCCATACAAGATGCTTATCTATTTCTCCTTTTCTCTTTGATTGGTATCTTTTGCGTATCTAAGTCCTCCCTTGTGTTGAGAATGGAAACCAAATATGAGGTCTGTTACTGAAGAAATTGTGCCCAGATGAAGGTGCTAGAGATGAATCAATATTGACAATTCACTTTCAAACGCTAGCCACAACAAACTTTGAATAGTTCTTTGTAAATATTATTGCAATTTCTAAAGTCTCCCAAGATGTCATTCTGGAAAAGGTTCTCTATATTGTTTTGTAGATGACTTGGTCTTCAAGAGTGTCGATTTGTATCGAACTTCCAATATACTTATGCCAACAAAGAAATAACTCTGTATTTCACTGTAATTACCGTATATGTTTCATATACTTTATTCTCTTATAGGTTAGGCTCTGATACCATGTTGTGAAATCAAGATCATCCTATAAAGAATATATATGAGTGCTGTACAAAAATAGATTACCATTGTGATTGATCTTTTCACCAGCCATCGATGTGCATATATATATATCTAATGAATGGTCACGTATATGAAGAGCCATGACATACGTGGCTATTTCCACATAGGGTCATGAACCTTTATAAGGTAACCAATTCATTATACCAATTTGTTAAGCATTGTAGCAATAATTATCATGACTATTAAAGCAATGCACTTGAGTCAATATCAGTCATGATACTCATGTATCGTGACTACTGTTAACAGATGCATGATACATAAGTATCGTGACTATAATATATAGCACTCAGTTCAATATTACCAATAAAACATTAATATTATACACCATCGATCGTAATAGCATTTGATTTATCATTACGATTTACATTATATATATATATATATATATATATATAACTTTGGAATATCCAAACGTAGCTATATCTCAACAAATATTGCGTTGTTAATCTAGTTTACTTTCTTGCATTGTCTCATAGAATAATCTCTTGCATCTTCATTCTAGAACACTAGTTGTTTTGCATACATCCTAGCTTATATATATATATATATATATATATATATATATATATATATATATATATATATATATATATATATATATATATATATATATATATATATATATATATATATATATATATATATATATATATATATATATATATATATATATATATATATATATATATATATATATATATATATATATATATAACTATGGCATATCTGAACGTAGCTATATCTCAACAAATAGTGCATTGTTAATCTAGTTTACTTTATTGCATTGTTTCATAGAATAATCTCTTTCATCTTCATTCTAGAACACTAGTTGTTTTGCATACATCTTAGCTTAAATATCTCATTCTAGCTTAAATATTGCATTCTAGTTTCTTTCTAGTTTTACATTTGTATTTGAAACTTCCATTTTGGAGTAGTCAATTCACTAATCCTCTATGCCAATTTGATGAGCATCATGAGAAGGATTAAAATCGCTTCAACTAGGAAGCAATAAGCCACTTTTGAAGATTTAGTTGGATCATTTGATATGGCCTCCTATAACTAAATTCTTGAACTAATGGCTCATTGAGTGTTGATTTTTTATCATTTGATACCAATTTTAGACCACACATATTTAGCGCCAAGAGCATCAAGTTGTGGGAAAAGGTTGAAACACTTCCATTTTTGACCTTAGGTAGAGTGTGTTTGATGTTCTTTAATGTGCTAAGACCCATGAAAACTATTGTAAACATACATTTGACACATTGTTATACCTTGCTAGACCTGACAAGTGCTTGTATCTGCAAGGTTTCTTTGTCCCTTGTTGGATTTTTTAGAGACTATTTCTTGTTCACATTATTTTCTTTCAACATAAACAATCAAACTTGGTCTAGAACTTACTCTAAACTTATCATTCAACCATCACAATCCTTTGGAGTCAAACTTTCAAACTAAGCTTAAACATTGTCAACCTAGCTTCTCCATTGTTATCTTTATCTCTTCTTGTTATTTGGTACATTCTAGCAAGATAGGAATTTCCTTTAGCTAAGAAAGATTACTTGGATCTCTTGACTACACTCTTGGTTAGTAGATTGTTCATTTGTCTATCCTCTTCTTATCATCTCTTTTGGATGCTTTTATCTTATCTTTGCTTGTTCACAAGTGTCGTACATAGGGAATCTTCCCGCAACTTAGGCATCTTTTGGCAAGTTATCTTTTCTATCTTTTTATTCTTTTCACTTTGGACAAGTAGACACTTTTCTTACCTAGTTTTAAAATCAAATCATTCTAGGAAATCCTATTCAGCTCTTGACAATCTTCTTCCATGTCGGTTACAAATAGATATAAGATTTGCCAAGGAAAACAACCTGAAGAAAACTTTGACAAATCACCTAGAGGAGAACCTAAACCTTGGGGTTTTGATCCCTTTTATAATATCTTTAGTGAGTCTACACTATCCTCACATAGGTTGGCAAACAATGTTTCTTACATTCCAACCATTGAAGATCAAAATTGAAGGATTGACAAATTTTGAAACAGTTGGGAAACAAACATTTTGGACAAGGGAATCAAGAACATTTGGACCAAGAATTTGATCATGACACCTCTAGACATGGCTCACAACATGCCTCTCAATACACTAGACATGTTTCACATATTTCACATGTTTCACAAGGTGACGATTCAAATGATGAGATAACTGATGAAGACATTCTACAATTCCAACAAGATGAACATTTTAAAAGACTCATGAAGTTGACCTTGAATCAAGAGAAAGACAAATAATTCTTGCACTTATCCTCTCAAGGAGTTAAGCTACCTCACAAATTTGATGTTGAAAAATTGATAAAGAAAGAGGAACCATATAAAATGGAGATTATGATGAAACAATTGGAAGATATGCATAAAGTCATGCTACGCTTGGCAAAAGAAAAGTAACAACCAATGTCATCCTTCTCACTTGAGGCTATATGTTCATTTCCTTTTGAAAAATATTTATACATGCCTCGTTTTCCTTGCAAGGTTTAATTTACAAAATATGATAAGTATGATGGTAGTGGAGATCCTAAAGACCATGTTAGGGAGTTTTGCACACTAAGAATGGAATTCTTGCATGAACCCACTTATCTTATGAGACTCTTTCGTAGGAGTCTTAGTGGTCAAGCTATGGAGTGGTTCAATAAAATATCTCCTCTACTTACGTCATTTGGCTAACTAGTGCAAAGATTCATTCAACAATACTCTTACAACATTCAACATGCTATCACCATGCTAGATCTATGCAATATCAAACAACGGAAAGGGGAACCCTTTGTTTCTTTTCCTCAACAACGGAGGTATATTTATTCATGTTATCCTCGGAAGATTCTTGAGACTGAAAATATTGATATATTCATTAATACTATGGTTCCTAAAATAAATTATACATTGAAAATGCAAACACATGCTTCACTTAAAAAATTGGTTGAGTCATCTATACGCATAGAGGACATCCTTGTTTGTAAAGCCAAAATCACTCTTCAGCATAAAGAACATAAATCCTCTTCTAACAACCAACATAACAAAGACAAGCATAAGTTCTGGAACAAAACCAAATATCTCATCAATGACAAAATCGTAGGTATGACCTTGACGCCTTCCTCTACTAAACCTAAAGAGCCTACTTTCAAATTGACTACTAGCGTGAAAGCTAACAAGAATGCTCAAAGAGGCTCTAAACCTGAAACCAACAAAGATAGGCCATGGATCCCTAGGCCTAAGAGAGATTTTACTCCTCTCGGAGTATCCCTTGAGAACTCCTTGAAGACACTTCTGACTTACAAGATCATAGCTTTGCTTGATAATGAAAAGCCATGTGATCCTGAGATTAAGCCTAAGTGGTGGAATGAAAACCACTATTGTGATTATCATCACAATAAATGACACAAGACTAATGACTACATGAAGCTTAAGAATATCATCTAGGATCTTATCAATAATGAGACAATTGTGATTGATCCCCCACAAATGAATACTGATCACACGGCTTTTAGGGAGCCTTTTCCAAAATATGAGAAAGGGAAATCTTCTAAGGAAAAGGATAACAAGGTGGGTTACACATACCCTGATAATGGCAATGCGATCAACATGCTTGAGTCCTCCAACCATACTATCAATGTTATCAAAATCAAGCACAATAACTGAGCTAAATCATCGAATGCGGTAACCCATTCTTAGGGAAAAGTATCTCTACAAGGAGCAGGTCTATCCTCCTCATCCAAACTAACTACCTTGTCAGCAACACAAGACTACAATCTGGTTGACCAACTTCAATGCACCCCAGAAAATGGATGGATAAGGAGTAAGGGTTATGAAAGGTACATATTGATAAAGGGGATGCATAGGATAGTCAAGATCAAAGATGGGAAAGGAAATGATAATGAACTTAAATATGAGAATGGATGGAAGATAGGGAATGTGGAAGATATTGATGGTAGCATTGTATAGATGGAGCTTGCCCCCAAGTATAGAGTGCAAGGGGATGTGTATAAATGAATGAAAAGATATGACTGGTATGTCAAGTAGATGATAGGGAAGATATTATGGATGGATAGCGAGAAGGAATTTCCCCCAAGTATAAAGATAAACTAGAGGGACGGATTACACATGATGCATGTTTGCTAGGTTTTCATCATGGTACTTGCCCAAGGTGCCTGATTACCAAGTTTTCACCATTGGACATTTTTTTTTTCTTTTTTTTGGAGGAATTCGAGCCTGATGCTCTTTGGATAATGTTCCTTCAGAAAGATATGCTATGATTAGCCAAGGATGCTGAAAGGTAAGCTCAAATATGATGATAATTGTGATGGTAGGGGAATGATATGGAGGTTAAGGTAGATGATGGCTAAGGATTTATATGTAAGATGGGGTAAGAGGAATGAGAGGATATGATATGGAAGGATAGGGAGTAGATATAGGAGTTGGATATTAGATAGGGTATTGAAAGGTTTGTGTGGGAGTAGGTGGAAATGATGGAAATATCAACATCGACACACACCTTGAAGGGTAGTGGACCGGTGAAGGGATAATGAATTGACTAGCGTGAGGTTTTGATGTAGGAAGTGATGTGGATTTTGGGACACAAGGACCCAAAATAGATGGAGGCGAGAATGTAAGATATTTGGAAGAAAACAAAGTGGAAGTCTTTGGAATCTTGAATGTCAACTTTGATTTTTCTTTTATATTTCAGTCCTTTGAGAGAGACTTGGGAATCCACATAGCTTTTTATTTTTATTTATATTTATGTGCTTTTGATCACAATTCTTCCATGATGGATTTAGGAACCCATATTTTATTTGATTTTTTTTTTCTTGGAGGACCCTTGTGGTCTCTTGAGTATTTCCCTTTTCTTTGTAGCCATATGTCAATTAGATAGGGCATGGTGATCTTCATATGTAAGTGGATTCTTGTATTTATAATTTTTATGTTGTGCATCCAAATCGCTTCCAAATTACTTGGGAATTGTGGATGAATGAGGCTCATATAATAGGTTTTGATGGATGGATGGATAGAAATCTCTCAAGGATGCATGTGTTTGTTGATCTTGAGGTATGGTGGAAGAAATAAATGATGAGATAGGAGTGAGAAGTATAGTGGATGGAGGAACATACGGACCTAAAATGGATGGAAGGGATGAAGGGTTTAACATTGGGATATAAGGACCCAAAATGGATGGATGGGATGAAGGATTTCCTTTAGGGATATAGGGGCCCAAGATGGATTTGGAAGATAATGAAGGAATATGTTTACACTTGAATGGAGGTATACAAGGTGTAGGAGGGATATGAGCATCTGTAGAGTGAGTGATATCACAAAGGCCATTAAGTGTAAGGTTTCCTTGGTCCTTGAGAGGCTCCTTAATAGGAATAATAAGAGCTTGAGGAGGAATAGGATCTTGTGATGGAGGATCAAGAAGGAGAGTGGGATCTTGTGGTGGATTAGGATCATGAGGGGAACTAGGGGGAATAATGGGATCTTGAGAGGGATTGGATTCATGACATGGAGATGAAGGGGTAATTTAATCTTGACTTTGGAGACGATTATGTTGTGGAGTGGAAGGGATGGTGAAATTGAGATGCAAGGGTATTGTGGAATGGAGTGGATGGAATTCCTTGATCTTGATTAGGAATCTAATCATGAGGTGGATCAAGAGGGATAGGTAGATTTTGAAAAATAAGGGGATCAAGGAGTGGAGGAATACTTGGATCTAGAGGATGAGAGGAATCTTTGTTAGCATTCTTTGGGAAAATGTCTTGAAATGTGTGGACTTGTGAGGGTGATGTGATGGAGGGGTTGAGATCTTCAACTTAAATCTCTCCTTTGTAAATGAGGCATTGGAAAAAGTTTTTAAACTTTAAGCACTTCTTGATATCATGACCCTTGATGCGATGATAATCAAAATATTCAATTTCCTTATGCCAAGTAGGTTTGGGTTGAATCTCATCAAAGGGAATGGTGTGTGGAAAAACCATCATATTTTGGTCAACAAGTAGGTGGAATATGACATCAAGAGGGTCTACAAGGGGAGTGTATTATCTAGCTTTGGGTAATTGTGAAGCTTTAGAGGATAGGAATGAGGTGGGTTTTGGATGATTAGGATTGTGTGGAGGTAGATAATTATGTAGAGGATTGGGGTTTGATGGTGGATGAAGATTATGGATTTGGAGAAAGGGGGGAGGACACATGCCTTCAAATAAAAACTTTTTCTTTTGACCTCCATTTTGTAAGTTAAGGACAATGTTTTTAAGATCTTCAACCTCTTGGACAAGATTGGGTATGTTAGAAGAGTGATGTTGGTGAGGGAGGGAATAATATATGGATGAAGGATAATGAGGTGCATTTCCCTGTCAAAGGTAGAGGAAGGAACAAAAATAAAAGATGGATTGGGATAAGATATGATGTATTGAGGATTGATTTGGTAAGCGGGTTGGATTGGAGTTATAGTTTGGGGATTAGGATTTGACACTTTCAAGTCCTCAACCATTTTGTGAAACCAATCCATATTCATGATGATTGAATTAGAGATTTTGGATTGGATTAGAGGAAGATGATGTAGATGAAGATTTGAATTAAGAGTGAAATATTTTATGATGGACGAAATATGAACTTAGGACTAGGAGAAAGTTTGGATTTTGATTTAAAAGGGCAGGGCCTCAAGGATTTTGTTATGTTTGGATGATGGATTTGATTGAATTAGAGGGCATGGCCTCAAGAATTTTGATTGATTTTCAATTTGATTTTGATTTTGGATTTGTGAGGTCAGGGCCTCAAATTTGGATTTGATTTGATTTGGATGATGATTAAAGTCCAAAGATTATGATGGTGCTCCTAAGACAAAAGTCAAAGATTCGAAGATGGAATTGATAAAGATTTGGATTAAGAATGGATGAAGTGGAAGAATAGATTAGGGATGTTTGAAGACAAGTTGAATGGATGATGTTATTGATTTGGATGATGGGGATATATGGCTTGAATTAGAACTTGGTTATAATGAAGTTGACAAGTTAATTGGATTAGGATGATGATGATGTGATTAGGTGAGAAGGAAGTTGAAATGATGAGATTGGATTAAGAAATTTGAATCATTAGGAAGATGATGACATGATTAGGATTATTATTAAGAGCTTGATTCGATTAGGAAAATTGATTTGGTTTAGGGTCATAAATGATAGATTAAGAATGATTATGATAAGAAGAATGAGGAGGGTGATTAATAATGATTAGGAGGTGATTATGGATGACTAAGATAAGATGTTGAAGATGAAAGAGGATTAAGATGATTAGGATCAAAATGAAGATTGTGGATGATTGAATTAGATTAGGGAGATGACTAAGGATGTTATTGACAATTAAGATATGATGATTAGAATGATTAGGGAAGATTAAGATTGGAGGAGTGATTGGAAGAATTAAAAATGTGATTAGGATAAAAGGTATGATGATGATGAGATTGTTGTTAGATAGAAGAGGTGATGTAAAGATTGTGTGGAAAGCTTGAATTGGAGGTAAACTTGACAAAAATATTTTTGTTGTACTTGAAATGTTTTTTTTTTTTTTGAATTTTTGAAATTTTTTTTTTAAAAAAGATTTTTGAAGTTTTATGATTTTTTAAATTTTTTTAATTTAAAAATGCAAAACACACAATGGAAAAGAAAAAATTCCTAAGGCTCAATTTGGTTGATGTATCCTCTTTTGTTTTAAGTGAGGAAGGTTTTAAATATTCAAACACATCAAACACACCAACAACCTAGTCATGTTTTGACTAGGATGTATATGATCAACTAAGGGGTGTCCTCGATATACGTAAGGTACGTGAGATCCAAATCCATAGATGAAAGAGAATACTTCCAAATAGTTAGGATGAAATGGCAACCCAATCTCCACCTTCACTTCCCAAAGGTATAAAGTTCTTTGGGTCTTAGCCAAGATTGACAATATTCTACTTCCAAGAGGCCTGTCTTTAGATTCAAGCCTTGCTATTTATACTCTGCCAGGACATGAGAGTTGAGGTCATCCCCTAGAGTGATAACTTCTCTAGGAAGGCCCCATAAAAATAACACAAAAAGATCCCTTATTTATGTTCCCCTATAACTCCTTAACAAGGATGAAAGAAGAAAACATAAATAAGAAAATCTTGAGCATTAAAAGACAAAAGGGGTTCATTTTAAGACCAAATCCAAATGTGAATGATTAATTTTAAGCTCCTTTTTTCAATTTGAGGAAGACACACCAAACAAGTTGACTAAAATAAAGAAATGATTTTATGATGAAAAATAAGACAATCATCACTTTTTACAATGTAAAAAGAAGGTTTGAAATATGTGCACCTTGATTTTACACTTTCCAATTTTATTTTATTTTATGCTCCTTTGACCCACTATGATGAGCTCCAACTTGCCTTCACAAACTCCAATCAAGTGTGTGAAATCATGAAGAAATATGATGATTCAAAGAAAATACATTAAATTAGTTTATTCCACATGAAAGAACAACTCATAATTGAATGATTTATCATGCATTGAGCTATGTGCAAATAAAGTGCAAGATCATCACATTTTTTTTTTGCTTTTGACCTAGTCAATAAGATCTGATTTGTTTGATATGATTTCAGGCACAAAAATAGAAATGCAAAGAAGAGAACCCTACTAAAAATATGAGAGTTTTCCAAAAATGTAAAATTTTTAGGAATATTCCTTAATTTGTGCCCTAGAGACTTGATTTATCAAAATATACCAGTTTTCAAAGATTGAATTTTTGAGCCATATTAGTTCATCAAAAAGAAAAACAAAAAGAACATAACCTATGTAGAGTTCTTAGACCTTTCCGAAAATGTAATTTTTTCCAAAAAATATGCTGATTTGCGACCATAAATTAATTTTCATAAAAAATCATAAAAAATTATAACTCACAGAAAACTGATTAAAAAAATCTAATTTTTGGATTGAGACATATTTGGATCAATTCCCACCTGAAAAAAAAATTCAGAGAAAAATCCCAAGCCGTTTGAAAGATATGGAAAATATTTCAAAACCCAAGGGTTTTGTCTTCAACTCAACCTACACAAGGATTAGCATAGAAAATCTTCAAAAGTGTAGATCTAATAGGGATGTGGGTCCCATTGGGTGTGCACAGATGTATGCAATAAAAATACCTACAACTGCACCACAAATTAAAGCATGAAAACACAATAGATATGAAACATTTAGGTTAGATTAAACATGCTAAATGACTTGGAATACAACCAAATCTTCACTAAAACCTCTGATGAGCTAAAGCAAGGGCACCCAAAGCCTTGTTTGATTTTCTCTTTGAGATTATGTGGATATGCTCTCCCACCACAAATGAAAT
The DNA here is from genome assembly GCA_027943335.1 of Chamaecyparis obtusa. NCBI lineage: Eukaryota > Viridiplantae > Streptophyta > Pinopsida > Cupressales > Cupressaceae > Chamaecyparis > Chamaecyparis obtusa. The sequence continues at coordinate 875,625 of BSBK01002633.1, read as the reverse complement.
GTAATATAATGAAAAACTATGAGATGCAAGCTAGATGATCATGAAGGATTTGAGAACAATTATGAGGAACTTGTCCCAAGCTTCAGAAATGATACTTGGATAAAAATGATGCAAGATTGATTCAAGACAATGATAATTTAAACAAGATTAAGATCTAAGATGGATGCAATAAGATTAAGATCTATGATATGGATGCAAGAAGATCTAGATTAGAAACAAGATTAGAATGCAAAGAAAGAACTAGAACTATAATGATTAAGAATGCTAGAATATGCATAAGAATTGAGAAGCATTGAGAAGAGTCCAACCTTGAAGAAGATTAGAAGAATTAGCCTAAAATGAGGAGTGATGCCTCCTTTTATAGAAATTGAAAAGAATTGGATGGTGGAGATTAAGAGACAAACAAATAGATGATTAGGATTAAAGGTTAGGTAGGATTTGAGAGGATGAAGAGGCCAAAAGAAATGAGTGGCTAGGATTTAGAGGAAAAAGGATGTTAGGTAGGGTTTGAAAAAGGTGAAGTGGAAAAAGATGCAAAAGTCAAACTTCACTTTTAGAGGGAAATAGAAATTTAAAAATGATCACTACTACATTTGACCTCATTTTTCTACCAAAATTTTTGACCATGAAGACAAAAGGTTTTGGTTGGTCAGACTATAGAAGGAAAAATTTCTATTTTTTTAAGTTATGCCCGTGTTAGTCAAAATTTTGACTAACACGGGCATAACTTAAAAAAAGAAAAGGTTTCATTTCTCATTCATTATTACCACGATGAATTTGTTTCAAGGGAATTGCAGCATGCGAAGCGTGAATTTGAAGATCTCTGAGATTTGAAGGGAATTGTAGAGTGTGAAATGCGAATACAAATCTGTGCTCATTGCTAGGTATTTGGGCTGGTTGAGTGTCATCGGCTTCATCTTAGGGTTTGTCTACAAACACAAATTAGAAATCTGGGCTCATTTGTAGGTATGTGTCATGATTTTCCCTAGGCTCTATTATTCTGAAGGAGAACACAAGAAAATATATCACATTTTTATTTCTTTTACTTGTTCTTTTCATGGCTCGATGAGGGTTCCATTATATAATTTTATGGTCAAGGGTTTCTACATTCTCTTTTTTTAATTATTCTTGGATAGGGTTTTGTATTACACTAGTTTATATGGATGTGAAATAGGATAAGGGGTATTCAACATCCAGCAGCAACTTTGACAACTTTTTGAAAAATTTGTAAAAGTTGCATAGCAAATTTTTGTTGCACTTTTCAAATCTTGCTAAAATGTCTTAAAATATGACTCTATTCTATCCTAAGGACTGGGTTAGCCTTTTCCTTGGTCTAACCTATTATTTTAAGACTTAAAACCTTAAACATCCTATGCCAATATCCTTTAGGACTTAAGGAACTCAAGGTTTATAAAACACCTATGAGTCCTTAGCCTTTACAAATGGACTTGATGAGACTAGAATCTATAAGAGACTACTGCATAATCCTAAGTTGATCATTTTGTAATACCAAGGATAAATCCAAGGTGTAGTGCCTCTATTGGAGCCAGTGCCCTACACCATACTGCCCACCTCAAAGGAACTCAAGTCCCTTGAGTTGGAATGTCTTCAAGCTTGTACCCTACCTTTTCAATCTCTGACTTATTCATCCAAGTGGCATCCTTTGCTGGAGAATATTTCCATTTGATCAGGTATGCATAGCAATTGCCTCTCCTAGTCTGTTTGGTTACCCTCTTGTCCAAAATACATTCTATCTTCGGAGTGATTGTTCTTGGAAGTTGTACTGTATCTGCATTGCCTAGATGACCTGTTCCTGCAACATTCACATCACTAGAAGACTTATAAGCATAAATGTCAGCCACATTGAAGATAGGTGAAAGTCCTATATCAGGTGGAAGGTCTATTTTGTAAGTATTGTTGCCACATTTCTTTAGGATTTTGAAAGGGAAAGCCTTCTTCATCATAAGTTTGGTGTGTTGGCCTTTTGGAAATCTTTCTTTCTTCAAGTGAATCATCACTAAGTCCCCAAATATGAACTACAAATCTCTCCTCTTCCTATCTACCTGGTGTTTATATTTCTCTATGGTATATTTTAGTTTGTCCCTGACTTGTTCTTGAATATCTTCCATCACTTGGGAAAAGTCTTCTGCTAGAGCACTCTTCCTATCCATATCCTTCACATCTCTTAACTCTAAGACTCCCCTTGGGTGGCTTCCATAGACAATTTGAAAAGGTGTTAGACCTGTGCTCCTATTCAATGAATCATTATATGAGAATTCTGCCTATGGTAGAATTGTGTCCCATGAACCTCCATGTTGTTGAGCAAGGCATCTTAGAAGATTACCTAAGGAACTATTAATGACTTTTGTCTGCCCATCTGATTGTGGGTGATAGGCTGAGGAAAATGAAAGGTTTGTCCCCAACTTCTTCCATAGGGTCTGTTGTCATATTTTTGCACATTTTGGAAACCTAATTACTAGATGTGCTTTGTACCCTAGTTTTCATTATTATATGGTCTTGATTAAGATTTGTGTTCATTTATTGCAAGTACATGAAAAGGAAAGATAAATAACTACATTTGAGATTACATGTCATATCTTGAATATGCTATACAAAAAAGAGAGAACTGAAAAGAAAACATTCATATGAGCTCACACATGCCGTGAGCATAGAAAATGAAAGAATTTCATAAATGAGTACAAATATACATGAATATAAGGAGCTAGATGCAGGGGTACCAGACATTACCTGGTAGTGAGTTGATCTTCTATGTGCCTGGTGTGCTCCGGTGATCCTGAACCTGCAGAGAGAGAAGAAAAGGGGTTAGATCCAATGGATCTAAGCAATGAATGGTGCCACAACATCTATGAGCATGCATACATGTACTTAGTCATACACCTTTGGCACGGGCTGTGCTCAGGGCATGTGCATGAGAATCATCCAAAGAACCAAAAGAGGCACCATGTTTTCACTGACGTGTTTGTTTCATGTGCAGATACATGGAAGCTGATCCAACAATGAATTCAATGAATGATCTGGGAACTTGTTGCGGATCACAATAGAAAAACCTCAAGGTTTTTTGTCGGTGATCGCATCAAGGGCCAAGAGCACACATTGTGCAAAGCAGATGAAGAGCATCTAGATGATTCAACATCAATAGGGATCAATCAAGCAGCATGGCATGATAAGAAAATACTGGTGTGAAGGTGCAAACATAATCTATGTGTTGTAACATAAACATGATGATTTAATAAGCCACCGTGATACCATGATATCAAAGGAAAATAGAGCTATTGGCAGAGTACACAAATCTATGAAGAAGATAGGGCACTCTGTTGCATAGGTGTTCACATGGTACAAATGATGGAAATGATTGGTTTTCTTGGAAATTACATACATGACCAATGTAAGTACATTCCTCCTCATCTCACTCCTCAGCCTATAGAACATTCATGTATGTGCATGTGCATGTGCATACATACATACATACATACATACATACATACATACATACATACATACATACATACATACATACATACATACATACATACATACATACATACATACTGTTGGCAAGTGATGTTTTGAGAGCACTATGGATCACTTGAAGGTTGTCATTTATGGAAAAACATATGTTATAGTGATCGCATGAAGTAAGTATGAGTGTTGGAGACATAGTCATGAAAATGACTAAGTATAGAATCAGATTTATAGAGTACCACAGTATTGTTTTGGTCAGCGAAGACAATATATGCTATATGATGGATTGCAAGCTTAGAGGAAGACATTTTGGGATATGCACGATCTTTATTTAAGGTAGCATGTGTTTTGGTATTGATATCAGTAAGTTATAGTGATATGAAGGCATGCAAAGACAGAGGAACAATGAAACATGGCATATGAACAGTCTTGATGATTAAGGAATGCTAGATGGAATGGTAACATGATAAGTCAGATAAAGATTGTATATTGCTGAAATTTTGGTAATACAAGATCGCTGACTCAGTATTTATTATTTGCATTAGTAATTATTATGTTTTGTATTGTATTTGAGAGCTGACTATATGACAGAATAGATATAAATAAAGAGTGTTTTGTGAAAGTGATAGATGAATAAGATATGGGTGGAATATGATAGATGCAAGTTTGAGATATCAGTGATGGTTAACAACAGATGTGAGATCATATATTGACATATAATATTAAGGACTATAACTGGAACTATCAAAGCATATAAGATGCTTGTATTGTTCACTCTTGAGATCACTTTTGTAACTGCATTATTAATTATAAGAGCTGTAAGCTCAGTATACCTTTAAAAAGGTTTTTATACCTCTAATAGGGTTGATATTCCTCTAACAAGGAAATGTACTATGTAATATCTCATCTCCTAATAGGGCTAGGTCTCCTAACATGGACATTATACTTTAGTGCATATTTGTGGGTACCATCCCCTTTGGGGTTTTCCCTTGGCCAGGGTTTCCTCAAAAACAAATAATGGTGTTATGAGTTATGTGTTTATGTTCTTTTTATTTTAGCATTCATATGGTTTATTTGGAATTTGTTTAAGTTTAATTTAAAGTGCTGTAATACTGATTCACCCCCCTTCTCAGTATTACTCAATCCTAACACATACATACATACATACATACATACATACACATAGAAGATTATATATCATAATATATGATATAATTAATTTTATAATTTTTAGTATTATGCTAAAACTAACATATTTTTTAATTATAATTTACATTAAAATTTGTATTGGACATTTTTTCATAGAATAATAGTTAGGATGTTTCATTATTTGGCTAATACAATAAGCCATTTTACAAATTTTTTTCATTGGAAAAATAGTAGAACAATAATAATGTCATGAATATTAAGGGAATTGATATATATAGGTAGCTGAGACATAGGATGAATAAAAATAATTTCACGTGTCTTAATCATATGACATGAGCCACAAAATATCAATGTTCTCAGTATACTTGAGTGAGCTAGTTTTTAAGGTCTAGAAAGGAAACTAGATATGTATAAAACCTATTTAAAACAATAATAAATATAAAGTAGGTCTAAAATATTGGGTTATATAGTTAGTAACCTAAAATTATGGAAGTAATATAAATTGTAACCATAGCTTGTTAAATACTATCAATCACACCTTAGTGTGCAATGGGTACATCGTAGAGTTATGGAAAGGCCATTTAAGTATTTTTCCCTTTGTTTTTCACTCCCTCTCATTCTCTCTGTATCACCTTATCTCTTTATCAACCTATCTCTTCCTATTTATCTCTCCCTCTCTATGTCTTCCTTTGTATCTCCTTATGTCTCTTTCTATCTTTACCTGTCGATCTATTTCTAGCTCTCTATCAATTTTTCTCCCATTCTTCTCACTCTGTATTCATCTCTATCTCTATCTTCCTCTCTCCCTTCCATATCTAGATACATATACCTCCCTCTATCCATCCATCTCTCTCCATCACCACCTTCCTAAACCTTTAAATCTCCACATCTCCATATTTCTTCACCTATCTCTCCCTCTATCTCTATCTTTTTATCTCGCCATCCCTATATATCTCCCCCTCACTACCTCTCTCTATATACCCCTTTCTATCTCTATTTTTATCTTTATATCTTTCCCTCTCTCATTCTATCTTCTTTATATCTTTCCCTCTCTATTTCTCCCTCTCCTCTCCATATCCCTCTTCTTCTCAATCTCCATCTCCATACCTCTCTCTATCTCTTCCCTTTACACCACTCTCTCTTTCTATCCCTATCTCTCCCTATCTCCTCCTATCTTTGGTAGGAGAGAATTATTCAACACATGGTCCAAATATTTTATTCAGATCCTTCATGATTATTAAAATACTTTTCTCACTAAATATTCATTTTAGTTTTACCACATGAAAAACTACTTTACTTGAGAAATGCAAGTGTAAGGTATGCCCAGCGTGGAAACATTGAATAATGAAATGAAAAAATAATGAGAGGCAAAGATTGATGTGTATGAGAAAAATGTTTATACATTCACTTCATTGTCTTACCTTCCACCTGGAAATCCAAAGAATGTAGAGTTGTATGAGATTTTACAAAATAAATTACCAAGATTCCTTTGATGGTAGTGTATTGGTTCTAAAAAAATTTGGACCTTGGTGTGTGATGGGCACACCAAATATATGTGAAAGGGAAGAAAAAATGTAAAATTCAAATTGAGTTGAAAGGTGTAGTCCTATTAATGTAAAAGAGAAGCATTTAATTTGTGAGCTTGTAGGACTTAGAATTCACCCTTCTTCACTTTTAAAAGATATGCATGCATACAACAAAGTCCATATGTTGCTCGATATAAAAATGAGGAGGCACACTTGACACCATTAACAAATGAAATTTTTTCAAACAATACAAATTAATTGCAATAGTTTCAAGTATGTCCCGTATATTTACTTTTCCTAATTAAATCCACTCACAAACCTTGTCACTAATTATATAAAATACATAGAAGATGCCAAACTATAAAAGATAAACAATAATTTAATTTTTACAATGAGTATTTCCCACATGAATCAATAGAGAGAAAGATAAATGCTATTTTTTAAATAAATTTATGAATAATCATTTTTATTTTATTATATTTTTTATTTGTGCTTTTAAGTTCTTTCTAGTATTTTCTTTACTTAAGAGTTCTTTCTTTTTCATTTCTTACTTTCTGTAATTTACTTTGTTGCTTGTTTTTACAATTTTTTTGAATTCTCCATTTTAAGTGCAAGCTCTCCTCTCTTCCATCTTGATTCCTCTTCTTTTATAGTCAACTTGGGTTCTTTGAGCTCTCTATCCAAAATATCATTGATATTTATATTATTCTTAATATAATTTGAATTGTGAATTATATTTATGAAAAATATTAATCAATTTATGATAATAATTAAGTTTATTTGTTTGTATTAGTTATTTATTTCTAATAGATAAGGAAAAAAATATTACTAAAAATTTAAATTCTATTTTTTACATTTTTCATAAACACTTAAAAACAAATTTATGAAATTTAGTTCTAAGACATTTAAGGAACAACTACAACTACTAAAGAAATGAATTAAAAAGTAATTATTTAATGACTTTTCTAATTAATTTTCAAATATTTTTAAATTAAATAAATATTTTTTCCTTCATCTATGATATTTGTTGTCCATTCTACAACCAAAAGAAATAAAGATTATAACAACTATAAATAATAATCAAATTTTATTTTTAATAGTTAAATGATGTTTAATCTATTAGAAAACAAAATCTAATAGAAACTTAATTATTATCATAAATTTATTAACACTTTTCATAAATAAAATTTAAAATTCAAATTATACTTTTTGTTTGTTAAAAATATTAAATTTAATTTCTAATCTAAAACCTTTTATATTGATTATAGAGCAATTGAAATTCTTTTAAGTTTAAAGGAAAAACCGTTCATAGTGTATGGTGTGAAATTTGCCTAGCTTATATTCTATCTAATCGTCCATATTTCTTTGGCACTGATAGATCAAACCCTAACATATACAGATAAAATATATTCCTCAAGCAAAAACAAGATCGAATGATTATCCAATAGTTATGTTGCCACGTTCAATAGGAAGAGCAGAGGTCGCATAATGTAGATTTGCTTTTGGTAGGTCGCAACAGATGTTTTCAATGACTGTCCTCCTCTTAGAAAGATTTGGAGTCGTTGATTTAAAAATTCAGCGCCTCCTTCTCATATGAAAATACCTACAGCGTAATAAATTTACTAATTGACAATTTAGACTATATCAAACTCTTTATTATATTGGAGTAAGAGTGCTTGATCCCTTAAAGATTGAATGCCTATATTTAAATTCTTGTTTTATTGAAGATAGAAATATCAAAGATTGTTCTAAGGATTAGACTCTTATGATTATATAAATTATTCTTATGCTTATATAAAATATTCTGATGTGTGGTCATAGGAATTCTTGAACCATTATTTGTCTATTTGATTGAATATAGTTTATTGAACAATTATAATCCTCGAACTCTAATATGAATGGTGACAATTACCAATGACACATTTAAATAAAAATAAACAATTATATCATGAAGTATTTAGAAGAGAATATTCTAGTATCATTTAATACATCTTCATAAATACCAATGAACCCGAATTACCTCTAAGATCTGAATATTGTCTTGACAAAGCATTAATACATTACTGTAAGAACAGTGAAATTATCGTCGAAATGATTCGGAAGATGCATTCAAATTGATTAAGTAATAATAGACCTGGGTGATATAAAATATATCTCAAACATAAAGACAATATCAAAAGCTCCTTATTTTGAAAATGCCCTAAACTCGAAAGCATTGAGTATAACTTGGGTATCCATGGATCCACTGATATCCTAAAAGTGCACAACTGTTTTGTAACACAATTATATCCTGCAAACATAAAAACGCACACCAAAAAAAAGAAAGATAAAAAGAGATATAATGGAGAGTAAATTGCTTTAATTGTACATGCAGGCGCCAGTAGTGCAGTAGCCAAGAGTAGTCCCGCACCAATCAGTCAAAGCGTTGCAACAAAAAGTGTCTTCATCTGCAGAAAAACAATCCGCGTCTGTCCGGCAAGTAGCATGATAACTGCACTCCTCTTTCAGAACGCTCTCCACTACAGAAAATGATGCAATTATAATTAACATTATGGAAAGCCTTACAAAAAAATTGACTCCTTCTGCTTTCCCCATGGCTGGTTTGTACCCAGTAGTGAGGAGATTGCATGTTTAAATAAAAATAATTACTCTGATTGGAACGCCAAAGACGGATATCTTGCCGCCCTTTTTGGTTTTAGTAGGTACCATTATCCAAGGGCCGCTTATATCCTTTTTATGTTGATCATACTTTGTTTAAATCTTCATGAATCATCTAGGAATCTCCTTTATGTGACGCCAACATACCTACTGAGCCCATGCTTTCCCCATTTCATACTAGATATCATCGCTAACCTAGTTCTATCTCATCTTGCCATTAGAATTCTAGTTACATTCATACAATTGGTTTTCAAATGGTGTTGTTAGTCCTCCTCTTATACTTTCTACATTTCATATTTGCATTACTTGGTCACCTACATCAACGATTTCTCCTTCACGTTGCCTTGAGAATTTTAGTGATGTATGAAATCTCCATGCTACTACTATCCTCATTCTATATCCCTTCACTAATGGTCTATTGGTTCTTTATTTTCTCCTAATGTGGTTAATGACTATTTTCTTTGTATAATGATTTAACTTATGATACATGTTTCAACAATTATTGTAGAGTCATTTATTCATAACATAAATGCAAAATTATATGCAAGACCAAATTTTTGTCTTCCTATTATGCTTTGATACATAGCGATGATAATTTTGATACATGCATTTGACGATACCTTGGTTAATAGTGATAACCAAATAGCTTGATGTGCATTTCATGATTTGTAATGTGCAATGGTGGATTGCTTTATGTGAAGGCTTTAAGCATACATTGCTCATGATTATAATTCTTGTGCTTCTCATGGCTCCTCTTTAGCGGATTTGATTGATTTTTACATGTTTTACATTATGTGAAATTGATCTAAGGTTCAAAACATTAATTTCATAACGTGTATATTTTTATTAATTTCATTTTCATCATGAACTTACTTGAAAATCATTTTATGTGATTTACGATTACACACTCTAGTAATTCAAGATCTTATAATTCAAGATGATGTATGCGTATTCAATTCAATTGTTACTTAGATGTTATTTAAAATATTATGCATTTTGAGCAATATATGGAGCACTTAAAAAAGCTAAATTTGCATTAGCATTGTAGAATATTTACATCAACGAAGGGTGTTGTCTTTAATAATTTGTACAACTACAATGTTGGTCTAAATAATGGAGGTTGGTTTGGGAGAATATGAACCTTACAAATTCATGATGTTCCAAGGTACACTAAATAGTGTTAGTCCTCGGTAGTCAATGCAAGACAACAACTTTAGGAAATAAGAAAGAAGAATTGCAGAGTTTCTCATTTTAATGTTTTGAATCACAAGCAAATATGTTTGTGTATGGGTGACCACAATCCACATTTTAATCCTTTACCATATTGCTAGAAGCATGAGAATACTAAGTTTTCCAAGAATTGGAAATAGATTTTGAACTAAAAGATAATGTGATTTCAATCTAAGACCATCACATTTTTCACACATTTTAACTTCATAGAGATATGTGTAATCACCTAAAACTGGGCTAACAGAACCTAGGGCCCTATTTGCCCTTAATTTGGTATGTAACCTTAATTATGCTAATTTGATCTCTGATTATTAGTATAAATTCTCAAAAATTCATTAAACCCCATCAATTTCTAAATCAAGCATTTATCACCAAGGTTCAAGCAAAAATCAAGGTTATTAACTCTAGGCCTATTTAATTAATTAAACCCCATCAAAAGTAAAGACTAGAGTTATTAATTAAGGCAAATGCATAAATATCTCCTAAATCAAACAAACACAACGAACACAACTTAAAACAAGGAGGCTTGCACATGGATCAAGGATCAAGCCAAGATACATCTCAACCACTCCTCATGGATGCATCTCAACCGCTGATTCTCTTCCAAATCTTATAAAAGAGAGCTTTTAAAGGCTTTCCTTCTTCTAGCTCCTTAGGTTTTGAAAGGCTTCTTTTGGACACATTGCTAATTGCTTCCAATTTTAATGTTTAGACTCTCGTTTGCTCATGGATTTGAGGCTTCATGATCCATGATTATGAACTCTCATGCTTTGGAGAATTTGTGAACTAATGCTTAGATTGATAGTTGTTTTCCATGATTTCAAGCTTTTATTAAGTAGAAAACACTTCAATTTGGGTTTTAATGGAAGGAATTAGGATTTCATGCTCTCATTTAGGTTGTTTACATGCACTTTGAATCTCTCATTTTAGTGTAGAATGTCACTATTTTAAGGGTTAAATATGAGAACAACTAACCCCTATTTCATACTCACATTAATTAGAGAGCAATAGGATGCTTTTGCTTGTTAGCATTTTCAATTGAATCCTCATTTTCTTCTAACAAGTGATGTTATTATCCTATTGAAGTGTTGTGTTGCAAGTCACAAACTCACACACACATTTCTGGCATCCACTATGGGGCCGAGCCCCTGATTTTTTGTGTTTTTTTTGACATTTTAAGCAAATTATCACCGTACTAAATTTGATAGAGGATCGCATTTGGTAAGATCATCCACATATGGTATTTCTGGATCGTATACCGTATTCCATGATTGCATCTGGTTACAAGGTCACACCTGTTTGAAATACAGGATCGCATCTTGCAGATCCGGATCACTTTTGGGAAATTGGGTCGTATTTGGTAAATAGGGTCATTTCTAGTAATTTGGGGGGAAAATATAGGATCGCATCTGGGGCATTTTATAGCATTTTGGGGTTTTTTGACACTTGATTAATGACATTATTGATGTCGTTAGTTTTTGGCAGCTTGATTGTGGTTTTCTAGGTTTAAAATGACAGAAAGTTCATAAATACTAACTTTTGTCTTTGATTTGCTTAAAGGATAAATGAACAATTGTGCTTTTGTTTTCAAACATCTAATGACAATTTGATCTCATTTTGTAAATCAATTAGAGGATTATGCTCTTTTCTCCTTGAGGGAAAATCAAAAACTCAAAAATTGGCTTATATTTTGGAATTAAGTTGAGAAATGAAGACTAACAAATTCACATGATTATTTTCCTTAAAAGCATTATCTTCAGATTTTGAATTTTCTAACCCTCTAATGAGCTAATGGGTGATCTTGGTGTTCTTGATTGATTTTGACAGCTTAACAAGTGTTTGCAAGATGTTTGTCCAAGACCCAAGAAGGGAACTAAAAGACTACTAATGCTCGTTATGTAGGTTGCCTCTAAAGAAAATTGACAAAAGAATTTCATGCTTGTTTTGTAGGAACTTAAAACAATTTGAGATCAAGTTGCAAACCAACTAGAGGATTATGCTATTTTCTCCTTGAGGGAAAAACATAAACTCAAACATTGGTTTGCCATTTGGCATCAAATTGGAGTAATTGAACTCTTACTATGCATGATGTGTTTGGGACTTGTGATATAAGTTAGGAGATTATGTTCTTCTCCTTCTTGGAGAACCAAAAATCCTGAGCTTACTATCCCTTGTTTGTTTTCTTTATTGTACACCTTTAGAGGGCCTACTGGTTGAGGAAAAAATCTCCTGAGAATGACCCAAGTGGGGACAAGTCTTTCGCCGACTCTTCCACCCCACTATAAAATTTGATGCTCTTTTGAGGTTAAAGCCTTGGGAGACATGATTCATCTTGTCTTGGGAGATTGATGATCAATCCCAATGACTGATTGGGATTTGGTGTAGAGCGGAGCTGCTTTAATCTCGCTTCTCAAGACTACACACTTTTAGGTTCCTATAGGGTTAATAGCCTCAATCCTGCTTGCGGGACTATGGGAGATGGTTGTGAACGGATGCCTTCATTAAAAGCTTTTTGTTAGATGCTACCCGGATCCCCCTGAAAGGTTGTTATCAGTTGTGCGAGGCAAATAGTAATTGCCCCAAGACATTCACCATATTGATCCCCCATCGACATTAACACTTGGCAAATATGGCCTCCAATATCCATTGCGTGTTATTGGACTGCGATATTCTGAGGAGTCTTTGGGTGTGTTCCTAAGTCAGTGAACAAGTGGTTTCAATCTCTACCTAGTATAAGGAAGGTTAGGTGTGTTTTCTCTAAAAATGATTGCTTGATGTGTCTTAAATACCAACTTAGTTAATTTCCCCCAAATGAACAAGCACACAACATTTTTCAAGCACTTACAAACACTTGACAGTCACTGGAATCTGACAGACATGACACATTTTCTGAGAAACACTGAAATTGCAAAATCTTGGTCATCATAAAATCGCATCCAGAATTCCTGCATCGCACCTCGTATCCTAGATCGTATCTGTTCAAAATAGGGTCATTTCTGGTATCTACACCATTTCCTAAGTTGCATCTGGTTACTACAACATTTCCTGAGTCATATACCATAATTCTTGGATCGCATCCAGTGTTCCAAATTGTTTGCCAGTAACTGTTTAGGATTGCATCTAGGATAGGGAGCATTTCCATACATCCCAGAAGAAAATTTTTCACATTTCCAGATACCCATTTGGTCAATTAGTAGGTCCCTGTTGCTAAAACATAGTCATCTGATGTCCAGAATGAGTGATCTTTGAGAGCATATTGTTACCTTACATAGTCTGAATCTACATTGTCTCCTTGTGAAGTCAGTTAACCCAATCGGTCATAAGCAAGTTCTCAGCTCATAAACAGGGCACTTTGACACCCTATTGACACTGAAACTTTTGAATCCACTTGTACTTTGGTTCCCAACTCATAAGAAGGGCATTCTAACCCTATTTGACGTTGGATCCATAGAAACATTTCAAACCCACTTTTGCATCCTTGAATTCACAATCAGACATTGCAAAATTATCAGACCCACCTTTTAAACACAAAACTCTCATTGGTTACTCAATCCAGATTGCATGGTTGTTACCAGAAACAAGACTTACGATTTGAAAACAAACCCATTCTCAGGAAGAAAACCTAAAGTCACATTGGAAATGGGAGAAACTTCAGTACCCAATCCATTAGATGGTGCTACACCTAATACTACTAATACAACAATACCCAAATCTACAAACATGGATGATCAAAAGGAATACCGATGGGATGAAAGATTTCATGCACAAAACGAAGAAGCAAAACATGAGGAACAAAAACAAAAAGCCCAATATGATGATGATGATGATGAGGATGATGTGGATGATGATGTGGACACTACGGAGACTAAATACAATAGAGCTTTGAGAAGAAAAAGATTTCACAAAATACTTGAAAGAGCCTTGGAAGAAAACAAAGAAAAATATTTCTTAGAGCTTGCTTCCCGAGGTGTGAAATTGCCCAAAGACTATGATGTGGAACAACTCAAACAAAAATTGTGGATATAAGTCCCATGTCAACCCTAAATAGACAATTCCTTGCTATGAAAGCAGAAATTCAAGAACTCAAGGACGCAAAGGATAAACCAAAACAACAATATTCTTTGGAGCACATATGTCCTTTCCCTTTTCATAAAGGACTCACAATGATTCCATTTCCTAAGAACGTTATGATACCAAAATATGACAAGTACATGGGAGATTTTGACCCTCAAGATCACGTGAGGGAGTTTTGTACAACTAGTATGGAGTTCATGCATGAAAAAACATACCTTATGAGGCTATTTCCACGAAGCCTAGGTGGACAATCTATATAATGGTTTTCTAAATTGCCTATTGGAATCAAGACATTTGATGAATTGGTGCAAAAATTCATACAACACTACTCCTACAACATCCAACACACCATCACCATGTTGGATTTGTGCAATACTAAACAAAAAATGGGAGAGTCATTCTTGAGTTTCCTACAACGATGGAGAAAGATATTTGCACGATATGCTAGAGAGATTCTTGAAAATGAAAAAATGGGCATCTTTGTTAACAATTTGGTCCCAGAAATAAACTTCCCAGTTCAATTACAAGGACCACCAAGCTTTGACAAAATGATTGATAATGCTCTCAACATAGAGGAAGTTCTAATAAAGAAAGGTGAAATTACCATTCACAAGGAACATAAAGACAAGTCTTATACCACTAAAGACAAGTACAAATATGCAAACAAGAACAAACATGTGGTTAATGATGGAGTGGTTGATGCTCCTAATTCAAAACCCAAACCAGAGGCTTTTAATCTAACCACAAGTCTTCAAGCAAATAAGAGTCTGACTCCTACTAAGGCTCTAAAGATGAACAATACTTTCAGCAAATCTCGAAGAGAACCTTGGGCACCACAGCCTAGGAGGAGATTTACTCCATTGGGAGATACCTTGGAAGTGATTATGAAATCACTTTTGGAAAATAACATTATTACAATCCCAGAACTAGGTAAGCCTTGGGATCCAGAAGATAAACCTAAGTGGTGGAATGATAATGACTATTGTGATTACCATCATAATAAAGGACACACCACTAATAATTGCTTAAAATTGAGACATGTTATTCAGGGTCTTATTGAACAAGGGAATGTTAAGGTAGATGGACATCACATGAATAATGATCACAAGGCATTTCCAACCCCACTACCAAACTATGAAAAAGGAGAAACTTCTAAAAACAATAACGTTCACTACATGTACACTAATAGTGACAATGTAATCAACATGATGGAACCCTGCGACTATTCCGTCAACATGATCACTCTCAAAGGGGTGAAAAGAAAAATTGAATCTACCAATGCCGTAACATGAAGCCAAGAAAAACTTACTCTTAAAGTCATCTCAGCATCTAACACACCACCTACAACAGTAACGACTTCTAAACAAGTGGTTCCATCTCCAAAATTCAATCTTGTGGAACAATTGCAAAAGACACCTGCAAAGATATCTATCCTGGAATTGTTGAAAATTTCCCCTAGTCATAGGGAGATTCTTGATCATGCCTTATTAAGCACACATGTACCAAAAGACTTAGATGTGGATAGATTCCAGGCCATGGTTGGCCACATGAGTTCACCACATTACCTATCTTTTTCAGAAGAGGATGACAAGTTGACAAATCAACCACATAATCAACCCCTTCATTTAGAAGTTCTTATTCATAAACACCGAGTCAAGCGTGTCTTGATAGATGGAGGTGCTAGTTTGAACATCTGTACTTACAACTTGGTACAACAACTGGGTTTCTCTGAGCACACAATTGATCCTAGGAGAAAGATAACAATGAAGGCATATGATGAGGAAGAGTGATCCTCCAAAGGTTTGGTTTTCTTACCCATCAGAGTAGGGCCTGTAGAGCAAGATGTTCTTTGTCAAGTTCTTGATTTACCCCTTGCTTACAACATTCTTCTTGGAAGACTGTGGATACATTCAATGCAAGCAGTGCCTTCTACATATCATCAATGCCTAAAGTTTCCTCATAATGGAGTGGAGGTGACTATTCCAGCAGATACCACACATACTTGTAATAACCTCAAAGAAACTGAAAGCATGGTTCCCCATAACAAGGTAGGGTCCCCCAAGGCAGAAACATCTAGAGACATGGTCTTGAGAGGCTTTGCTCAGAAGATCAATATCTAAGAAACCAACATGGGAGAGTACAAAATAGATCTTGCAACATCTTTGACAGATCTACCTATATCTCCTATGACACAAGGATTGCCCTCATCTACATCTACACCTTCAAATGGAAGTGCTCTAACTATACATGAAGGAACTAGAATGGTAAAAGAAAAAATATCCTTAGAAGAAGAGAATGAAGAAAAGGCTATTTTGCAATGGCTTTACAAAGAACCCAAAGCAAATGGGAATGTGAAACATGTTGAGATCTCTTCAAGAAAATATGGGAAAGGATATGATCTTATGAAACCAATGGGGTACAAAGGAAAAGGACCATTGGGACAAAATAACCAAGGACTAGTGGAACCCCTACACATGGATTTCTGAAATCCTAAAAACAAGACTGGACTAGGCTTCAGAGAAGCTAGATTTCATCCTACAGTAGGAAAAGGTCTAGTATTTGATACATCAAAGGATTCAGATGATGAAGAAGAAATAGTAGGACAACCCATTCCTTATGAAAGGTTGTTACTCTTACAAGGAGACCCAGAGGCTACATTCCTTGGTACAAGCATTAGACAAGAATCAGAAGGAGAACAAGAAGATGAGCCTGATGAAGAACAAGAACAAGAATGAGAACTTCTTATCTTGGATACACCACACTTTGATGAAGAGCTTGAAGCAATGAATCCACAAGAACCATTGCAAGAGGAAGAGAATCATGTTGATGAAGAAAATGAGGTGCCTATGACTATTGTCAACTTTTTGGGAGTCTCAAATTACAGCCAGGTGGATTCACATGAGTATGAATGGGATGTCCTTTCAGATGCAACCATGGACATAGAAATAGATGTGATACACAAGTTTGCTCCTAGAGTCTTGATGGAAGAAGGAGAAAGTTCTAATGTTAGATTGCTAGAATTAGATCCATATAACATTAACATAAACTCTAATAATAACGAATCTAACTCTAATAATCCTAACACTTACCTAGAAGCAAACTTAGTAGATGACGTTTTGCAAGTTATAAGTGATCATAACAATGCGGTGTTGTCTCTTGAACCTATTGTATCTTTATCCTTAATGGATCCTGACCTGATAGACTGGGATGAATCCATAGACACAAGCTTGTTATCCTTTGACAATGACTATTCCATAGCCTTCTATCTTAATGCTTGTGAACCATTCCATTCTTCCACCAGTGCAATGAGGGAAATCATGACTTAGGAGGATATCAAGTTTCTCAGTCTCAAAAAGAAAAAGAAAAAGAACAAGAGATTTGATGGTGAAAACCACTTAGTGGCAGTATCAGATCCTAAAAGAGAAAAATAAAAATACATATCCAATAGTGAAAACCCCCTTGGGGCACCAAAGGATGGGATGCTTGATATCCTCCCAGATTATTTACAAGAAAGGTCCTCAATTTTGATTGAACCAACACAACCCATTAATTTGGGAACGACAGAAAATCCTCAGTTAATTCACATAGCTCAATCATTGACAGAAGATGAGAAAATCCAATTCACCAATTTCTTCAAAGCAAAGAAGATCAACTTCACCTGGTCTTACTCAGATATGCCTCGATTGGATATGGATTTGATTATGCACCATCTGTCTATTTCACCAGATGTGAAACCTATCAAGCAAAAACTTAGAAAAATGGATCCACATGTGGCATTACTAGTGAAGACAGAACTGGAAAAACTATTGAAGGCCGAATTCATTAGAGCAATTGATTATGCAGAGTGGATCTCCAATATAGTTCCTATTTTAAAGGTGGACAAATCAATAAGAGTGTGCATAGATTTTAGGGATCTCAACAAAGCTTTCCCTAAAGACGATTTTCCACTCCCAAACATAGACATGATTGTGGACTTAACAATAGGTTATGAGATGTATTCCCTAATGGATGGATTTTCAGGATATAATCAGATCAAAATTACTGCTGAGGACCAAGTGAAAACATCATTCACTTGTGCATGGGGTACATATTGTTGGAATGTGATGCCGTTTGGTCTTAAAAATGCAAGTGCCACATATCAGAGAGCAATGACCACAATCTTCCATGACATGATGCACAAGAATATGGAAGACTATGTTGATGATACAAAATCAAGGATGAGGTCTACACACATAGAGGATCTAAGGAGAATCTTTGATCGAATGGAACAGTTCCAATTAAGACTTAATCCTAAGAAGTGCGCATTTGGCGTATCATGTGGAAAACTCTTAGGATTTATAGTTTTGGCTAAGGGAATTGAGGTGGATCCCACAAAGGTGAAAGCAATCCTAGACATGAAACCACCAAAGAATATTAGTCAAATCAAAACCTTACAAGGCAAGCTACAATCTATAAGATGGTTCATATCTCAGTTGGCTGATAAAGCACAACCTTTCACAAAGTTGATGAGGAAAGGAACCACATTTACTTGGGATGCACAGTGTGAGGAGAATTTTACCCAAGTTCAGAACTATTTGATGACTCCTCCAATTATAACGGCGCCAATTTATGGAAAACCTTTGTTGCTCTACATATTAGCCATAGACACATCACTAGGTGTGCTCCTCACACAAGAAGATGAGACCAAGAAAGAACAAGCCATATATTACATCAGTAGAACATTGGTCACATATGAGCTAAACTATTCAATGATAGAAAAGGCATGCTTAGCGGTAGTGTTTGCATCCTAGAAACTGAGACACTATATGCTAGCACACAAGGTGAAATTAATGGCTAAAATTGATCCACTCAAGTACTTATTGAATAAAGCAATGCTTATAGGAAGACTGGCTAAGTGGGTTTTGATCCTAAGTGAGTTTGACATTGAATATGTGGATAGGAAGGCCATTAAAGGGCAAGTGATTGCTGATCAACTTGCCGAGACACCGTTGACTGATAATAAGCCATTACTGATAGAATTTCTAGATGAATCAATTATGCATCTAATAGAACATCCTTGGAAAATGTACTTTGATGGGTCCTTCACACAACAAGGATCAGGAGCTGGTTGCTTATTCATTACACAACAAGGGTATAAGATCCCAAAAGCTTATAAGATGATATTTTCATGCACCAACAATATGGTGGAATATGAAGCTCTTGTGAATGGTCTCAAGCTTGCAATAGAGTGGAAAATTGTTGAATTACACATATACGGGGATTCACAGCTCATCATCAATCAAGTAAATGGTGATTGTCAAACTAAGGATGAAAAGATTATGCCCTACAAAACAATGGTGGATGATATGAAAAAATACTTTGTCTTCATCACTTTTCAACAGATCCCAAGGTCAGAAAATAGAGTAGCTAATGTGATGGCTACTTTAGCATCTATGTTACAATTGGAAGAACACCAAGTTCGTATGACTTCCTGGTGGAAGAACTCCCCCTCCCAGCTTATGATTCCCCTGCATGTCAAATTGTCTACACCCTTGAAACCTAAGTGTTGTCCAGATATGCATCTATCTATTCTTATCTCATAGACCAAATCATTCCTAAAGGCTATTCTAGAAATGAAAAAAGATCCCTTATAAGAGCAGCATCCTGCTATGTGATCATCACTAATGAATTGTTTAGACGTAGTCTAGATGGCATGCTTCTTAGGTGTTTAGAACATGAAGAGTCTAATCACGTATTAAAAGAAGTTCATGAAGGTGTGTGTGGATCACACTTGAATGGTTTTTCATTAGCCAAGAGTCTCCTAAGAGTTGGATACTATTGGCCCACCATGGAAAAGGATGCTATTCATTTTACAAAAACTTGTAAGAAATGGCAGATTCATGGTAACCTCATACATGCACCGGCTAGAGAGTTGATTCCCTTTATAACACATTGGCCATTTCAGCAATGGGCCTTTAGTTTAGTTGGTCAGATCTATCCCAATTCATCAGGCGGACACAAATACATCATCACCGTAACTGAATATTTCACAAAATGGGTGGAGGCTGTCCCATTGTCCAATGTAATAGGAAAACAAGTTTCAATGTTCATCTTGAATTACATCATTTGTCATTATGGCATGCCCTCATTGATTGTGACTGACAATGGGGGATAATTCAAGAACAAAGACATAGATGAGCTATCTTCAATTTAAAATCACTCAGCACTGCTCCTCAATCTATTACCCTCAAGGTAATGGGCAGGCTGAGGCATCCAACAAGAACATTCTAAAAATCTTGCATAGGACAATAAACAAATCAGGAAGGGATTGGCATTTACAAATAAATCCAGCCTTATGGGCTTATAGAATGAGCATAAGAACTCCAACTAGTGCAACTCCATTCGCACTAGTTTATGGGTCAGAAGTAGTCTTACCAGTTGAAGTAGAGATTCCATGACTAAGAGTATCACTGAAACATTTAGTCACTGACGAAGACTATAGAATCTCTAGATTACAAGAGCTTGAATTGCTGGATGAGCATAGACAACATGGTTTTATCATCTCAAAGCTTACTAGAAAAGAATGTCAAGAGGATACAAAAAGAAAGTGTAACCTAGAAGCTTTCAGATTGGGGATCTAGTTCTCAGAGAAAATCCTAAAAACCAATAACATAGAGAACAAAAGAGAAAATTTGAACCCAACTAGCTAGGTCCCTTTGTCATTACAACAACATTTGGATTAGGAGCCTATCAGTTAGCTACACCTGAAGGAGATGTGTTGCTAGATCCTATCAATACTTTGCATCTGAAAAGGTTTTATGCCTAACATTCTTAAGGAAGCCCTGTACAGAGAAAATGGATCTTGAAAAAAATAAAAAACAATGGAAATTTTTTTGAAAAATGACTATCTTGGTGAAAACCTAGCAATAGGCACCTTGGTGAGTCCAAAAAAAAAATGGAAAATAAAAAAAAAAACAAAAAAAAAACAAAAAAGAGAAAAAAAGTGTCTTGGTGAAAACTTGGTAAATAGGCGCCATGATAGCAAAAATAGAATATAACTTTGGCCAAGTAGTGAAAACTTGGTAAACAGGCGCTACTTGTAATCAACGCTCTATCTATCAAGACAATGCTTGCACATTTGGCCAATGTAAATATTAGCTTGTATATATCCTCCAGTCACTTTCGTGATGCACCAAATCCTAAAAGAACTTTCAGACAATTGTACCTTCCTAAGACTAGAATCTATCCACATTAGGGCCCTAGGTAAACTATTTTTCTAGGGGGCATTGGATTACACGTACAATCACATTTGTTGACATGATGATGTGTCCACAATGACAATAAACTATGAACACCGGTATTTCTCAATACCACCCTTGTCCGCAACTGACTATAAACTATGACAAACGACGTTTCTCAACACCCACCAGCTAGATCTCAAAATGTGTTTCTTAACGCAATGTCATGGTGAAAACAATGTTTCTAAATACTACAATAGGTGAGACACTTATCAATGAAGACATAAATTGTTGGTAATAATTCTTAAGCATGTGTTTGCAAAAATGAATCAAGAGTGTTTTTCAACACTATAATCACAATTGTCTGTTTATATTCTGTAAATACGATGACCATGCTAAGGGATAAAGAATATTTCTTTTTCTTATTATCAATTGTTGCTAAGTTATGCTTCCATGAGTAACTCGATGATATTTTTGGACTAAGAGAAATGAGGACTGGGGGGCATGACATTTTCTTTGTTTTCTATTTGTGGTAATAAATCCAATGATCTGAGGTGATCATGGGGAATGGGTGTGTACTTATAAGTGCCTCCACCTTGTAGTGGAACACCATGTATACCTCGACCTGTTTCCTATGAAAGCCTTAGTGAGGTTGGATCTATTTCCTTGCCTGTTTAACAACTAACAAAGATACATCAGGAAGTAACTGACAACATTTATAGTTGGGTGCTTTAATGTTTAGGTTGTCTTTCAACATGGTGAATGATGAAGAGGTATTCATATTTTTAGAATTTCTAAATCTATTCATGAAAATTGTACTATCCTCTAGAGATCCCGCTAATACAAAGGTTCTATGATGAAAACAACCCACTTTGAATAAAACAGTGACTATCCTAGGTGTCTAGGTGCATTTCATATTAATTGCATTTCATTTTAGTTGCATGTCATATTAATTTGCATTAGGATTCATTTAGATGAATTTCATTGTCTTTAGTTGCATTGAAGGTCATTTTATTGCATTCATTTTAATTTAGCTGCATTCATTTTAGTCTTGCACAAGCTTGAAAATGTGGATTTGACTATCAGAGGCAATATTATCAACTGAGATTTATTCTAAAAGCAATGATGTAAGCTGAACATCTATCTAAAGCATTCATGGTATGAGCTGAAAATACTTAAATATTAACCATTTGACTAGGTGCATCATGGAATCATAAGCAATGGAATAAAAAAATGATAGAGTGCAAATCACTTATATTCATTTGCATTCATGAATCATTTCATATCATAAAACCAATTGCATTTTGCATCCACATTGATCCATACATAAATAAGATTGAGATGTCCATACATAGTACTGCAATACATCTCATACATCCATACATCCATACATTCAAGAAGCTTTGAAAATAAAAAAAAACATGAGCATATATTAGTGAAATGTATTATGACATCATTTTATCATCACTTTATCTACTCTAGACCAAGTACGACTATCACATCAAAAATCTCAAGCATAAAACAAACATCATATATCACATGTGCAAAAATTGAAAGCATGAAAGATGAGACACATCAGATAAAGAATACCAATGGTAGAATCAGTATGAGCATCAGTATATAATAAAAAATGTCCATGAGAAAAGGTATCTATCAGAGGTCACCAATGAATCAGAGTATCAATATATCAAAGCATGAAACAAAGTATCAAAATATTGAAGCAAAAGCATGAAACAGAGTCCATGAGATATGACAGTACACATGATAAAAAATGGTACAGATACAGGATATGCCATGATATACAAGGTGTCCAGAAATACAACATAAGGAATCTATCTCCCACTGGCCCCCTCATCATCTATAGGAGGATCGGGAGGGGGTGCATTTGATCTATTACATGGTGGTGGTGGTGGCATGGCACCCTCTAACTGCTGAGCAATGAATAAATACAATGGAGCTCTTTGTGCAGTTGGAACCATAGCACAATACAAGGTGAAATAATAAGTGGCCTGCTGTCCCTAATGGGTGGCTGTATATGCATACCTATCTCTCTCAGCTCTCAACTGTGCCAGCTGAGTATCCTTGTCTACTCTTAGCTGGGCTATCTATGTATCTCACTCAGCTTGCACTTGTGCTAGCTGTGAGTCCCTCTCTGATAATTGTGTCGTGAGGGTAGCCACTTGTAATCTCAATGCTGCTCTCTCTTGCTCACACTGTGAAAGTCTGTCACCATCACCACCTATTGGAGGATCCTGCCGTGTCTATTTTTGATCTTGATCTCCTCTAGTAAGTCTCTGGGTGTGCTGATCCCTGTGCAATAGTGGTCCTGTATCTCTCTGGGGAGGGGTGACCCATACTCTCTACTGACGATGACTAGTGTCACCTCCTGAGGTCCGCTGCCGACTACCACCCACTGCTCCACCTCCACCACCTCTGTCATCTTCTCCATCTCCTCCATCTCCTCCACCTCCATGGGCTCCACCTCCATATCCTCCCCCTTTGCCAACACCTCTACCTGCATCTCTCCCACCGCATTCACTGCGAGCTCGCCCGACAACATCATCCTCAGGATTATAATCTAGAGCATCCTCAATACGTGGCATAGTGTCATCGGGAGCAGTGAATCAAGGATAAAGATACCTCATGTAGTGGGTATGATACTCATCTATCACCCTAGCATCATGGACACTAACCTAATAATCCCAAGCTACAGCCCGCATGTGTGCAATCTTGTAAATGGCTGTCTCATATACTAACCAGGCTCCCCACTGAGCCTCCTCACTCCTGATGTGCGCATATCTGCAAGACTCCTATGACATGCCCTATACACATCCATACTGATGGTAAACTTGAGTAACCAAAAACCACTCAATCACATAGCGGGTCCGCCCGACAAGGTATAGACTCTGAAAGAAAAATGGCATCTGTCTGACATCTAAAGGCCAAGCCTCACAATCATGGTACGGTTGCCACTCTACCTCAGTCACATCATCCAATAGATGATGCCAGTACTCTAACTTGCCCAAATGGGGCTACTGAATGAATCGTGAATACATATAAATATATGGTAGATCGGCATTGCGGTGCCTATCAACAATAGGGTGAGTCACAGGGATGTGCTCCCATGTCCAGATCTGTAATACAATGCTCCCTATAGTCATAGAGTGAGAATACTGATAAACTACCTCATGTAACTCACAATATAGGTGAGCTAGCATGCAACTATCCTAGGCATACCTCCCAGGAGTCTGAATCATCTACCCTATAACGTGGGACCAGTCACACATAAAACCATGCTGGCCCCTATCTGGCATCATGATGCCTCCTATCAAACCAGCTAGATATACAGGAAGAGGGGCATAGTTGGTGACCATGTGGTCCCAACTTAGATAATGACAGTCAATGGTATCATCTCGAAAGAGTCTCCTAGCATTAGCAATTGTTACAGGTCTAGAGGCCTCATACTCAATGTGGTGTCCCATCATGTATACATGCAGAATCCTCCACATGTCCTCGGGTGTAACCGTCATCTCACCAGTCAGTAAATGAAAGGTGTTGTGCTCCGAATGCCATCTCTCCGCCAGTGCTGTGAGCAGACTTCAATTTACCTGAATGTGAGGTAAATCGGCTAAACTCCATAAACTGCAACGTCATATAATCTCCTGCTCAGCATCACTCAACTGATCTAAAAGAGCCAACACCTGGGCCGGTCGCGGTGATCTAAAAGATACAATTGGGAAATCAAACTGTTATACACTGAATTTGCGCTTCCGATCTCAAGCTCTCATAGTCTTGATAATCCAGTATAACATGGGAATCATCTCAAGGTTGTGGGACCTTTTGCTAACTGAGATGAGACCTCCAGATTCTAGGTTGGTTCCTCTTAGATTATCACCTTGATTTTCTCTTAGATGGGAAAGTAAACTTTGAGGGGAAAGGGATAGAAGGAGTGCATGAAATGGAAATGACAGGAAGAAAATCTATCCTACTAGGTGATGAACCAAAATTAGGGTATGAATCTCAGTATAGAGGAATGAAACTGGTGAAAGGCTTAGGTCTAGGAGATCACATCTCTCTGAATAGGCTTGCATAAATATTTCATAGAGGGGTCTGTAGTAAAGGAATACTATGCAGGGAAAAGGGAATTTCTCAAGACAGTAGTACTCCTAAAGAGTCAGATACAGACTATAACCTGCAGACAAACATTCATCTCTGCAATTGGGTATAGGAATGAGACAAATTGCTATGGGTGGAAGTATGCCCACAAAAGCATTCGAATCAGATCATTCACAAGCATACACATGAAATTGTAGAAAGAGAGAAGGACCAAGAACCCTAAGTTATCACTAAGAAACATGTAAAAATACTGAAAACTATTAAGAGATAACTCACATAAGAAGACATAGAGATAGGAGAAATGTCATAAAATATCTTCAATATCTGAACAATCAATGAAAATTATAATTGTAGAAAGCTGAAAGGGCAGGAAAACTGCCGGATGCTGAGCACTACAGGCTCCAAAAAATGTTATATACATCACTCAACTGCACGCAGGCAGGAGTCAAAAGAAAACTAACCAGGGTTACAAGATTTACAATAAAATAATCAACCCTAGCAGTCAAATTTTGATCATAAATGTTTCTCTAAAAAAATCCAACCGATCAGATATATCTCCCCTTGTGTGCCCATCTCTGTACCTGATCATGCCTGCAAATAAAAGACCTTGATCCATCTACTTCTCTGCAAGTTGGGCTGTCATGAATGCCCAAAATCCGATCTCAGATCCTCGAAAGGACCCAAAAATGGTAGCCTAAATCCTCTGCAAAATCTCCCAGCTACAATTGCCTTCAGAATTATCAATTCTCAGCTACCCGCACTCGCAAGTGTCTCTGCAAAAAAAAGGCCCGCCAACAAAATTGCACCACTTGAAAAAGTCAATGGTCGCATGATTGCATGAGATCAAAAGCTTTTATGTGATCATGCAACAACTCTTTATAAAACTTGCCTCCGCTTGCCACATAGACGCTCAGGATCCAACGCTGGTGAAAAATCTTGCAGAAGACTTCAAATTTGGGCCCCAACGGTTACCATTCCTTCATTTAAAAATCGGCTATTGATCACATTTTTTCAGCAAATCAGATGATCTGGATCATCCCCAAAATAGTTGCGAGCCCCTATGAAAGGTCAAAGTCTACATCGCCAGTCAAGAGCCAGTTGGAAGCGAGCATACTGACATGTCAGCATCCATGCAAAATTAACATTAAGTTAACCCCGGGTCTATTTTCACTTTATTCATAGAGTTGCTTAAATTTTCCTTAACCCCAGCCAGATCCAGCGACCACGCAAAAAATCTAACTCTGTAACTGCGCATCCGCAAACTAAGATTCTAATCGGATGGTGGGCGCAAGATCTCATACCCTTCAAATATTCTTTCCGATCATGTGCCAGCCATAGATCCTATTAGAACTGGGACCCCACCAAATACACGTGTCTACTTGCAAATCCCCATCAGCATATGATAACCAACAAAAGATGAGCATATCAGCAAGAAAGGACCCACCATCAGAGCCTCAATAATAAAGCAAGATCGATGGTTGTCGCATGATCGCGAGGCACAAGAATATTCCATCAGATCATGCGCCAGCCGTAGATCTTACTTTATCTTTAACTACATAGTTGAGACTGCCAAACATCTAGAGACTTAGCAACTAGAGGAAAGATAACCGCCCACTAGGTCGTAGGATGCTAAGGACTTAACCACCAGAAATGAGAGATTGCGCGAACACACAGTTGCAAGATCGCTGAATAAAATTAACCGCCAGGCCCAAGCATGATGTTAACCTTTAACTTAACCCAATCATATCTAGAGAATTAGCAACAAAGGGATTCGCTAAATCTCATAATCCTTTTATTAACTAGTGTTAAAACCTGAAAACCCGCGACTAAAGCAATCTCCAAGTCGCTGAATAACCTTCTTTACCTCTGGGTCTATCTGGCGACTGCGAGAGATCCTCCAACTGCACAACCACGCAAAGCCTACCAACCCCAGGCTCACTTACACCACTTGGCATTCTATTATTCATCCCAGTCGCTCGATCATCAACACCTCAGCAACCTCCTACCGGGGCGGGTAATGGTTTGTCGCATGTTCGCATAGCCTAAAAAGGGGCTATGCGATCATGCGACAAACCACTAGCATCCTTCAATAGTACCATCAACAGTTAGTCACATGGTCACATAAGGGGAAAATGACTTATGCAATAATGCAACAACCTGCATAACAACTTGCCAAAAAGTAACTGGGCCCCACTTGTTGGAGTTGCGCGGATAGAAAACATTGACACCGGAGAAGTGTAAAGTGCAAAAGTGGTCGAAAACATAGAAGGTTTTCGAGTGAAGGTCGAAAACACACTAAGATTTTAGAGTGGAGGTCAAAAACACATCGAGCTTTTGGGCCAAAAGGTAGAAACATCCTGAGCCTTCAGAGAGGAGGTCGAAAACACACTAGGTTTTCGACACTTGAGCACTTCATTGGAAAATAGGATTGTGGCAAAAAATGAATGATAGGGAATTTTTTGGGCAACATTTTGGCAACCTCTGTGGGATGTCAGCCTACTAGACATTTAGACCAGTTGCCTTGGAGCAATCCATTGGGCATAGGAGTCACTACTAAGCACAAAAACTTGGCAGGGACAAAAACTGAACCAGCAAGACAAACTGTGCACGGGCACTTCTTGCGAAACATGAACTAACCATGAAAGCAGGGAAAGAAAGCAAGAAACATATTTACAAAATTTACAAGAAGGACCTATAGAGAGGGATTAACCTCAAAGCAAGGCTTCAAGTGGAAACCATTCACTGAGATTGGCAGGGCATCTCCTTTAAGGGTTGAAAGCAGAAAAGCGTTAAATCCTCTGCACTCTGTTATAACAAATGGTCCACCCCAAAAAGAATCAAACTTTGTGTGCTTGCCAGGCTTTGACCTAAACTCATCCCATTTGAGAACTACATCTCCAACCTTGAAGTTTCTGACCCTGGCTCTTTTATCAAAGCTTCTCTTTGTTTGACTCTGATGGAATGCCATATCTTGCATTGATTTATCTTTGATCTCTTCTAGCTCCATCAACTGGGCATATCTGATTTGCATAGGATCACTCTCTTCAAACAAGGCATACTGAGTGGCAAAGTCCAAAGCTGGTAATTCAGTTGAAATAGATAACTTAGCCTCTCTACCATACACCAACATGTATGGGGAATTACCAATGATTTTCTTTGGAGTAATTCTATCTAGCCACAAGACAGATCTCAATTTGGTATGCCAGTCCCTCTGACTATCTTGCAGGGTCTTTTTGATTATTCTAATCAGATTCTTATTTGTTGATTCTGCCAAACCATTCCCCTGAGGATAGTAATTGGAACTTGTATTCAGATAAATGCCCTTCTTGACTGCCCACTCTGAGACTTTGAGGCCTGTAAATGCTAATGCATTGTTTGAAACTATAGAATCTGGAATGCCAAATCTATGAATGATGTCATCATAAAAACTTAAAACAACACTCTCATTAGCTTCTTTTAAAGCAACTTCTTCTGTCCACCTAGTGAAATAATCAGTTGCAGTGATTATCCACTTGTGTCCTGCACTAGATGGAGGGTTAATCATGCCAATGAAATCTATACCCCACTTCATGAAGGGCTGCTCTATTTTGACTGGCTATAGGGGTAGAGTTGCAAATCTTTCTTTCCCTGCAAAAATAACACATTTGATGCATCTTCTAACATAATCATGACTATCTTTGAAGATAGATGGCCAATAGTATCCAGCCCTCATGATCTTAAAAGCTGTAGTCCTAGGAGAGAAATGGCCACCAAAAGCTCCATCATGAAACTCCAATAAGACATCTGCAACCCTTTTCGAATCTATGCATCTTAGAAGGACACCATTGTGATCCTTTCTGAAAATAATTTCATCTATCAGCACAAAAGGAACAGATTGTAACCTATAATACCTCCTTTTTGCTGAATCTAGGCCTACAGGATATTGTCCTGTCTTCAAATAATTGATCATATTAGGCAACCGACTAGTTGCCTTGGCTTGCTCTCCTATAGAATGCACCACCAGAGATGCATCTATGTATTCTAGTTTCTTTGAACTTTCATCTTCTGCCAGATGCTCACAAAGACCTCTTCCTCTAACCAACTTGGTAGTCTAAATATCTATGTCATATTCCATCACCTTAGTGATCCAACCAACTCTTTTTTCATTTAGGTCCTTAGAAAGAATAAATTCTTTGACACTTGGATGAGTAACCATCAAATGCACCTTGCTATGGGTCAAAAAATGTCTAAATTTTTTGAGGCTCTTTACCACAGCAAGAACATGTTTTTCTATAAAAGAGTATCTTTGTTCATACTCTTCTAAACCTTTGCTAAAGAAAGCAATAGGCTGCTCCAATCCTTCAGCATTTTCTTGAGTCAACATTGCAGATATAGCATCATGACCCCCATAAGCATAAAGGATAAAATCCTTACTAAAATTTGGGTTTAGGAGAGCAGGAGCTTCAGTTAAGGCTTCCTTAATAGCTTGGAAGTTAACTTTTCCTTCTTTGGTCCAACTGAAGGCTGAACCTTTCCTCAACATGGCTGTCAAAGGCTTGAGTAACTCTGCAATGTTAGGCAAGAATCTCCTAACAAAGTTAATCTTTCCTATGAAAGATTGGAGTCCTTTCTTGTGATGTGGTAATGGTAGTTTTAAGATGGCTGCAATTCTCCCAGGATCCACTGTAATTCCTTCTTTGGATACTACATATCCCAATAGTTTTCCTTCATGAACTGCAAACACACATTTCTTGGGATTAAGGGATATCCCAAATTCTTTGCATCTTTCAAAAATCTACCTCAAATGTTTGATGTGGTCTACTGCATGCTTTGAGTAGATAGTTATGTCATCTAGGTAGACCAACACAAACTTGTACATGAGGCCCTTAAAGGCCATGTCCATTGCCTTTTGAAATGTAGCACCTGCATTTGACAAACCAAAAGGCATCTTCTGATATGCCATGGTTCCCCACTTGGTTGTAAATGCAGTCTTATATTGATCCTCTTATTTCACTAAGATTTGATTGTATCCTGAATAGCCATCCAACAATGAGAATCTCTCAGATCTAGAGACACATTGTAGAATTTGTTCCATAGAGGGTAGTGGATGGAGGTCTTTGATGAGGCTCTGTTCAAATCCCTGAAGTCAACACATAACCTCAGCTCCCCATTCTTCTTCCTGACAGGAACAAGGTTGGAAACCCAACTAGTATGTTTGATGGGGTAGATGATGCCACTTTTTATTAGTTTGAGTACTTCCTTATGCATAAGTGGTTCAAGCTTGGGATTAACAGGCCTTTGCTTTTGCCTTACTGGTTTAGCATTAGACTCCAATTCAATAGTGTGCTGAGCAAGGGTAGGGTCAAAACCCTTGAGGTCTCCATACCTCCATGCAAAAACATCACTGAATTCTCTAAATAATTTAGTGTAAGCTTGCTTTTCTGAATTAGTGTTTACTTTTCCAAATTGTAGGCTCTTACCTGGTTCCAACTCTAATTCAGCACAATGTTCCTATTGGACTACCAGGCCAGCCTTATTTTTCTTGACTTCATCATCCTTGTTGAAGATAGTCTCTAAGGTGACAAGACCTTTGGGCATCTTATTAGATCTAAGTTGTATCACTTGATCACCATAGCTCTGTGATAACCTCTTTTGATTGTGTCTTGAAAAGACATCTTCTTCAAACAAGAACTGCAGAGTTTGTTCATCATTGTCAAACACTTGCCAACTAATATTATTATCAGGAATTGAAGGTCTGACAATAATCTTAATGTGTTGCTGATTTGCCTCTTTTGAAATGCTATTGGGGATGTCAAACTGAGATCCAATAGTAGCTAACCTATCAGCATTTTGATTTAATTTTCTAGGGATAGCAACGATATTGAAAGCATAGAAATATTCAATTGCATCTAAAACTCTATATTTGTATGCTTTCATGACATCATTTTTGGTTGCACTCATCCCTCTTACTTGGCTGACAACAAGTTCACTGTCACCATATACTTTTAACGCTTTAAGCCCTCTTTTTCTAGCCCATTCTAGTCCATTAACCAGACTTTCATACTCTGCAGTGTTGCTGGTGCAGGAAAAACTGAATCTAAAGGTAGTGTAATACCTTTCTCCTTTTGGGGACACCAGCATAGCACCTCCACCAAAACCATGTCTACTTCTAGCTCCATCAAAAAATAGTTCCCAGACCTGACTATCCCGATCATCCGAATCAGTGTATTCTTTGAGAAGGCTTGGTTCTATGGCTCCACTTTCTTGAATCAGATAACTCCCCAAACCAAAATCCCAAACAAGACTCTCTTGGATCTCTGAGGTTCTTTCATCTAGGAGAATATCGGGGATACTCTCTATTTTGGTGCTTGCTTCACTAATGGTTGGGAAATCATTGTCATCAAATATAGGACAATTAGTATTGATGGAATTGGGCACATATGGCTCTATATGATGTATTGCTAAGGCTTTTGATTTAATGGTGACTTTGGTACCATACCTTGTATGAAAGAGCATGTGAGACCTGTCGGAAGAAAGATAACCTCCTATCTTGGCCGTGAACTCTCTTGAGAGACATATGACAAACAATGCAGGGAGATTTATGATATATATGTTGAGGAGAATGGAAAAATTAGGACTAGCATGGAGAATTAGACTGGTATCCTTGGCCACACCTATAGTACTGACTGAGGATCCATCAAGTTGTGTAAACTTCTTTTGGAAGGGTTCATATTTAAGTCCTAATTGATCAACCACTTTCCTGGGCATTACAGTGCTAGTAGCTCCACTATCTACCATACAATTATGCACTAAAGATTTCCCAATAATTAAAGATATGTAAAAGGGAGGTGGATTTAAATTCCTACCTTGCATGGTATTGGCCTTCGAGTTGCTAGTTGGAGTCTCCTTTTCTTGATCAGTGTTGACCAACACTAGTTTTGCAGTTTCTTTTGCAAGTTGAGGATTTTCCGCCTCTCTCATGGCCTTCTCCAAAATTTTAGGTTGTCCTGGAATAGACAGAGAATCCCACATAGACATGGTGACATTCACCTTCTTCATGTTGTCTATAATATTATAAGGTGCCACAGTGTGTACTCTTTGTTGTGCTTTTACTATGATGGGTTCTACCTCTTTTGGAACTTGGCCTTCTTTGCTTGTGACGAGAGGGGCCTCCTTGGATGTGATAGGGGCAACTTGCTGTAGTGGCTCTATAGATGTAGTGGCCTTAGTACCAGAATCTGCTCTCTCCATGTCTTGGGCTCTTCTCTTTGCTCTTGTGCAGGCAACAAAAGCAGCTTCATCATTGACTCCATTGAAATCTGGTTGCTCCCAATTGAAAAGAGCAGTCTCATTCTCTTGTGTTTCTTGTTGAGGAGCTGTCCCACTAGAAGGAGCTTTTGCTTGAGCTTGTGAAGCATTTTGAACCATTAGTGCTTGGTTCATTCATCCATTAGAACACGTAGCCTGATTGTGGGGCTGATTGCAAAGGAAACACCATTCATTATCCATGGCCATATTGTTTTGACTAGGAACCATATCCCTGACTGGATTTGTGGAATTAAGAGGTGCAGGGTTATATGGTTGGAATGGTCTTTGATTAAAACTTTGTCTTTGCCCTTGATAGCCTCCTTGGTATGGTGGCCTATTTTGTTGATAAGGCTATCCTTGATTTTGGTATTGTTGATTAGGACTTTGGCCTTGTGATTGGAAGGGTGGCTTGATGCCTTGGTTTTGTTTCTTTAATTTTTTGACCTCTTTGGTTAGAGTCTGTAGAAAGTTTGCCATTTCTTGTATACTAGTTTGCTGACTACTCTTCACCTCTTGTGACCCTTGGGAGAAATTTTTTGCAGCATGTTCCTGACCACTGGTACTAGCTTGAGGTGCTGATATTGTGGGAATAGGGGTAAATGGGGGTACTTGTGCAGGTGCAATGGGCTGAAGACTAGGGAAGATAGGCATGGGAGGTCTTCTCTATATCACGCCTACTTGGATCAAACAATTTTCAGCCCTGACAGCAGTGTCAAAGGCTTGGGGTAAAGTGGTACCACCCATAGAATGGATCATGACAAAAATTTGTTTATTTAGACTTTGCAAGTAGTACAGGAAGGCATGGTCAGCTGATGGCCTTACAGAGACTGGGATTCTATTCCATGTTTTAAGGAATCTACTATTATAATCTATCATTTTCTCTTGAGGGTCTCTTTTTATAGTTGTTAATTGCTTAACTAGAGACAAATTATCTGATTTATCCTCAAAATGCTTGCTTAATGCATCCCCTAATTCATCCCATGAAGTAATAGAACCAATAGTTAAAGTTCTAAACCACTCTAGAGCCTTACCTTTCAGAGATGTTGCTAATAATTTGGTGGCCACATCCTCTTGAGTAATGTTGTGTATGCTGCAAATGGTGGTCACATCTTTTATGTGCTCAAAGGCTGTTGTCTATCCCTCCCCTGTGAAATCAGGTATACTCTTTAATGCCACCAAGGGAACATCATGATGCACTACAAAATTTAATGGACTCCCCTGATTGAAAGGTGCAAAGGCAAAATTTCTAGCCATTGTAGGAGGTGTAACCTAAAGATTAACAACTATATGAGCTGTACTTGCTAGATTTGGATCTTCTTCCTCTTCTAGATCTCTGGTTAGAGGTCTGCCTCTTCTTCTAAAATGAAAGAGGAAAGGTCTCCTCTCTGAAGTATCAGGAGGTGTAAATTGGACTCTTCTTGTAGGAGATTCTCTCTGAGTTGACCTACCTTTGTAGCTTCTTTTCAAGGGCAACTCTGAAAATTCAGTAGGATTTGAGCTTCTAGTCTTGATCTTTCTCATAAACCTTAAACAAGGTTGGCTTGAATCTTTGAAAATAGTGGAGTCGCCAGATATACTTGATAGAACAACCTCTAAAGGTTTGTATTATGCAATCTTCATATTAAAGATGACATAATCTTCAAAAAATGAACTTCTTTACTGTCCCACCGAGCGTGCCAGAAATGTAATACACTGAATTTGCACCTCTGATCTCAAGCTCTCGTAGTCTTGATAATCCAATATAACATGGGAATCATCTCAAGGTTGTGGGGACCTTTTGCTAACCTGAGACCTCCAGATTCTAGGCTGGTTCCTCTTGGATTATCACCCTGATTTTCTCTTAGATGGGAAAGTAAACTTTGAGGGGAAAGGGATAGAAGGAGTGCATGAAATGGAAATGACAGGAAGCAAATCTATCCTACTAGGTGATGCACCAAAATTAGGGTATGAATCTTAGTATAGAGGAATGAAACTGGTGAAAGGCTTAGGTCTAGGAGATCACAGCTCTCTGAATAGGCTTGCATAAATATTTCATAGAGGGGTCTGTAGTAAAGGAATACTATGCAGAGAAAAGGGAATTTCTCAAGACAGTAGTACTCCTAAAGAGTCAGACACAGACTATAACCTGCAGACAAACATTCATCTCTGCAATTGGGTATAGGAATGAGATAGATTGCCAGGGGTGGAAGTATGCCCACAAAAGCATTCGAATCAGATCATTCAAAAGCATACACATGAAATTGTAGAAAGAGAGAAGGACCAAGAACCCTAAGCTATCACTGAGAAACATGTAAAAATACTGAAAACCATTAAGAGATAACTCACATAAGAAGACATAGAGATAGGAGAAATGTCATAAAATATCTTCAGTATCTGAACAATCAATGAAAATTACAATTGTAGAAAGCTAAAAGGGTAGGAAAATTGCCACCAATTACTCTCTGAGAAAGAAAACTTTCTTTTTACAACTGCTGGATTCTGAGCACTACAGGCTCCAAAAAATGTTATATACATCACTCAACTGCATGCAGGTAGGAGTCAAAAGAAAACTAACCAGGGTTACAAGATTTACAATAAAATAATCAACCCTAGCAGTCAAATTTTGATCATAAATGTTTCTCTGAAAATATCCAACCGATCAGATATATCTCCCCTTGCATGCCCATCTCTATACCTGATCATGCTTGCAAAAAAAGGACCCCGATCCATCTACTTCTCTGTAAGTCGGGCTGTCATTGATGTGCAAAATCCAATCTCACATCCTCGAAAGGACCCAAAAATGGCAGCCTAAATCCTCTGCAAAATCTCCCAGCTACAACTGCCTTCAGAATTATCAATTCTCAGCTACCCACACTCGCAAGTTTCTTTGCAGAAAAAAGGCCCGCCAACAAAGTTGCACCACCTGAAAAAGTCAATGGTCGCATGATCGCATGAGCTCAAAAGCTTTTATGTGATCATGCGACAGCTCTTTAGAAAACTTGCGTTCGCTTGCCACATAGATGCTCGGGATCCAACGCTAGTGAAAACCCCTACAGAAGACTTCAAATTTGGGCCCCAATGGTTACCATTCCTTCATTTAAAACTCAGCTGTTGATCACATTTTTTGGCAAATCAGACGATCTGGATCATCCCCAACATAGTCGCGAGCCCCTATGAAAGGTCAAAGTCCACATCGCCAGTCAAGAGCCAATTGGAAGTGAGCATACCGGCATGTCAGCATCCATGCAAACTTAACATTAAGTTAACCCTGGGTCCATTTTCACTTTAGTCGCAGAGTCGCTTAACTTTTCCTTAACCCCAGCCAGATCCAGTGACCACGTCAAAACTCTAACTGTGCAACTGCGCATCTGCAAACTAAGATTCTGATCAGATGGCGGGCACAAGATCTCATACCCTTCAAATATTCTTTCCGATCATGTGCTAGCCGTAGATCCTATTAGAAGTGGGATCCCACCAAACACACGTGTCTACTTGCAAATCCCCATCAACATATGACAACCAATAGAAGATGAGCATATTAGCAAGAAAGGACCCACCATCAGAGCCTCAATAATAAAGCAAGATCGATGATTGTTGCATGATCGCGAGGCACAAGAATATTCCATCAGATCATGCGCTAGCTGTAGATCTTACTTTATCTTTAACCGCATAGCTGAGATCGCCAAACATTTGGAGACTTAGCGACTAAAGGAAAGATAACTGCCCGCCAGGTCGTAGGATGCTAAGGACTTAACCACCAGAAATGAGAGATTGCGTGAACACACAGTCACAAGATCGCTGAATAAAATTAACCACCAGGCCCAAGCATGATGTTAACCTTTAACTTAACCCAATCATATCTAGAGACTTAGCGACAAAGGTATTCGCTAAATCTCATAATCCTTTTATTAACTAGTGTTAAACCCTGAGAACCCATGACTAAAGCAATCTCAAAGTCACTGAATAACCTTCTTTACCTCTGGGTCTATTTGGCGACTGTGAGAGATCCTCCAACTGCGCAACCGTACAAAGCCTACCAACCTCGGGCCCACTTATGCCACTTGATATTCTGTTATTCATCCTAGTCGCTCGGTCATCAACACCTCGACAACCTCCTACCAATGCGGCTAATGGTTTGTCGCATGTTCGCATAGCCTAAAAAGGGGCTATGCGATCATGCGACAAACCGCTAGCATCCTTCAATAGTACCGTCAACGGTTACTCGCATGGTCACATAAGGGGAAAAGGACTTGTGCGATCATGCGACAACCCACATAATAGCTTGCCGAAAACTAACTAGGCCCCACTTATTGGAGTTGTGCGGATAGAAAACATTGACGCCGGAGAAGTGTAAAGTGCAGAAGTGGTCGAAAACATAGAAGGTTTTCAAGCGAAGGTCGAAAACACACTAAGCTTTTAGAGCAGAGGTCAAAAACACACCGAGCTTTCGGGCGAAAAGGCAGAAACATCCTGAGCCTTCAGAGAGGAGGTCGAAAACACACTGGGTTTTTGACACTTGAGCACTTCATTGGAAAATAGGACTATGGCCAAAAATGAATGATAGGGAATATTTTGGGCAACACAACCTACACAATAGAAAATAGGGGCACTATGTCAGAGTTAGACTGAAGGTAATTGACACAAAAATGCTCAAAAAGATCAGAAGGACAAGTTAATTGGACTCAAAAATCAAAAAAATCAGATGCGATTCTAAAATCCTGGATGGAGATCAAGAAACCCTATATGTGACCCTAAAACTAAATGTGATCTAAGAAATACTGGGTGAGATCCATGAAATACGGGGTGCGATCTAGTATACCGGATGCAAACCTGTTCTAAAATTTGGCCAAAAACCTTCACATTTTGCCAGACGTGACCTGATGGGGTGCGATCCAAGAAATATTGGATGTGATCTAGAATTCAGGAGGCAACACAAGTTAGACATAATGCGATCCCATATGCGGGATGCGACACAACACTAGCTGGCCTATAAAATGCATAGAAATAAAAATTTTTCAAATTGAAAAGATTCATTTATCGAATACTCACAAGTGCCTCATGATGCCTCAGGTGGTCATGTCATCTGGCCCTCTCAAATCGATGCTTCTCCATAGGGAACACCATTTCTACTCAGAGCTCCATGAATTTCTAAGGGGTAAAAGTAAAAATGAATGGTTAAAAGTCAATTTTTGGCCTATTTAAGCCTCCCGGGGGCCCCGGGGCCTTAAGGGACTTTCTTCATTAGACATCATAGAGGCCTAATCTCAGGACCAAAATTGAAACAGGTGATTTTTATCATCTAAATGCTATAAAACTAGAGTTACATAGAAAAGTTAACATCCAAAAGGGCACAAGTCAAAATGGTCAAAGCACGGTCAAACAGGGGCAAAATGGTGCAAAGATGATGCAGTGGGCAGGGAAAATCAGATTTATATGCTGGGATATCATTTCAACACCAGTCAAGCTTGGTTAACTTTCTCAATTTTTTGTTCAAACTTGGTCAAATAGTGCTTCTGGGGCACTTTAATCGATTTAAACAGCTTGAAAATTCTTTCTAAT
This sequence comes from Chamaecyparis obtusa, assembly GCA_027943335.1. Lineage (NCBI taxonomy): Eukaryota > Viridiplantae > Streptophyta > Pinopsida > Cupressales > Cupressaceae > Chamaecyparis > Chamaecyparis obtusa. The sequence continues at coordinate 837,347 of BSBK01002633.1, read as the reverse complement.
CGATCTATGCTTGACCTGAGGTCAATTCAATCACTGTAATGCTTGAAACTAATTAGTTTATTTGAATTCATTCCACTTTGGGTCTTGAGGGGGCATAATCATACCAAAATCTAATGCTTTGAATCAAATTCTTCAACACTAGGGGCATGACAGTTCTCTTTAATCAAGCTGAGACTGTTAATTTCAACTGAAAATTCTTTTCAAATCTCATATTGACTTTCGTTCAATCAAGCTCGGAGTCGGTATTGTCAATTCCTGTTCAATCAAGCTCAGAATTGATAATTTCTAAATCAAGCAAGAATTCATTCAATCAAGCTTGGAATTCTTTTATCAGTTTTCGTTCAATCAGGCTCAGAATCAGTATTGTTAGTTTGTGTTCAATCAAGTTTAGAATTGATAGCTTTTTGGAAACCAGGCAAGATTTCATTCAATCAAGCTCGGAATTCTTTTATCAGTTTTCATTCAATCAGGCTCAGAATCGGTATTGTCAGTTTGTGTTCAATCAAGTTCAGAATTGATAGCTTTTTGGAAACCAGGTAGGATTTCGTTCAATCAAGCTCAGAATCCTCAATTTCAAAGTAGTTCTCACTACTCTGTAAATCTCCTGAATCACACTTTGAATAAGATTTTCTTTGAATTCTAGTTCTATTCGCAAAGCAATTCAAAGAGGGGCAAATGTAATCACCTAAAACTGGGCTAACAGAACCTAGGGCCCTATTTTCTCTTAATTTGGTATGTAACCTTAATTATGCTAATTTGATCTCTGATTATTAGTATAAATTCTCAAAAATTCATTAAACCCCATCAATTTCTAAATCAAGCATTTATCACCAAGGTTTAAGAAAAAATTAAGGTTATTAACTCTAGGCCTATTTAATTAATTAAACCCCATCAAAAGTAAAGACTAGAGTTATTAATTAAGGAAAATGCATAAATATCTCCTAAATCAAACAAGCACAACAAACACAACTTAAAACAAGGAGGCTTGCACATGGATCAAGGATCAAGCCAAGATACATCTCAACCACTCCTCATGGATGCATCTCGACCACTGATTCTCTTCAAAATCTTATAAAAGAGAGCTTTCAAAGGCTTTCCTTCTTCTTCTAGCTCCTTAGGTTTTGAAAGGCTTCTTTTGGACACATTGCTAATTGCTTCCAATTTTAATGTTTAGACTCTCATTTTCTCATGGATTTGAGGCTTCATGATCCATGATTATGAACTCTCATGCTTTGGAGAATTTGTGAACTAATGCTTGGATTGATAGTTGTTTTCCATGATTTCAAGCTTTTATTAAGTAGAAAACACTTCAATTTGGGTTTTAATGGAAGGAATTAGGATTTCATGCTCTCATTTAGGTTGTTTACATGCACTTTGAATCTCTCAGTTTAGTGTAGAATGTCACTATTTTAAGGGTTAAATTTGAGAACAACTAACCCCTATTTCATACTCACATTAATTAGAGAGCAATAGGATGCTTTTTCTTGTTAGCATTTTCAATTGAATCCTCATTTTCTTCTAACAAGTGATGTTATTATCCTATTGAAGTGTTGTGTTGCAGGTCACAAACTCACACACACAATATGTATCTTAATCCACTTTACATTTAATATTTGTATTTTAAATTTATATATGGATTTTAACATTTCTTAGCTACCATTTTGATTACTCTAGGTTGAGTCACATTGAGATGTATATGTTTTATTTGATTAACTTGTATTAGTCTTGGGGAAAGGTTCTTTTTCATTATAGTTTTTGTGAACCCATATATAATTGTACCTATAGGGCTTGACCCCTTTATTTTGAAGGTGATAAATACTTGATTGGTTGATACACTTTATTCAAGACAAGTGCCTTTAAATAGACAATATAGGAAGTCCATAATGATTTAAAAAATGATCCATAAATATAACCATTAATAACCAATGGTACTTATTGATAAAAAACCTATCGTAAACTAAAAACCTAAACTATGAAATTATGTAATACAACAACATTACCCCCCATTACATTAATTTAAAAAAGTGTGGAACATTGCAAGGGTTTTGACCCCAACCCTTCTAGAGACTTTGAAACACTAAACTTACTGCATCAATAGATCTTTTGACTGTAGAACCTAAACTCATTTGCACAAAATAAGTGCTCCCACCTCTCACACACAATGAAACATATTTCCTTTAAAATTATACATCTCCTTTGAGTTTGTCTAGTGCCTCCTTCAGTGCTATACATGAGATACCTTTCTTTTAAAACTTCACATCTCCTCTAAGTGTGTCTAACACCTCCTCAAGTGTTGTGGAAACAAACCCTCCTCTACTACACAAAAATCCACCTACATGCCTACACACGAGCTATCTTTACTCAGAAAGTCTAGACATATCCTCCAAGTGTGTTTAATGCCTCCTTAAGTTCTTGACAAATAATTAACTGAATATTTTGAACCTTTCTCTTTGAAGGGACAACTATGTTTCCAATCCCCCCTTTTTCTTTAGGCACACATATATGTTAATCCCACACTTTTCTTCATATGAAAAAATGCCAAGCTCCCTCTTTTATTTAAGGACACAAATTGGGTTCTTCTCATGTAATAAATCATCTCTCAAAAAGAATCTAGATCCAAATCATATGCATCCTCCTACCTCTATTGCCTCTAGCCCACTTTACCTATTTAATCAAGGATCAATCGACAAGGGTGCAAGATTATGCTTAGAAACATTAATAAAGAAAAATAAGAGACATGATAGAATTAGACATGATCTTTGAACTTCTTGGTCACCTTACATGTATGCCATTTTAATATTTTGATTTTTTTTTCATAATTGGACACCAAGTAATAAAGCACAAAAAATTTCTTATAGAGACCAAGAAAAATCTTAATGAATCATATGAACCAAGATCCTTTTCCTAGTAATATAAAATTTTTAGCCCTCCTAAATCTTTGCATATTATTAAGAAAATAAAACTATTCTTTCCAAACTGCACACCATTAAATGATAATTTTTTTTGTGTTTCATACCAATATAGTAAATGTAACAATGGAAACACCATCTTCATCAATATCATTCCTCTATTTATTCAATGATGAAATCACATTGAATGCAATTGTGCATCTTTTCCTTTTAATTGATGTCAAATAGATTGGTTGCCACAAAACTTATCACACTACTTTTCCACACTACAATTTAACACCTATTTAAACACTTGAATCCAATGCTACATATGCTATAGTTCCAAGGAGGGAGAATACCCAAAGGATATGCCCAACCTCGTAGCTAAGAGTAATACATGGAAGCAACAAAAAGATTAGAGAGAGAATGCACGATCCAATATATTTTTTCAGAGGTCAAACGACATGCATGTTGGGAGGTCAGGCCTTCTCGATTACGACCATATACAATGAAATAAAAATAAATCCTAATTCTGATCTCTCAAAGTCTTAGATCTAGGTTCCATGAGCTAACCTTACTACTACTAGGTACACTAATACTCAAGATACATCAATATATTACATATAAGAAGCACCTCCTAAGGTCGGCCAAGAGAGACTTACATTCCCCAAGAAGGAAACATGTACAAACAAATAGGTCCAACCAAAATGAATCAAAGATCCATGAGAAGAAACACCAAGATGCGTGATCATAGAAAATGATCCACATGAAATACATGAACCACACACTATGATTGCAATGGTTGAAAGCCACAGATAAACAAGTGCACATCAAATCTCCAAATAGATCCACACAAGCAACGTACAAATCACCCAAGGACAAAAAAAAGGACCAATTATCAAATCGCAATGAACAATAGGAGGTGCGATCATAGGATGATTGTAGTGCTTCTTCAACTCTAACTTATTGAAGACTAATGTTGGTAAGTAACTCAATGGTAGTGATGTGGGTAAGTAAACCCTCCATATTTCCTAATCATTGTGATGCACATCTATGTAGAGTTTATAATGGTTAAATACATTGTTTAATTTTATATGTGGCATTTCTATTTTGGCAATTGATAAATAAATGTATTATTTTGGAAACCATACTAATTATCAAATTAAGAATAATGAGATAAATAAAATTTTTTATTTTGATTTATTTATTTTGACAAAATTATTAATTAATTTATAATATTAAAAAAATATAAAAAATAAAATCACAATTTTTTTTCACAATGTTAACAATCATTAAATTACTATCCTATCCTATATCAAAATTACATATCTTAATAAGAGATTATCTAAATATATAAATATATTATTTATAAATTAAATATTTTTATAAATTATTTTATTTAAATATATATATTCCTTAATCAAAAGAAAATATTATAAACAAACTATTCCATTTTATAAAAAGTCAATTATGTAAATTTATGGAAAGTAACATATAGGAAAGAAAGATACATGGAAGTTTTTAAAAGATAAAACTTCTCCTTAAGATAGAAACTTAGGGGTAAACTTAAGAAAACTAAGTTCACATGGGGATATTGTTTTTTATAATTCTATGAGGATTTTACATATAATTATGGCTTAATATCAATGGCATGCATATTGGTTTAAACGATAGTTAAGAGATAGAAAAGAATGATAAAAAAAATAAAAAAAATAAAAAAAATTCCAAAGTAATGTATTGTAAAATTTTTATCATGGAACTTAGTTAACCATGCCTTTTATTTGGTGTGATTTGATATCGTTGATAAGGATTAGAGGAGAGACTAATAGTGGAAGAAGTATTTAGTGAGACAATTAGAGATGTTAGAAAATAATTACATCAGAAAAGGTAACAAAGGAACAAAAAAACATTTGATGATTGCATTCCTAGGAAGCCCTAAATAAAATAAAAATGGGAGATCTGCTCTCAAGATTCAGATTCTAGACCGTTGGCGAGCATTTGGTGAAATAGAGTTTATTGTATTCGGATGGAAGGCCTCTTCCTATGAAGGAGGGGTGACCCAACATAGTCTTCATAATTAGCGAAAGCATAAAGGAAAGAATGGAAATATGAGGTTTTCAGCTTCAAAATTTCTCTTGTATAAATCCACTTGCGGTTCATAGGAGGAGAGGAGGATTAGGGGTTATAGGCAAGAGGTTTGAGTGTAAACTTCATTTGAAGCAAAGGGAAAAATGCATTTGGATTTGTTGTCGCATCACGAGATGACCCTATAATCATTAACAGGTCTGGACACATTTAATTTGCACTCTTCTTCTTTAATGTGTTTCTTTATAATTAAATACGCTAGTATAGTAATCTTATGGCATAGAAATGTTTTATCATTTATGTTTTTTTTTTTCCGAATGGTTCAAATTACTTAACCCATTGGATGGTGATTTGGTATCTTCTTCGTAATCTTGGATTTTCTTTTATCTCGAGATTTATTTGCAACTGGGAGGTATGAGTTTAACCTTCTATTCCATGTTCATTAACTCTATTTTATTTCATGAATGCATCTATAGTAGCATAAATTTAATTTATTATTGGATGTTTGATACAAATAAATCATTACTAGATCTTGAGAAATGAAATTGAGTTTGTGAGAGTTATGGAGAATCTTTCAAATTGATCTTTTGAATTTATGTACAATATTGCTAAGACACCTTCCATGAGTGATCACAACTTCAAATTCTAAATTCTTATAGTGATCTGAATTTGTTATATAATATCCTCCATGAAAATTAAATAAAATCCTAGAATACCAAAATTATGAAAGATAGGGATAAGTATTTGTGTTTAATGGAGTTGATGTTTATCTAAAACCATATAAATTGCAGATTTCTATTTCTTAACCTGTTAAAAGAAAATATTATATTAGAAATTATTCTCAGCATGTTCCTTACAATCATGTAGCATATATCATTAATAATACTTAAATTAGATTGAATCTTTCTATCCTATATTCATACCTATATAAGATCAAGGACATTTTAGATCAAGGATATATATATTCACATATTTAATAGTTATAAAATTAGTAGGTTGGCTTGGATTACTTGGAAATTTATGGCAATAATATTGATTATTAGTTAATAATTGGTCTTAGTAAACTATTATAACTAGTAGTTATTTATATTTTCAATTATAGATATATCAAATAAAAAATGACATTTATTTATTTATTTTAATATTAGTTCTCATCAATTATTGAGACCATGTGGTTTATCTATGACTCTACTGAATGAATGATGCTAAGATATAAAGGTAAGTTTTATATTTTATTTTTTTAATGGAATAATAACGCCATGTTTTATTCTCTCAAATAATTATTCATGTAATTCAAATGTTGGCATTTTGGATAGTTTGTATTATACTATGAGGTGTATTATTGTTACATTTTGTTTTCAATTAATTGGGTTTGAGGTGTTTCAAACTTCTAATAGTTGTAGTACTTTAGATTATAATTGATTAACTCTAGAGAAAAATGATTTTTTTTTGCATTTCTAGTAATTGAGCATTAAATTTGACATGAAACTTTGGAAAATCAATTAAAAATTATCCAAAGGTAATATTATGCTTTATGCTTTTGTGAGGTTAAGAGATTTTGTATATATGCATATCTATTTATATTAGTAGTTATGAATTTGAATGGACAATTATATGCGTGCTATGCCTCCTTGAAGATGCTTATTTCCATGGATGTGAAATTGATGATATGTCCTTTCTTCCCTTAATTATTTAAGTGTAAGCTTGGAAAACCTACTATTCATTTGGTTGCATTAATCATAATTAAGTTGATCATTAGGAATAGAGGAGGGGTTGAGCCTATGTTATATTTTCATGGGATTGTATGTAAGTCCTTAGAGATTGAGATGATCATAATTGAATTTTAAATGATTTCATTCACGATGATTGTTATTATTGTTCTAAATTTTGTCATTACATTAGGAGTCAATTATGTATCATTCCTATGTTTTGCGTGGGAGATGTTTTAGTGAGAACTTTGATTGAGGAGGTTTCTAGGATGCTATATTGAAATGTGTTAAACTCTATAATGAGCTATGGAATTGGTGTCAATTTATCAATTAATTATAGGATTTCATCTTTGTCTCACGTAAGTGGGTGGCAGTTGATGAAAAATTTGTCTAGGGAATAGGACCCTAGAAAGGGTTGCATACTCTCTTGATTTTATGGATAGATAGTTTGAAACTGAAAGAGTCAAACTATGAAGTCTCTGAGCATGAACATAGGCAATGCCATCAATGATCAGCCCTTGAGGCTCATGTCTAGTCCCTTAGGGTTTGTCTATTGGTATTTTTCATACATCCTAATAAAATTATAAGAAAGGTTATATAATTTATAATCATGTGATTAATCTTAATGACTCTTGTGACTTGCATCTAGTTTTGAGACATGTGTGCAGATATAGGCATTGAAAAGCATGATAAAGGAACAAGAAAGTGAGAGTTAGGTATGCAATGGTATTAGTTATTCTTATCTTATCTTATGCAAAAAGGGTTTCATAAGAGTGCTTGGCTTGGTGTTTAAAATAAAAATAGTTTTAGACATTCTTTGAGTTATTACTTGTCTATGGTATTATACTAAAGTAAATTAATTTAAAAGAAAAAAATATTTTGCATGTTTTGTTGTGTAAATATATCGTCATACCAAGGGTTGCTTTGTAGGGCATTACAAATATGATCCCAGAAAGGTCTAGAATAAGATGCTATGATTGCACATGCTATTTTGAATAAATTACGATTGATCAACATAATCTCTCCAATTGGTAAAGATGAACAAAATAACAAAGAATTATATTTTATTTTTATTGATACAAGATTGCTATGAACCCAAGGTGCTCCTGCATAAGACACTTTGGGTTAATAAGAATGATGCTCCGAATGAGAGTTGTTGTACAACTTGATAAGAATCCAAATGATCCAAATTAGATTGGGAAATCCAAATAGCATCTTCAACTGATCTGTTCTTCAAATTAACCAAGTAATCAATGTAATACTTTTCTCTTGTGGTCCTCCCAATCCTACAATTAGCCTTTCTACATTTCATATTTGCATTCCTTGGTAACCTACATCCACCAATTCTCCTTCATGTTTCCTTGAGAAACATTTGCATGCTACTACTATCCCCATTCTATATCCCTTCACTAATGGTCTATCAGTTCTTTATTTTCTCCTAATGTGGCTAATGACTATTTTCTTTGTATGACAATTCAACTTATGATACATGTTTCAACACAATTATTGTAGAGTCATTTATTCATAACATAAATGCAAAATTATATGTAAGACCATTTTTGTCTTCGTATTATTATTTGACACACAACAATAATAATTTTGATACATGCGTTTGATGATACCATGGTTAATAGTGCTAAACAAATATCTTGATGTGTATTTAATAATTTGTAATGTACAATGAACGCTTGAAGCATACATTGCTCATGATTATCATTATTGTGCTTCTCATGGCTCTTATTTAGTGGATTTGAGTGTATTATTACATGTTTTACATCATGTGAAATTGATCCTTAAGGTTCAAAGCATTAATTTCATAATGTGTATACTTCTATTAATTTCATTTTCATCATGAACTTACTTGAAAATCATTTTATGTGATTTACTATTACACACTCTAGTAATTCAAGATGTTATAATTCAAGATGATATATGTGTATTCAATTCAATTGTTACTTCAATGTTATTTAAAATATTATGCATTTTGAGCAACATATGGAGCACTAAAAGAAGCTAAATCTGCATTAGCATTGTAGAATTTATTTACATCAATGAAGGGTGTTGTCTTTAATAATTTGTACAACTACAATGTTGGTCTAAATAATGGAGGTTGATTTGGGAGAATATGAACCTTACAAATTCATGATGTTCCAAGGTACACTAAATAGTGTTAGTCCTTGGTAGTCAATACAAGACAACAAATTTAGGAAATAAGAAAGAAGAATTTAATAGGTATAAAACATGCATTTAATAGATATTTCCAATTGGAAAAGTTAAAGCACTTATCAAACTTAGCTAGAATGAATCTAGCTAGACCATATGTTTGACCAAAATTAATTTGTAGTTAGAAATACTAAAATTCAGTTGTGTTGATAAGTTAGCCTAAAAGGTGACACTTGATTGTGCTTTTACCCATATACATATACATATACATGTGCGTAGATGATTTATTTAAAATACACATTAACTTGGACTATTTTGGGATTGAATTTGAAGTTCTTGTGTGATGCAAATATGAAAGAGTAGAGGTTGGAAAGTGTTAGATTGATAGAGTTGCTATAGTGGTTGATGAAGAGATCCTACATGATTTTAGTTTATCAATTTATCATGCCTACTAGAATACAATGGCTCTTTTGACAACTTTCTCAAACCCATATGTTTCCTTGATGGAATTTCTCCTTTCAATGATTTCCAAGTAATTCTTGTATTAAGTATACATTTTCTTCCTTTTCCTAGGGTCTGTTGGGTGAGTAAGAGTCGCCTTATTTTGAACTTTTCAAGTTCTCGTGTCAAGCTTCACTCTGTTCATTTTTCCACCTTGTTGGTCTTCCCACAAGTCTTCGCGCATTTGAGTTTGTCAAATCCAAGCTTTTGGCATCGTTTGTATCAGTTTGACCCATTTTAAACCAATAACATATCTTTTCAAGGCATTTGAATCACTTCGAACCTTTTCGAACTCCGGTTCGAAGTAGTTCGAAGGAGTTCAAAAGTGGCCTGAGTCCTTTATTACTAATGATGTGTTATGCAGGAAGGCGTGTGTCATTTTCCTCTTGAGAGAGGTTGAACCTCTTCGAGCTCTGGTTCGAAGGAGTTCAAAGTAGTTCAAACGGACTACCGGCGTGATCAATAATGATGGAATGTCCTGACAAGATGCGCCGTGTAGACCTGGCGTGATTTCATTGGACGGGCCAGTGTGCGGAAAATGAGGCAATCACTTGCATGATTGGGAAATATTTGGTTTGAGATTGAATAATGATGATTGAAAAGGTGGCGGATCCCGAAGAGTTAATTTGATTTGAAGGCATTTATTGCTTATCACCACTTGGTATCAAAAAACCTATTAATACTCGCGTAATGGAGTATATTTCGTGCTTCAAGTGGCAACTAAAAATAGAAACTGGGTAAGTCATTTTTTTCCTATTGTACACTGCGAGGTCTGGGCGCTGGAAGGGTGGTCTGGTCGAAGTGCAAAGCGTACAGGTAGCTTCTTTCAAGCTCTACCTTCTCATTTCTGGTTATTCCTTCAAATTCATTAGTTCAAGCAGTGAGCTGGTAGACTTTCATTTTCTTAGGCAGGCATGAGGTCTGTCATGCATTTCTTTGGTAACGTGAAGAATCTTGAATGTAAGGCCCCGGTCATAACAGACACGAATCTTTTAGGGGTCTTAGTCGATACTATACCTTCAAAACTCTCAACTCGTGTTGACGAGGAGCACATTGTAGAAGTCCTAGCTAGTGGGTTGTTAGAAGCGGCTGCTTTCCCACCGGCTACTGTTTGTCCGGAATTGGTGCAAGAATGTATCAATAGATACGATGTAAAGTTGAAGAGTATTTTGAACACGGATGGTCAAACCCTAATCCCTATTAACCGCAGAACCATTTCAGCAGTCTTCAAAATACCAGATGAAGGTCTGGTCAACTTCACACCGACCCAGTCTCTGGCCCAATTCAGGGAAAGTGCTGATAAAAATAGGAGTCACATAGCGAGAAGGTGGACGAAGACCAACTATAAAGGAGGGTCGCGGTTGCCCAAAACTCTCACCAAGGATCATATGAACCCCCTAATACATGATTTGGTTGTTCTCCTTCACCGATTAAAAGGTTCAGAATAGGCCCTATCCTTTGATGAGTGGATGTATCATTTTGTAGAAATCATCTTAGAAGGAAGTCAACACATTGACTGGGCTGAAATTATAGCCGCATCTCTTCGGGACCAGCTCAGACAGACTCAGATGACTAGGGAAGGATTTTACATGTCTTCGTACCTGATGTATTGCTTGGCCTACACTCAGGACCTATACCCTATTCAGAAAGCTCCCTGGAATGGAGATTTATTTATCTATGAGTGTTGTCCATTACTGAGAAGAGATAAGGTTTTGGAGGATTATAGAACAATACATGATATGTTCTAGGGGAAATTGCATCAGGAATTGGCTGGTAGGCCTAACTAGAGGATTTCAGAGAATGTGCAGAGATTAGTTAAAGTATTTGGCAGCTTTTATATTCAATTTCCCCGTTTTACTTACATTTGGGTAGGAGGATTCGAAGAAGAACCATTGAAGCTGCCTAGGTACGCTTTTTACTGTTTCATTCTTGCAGAAGTTTGTAGACAGTTGTTCATTGTTATTAAAATAGCTCTCCTGGAAGATAAATGGAACTCTCTGTTCCCAGTGAAGTTAGGCCACTTAATCTGTAACAGCATGCTGGACGCATCTGTTGTGGGGAGTAATTTACTGAACTTCCACATGCCTTTCTATGAACCAAGAACAGGGTTCGATAGTAAAGGATTTTCCAGACAGACCCTGGGATTAGGGAAATGCCTTCACCAAGTTACCATCTGGAGGACCTGTGGGAAGATCTCGGCAATGAAAAAATGATTTGGGAACGAGATAGAGCCAGGCTTACGGTAGCTCAGATTAAACTGCTGCAGTTGAAGTTTGATACCAGAAATATAGAAGATAATGATCCAGAGGTTCCCCGTTCATCCACCACCTTTTTCGAGAGGGATGCTGTTTCGATCATCGATTGGAGTAGAGAGGAGTCTAGTGATATCAGACTCCGGGCCCGCAGCATTTTTGAGGAAACAGAAAATTGGATCGTGGCGAAGAAGAAAGACGTTCAACTTCTTACAGATACAAGTCATAACACTGGTTCACCCATTAAGAGTGTAACACAAGCCCTTGCTAATAGTTCTCTTTTGTCATTGAATGCAGGTGAGAAAATACTAGTGAAGGAGAAAACGGCCTCGGTGAAACATCCAACCGTGCCAAGGTCAAGACCAAGGATGAGATCTGAGAAGAAAAACCAAATGGCCTCAGAGGAGCCTGATTATCTGGATGATGTCTGTGACCTCAACGATGAAGATCTCACCTTCACCCCCGATCATAAGGGGAAGATGCATGAAGGTCTCACGCACTGCCAAGACCTATCTCAAAATGTAGATGCACTTGTCAAGACCCCTGACAATCGAATGGTGTCCAGCACAGTCCCACCTTGGCTCACGGAATCAGTTAATAAAAGGAAAAGCTTCAAGCCTCTATCTATGCCAGTTAAAGAAATAGTGATGAGGTATGCAGCTCGTACTCCGAAAGCTAAAAGGATGAAGAGCGATGCGAGGCTAATAACAGATCCTTCTACCGGGAAAGTCACTGCTGAAATTGCTACAGTGAGATCTATGGGAAATACCCAAGATCCTGAGCCTGAGGATTATGAGATAACGAAGATGGATTTCGGAGTGCTGAACAAGGACTCCCACGATCACATTTTCAAATTCTCTGCCGATCATATGCTCGGACAGTCGCAGAAGGATGGCAGAGAGAAGCAGGAGTTGAAACAGATAGTTTCGACCATGGTGGAATTCCTATCTTCGCTTGCTGAGAATGGTGCAATACCTCTAGCGCAGGCTCATCAGGGCTTCGACCCTAATTCGATGAAAAGTCAGAAGCTGTTCAAACAGGTTTAGCAGGGGAGGACCTGGACAGAGGTAATGAAGGCATGGACAGACGGCATCATAGCGGAAGGCAGTGCTTTCATAAAAGAGTTCATGAGCACCCGTACAAACGGCGAAGTGCTCTTGGGGGAAATTCAGACATTGATCCCAATATGGGAAAGTGAAGCTGAAATTTGTTCAGAGATCATGAAAAGAGTACAAGAAATTGAAGATTACAGAGTGAAGCAATTTCTGACAGAGAACCCCATGGAGCTGGTCGACCCATGTATGCTGTTCATCCTGAAGAAGAACTTCAGCTGGAAGAACACTTTGTTCGAGATAGCCATTTCTCAGATGTGGGTTATGGAAAAGGCCGTGAAGGAGATTCACTTTGACACCCTGAAGGACATTAAAATAGTAAATCCCTCAGGTATTCTACAATTGGAAGATGCAGACCAGGGAGTTGATGCATTAGTGAAGTCCTTCGTGGATGAAATGAACGCTTTCAAGGAAAGTGAAGCGCCGATGGTTCATGACCTCACGAGGACCACCAACATAGAAGCAATGCTTATCTTAAACCGAGGTTAATTGCCAAAGCAAGCGGAGAAAATTCAGGAGATGAGATGGGAGAAAAATGCCACGCATGCCAAGTTGACCGCGTTGAAGAACCTACACGCCCTGCCTATTCAGGAGCTACTCCAAGTTTACTGGTCTTGGAAGCTCGTAAAGGTTGCCACATCAAAAGATGCTCAAGAAAACTAAATCAAATTCAGTTTTGTTTACTCAATTCACCCTACTTTGACTCTTCTTTAGAAACTGGTTTATAACTGTTAATTGTTTCTTGTTTTAATGGGGTCTGAGAAGCCGGGTTTTTTGGGAGGCTTTCTCGGACCGTTTAAACTATTTAAGCTGGTGCTTAAGACATGGAAGGGATATAGATTAGAATAGAGAAAAAGATAGAATTTAATAGAAGCAGTAGTACAAGTTCTTTTCAGTTTTTGCAGTAGTTTGAATGACTGATGATAACTGGACTTTGGGCCAGTCTTACCTGAATACTCGTGCATGAAAATATTTTGATCTTTGAATCAAATAGTGAAATATATATGTTCTACTTTGAGAATTATATATCGATCTTGTGTATGTGCTATTCAGTTTCAGTCATTTATTATAGTTCTCTGAGTTATAGTTTTTCTGTAGATGCATTTTTTAGTTAGTCTAAATTTCTCTGAATGGCCGCTGAAGCTTATTTTTCTTCCGCAAGGTAGTCTTCTGTTCCATCGTTTGGTTTTACAAGTTTCTGTTGTTCTACCTCATCCGTCTAGGAACGGTTGAGAGTCCTTTTACTGCTTTTCAGTTAAAAGCTTGTATGTTAAAATTGCTTTTTCCATTCGTTGAATATCTTATAAAGGGAGCTGTACCTTTTTGCAAAATTCAGAGGGAAGCAAAGTAAATGCTTACCCGACTATTGTGTAAATGATTTGTTTTTAGAGGCATAGAGTCGAAGGATAAATATCAGAGTATAAAGAGAACAAATCTGTTCGCCAACAGGGTCGATGCGCCAATCTTCCATGTTTAGTGCACTTCTTAGTTTGTTTCCTAAAACATTTGTAATTAGTGATATATATTGTGAATATAGTTCTCACAATGATTTTTCTCAGATTGGGTTTTGATGTAAAAATATTGTGCTCATGTGTTTGTGTTGAATTTATTTTATGTTTAAGCTAGATTAAGATAATAAGTCTGCATGATAGAAAATTTTAAAGATCTTGTCAAGGCTGATTCACCTTGCCCCCCGCCTTCTAAGTGTTGTTATGTGTTCAACATGTACATCTAGATAGAAATACATATGAAGATCATAACAAACATTATTTCATCAATCGTTAATAAAAAATGTAGTGATAATTCATTGATATATATTTCGTATTGATTCTAATGAACCTTATTTCATCAGTAGTTAATGAACAAAATATTGTTCTTGTGTGGTATATATTCTATTTCTATTCTTTACTTTTGTACAATTGACTTAATAGTTAAAATATTAATGGATGGTTAAGTTTTAGATAATTTTTATTCACAGCAACTCTTATCATCCCAATTTGTTCAACAAATTTATTGTCATCTAACAACTTATCTTGATAAACCTAAAAGATTTTTAGGGGATTCACAAAAATTCAAGAAATTTATTTTTGTATTGTGATAAATCTTTTTTAGCTTGTATCCATATAATTTTTTTAAAATAAATTATGAAGCTTTAAAACAATATAGGAATTGTTAAGTAGATATTGAATTACAAGTGGTAACAAGCATAAGGTAGTTTGGGGTCGTATAAGATATATCCTTGTAAACCAAAACCACATAAAATAAAACCTTTTAATAATATTAAATTATTCATTTAGAGAAGAGTCTATAATAAAGGAGCATAAACTAGTATTACAATATAATGCAATGCTGATACAAACACCATTTAAATTTGAGAATATACCTTTTGAAATATATTTTATTTGAATTATTTTAGCTTTTATTGAATCATTATTAGTTTAATTGATTGAATATAATTTACCATGCATTTATACACCAATAACACACAAATAAACAAATTTAAGATTCTATCTTAGAATATTTACACAGAATATTTTAATATCATTTAATAAAGCTTAATAAATATCAATGAAGCCAATTTACCGCCTACGATCCTGATTTTGTCTTGACAAATCATTGATACATTCTTGTATAGATTAACTTGCAATCTACTAATAAAATTATCATAAAAATGGTTTATAAAATGCATCCAAACTGATTAAAAAACAATAGACCTGGGTGATTTAAAGCATAGATTAACTTGCAAGACTAATAAAATTATCATAAAAACGGTTTATACAATGCATCCAAACTGATTAAAGAACAATAGACATGAGTGATATAAAGCTCCTTATTTAGAAAACACGGGTACCCATGGATCAAGAGATATCTTAAACGTTCACAACAGTTTTATAATACAATTATACCCTGCAGACAAACACACACAGACACAAAACAGATACGATGGAGATCACAAAAGAGAGAAAAGAGATAGGATGGAGCTCATAATAGAGATAAAAGAGGTTAGTTGGCCATGCAGAAGTCTGTAGCGCAGAAGCCAAGACGAGGACCGCACCAATCAGTCAAAGCGTTGCAGCAAATAGCAACTCCATCTACGGAAACACAATCAGAGTCCCCCTTGCATTTAGCATTGCACTCCCCTTTCGTAGCACCCTCCACTCCTGCAAACCATGCTATTATAATTAACATTACGAAAAAACTCACCAAAACATTAACTCTTGCTGCGTTTCTTCCCATGGCTGGTTTGTACAAACTATTGATGAGATTGCGTTATTAAATAACAACATTTCCTCTGATTTGCACGCCATAAACGGAGCTCTTCCCGCCCTTTTAATTTTTACCATGTAACATTATCGATGGGTCGTTTATATGCTTCCTGGATACTTTGTTTAACTTAGCATGCTTCATCTAGAGATATCCTTCATGTGACGTCAACATACCTAATGAGGCTATGCTTTCCAAATTTCCTCGGTCACCTAGTTCTAGGTCATCTCGCCATTTGAATTCAAGTTACTTTCATGCACAGAATTGGCTTTCAAATGGTATTTTTTTTGTCGTCGTGTTATCCTTTCTACATTTCTTATTTGCATTCCTTGGTCACCTACATCAACCACTTTTCCTTGACGTTGCCTTCAGAATTTTAGTGATATTCACACATATACGACATCCACATGCTACTACTATCTTCATTCTCTACTCTTTAATTTCTCTTGATGTGACTATTTTTCCTTCTATGATGTTTCAACTTATGATACATGTTGTTTAAACACACTTTTTTAGTCATTTATTAGTTTCTATTATAGGCAAGAATATTTATGCATTTATGCAATTTTTTTTTTATATTAATTGTACCAATCATAGCATTGAATTTAAAAATTTGAAAAAAAAGTCTATAGTTAACATTTTTTTTTCATATTTTCATAAATTACAATTTTTTTTTCTATTGGTTTATAATGTCAATAGTCATACAAAAAATAAATTTCAATTGAAAAAAAAAAAATAATTTTTGTCAACTGCGACTTGAGATATGACATAAAGCTTTAATTTTTTTTGTCATGATGCATTGTCATTTTTTAGTCAAAATTTTCTTTTTCACTATTGCTTTTATTTCTACCAATCAAATTAATTTATTTTCAATATTTAACTTTCTTCTCTCTCTCTCTCTCTATATATATATATATAATTTTGTTAAAAAATGGGTTTTTCATAATGACCTCTCCCTTTCCACTTAATGTATAATTTGACATTTGTTGTTGACAAGTAGATTTTGCCTATGCATATAAATCTTGGACAATGCCTTTATTTCTACCAATCAAATGAATTTATTTTCAATATTTAACTTCTATAGTTTTCATATATATATATATATATATATATATATATATATATATATATATATATATATATATATATATATATATATATATATATATATATATATATATAATTTAGTTAAAAAAGACATATGTGTATTCCGATTGGATGGATAAATGAATAGTCACTCGAAGGCTTTTTTGTTTTTTTTCTCACAAATTTATCTTCACTTTTTTAATCCAATCATTTTTGTGAATTTATACTAGCATCTATGTTTAAAACTTTTTAAATATTACTTTTCTCTGGTGTGAAGTGACGGGTTTTTCATAATCACCTCTCCCTTTCCACTTAATGTATAATTTGACATTGGTTGTTGACAAGTCAATTTTTCCTATACATATAAATCTTGGACAATTTAGGAATATTTTTCTACTCATAATAACTAGTAGATGGTGAATAATAAGATTTCCCTATGCATATAAATGTCGAACAATCTATGAAGATTTTTCTACTCATAATATTAGATGGTAAATAACAGCCTTACATTATTATCTTATTTAATGCACATTTCTACATGTCTCTTATATCATTGAATTCATCATTATCTCTTGAGCTACCTTAGCTATGCACACATTCTAATTTATTTGTCAGATTTTTTCTTCTTCTTCTATTATCTCTTGAGCTGCCTTAGCTGTGCACTAGTAGTGTTAGCTAATTTTATGGGATTTATAAGATTTTGTCTTCCTTTCAATAAGACATATCTTTTCTTCCAATATTGTGGAGAATATTTGTGTAACATGGTATTATTATTCATTCTTCTCCTAATTTAAATGTGAATAAATATTTTATTCTCAAAAATCTGTTATCAAAATTTGTTTTTCCTTTTGTATTTGCAAAATTTTTTTGAAGAAATTTGGAGCATCTAAGTGTTGCTATTAGCATGGAATCTCTATTGTTTTAAATAGGAACAAGTATGTCTGATATGTAATTGCATACTTTTACATCTCCTGCATGCTATTATTGGGCTTGTACTCATATCCTTATTGTAGCAATACATTGGATACATTTTTGCCACTTAGAGGTAAGATTCTCACTTCATCATTTAGTTTGTGGTGTTGTCTTTGAATTATTTTGTCTTTTAGCATTCTTAAAATCCTTGAAAACCTATTCTCAACATTGTGATCTCCCTTTCTCATATATTATTGATCTATAACTAAAATTTTTTAGTTTTTACAATGAATAAAAAGCCCCATATTGTCACAGTGTCATTCCGAGCCCAACCACTATTTGTCTTCTCTTATTATTTCTCAAATTTTAGTTTCTATTTTCTAACTTTATATTTGCTACTAGATTATTGTTTTCATATTTCCATTACAATGTGAAATTAAACAAAGTTCTCATCATGCTAAAAGTCAAGTTTACACTAATTTCACCTTATTTTGTCCTAATATATGGCTAATTATAATCCCAATTCACTCTTAATTGATTGATCATACTTAATTTTAAATCATTTTGTGTTGAAATTAAACTTAACCTTTATTTTCATCATGCATGTATGAGAGAAGTTCAAACTTCATATATCTATAGTAGAAAGAAACTTAGACATATAATTAACCTATGTACAACAAAATAAATATTTTCTTCTAATTTAAAAAATTAGCTTTCAACAAATTACATTTAACTTAGGCAGGAACTTTGATGCTTTGCATCCTTGTTCATATTGAAAATGTAAAATTACATGTTAGACCATTCACATATTTATATCATACTACAACACATAGTGATAATAATTTAGATACATACATTTGATGATAACTTGGTTAATAGTGCTAAGTAATAAATTAATGTGTATTTCATGATTTATCGTATGCAATGATAGATTACATTTTACTTAGGTTTGTAGCATCTTTTAGTCATGATTATCATTCTTGTGGTTCTATTGGCTCTTCTTTGGTAGATATTATTACATCACGTGAAACTGAGGTTCAAAAATTTAATTTTAAAACATGTTTACTTCTATTAATTTCATTGTCATTATTAGATTACTTGAAAAATATTTTATATGATTTACTATTATATATTCTAGTGGCTCAAAACATTATATGTGTAGTCAATTTAATTTCTATTTATATGTTGTTGAAAGTATTATAGATTTTGAGCATTCTTTGGAGCACTAAAAGAAGTTAAAATTGGAAAATCATTGTAGAAAATTTACATTAGTGAAGGGTGTTATCTTTGAAAATTAGTACAACTATAATGTTGGTCTAATTAATGGAGATTGATGTGGGAAAATATGAACCTTGTAAATTCTTGATGTCCCAAGGTACACTAAATAGTGTTAGTCTTTGGTATTTGATGCAAGACAACAAATTTAGAAAAGAAGAAAGAAGAACTACAATTTTTTTATATTAATTTTTTTAGTCCCAATCAAATATGTGTGAGCAGGTGTCACTACACTCCACATGTTTAATCCTTTACCATGTTACGAGAATTGTGAGTATACTAAATTTTCCAAGCATTGGAAATAGATTTCCCATTAGAAGCTAAGGTGATCTCAATACAACACCATAATATTTTCACATGTTTTAGTCCTAGAGATATGTATCTTAATTCTCTTTGCATTTAATCTTTGTATTTTAAATTATATATGGAAAAATTATCATTTCTTACCTACCATTTTGGTTAGTATAGGTTGAGTCATGTTGAGATGTATATATTTTGTTTGATTAACTTGTATTAGTCTTGGGGAAATGTTCTTTGTCATTATATTTTTGTGATCTTGTCTATGCTTATACCTATTGGGCTTGACCCATTTAATCCTCCTAGAGGTTTTACATCTAATATAAGTTTTATTTCATCATTAATTTTTTATTTATATTTGGGCTTAGAATTATGTTTCTCCCTACTCATCAATCCTTGTTTAATGTTCATAATAGATATTTTTTCATGGATACTGATATTCCATTTATATTGTAGCTTCTATGTGTTGGCATAATTTTAATGTAGTGATGGTAAGTGAGTTTAGATGTTGTAATGATGTCAAATGTTGACTTAGTGTTTCTAGTGTATTGTCAAGTATAAGTATGAAGATCAAGGTGTTGTGGTAAGTTTCAGTTGTAGTGATTCTCATGAAAGACTTGGAAATGTCCCTAGATGCCAAATTCATAACTGCTATTGCTTATATTGACCGATAAGGTAGTTATGATCAAATGAAGGTAAACAATGCAATTTATAGATCAGTCAATGACAGGGGATATGTGATTTGATTGGTTTGTCAAATATTTTATGCATTATGAGATGAAATCAGAGGTAGAGGGTGATCACAATAATCAATAGATATGGTTTCTATTGTAATTCATTTGGATGACCAGAGAAAAGGTTACGTAAATGGTGAGTAGAGTCAAAGTTGTTGACATGTTGAAGTGTTTGTGTTCCTAAGAGATAATTGATGAATCATTGATCTGTGATCGGTGTAGAGATTTCCATGAATTTGGTTGCATTAGTCATGATCTGGTGACATGTCTTTGTGATTGGAGGTGATGATCTAGCATCATATTGTTTAATGTTGCTAGCATATGGAGAAGATTCTAGTAAAAGCATTTGTTGGTCAAAACATGTTTGACCCCATGACAAAAAATAATGTAAATCTATATGTTAGTCAACGCAGTCTTGAAAATTTGTTTTGTTTTGTGGTGTGCTAGATTTGAGTGAGATATTTTAAAATTAAATCTATTTTAGATTTAAGGCTTGATTAAAGTAGTGGACTTAATAGCTCATTATATATTGGATGAAGTTGAAAGTTTTGTATGTTGATCGTGTGTTTGTGAAGTGTGGTAAAAAGAGAAGGTTGCAATCAAGCTAGAGGAGATTTAAGGGTGTTGAGTAACAATTATGTGCTTCATTGGATCTGATCAAGAAAATCTTGTGCTATTCTATACATCAATATTTCTATTTTTTCCTAATAGTTACAAAAGTGAAAATCCCTTAACCAGGTAAATCCTTGTAGATCCCTATTGTAAATCCTCTAACAAGGTGGCACTTTAGCTTGTGTTTAAAAACATTTAACAAGGATAATTAGAATAAGGTAAAGGTCCTAATAGGCCTAATGTAAATTCCTTAACCGAGTAGCACCTAATAGTGATGTTGTAAAGTCCTCACAGGGTGCACTTCAAAAGAGTACATCATTTAGTGGGCACTACTCCCCACCATGTTTTTTTCCCAATTTGGGTTTCCACAAAATAATTATTTGTGTCAAGTGTTTAATTATTATGTGGATGTGCTTATGGTTATGATTCTAATATACTAGGCTATTAATGTTGATCTTGTGATAGTTAAATTAAATTGAAGAGGTTATAAAGTTTGGTTGAATTAGTAGAACACTGATTCACTCCCCCCTTTCAATAATCTATTCTGGGATCTAACACTATGGGCATATAAATGTCATTAAAATTTATAAGTTTCAATATTTTATAACCTATTATGAACAACAAACTTTTATAATATTATGTTGCATATACAAATATACCTAATGTAATTAATATACATTCTCTCACACCCTTGAATGTAATTAATATCCTAAATATTCAAAAAATATTTGTAATGCAATTATAACCTACAAAAAAATAAGCACAGAGACAAAAGAGATAAGATGGAGCATCCCATGTTATAAAAATGCTTGAGTTGCTCGTGCAGAACTGAGTAGTGCAAAAGCCAAGACTAGTCTAGTACTAATCATTCAAAGCACTTCAGTAAAACATGTCTCTATCTATGGAAAATAAATCTGTGTCTTCATGGCATTTAGCATTGTACTCCTCTTTGGAAATACTCCCCACTATTGTAAACAATGCTTAACATCTCTGTCGATTATTGTTTACTATCCTTAACATTTCTTTCCACTATTCCCTACCGTTAATGGGGCTTTAATTTATTACATCACAAGGAATGTGATCATGGGATGGTTCCAACTTAGTTAAGGTAGAGTTAATATAAATTCTAATAGGACTTATAAGAAGAACATTGACAAGCTTGTGTGATAGGCATCTTTAGCAATCACAGTGGTAATATTTTTCTCATTGATTCAAACAACAAAGCATAAGTTATCACTTTAGTTTTTGCAATGAAATTGGCATTAATTGTGAATTTTAATATCCTAAAATAGAAGGGGATTAATTTTTTATCTACATGAGCTTGTGTCACAACTTGACCTATAGACCCCTATTTTCTAGGATCATATAGCGAATTTTGACCTTGTTGACTAGGTCAATGAGAGTTTGACTTATATTGATATATACTTTTGACATTATTTAGACATAATAATTGGTAATTTGCTTGATTTTTTGACTATATGATGATTATTTAATGTTATTATGATCATGTGAATTCTACAATAATGTTCAAATTCTGACTATATTGTATTTGATAATGATGTAGATGATAGTGTAGAAAATTTAATAATTTAATTATCAATTATATGCAAATGGAATATATATGGTTATTTTAATATTGATTTCAATTTATTGGATATTTACCTGATGTTGTGGTCTCAAGTGTGTCCACTAGTTGCATGAAGAAGGCGAGAGAGTGGTTGGGGTAGAGGAGTCTAGCTCCTTGGTAGTGGTGGGTATGGATGGATTGGTTTGCGCACACCACGTAGTCATACTATGCATCTCTATAAATGTCCAAATTTTTCTCTTCTTTACTTCATGTCATCAAATGTGTAATCTTCACCTAAATAACTTATTTTAGTTTACTTCTTGTATCTACTATGTCATAGATATGTAAGTAATCAGTAATTAAATGTGAATGAAAATGTAGAAAAGGAAAATACAAAAAATAATATTTCTTTCCTAATTTTATATTCATATCATAGTAATTTTTTTTAAAAAAAAACTAAAGACTATACTTATGCTTAGTCTATGAGCCCATAAGTAGATATGCAAAGATGTGTAAGTTATAGTCAGTTGAAGTTGCACAACCAGTGTGTGCCAGTAGAGAACAGAGCATGGAGCCGATAGTTAGCATTTTGATTTGCGATTGTAATATAATATTGTAAAGGCCATGCGCCTATTGTATTTAGGTTTCTAACATGTCTATATGTATAATTGTAAGCACGCTTAAGCCAATTTATTTGGAAGTGTTGTTTGTAATTAGTTATAGGGCTGACCTATTTATGTATTTTGTATGAGCGTATAAATATAAAGTATGCCCATTGTATTCGGTATGGAAGTTGTAATAGAGTTGTGATGAGAAGAATAGAGGTATGCGAAGACAACATAGGATGTATTAGAGCTTTTCTAGAGGTCAAAGCATCAATGCACCAAGGGAACTGATCTGACAAGCAGTGTCACAGTGAACAATTCACCTGCAGATATAGTGTGTATCTGAAATCAGAAGGTTGTAGCCTTCACCATTTGAGAAGTGAGCTCTAGGACAGTGAGTCCACTCCCCTAACATGGATCATTGTAAAAGACTCCTAATAGGGTCCGACCCTTAACAAGGTCTACTATACTTAAAGCATTGTAAAGCTAATACTAACAGAGTAAAGGATCTTCTAACAAGGATCACAAAATACTAGTGCAGATTATTAGTGGGTATCAAGTCCCACCGGGGTTTTTACCTATTTGGGTTTCCTTGTAACCATATTGGTGTCATGTGTTGATTTCATGTTTCATGTTTATATGAATGTTTAATTCAGTTCTTAAGCATTTATGTTCAACATAAAGATTAAAGTAAAAAGTTAAAATACAGTGAACACTGATTCACCCTCGCCCCCCCTCTCAGTGTTCCCATTCCTAACAGAGAAAACATGTTTGTGGACTTAGTTAATTTTGAGCTTCAAGATTTTTAGTCTTTTAGCCTTTCAAGTTTTTTGGTCTCTGAAAGTCCGAAACTTTGTAAAAGTTTGTTTAAATACTTAGCCATTTTTTTAACCTCATTTTTTTGGAGCAAAGGTTGGTGTTTGAAATTTTTGGGCCGTCACCGCCAACAACTTCCAGTCTTCTATAGTGTATTTTTAGTCAGATTGATCACTTTTATGGGGTCATTTTTGCATGATTTGGGGACGTCTTCCAGTTAGATCTACGAAGGAGAGCTACACAAAGAATAAAGAGAACTCCAAGTTTTTAGAGAAAAAGATACATTTAAATGGAGAAGTTCTAGATTTGATTTTAAGTTTTTTAATGCATCTATTGCTCCAAATTGTAATGCAGGAGATTTAATTCCGTGCTAGATAGCTTAGATTTGTGTTAGGGGATAGTTTTCTTTCATGTAAACTTTAGTTTAGTTTTTATTTTCAAGTTACATGGGAGGTCGAAACCCTAGCTATGAAATTTCTTTCGTTAAAGAGAAAGGCTCTATAAATTGTAAGAAAATAGTGTAATTAAGGCGGATTACTTTGCAATATAATACTTACAATTGCTGCTTCAATTGTGATGTGATATTTTATGTTATCTTTGCAAAATTTATGAATATGTGTTTTCTCCTTCCTTTATTTCAAAGAGGCAATTGATTGTATGTTGATTTTGATTTGTGATTACATTAGTCTAGTGTTTATCATTGTTGCATTGCTTTATTGTGATGAATTATTAGGAAGATTGTTTTCAGGTGCTTCAAGATAAATTTGTCTCATGTGTGGGCACATTCGTAGTGGCTTCGTGATCTGATGAATTTTGACATATCTTACATTTGCATTTATTTCTCTTGATGATTGCATCTTCCAAACTGTGATTGTGATTCGTTCAGATCTCTATTTTATGAATTTTCTCTATCTTCCTGAAATTTTAATTCGCAAAGCAACACAACATTGGTTTATGTCCATTAGTTTACTTTCTGCAATTTTATTTTGAATTCTTGTTACCTTATTCTCATTACTTTACTCCATTATTTACAAAATCAGTCATAATAGATTAAATCAAATTTACAGAATTATGACCCCATACTTTTCAGATAGATCTTCATCCCGTCACTCCAAAAGGAGCAACATGAGAATATTAAAGCAAATATATATTAATATATCTTCTTTAATGTATATTTGATATTAATTAATATTAGAGTATAATTATTTTTCCAAACATATCTTATTATATCTCCTATTTTTAGATTAGATTTCAGAGAATTTTTTTCGTTGGTGAGTAATCGCAGGATTGCAAGAAATTAGAAAAATTTAATCTGGATAGAAAATGAGATTGTTTAGGCTATTGTGCAAGGTGGGATATAGGGTTTCTTGTTTGACAATAAAGGAAAGAATGGTGTCAGTGAAATACGCAAAAATTTGAATGTTGGGGTATCATTGACAGTTTTATATTGCAAGATCAAGATGGATGTATATTTTGACATAGGAGATTTGTTTGTTGAGTGTGGTATAACACTCATTTTGTGTTGAATGCGACAAACAAAAATGACAATGAATTGTGAGAGGAACGTTAGGATGACTGAAATTAAATTTTTGTTTTCAATTGTTCTGGGCATAGACGAATTTCCAGTAGTAAAGGATTTTGTTGTATTGTGGGTTTATGTTTTTCAATATTTGAGATTTTTCAAAGGAGTAAAAAGGTTTTGGTCACATTTTTGTGGTATTATATAAGGAAATAGGTACTATTGTAAAAGATGTATTTTTGGTTGACTTACATCTATTATTTTCATTTAGTCATGGATACATACAATATTTGTATTAGTTTCATCTATGTTACAGTTAAGTGCACCTTCGAAATTTTCAATCTTATATCTATGAGAGTAACATTTTGTTGGAGGTTGGAGGAAATAGAGGCTAGATGAGATTTTTCATTCCAAACTAGCTTCTTTCTTAGAGATGATACACTCTATGAGAAGCCTTTTTATTTGCCTCCTTAAGAAAATAGGGAGCTTGATATACTATCGGTCCCTCTAGAGAAAAGGGGGGATTTTGAGAATAATTAAGTTTGTCTCAAACTACAGAGTAGTTGTTTCATTTGAAGATAGTTGAGTTTGTCTAAATATAAATAGTAGTTGTTTAAGTTTGTAGATAACTGAGTATGTCTCAATTTGGAGACATGAACAGTGGAATAAATAATAGTGTGTTTCTCAATTCACAGGTATTGTTGGAAAATTTTTCCAAACAAGAGGAGTTTGGGTTAATACAATCAAAGTTGTATACCCATCCATTTGCCTTTACCAAGAATTTTAGGTTATGGTGATGAAGAATTAGAGATTCAGAACATTTACCTAGACCAGAAAGTTTATGTTGATGTTGATGAAGAAGAGTTAAAGAATCTAGATTTGTAAATTTAGGCCAATGCTGATTTAATTTTTTGTTTGTTTCTCTTCACAATGTAAACCTTAAAGCAGCATTGGAAGGAAATAACGTTTACAGTACAACATAATAAATGAAGTAGTTTTTAGTTAGGTTAGTTGGGAAGTTCATTCCCATAAACTAGTTTTGTCCCTAATCTATTGAATCTAATCGACGCACAATACTATTACATCAATTTTAGTTTACAGTGGTTTGATATTTAATTTGAATAATCTGTTGAATTTAATTGATTCATACCATTAATATATCAATTTTAGTTTATCATTTATGCAACGGTTTGATATTTAATTTTAATAATCTGTTGAATGTAATTGACCTGGAATGGTTTGATATGTAATTTTAATAATCTGTTGCAACATTAATATATCAATTTTAGCTTATCCTTTATACAACGGTTTGATATTTAATTTTAATAGTCTATTTAATGTTATTGACCCACAATATTAATATATCAATTTTAGTTTATCCTTTTTGTCTGCAACGATTTGAAATTTAATTTTAATTTGTTCATCATGCCAACAAAGTTTCTATTTGCTGGTGGATAATGCTTAGATTGTCTTTACATAATAAAATTCAACTTCGAATACAAACTAATAATCCTATAGTTAACGAAACTTTGAAGAGACGGTGTGTTCTAAGATAAACAAACATTTTAAGAAGCAGAGCAAGGAAATTAGCGTGGAACCGAAGAACGAGACCAAAGACAAGAGGAAGAGAGTTAGGGATGCTTGAGATGAATCACTCGAATCCCTAATTGAAACCTTGACCATGATATAACAGCTTCTGTTCTCCGAGGAGTTGCTGCTTTCTTGTGTCAATTTTGATTTGGTATGAGGCGTGTTTGGCTCAATAGTGCTTTTATGATTTTTATATTATTCTATCTTGAAATTGGTACCTTTGTGTTATTTAATATATAAAAAATATAAAAAGTAACTAATACCTAATTAACGAGGAGTATAAGCTTTTGAATTCTAAAATAAAATTGACCGATAGGCCTATTTTAAAAATTGCATTATGATTTCCGACTTATTCTTGTCTTTACAAAGGATAAATAAGTTTTTTTTTAAATTTTTTTTCAGTATTATAGTCAAGCGCAATGAAATGTTCTCTTACTTATAGAGGTGAGGTTCAACGGGACAATTATTGTCTTTAGACAATTTTCTTTCATGAATTATTTTCCCATAGAGTGTCATCAGGTATAGAAGTCCAGCCGGGAGTTTAAGGATTGAACAATTACTGCCTACATAACTTTTTATTTTAATACCATCAAGGTGTCTGTTAATTTCATATTCTCCTACAGCACAGTTATTTGAGGAGAAATCATTTCATGTAAATTTAGAAAATTTATGTATTCTATAGTAATGGCCACAGTTCAAATGCTGACTTCTAACTGTACTGTTTTCTGAGCAGGTGACAAATACGACAGTTCAAATTGAGGTGTCCGTAGTGCGAACTCCCTCTAAGAAAAGATTAATATTTTTGGGGCATATTTAGATAAACAAATATAGAGGTAGAACTTACTAAATTATGTAAAAAATGTCGCATAGTGGTAATACAATTTGAATGAAAAAAAAAGAAAAGTGGTGATTAATGTTTTGAGACATGTTATGAAACTTTTGAGACATTGATGAACAGGGTACTAACCAGTCTTCTATAAGGATAGAAGATACTAAAGATGTCTCTGGGGAATAATTAGGGAGGCCGTTTATCCATAGATTCTCCAAGACAATGAAGGAAAAGTCCACAAGGAAGAGCTGATAGATCCTGCATTGGTGGTTCTTAGTGATAAAGCTAAGGAAATGGATATGGACTTCCTCAACAACACCAAGAATAACATGTTGGATCAGTTTAGATCTTTCAAATGGCTCTACCATGAAATCGAGGTTTCACAGCTCAGACAACAAGGAACACACGAGAGAGAGAAAGCAAAGCCTGGAAACTAGGTTCAGCACCTAGAATCCAAAATGATTAGCCTAGAAAATACCCTAAAGGGCATAGCCGAGCAAAACTTCAAAATCCTAAAACATCCAACGAGAACTTGAACTTGTTAATCAAAAAAATGGAAGAAAAAATGGAAACCACGGCTGATCAGAGGACTAGGGAGGATGAGAAGGAGCCCGCTGAAGGACCAGGCAAAAGAACTAGGGCTGGAATCAAGAAAAATAGGGAGAAAATTGATCCCCAAGGATCCCAAGATATTTAGAATGTGAAAGAGACTGCTGATCTGATGGAGGCCCTCGAAAGCAATGCGGCTGTCATGCTCAGGAGCTTGACATAATTAGCTCTAACTTTAAATTCTGTTATGTTTTCAAGCTTATGTTTTTTAAAAATACTTTGTTGTGGGTTTCAGGCACCTTATAAAACCTATTTTACTTAATCAAAAACTTTTAGGAATTTCACGAATAAGAGAATTTTTAATTTATGGGGCATTCTTAATACACGGGTGAAATAAATAAGATGAAATAAGTATATGTACATTGATTTTGAAATCTAAGTATGTACCACGAGCATTTTAAATGGAGTATTATAATAGAATTCTGATAAATAAAAATGTCTTTTAGTTCTAAATTTAATAAAAAAATATTATTTTATATTATATAATTCAATATTTCAAAGTTGAATTCAATTTATTCTATGTTTTGCAAGTTCATGTATGCATAGATCAATCAAACCAAGGTAGCTTGCTTGTCCTTCAAAAAGTTTGGGTGAATCATTCCCAACTCTTTCTGCTACTATATTAATCCCTCGATGAAATATGAGAGGTTAAGAAAAGAAAAGTGATTAACATAGGAAGGAGATTTAGAAAATGGACATTTGCATCACTAATCATATGAATAATAAAAGCAACATGAATTTCTAAAAGCAACATGAATTTCTAGATAAAAAAATATGATAAACAATAAGACAATCTAGGAAAGATAATTTTTTTTTATAAAAATGATTATACAAAACTCAATTCATAA
Source organism: Chamaecyparis obtusa (assembly GCA_027943335.1). NCBI lineage: Eukaryota > Viridiplantae > Streptophyta > Pinopsida > Cupressales > Cupressaceae > Chamaecyparis > Chamaecyparis obtusa. Next base: position 808,074 of record BSBK01002633.1, on the reverse strand, counting down.
AAGCATATAAGAATATAAAGATGATGCAATCATAAATTATAAAGCATAGAAACATATCGATATTATAATATATGCATAGATAGAAGCTACATAAATAGACTATTTCTATACATCATAAAATATGTACCAATGATACTAAATAAGATTGAGTAGGCATGGTTTTTGGGACTAGGTCTATTGGAGAGTAGATTATGAAAGGGGTACTTGATTTATACAGTCTTGAAATAGAGTGAGTGAGTAGAGAACAATATCATGAGAGTTAATTACTATAAAAAAATAAGAGAAATATAAATAAATTCTAAAGATCAAAGTCTAGATGTGTAAGAGCATGTTTGTTACAAAAATTTAAGGCCCAAATAACTTTTTCCAAATCTTAATATAAGTTAATCAAATAAAAGACTAAGATTATGTAATTCTCTCAAGTAAATCCTCACTTTTTAAATCATTAACTCATGCAAATGTTCTAATGATGGTGCAAATTTAGGTTTCTTTTAGTTCTCTTACACAAAAGATTGTTTATAAATTTTTTTGACACATAAGATTTTCAATAATTTTCAAGTAATTAATGAGTGTGCATTACAAATTGTACAAGAATATATAGCAGTAAATCACATTAGTTGTTTACTAGATCAGCTCATGCCCAAATAAAATAGGTAGCAGTAAACAAATTTTAAATTTAAATGCTTAAAAATATTCAACTTAGCATGATGTTAGAATGATAGCATAGCTCATGCTTTATCCCAGACAATAAAATGTAAATATCAATCTAGATGAGGACTTACTATACATAAGAACACATTAAATGACAAATATATAAAATAATATACAAATGCAAAATAAAATATAGTGAGATACAGTAGAAAATAGACAAAAATACAAAAATAATAAGGTGAAGAATGAGTTAAGCTGATTTTGGCATATTGTGATGGTTAAATTCAAATTCTATTAGAATGTTAGTTTTGAAAATTTATATCAGAAATAAAATCTCATGATGGCTACCTTATTGTTGATAGCTTTGAATAAAAACATTTATACTTTAAGAATATAAAAAGAGACTCCAACTCCATGCAATTTTTTTCTATTTTTAATAAATAACTATATTAAATCACCCCATTACAATAGATCAATAATAGAAGTAAGAGTGGGCATGAATATGGAAATCTAACTATTACATTTAAAAAAAAAGATAAGTAAGCTTTATTATGCTTCGTCATAGGTTGAGATTTACAGGTTTAAATCTATTAGAATAAATGGATTCGTATGTACTTTTAGCTGCTTTTATACTTTTATATATATATAATCAACGTGATTCATCTTCTGTTTCAAAGTGAAAGAAAATGTATAAAATTAAATTGTAGACCTAAATTAACTCAACAATATGCACAATCGAATTCAAAACTAGCTAAATGATAAATTTGTCGATTGGGAAAATCTAATAAAATATTAGAATTGAGAATTGTAAAGTACGAATGAAAAATTGTAATCCCATGAAATTGTCTTTCAAGAATGTGAGAGAGACAATGGTGTATTCAATTACCGACATAGTTCAACATAAACAACTGCGAGTAAGCTAACGTCAGGCATAAACGGCCGTCCGAACATATGTGGCACCCTTGAATAGAGGGAATGATGGAAATGTAAGACATTTTAGAATAATCTAAAAGAATTTGATGTACCCAATTTAAGCCGATAGAGAGAAAAACATTAATTTAATGAATTAAACATTATTAATTAAATCTGTTCCAAAAGACATCAGGGATTTAAAAATTGTTTGTTACAAAAACACTACACACATGATTTTTGAACTTTACTTATGTGCATCTAGACAAGGTGTCTGTTAAATTCTTTTTTTTTCTTAAATCACAATTCTTTTTAATAATATATATTTTCGTGTAAATTTAAAATAAATGTATATTGCATGGTATGGACTGCAGTTTAAATATATGTATTGAGGAGTAGATGCATTTACTAAGTCAATTATGTAGAATTTTTTATATAGTATAAATAATATTTGAATGAAAAGGATGCAATTACTGTTTTATATATTCATCAAAATTTTAGGAATCTTATGAACATAATAGAATTTAATTCATTCGGTATTCTAACATATTAATAAACCAACTAGATGTTAGTTGATTTTGAAGTCAAGTATATGTTAAGAATATTTGTGGATGGAAAATTATTAAAAATAAATTTAAAAAAATATTTGTAATTCTAAGAAAAATTTACAAAAATAACTTTTATATTGGATAATTTGATGTTCGAAAGTTTAATTTAATTCAGTTACATTACATTTGAAAGTTTGCGAATTAAACATTTTTAATTCTTTTGGCAAAATGTGTCCCCCTTATAATAGGTACCACTAATGTTTAGTTTCTTCTCAAATAGTCTAAGAGTCACTCTTGACATTGTACTTCCTCTATTTTGGAGTTCACAAATATTCACAAATATAGAAGTAGATGCATTTACTAAGTCAATTATGTATAGTTTTTATGTAGTATAAATAATATTTGAATGAAAAGGATGCAATTAATGTTTTACATATTCATCAAAATTTTAGGGATCTTATGAATATAATGGAATTTAATTCATTTGATATTCTAACATATGAATAAACCAACTAGATGTTAGTTGACTTTTAAGTAAGTATATGTTGAGAGTAAATCTGAATGGAAAATTATAAAAATTAAAATTAAAAAATAATATATTTAATTCTAAGAAAAAATTATAAAAATAATTTTTATATTAGATACTTTGATATTTGAAAGTTTAATTTAATTCAATCCAATTACATTTTAAAGTTTGTGAATTAAACTTTTTAAATTTTTTTTTGGCAAAATGTGTCTCCCTTGAATGAATAGGTGCTGCTAATGTTTAGATTCTTCTCAAATAGTCTAAGAGTCACTGCTGGCATTGTACTTCCTCTATTTTGGAGTTAAGAAATATTCACAAATATAGAAGTAGATGCATTTACTAAATCAATTATGCAGATTTTTTATGTAGTATAAATAATATTTGAATGAAAATGATGCAATTAATATTTTACACATTCATCAAAATTTTAGGGATCTTATGAACATAATAGAATTTAATTCATTTTATATTCTAACATATGAATAAGCCAACTAGATGTTAGTTGATTTTGAAGTGAAGTATATGTTGAGAATATTTGCGAATGAAAAATTATAAAAAAATATTTGTAATTCAAAGAAGAATTTACAAAAATAACTTTTATATCACATAATTTTATGTTTGAAAGTTTAATTTAATTCAATTCGATTACGTTTTGAAAGTATGTGAATTAAAGATTTTTAATTCTTTTGAAAAAATGTGTCCTCCTTGAGTGAATAGGTACCGCTAATGTTTAGATTGTTGTCAAATAGTCTAAGAGTCACTCTTAGCATTGTACTCCTTTATTTTGGAGTTCTTAATCTTTTCTCAATTCTCTTTCATGTAAATAGATTTTCTTCAAACCTTTGTCTATTTTTTTTTACTTTATGCCCATCTCTTAAATACCAATGCATATTCCTATGAAGTCTTAATTAAAATTTTACTATTTGTATGTCAGAGGTGCCACACCCTATTTTGAAGTTTCCAACTACAATGTTGGTTATGTAAGCACCAAAAACATTCAACGAATCCATTATACACTTGACAATTTTATAGTTTAAAGGTTTTTGCCCCTTTTATAATCGTATCTTTCAAAATCATCTATGAATTCACTTTTGCATGTCTTGCAACCATTGCTTGGAAAAAGACCGCTCCTCTAGAGTTATATTATTTCTTAGAACTTACTAGTAGTGTGTGATATTGTTGATTTTGAATTTAAATTAAATGTAGAAATAAGTAAAGTAAAATCAGATGAATACACACAATCATAATAGACAAAAGACAAAAAAATTGCTATAACTCAGAGATGGGAAAGAAAGCAACAAGTGTGAAGTTTCTTGTAAGGGTTTCAATAACCCTAGTTATAATTACAATGTTTGCAGGAGTGGAGACAGTTGCGAAAAATGGGTGCGACTATTATCACTGTCAAACGGACTCGGACCATGTTAAAGGAGGAGCAGGGAATGTTTGTTGTAATGCTGGCCTTAGTTGGTGCGGGATCAGCTATGGCTTCTGTGGTGAAAGCGATGGTGCCTGTTATTAAACCAATCTTATTACTTGGGACCATCCATCTTATCTCTCTTTATGTTTTTCTTCTCTATGTTTGTATGACATAATTGTATTAGAAAACTATTCTGCAGTTTTAGGGTATGAGAGGATCCACCTAAAGTTACAAGCAATGCTTTTGAGTCCACCTTAATTAAGCTTGTATTCTAAATAGAGAGCTTTTGATGTTTATGCATTTATTTTGGTTTGATTTTAATATTTATGGGTATGACTTTCAGTGCTTGAACTTGATTCGTTACCATGTCAATCAAGCATCATTTCTTTGCACTTTTGTTGTTCTTATGATATCAATCTTTAATGTAAGTTATAAACTCTAAATTGAAGATTAATTGTCAAGTAGCTTCACGTTAAAATGTATGTCGCACCATTAAATAGGGGGAATGATGGCAAGATAAGACATTTTAGCATAATCTAAACGAATTTGGTGTACCCAATTTAAGCCGATACAGAAAAAATCATTTATTTAATGAATTAGACATTATTCATTAAAACTGTTCTGAGAAAACATCAGGGATTTAAAAATTATTTGTTACAAGAATACTGCATACATAATTTTTGAACTTTATTTACGTGCATATGATAAGGTGTCTATTAATTTTATTTTTTCTTAAATCACAATTTTTGTAATAATATATGTTTTCGTGTAAATTTACAATAAATGTGTATTGCATGGTATGGGCTGCAGTTTAAATCTATGTATTGTGGAGTTTAGCAATATTCACAAATATAGAAGTAGATGCATTTACTAAATCAATTATGTATAATTTTTATGTAGTAGAAATAATATTCAAATGAAACAGATGTTATTAATGTTTTACATATTCATCAAAATTTTAAGGATCTTATGAACATAATAGAATTTAATTCATTTGATATTCTAACATATTAATAAGTAATTAGGTGTTAGTTGATTTTTAAGTGAAGTATATGTAGAAACTATTTGTGAATAGAGAGTTATAAAAAATAAAAATTAAAAAGATATTATACACTCCATGAGAAGCAATTTTTATTTGTCTCTTAAATATATGTATTGTGGAGTTCACCAATATTCACAAATATAGAAATAGATGCATTTTTATTTTTATTTTTTGATTGGTAAAAGGCCGAAGCCCTTAAAATTTTATTAATATTTCAAACAAAAATGTTATACAAAACCCGCTCAATGCAGGCACTGGTAGGAAAGAGCGAGGTAGAGAAAACCTCCAGCCATGCATGGGACATAAGTCTAGATCCTAATACAAATCTACATGGGCATTCCCATGACTCAATCTAAATCGAGATTTGATACATACAATGACCTCAGTGGGCATACCCACTACTTAACTTTGTCGGTGATGATCTTGCCTAAATGACTATACAATTTTTGTTGGCAATCCATGCCTCAATCCTCATTTAAATTTGAATAATACATTGTCTTAAGTGGGCATACCCACTGCTTAACCTTGCTCATAGAGCTATACAAATCTCTCTTGTACTTTCATTACATGCTACAATTTCCACTTACAAATGCGAGAATATGCATCCGTTCCATAACCTTAAAGGAGAGCTGCTCTCATCGCCATTGAATAGTTCAACCTGAAAGAGGTCAAAAGGCCAAAAACTTTCCTTTCTTTATAGTTAATGTACCAAAATAAATAAATAATAAATAGATAGAACCTAAACTATCTTCCAACAGATGAGGGCAGATGAAACCTATCTTCATACTTCGAGAAAGACCTTACCAAAGAAAACTAAGATCATGATTAGTTACTCAGAAGAGATCATAGCTATTGTGCTCCCTTACTATCTCACAGGTAATTTAGTTATCCTAGATCTTGATCCAATTTACTAAGAGATTTATAGCTAAGGTTAGGAAATACATATTAACTTTAAAAAATAGAGAAAGCACTACCTATAATTTTTGATTAGAAATATCTGCAAAACCATTTCTTCGAACAGTCTAGACTTGCATAGCTCCATACCCACAATCTTATAGAATGACAGAAACAGGCAGAGTGCGAATGAGGACCGTTTATTCTCTAAACTAACTATATCCTCAAAACCCTACTCAATAATTATTGTACACTGTATATTATCAAACTCCTATTTATTAACAAAATTCCATCTATACTCCCTATTGTGATCTTCTAACCTTAGTCCAGTAATCATCAGTTTACATACAAACAAATCCCTGCACATTCGAATTTATTATACCACAGAATTGCACATAATGCACAAATATTCGCTAGTGAGCTAGCAGAGGTTTAGAATCCACATGAGCACAAAAATAGGGCCGCTCTAGGATTGATCTTATTCGATATATCTAATCAGCAAAGAGCAGATTAACATATCTGGCAAAGCATAAATCATAAACTAAAAACAAATATAAGATCAAATAGGGCAGCTATATACACACATATCTATAAGAAACTATGTGTATGCATATATAACACTCATGTATTTGTACAAGTATAAATTTATATATACTTATATATCTGAACAAATATAAGTATATATAAATATCAGCACATAAGTACCTGTACACATATATGAGAGTGTCTTCTACTGATTCAAATGTACAGCAACATTAATGAATATATATATCTAAATAGATATGAATATCTGTATATGCTTATATATGTAGATATATATATTTATAACTGTTGCTCACACTATGCCTATATATATATATATATATATATATATATATATATATATATATATATATATATATAAGAGTATCTCTATATGCATATATATATAGAAGTCTATATATATATGTATACTCATATGTATATATATGAGTATACTCATATATATATATATATATATGTATATATATATGAGCATACTCATATACATACATACATACATACATACATACATACATACATACATACATATATATATATATATATATATGTGTGTGTGTGTGTGTGTGTGTGTGTGTGTGTGTGTGTGTGTGTATGTATATGTATATATATCTATACATATATATATATATATATATATATATACATACATATATATATATATATACATACATATATATATATATATATACATACATACATATATATATATATATATATATATATATATATACATACATACATATATATATATATATATATATATATATATATATATATATATATATATATATATATATATATATATATATATACATACATACATATATATATATATATATACATACATACATATATATATATATATATATATATACATATATATATATATATATATATATATATATATATATATATATATACATATATATATATATATATATATATATATATATATATATATATATATACATATATATATATATATATATATATATAATATAATATATATATATATAATATATATTTATATATATATATAATATATATATATAGGAATAGAACATATAAGAACCATCATTGCTATAGGAAACCTAGAAGCTACAGAAATAACTGATTTAAAATGTTCTTACTATGATCACTTGCAATGCCAGGCCCAGTTCATAAACTGTTTATCTATTATCACTGGTGCACTTGAAGTAATGCTGCGTACTTGAAATGTAAGTTACAAATAAAGCAACTAAACAAAAAGATCCAATGAAACTGTATATTCAGCATACCCACATAACCTATTTAGCTAAGAATTGAGTTTGAGTGCAGGTTTTGATCTTCCCTAAACATTCGATCCTCAATCAATAGCTGGCTAACCGCAATTTAAAGTTTAATATTATCTATATAGAATGTCCAAGTAAACATACAGTATATGTTTATAGAGAGTAGAAAAAGTATTAAAAAATGTACACACTTAACAGATAGTCAATATACATAGACCCTTAAGGGCTCAGTTGTTGCGGTCTCAAAAACTTCAAAAAACATACACCCAACGTAATGTCTATATTAGTTAAACCCTTAATATATTCATACTTATTCTGATTTCTTATTGTTGATGGAGGATTTCCAGGATTTCTTTCCTCTGATCAAAACAATAATACTCTCTGTATCTCCCGAGTTCCTTTTGTGCTTCCTCGTACATATGACTATTTCTGGCACCAAGATATGTATGCTTGGAGGGGCCACATTATCCAGTTCTTTCGGGAGATTAAAACCTTCCATCCTCCAATAATTGAGAAACTAGCCCATGTCTTGAGCTTCTTCCAAGATTTCAATAAAGAGGAAATCCATGTTTCTAGCCATTTCAGGCCAATGTTCATCAAACTTTCCTCATCCTTGAAAGCTAGCATGGCAATTCTCTTTGTTTGTGGAATCTTATCTAACTCATCTATCTCTGTCTGCATCAAAACTTCTGGATAGGGCACTATGAGATCATTGTCTACAGAGTATACCATCTTATCTAAACCTCCCAGATGTTCATGGTTGAATGAAACTTCTAGATGTTACCAGCTAGCTCCTTTATAATAATTACCAAGAGAGAGAAGTGACCTCCTTTGTAGAGTTGAGGAGAGCTATCATGGGAAGTATACCTAATAAAGACAATCATAAATCGATGGGTGTACTATAAAGGCTATGAGCTTATGTAACTATAGTCTTTAGCCATGCATACAATGATGCAAGCAAATGATCATGTTACCAACCTCATTTGTGCTAATAGCACATTGGTAACCATAATCATTTGCGAGTGAGTGAAACAAGAATAGGGGATGGCATCATACTCAAAACTATGGGCCTTGAGATATGCTGGCTTCTGCACTTTGATACCCTTAAAAGCAGGGACCGAGGAGTGATAAAAGAATTATACTTACTATCATCCAAGTGTATCAATGATAAAACACCCCTGGATAATTTGTGGTGGCCATCCTTCTAACCAGAAACATGGGATTGTGTAATTATTGGGGATAAAGAGTAATTATAGCCTTGGGAGGTCCATGATTACACTATAATATTTTTAAATATCAAGGAGACAAGGGAAAAGACAAACATATACAGGAACCTCAATTAAAGGAAAAGCTACCGAGGGGGAAGAGCCTGAATGAATCTCCTAAAAAGAAAGGATACCTACAGGCTATAAAGCCAAAAGGGGAAATCTTGACAGAGTACGATAACCCCAAGACTAAAACTACATGCTATAGATGGCTCTACTGGGTGACCTGAGGCAAAGAAGAGATTTGCTATATAAAAATAAAAGGCATTGTTTCGACAGCTCCTTGGACAGGAGGATGCTTATATGGCCTGGGCTCCAATAGGCTTAGCTAGGAAAGGGATGGTATGCAAAATATCAATCTAAAAGTAACGAGAAGGGCCAAAAAATGAAAAGGAGAGGTAACTCTACGCTATAAAGTTTTATATATAAAAAGGTACTACAGACCCAGATATTGCCTGGGAACCCAAACTCTAATTTTTATATGTTTTGTTCAATGGTTCATATGCACATAATGAATGCAAATATCACTGTCATTATATGACTGTAAAATAATAGAAGGTATATAGAGACCTTATACTTATTTGCAGCTATATCTAATAAATATAACACAATGAAAACTAGACACAATACTCCTATTTTAAATTTACAGTGCATTGCTTCTGATTTTACCAACTAGCGGTGTTTATAAATAGTGGAATCTATTTGTCATTTGTTAGAAGTCTACTTATTATTTTTGGGAGTACTTCTCCAGTGTTACAATTCCATTGGCCCCTAGATTAGCTAATTTATCCACCTCCACGTTGCCTTCTCTGTAGGTATGCCTGATTTAATATTTTGACATACTATCCATTAATAGGTTAATCTCTTCTATTTTTGAGTTCAACATCTAGTTGGGAGTTTTTTTAGTTCATATAGCATTAACTATAATTTGGGAATCTCCTTCTATAACTACTTTTTTAATGTTGAGATTCTTGCATAATTTAAGCCCCTCTAGTGCCGCTATACACTCTGCCATATTATTCATTGTAGGATTTATGGGTTTCAAAAATTTAGCCACCACTTCAGACTTCCAGTTGTGAATGATCCCTCCAATACCCGCTTCCCCAGGATTCCCTCTCGATGCTCCATCAAAATTGAGTTTGAACCATCCATCTTTTGGAGGTATCCATTTACAAGAGGATCTGTCATTTGTAACTCTGGGTCCCCCATTACCGTATAGGGGAGGGATGGCTAGTTTTGGCCATTTGCACCTAATCTTGTTATCCCAGCCCTTGAAAGAATCCTCATAGCTCATTTTTTCCTTTAGTTTGCTGTTAATAATCTCTACTATAGACGCTTCTATCTTATTAGTAAGCGAATCCCATGTTAATTTTTGGTCCATAAAAATTCTCCTGTTTCTTTCTTTCCAAATTTCCCATGCTACAATAGAAGGTGCTATTGTCCAGATATCTTTAAATAAATTATCTTTATACAAAGAAGGCCAAGCTTTAAGGTTGCTTGTCAAATCACAATGTTGAGCAGATTTCCATCCTAGGCTTTGATGTAGCCAATTCCAACAATTTTGAGCAAAGGGGAAATTAAGAAGGATATGATTAACATCCTCAGATTGATTTTCACATAAAGGACATCTCGATGGCCCTTCGAATCCAAGCTTGGTCAGCCTGTCAGCTGTAAGGATTTTATTTTGCAAGGCCGCCTAGAGGAACATACCCGCCTTAGGGAGGTAGGCACTATTCCAACAGAGATTCAGGGGTATGTCTATATCATCCATATTTTGCTCCCTAATGATTTCATTATAACCCTCCTTGACCGAGTAGTTACCATTCTTTGATCCTGCCCATATCAAAGTATCCGATCTATTTTTAATTATGATCTCTCTGTCCTTCATTACTGCCAAAAGGTTGTGTTTCTCTAGCCATGCATCATCTATTTCTTTTAGATCACTCCAAGTAGAATCTTCTGACTGGCATAGGTAATCCTTAAGATGTAAACCTATGCCTCTCTTACATTCTTCCATAAATTCTTTTGAGAAGCCCAACCTGTTAAGGGGTGGAAGGCCTGCCCATGAGTCATCCCAGAAAAGGGCTTTATCTCCTGAACCTACATCCCAAGAGAGTTATTGACTTATAATCCCTCTGCAATCCTTAATAAAATTCCATATCCGTGAACCTTTCACATGGGAGTGAGTCCTAAAAATATTGATAGGATTCAAATCTGGGATGTACTTATTTAATAATATGGATGCCCATTTTCTATTTGATTCTTTGTACATTCTCCATATAAGCTTAGCCCCTAGGGCTTGGTTTTTCCAAAGTAGGTTTTTGATGCCTAAACCCCCTTTAGCAATTGGTTTGCATAGAGTCTCCCATTTAATTAGGGCAATCTTTTTGTCTTCTGAAGGGCCCTGCCAATAGAATTCTCGAAACATTTTATCTAATTCTTTTTTAACATTAATCAGGAGAGGTAGGATGGATAGGTGGTACGTGGGAATGGCTGAAAGGATGGATTTGATCATTGTTGTCCTACCTGCTTTAGTTAACCATTTACCTTTCCATGAACTTTTCTTATTTTGAATTTTGGTTATGACCTGTTGCCATAACTTGGATGATAAGATACCTTTATCGAGGTCTATTCCTAAGTATTTACACGGGAATTTGCCAATTTTATATCCCATCATACTACATATTTCTTTTTCAATTTTTGAGAGTGTATTGATAAAGAAAATTTCCAATTTGGCAGAATTAACACATTGCCTCGAAGCTTTTGCATATACATTAAGAACTTCTTTGAAGACACTCGCTTCCTGACTGTTAGCATAGCCTAGTAGAATCGTGTCATCTGCAAACTGTTGGTGAGTGATATTTGGCATGTTTTTCAAGGCCTTCAAACCCAAGATTCTCCCTTCCTCTTGGTACTTTGAGATTAATCTCCCTAAAGCTTCTACCATAATGACGTAGAGAAAAGGGGAGAGCAGATCTCCTTGTCTAATGCCCCTGGAAATACTGAAAAATCCTTTCGGTGTTCCATTGATAAGAATTGAAATTTTGGGGGTTGAAATGCAATTAAAAATAAGGTTAACCCATTGTTTTGAGAAACCAAAAGCTTCCATACATTTACACAAGAATCTCCAGTCTATTTTATCATGTTCTTTTTTTATATCAATTTTCATTAGCATACTGGGCTCCTTAGTTAATTGTGCAGTATGAACTATTTCTTGCGCTATAATAATACCATCCAAAATAGATCTGTTTGCTACAAAACCTGTCTATTCTTTTGAAATAATAGAAGGAAGAAGGGTTTTGATCCTATTAGCTAAACATTTGGAAAGAATCTTATAAATGGTGTTGTATAGAGATATCGGCCTGAAATCCCCAAGATCAGTACTATCATTCATTTTTTAGAATTAGAGTAAAAAAGGTGTTATTGATTTCATTCAGAAGAGAGCCCGAATATCTGGTTGCTTCCACTGCTTTCCAGACCTCTTCACCAACAAAATGCCAACATTTTTGAAAGAAGCCGGCTTGGAAACCATTTGGACCCGGGGCCTTATCTGGATGTAGTTGAAAAATTGCAATTTTAACCTCCTCTAAGGATAGCTTGTTGTTCATAAATTTATTATCCGATTCAGTAATTAATTTAGGTATGGCTTTAAGCATATCATTTTGGGCTTTGAGGTCAATTGCCTCTGTGTTATTAAGAAGGGATTTATAAAAATTTGTGATAACAGTTGCGATTTGATCGGGAGCTTCACTAACTCATCCCTCAGGTGACTTAATTTTGGCTATTCAATTAATGCTCCTTCTATAATTAGTTGTATTATGAAAGAACTTGGTATTACTATTGCCCTCCTTAAGCCATGTCTCCCTGGATTTTTGCTTCCAGAAAATCTCTTCTTTGAGGAGGATATCATTATATTTGGCCAACAATTCTTTTTCCTTGTGATAGCTGAGATCATTCATCCCTTGTTCTATTGTTGTATTGTTTAGATCAGTTATTTCTTTTTCTAATTGTGTTTTCTCTTCGAATATATTATTAAAGTAACTCTTATTCCACTCTAGAGCCTTGTTTTTGATGATTTTTAGCTTTGCAATTAAACAAAACATTCTTGATCCTTTAACCAAGATATGTTTCCACCACTCCTCTAAGAGGTTTATGAATTCAGGATTTTGGAACCACATAAATTCGAACTTGAACGGATTCCTCAATGGCTTGGAGTTCTCTGAAATGGTAATCCTAATAGGAAAATGGTTTGATCCAACTTCTGGGAGGATTTCTGCACTAACTACATGATTAAAATTATCATGGTCCGCTTTAATAAAGAATCTATCCAGCTTCTCTGCTATGTAACTGAAACCAACTCTTCTATTATTCCATGTATATATTCCATTAGTTGTGTTGACACTTATTAAATGGTTATTCACTACCCATTTATTGAAATATTTATGGGCTTGTGATATATATTGAGATCCCCCATACTTTTCTTCAAGAGATAAAATCGCATTGAAATCTCCTCCAATAACAAAGGGATGTTCTTGATTACTCGTAAGAAGGACTTGTATCTCCTGCCAAACTCTTCTTTTCCCTTCATTAGGAATAGGCCCATATACATTGATCAGGTAGAATTTTAAGTCTGACTTTAAGCTTTTAATTGCTAGTGACATCCAATTATCATTAGTAAGGGAGGATGTAGCCACCACTTTACAAGGGTCCCATAGGACAACAAGACCACCTGAGTGATTTTCTGACCAAGCAAATTCTGACTTCCAGATACCTAATCTTTTACTAAATTTAGAGCTTTCCTCTTTGTCAAGCTTAGTTTCCTATAGAAGAATGATTTTAGACTCGAAGTTTTTTAGGTATCTTTTGATTAACCTTTGTTTGTTAGGGGCATTTATACCCCTAACATTCCAAGTAGTGACTTTCATTGCTCCCTGGGAAGTAGCTTCCCCTTCCCTGCGTTCAGAATGTCAGCTATCTTTTTTTGATTGCCTACCTCGCCATCTAGAGATCTTAGTTCTACAAGAAATAGATGCATTTACTAAGTCAATTATTTAGAATTTTTATGTAGTAGAAATAAAATTTAAAAGAAAAAGATGCTATTAGATGTTTATGATAGTTCAATGATATTGATTTTTGGAAGGATTCATCTATGGAAATTAAGAATGAAGATGTGTAGACATTTTTGTGATGTTTTGTGATATTGGTCTTAGTTGTGATATTCCTTTCTTTTTAGGATAGAGTATTATCCAGTTATGATGACATGATTAGTTTATGTTCTAGTCCGGAAATATATTATAATGTCCTCTGACATTGACAAATAGATGGTCATGTGTCTTCTAATGTAGCGTGTGATTGTTGGAATATAGTTGGAAGATGATATGGTTCTTTGGGATGTGAAATAATACATGTTTAACTTAATCATGGCAAATTGTTCTAGTTTCTACGAAACTGGGATTGGGCTACGTGAAACATGTTCTTGGTCTCCTTTTCTTCTGGACTAGATCATTATTTTAGATTTAGGCCTAGGTTCTATATTTAATATTTGTATCTTATTCAGAAGATTGTATTTAATAAATAACATTTGTTTGTGTTTGGGTTTCCTGGGGATGGCTAGACTCATTGAAATATAATTATTATGCCATGACCTATTTGTAATAAGTTTTTCTTGTCAAGGCTAACCTACAGATTATTTCTAGATAGGCCGGCCTTGTTGTATTCCCCATAATCTACATTGTATATAAGCACTATTTGGGATTAAGGAATGAAATTTGTGAAGAAAACAATGGTGAAGTGAGAGAAAGTTAAAAATCTAAAAGCACAGCCACAGAAGAATAGATTCAGTTTCTATGGTAGAAAATAAAATAAAATGCAAAGATCAAGTCTTGTAGAGTTTGAGATCAAGATCATGAGGATTTCACATTATTTATTTTGAAGAGTTGTATGTGTCTTTGAAAATGAATCTTTCGTATATAAACCTTTTATGTATTTAACTACTTTAGTAGTGAGCCTCCATTTGCAAGGATGCAGTAGTGATATCCTTATATTATTTATATAAAGACTATCCTTATATTATTTCTCTAAATGCAGTGAGCCTTTCCAGAGTAGTGAGATCCTAACATAATTGTAATCAATATACTAATTTTAGGGATAACTATCTTTGTGAGAAAGTTCTCACCGTGGATTTTCCCTATTGAATTTTTCACATCTAAAAAATATATTAGTGTTTATGTGTTGTTGTTTTCAAACATAGATTTTTAATTCAATTATGCAGAGTTTAACTTAGATAATTAATTATCCACGTGATTTTTAGATGAATGCTAATTCATCCCTCCTCTTAGCGTCTAGTGTATTTTTATGACTAAATTTATTATATAATATAAATAAAGGGCTTTTGGTATTTATTTATTTTTGGGTTCAATTTTAGTATTTATGAGTATCACTTTCAATATTTGAATTTGATTTGTTACAGCTAATTTTAATATTTATGAGGACCTAATTTATCTTTCTCTTGAGGTACCTCTTCTTCTTCCTCATCTCCAACTTCATCATATTTTTTGATACTATTTTCTCTTTTCTCTAGTACCAATATCCTTTCCATGATGACTCTCATCTCCTTATCCTTCTTAGCTTTATCCTTCCTTTCATGTTTAAGGGCTACCTTCAACTTTCTGTTATCTAGAAATTGGTCTTTGACTATACTTGCCAACTCCATGTTTTTCATCCTTGTAGTGAAATATCCTTCTTCACCTTTATACATTGTTCTTGATCTCCTTGACACAATGGATCAACTCAGGGCTTCACCTTAAGGGATACTTCAACTCTAAGGGCTTAACTAAGGATCCAAGATACCAAAGTTCACAAGACCTTTCTAACAACCTTTCCACAAGACCTTTCCTAGGCTTTGATACCACTTGATGTAGAGCAAAGGGTGGTGGATGAATTCAACAAGGTAAGTTTACAAATTTTGCTTAATAAGGGCACTATCCCCAAACCCTCAAATGCTTAAAAAGAACTCAATCATGACTAGACCACTCCCAATGATCCCAGATGGTATGAATGGTATCCAAGGATTTTATTTAAGAGGATTTGATAGGTTTTATACTTTTCCTCAATAAAAAAAGGTGCCCAACTTTCCAAACTTCTTCAACTTGTCAAGAGGCCTAATAGCCCTATCTTGTAGCCCTGCAATGATGGCAAATGACATTTAACTCTACAAACTTCCAAAGGAATGACCAAAAGAATTGGTTTTTTGGATACCCTTTTCTTAGTACATTGTCATATCAAAAGGATACATAATATTGTTTTGGAGAACGTGCTATTGCTCACCCCTTGTGACTCCCAAAATGCATGAAAATGAGTGATTTAACAAAGGAACTACATGAAATATTTAATCTCAAGACCCCAACTCATGGAAAGTGTCTTATTATGCTTCCAAATGCATGAATACCAAAGGGATTAGATCCAAACCTCCTACAACATCAAAAGCCCCCCAAATTTGACACTCCAAACCCTTATTTCTAGGGCTTCCTAAATCTCGCGCTTCCAAACACTTGTAATCATAAAAGAAACTTGATTCAAAAATAAATGGAAAAATTAAGACAATATAATCATGAAATGTACTCGTTACTTGACTAGATTGTTCACTGTAATAGTTATGCCACTAATTTCAACACATTTCCCACATTTTCTAACTGTGATCACCTTATCTTTCCAATTTTCTGCATATGTATGATTAAAATACTATGATACAATGTTAGATAAGTTACATTCCATGGATTATAGGCCTCTAATTCAATGGAATGGTTAGTGTTCACAAAATAAATTCAAATTGTTAAAGAAGTCTGTATAGAAATAATGTTATTCCGCTACAAACGAAGAGACAGTCATAACAAATGACTTCCAAAACATTAAAAGTATGAAATAATACCTCCTAAGGTATCTTGGATTCTTTTTATAATAGTTCCAATCAAAACTCAGATAAAACAATGCATATAGATCTCCAAAATGCTTAAAAATACAATCTTTGTTCAAATTCCTAGTCACTGTCTGTACAATCTTCCTTGAATGTCTGTGCATAGAAATTGTACAAATAATTATAGACCCTTTACAAAAAATAGTAACCAAATTTGGTTGTTAGTTTGATTAGTTAAAGACTAAAACATAAAAGAACTACTTTCTCTCGTAAAACCCTTACTAGCCGTTTGATTTCAAATATTTGAATATTTAAACTTAATAAAATGAATTTATTGCATGCCAGACTTCATCCTAAGGACCCCTAATGCCTTAAATTTATTCAATGACCTATTATAAGCTCCTAGAATCCCAATTTTATCCTTGGACACTATTGGTCCACTTACAAGCATATTTGGGCCTTTAGCCCATTAACACAATCTTTACATTGAAATGTCAGATTATGACATTAAAAACCATTATAATTTCCAATATATTATAATTGATTTGATTGTCACTTTTGAAATCCTTATTGATCTCTTTTTCCCTCTGATCCTCTTTGAGTGTCCACAAGGTCTTCATGTTCTTCATGGCTTGATTGGTTTTCCTTGACGCCCCTGCACCATTCTAGCCACCTCCAATGAAACTCTTCTCCCAAGAGTTATTGTTGCCTTGCCTCATTTCAGTTCTTGGATCAATCATAAACTTAGGGATCCAAAACTCCTGTAAAGTAGCCTTCTTCCTCACACTATTCCAACCTACACTCACACACTAATCATTAGAAGAAAAATATTTATGGGCTAACTGTCCTTGTGGATGATAGTATTGTTAGGAATGGGAACACTGAGAGGGGGGGGGGCTAAATCAATGTTCACTACATTTTATTCTTTTTACTTTACTCTTGAAACTTAACTTGATTGCTTAAGTATTGAAATAGACATCAATGTAAACAAGATAAACAATCACAACACACAACACAAATATGGTTACGGGTAAACCCAAATAGGTAAAAACCCAAGTGGGAATTGACACCCACTAAGAAATGTACTAGTGTTTTATGATCCTTGTTAGAAGATCTGCAACCCTGTTAGGAGTTGTTCTTTACAATGTTTTTAGTACATTGACCTGGTCAAAGGTCAGATCCTATTAGGATTCTTTTACAATAACCCTATTAGGGGTGCAGACACATTGTCCTAGAGCTCACTACTCAAGTGGTGAAGGCTACAATGTTTTGATCTCAAATACACACTATATCTGCTGGATGAGCTAGTGTTGTGACACTACTTGTCTGATGAGTTTCTTTTGTGCACTGATGCTTTAGCCCCTTGTAAAGCTCTAACTTATTCTATATTCCACTTTGCATGTCTCTACTCTTCTTATCTTGTCTCTCTATCCACTTTCGTACTTTATTACAAAGGAACATCTTATATTTATATGCGCTAACAAAACAAATAACTAGGTCAGCCTATAATTGATTACATACAACACTTCCAAGTGAATTGGCTCAAGCGTGTTTACATGTCTACAACCTAATTACAATAGGTGCATAGCCTTTACAAAACATTATTATAACCACTAATCAAATTGCTAACAGTTGGTTGCATACTCTGTTCTATTATGGCATTCACTGTCTGTACCACTTCAACTATTTTTATCTTCATCATATTGTCTCATATGATCATGCACTCTTAGAATTAGAATGAATACACTTTTACCATCTTAAATTCAAGGGCACATACCATAACTTGGTCATACGCATGTGCACTGATGCTCTGATCTTCTGGTGCTCTGCTAATTGTACAATCTTCTATACTTAGCCATATTCTAACCTTATGATAATGTGCACTGACTCCAAAACTCTATATGAATTTGTTTCCATAATGAAAACACTATATCTAGTCATATACAATAGTATAGTCAACTTGCCAACAATCTCTCCCTTTGTCACTAATGGAAATAAAGGAATATGGCAAAGTTACTAACTATACCCTTATACAAAATTCTTTAATATATACTCTAACTTATATCTCCCTTATACTCTGTACTATAATTCTCCTTTACATCATATATAATACTTCATATTCTACATACAATACTCCCCCTTTCACATTAATGACAAAGGTGCTAAAAAAAGTGTATCTACAAGTACTTACAAAGAAAGTACATCTAGATAAGCAATCTGCAAGTTCTGGATCTCTTGTTTCCAAAATGCTATCAGTGCATTGATAGTATGTAGATGGCCACATAAGGCATATTGAAGCTTCTCCATGTTTTCCAAGTCTGTACTCAGACCTTGATCATATCTCACCATAGTGGCATCAATCTCCTTGATGTTCTGATTAAGTACATCTAGAGAGGATGCAAGAGCATTCCTGAGTTGTGTTTTCCTTGCCCTTATCTTAGACATCTCTTTCTCAGACTTTTCTATTTTTCTATTTTCCCTTGGTACACATTGTTACATATATTCACATTGGTGGAGGGATCTTCCACTGATCTCCTTATTTGGTCTATCATTTCTTCTACTTCTTGAATTTTCTTCTAGTGATCAGCAGTCAGCTTATCCTGGTTCATACAATTAGCTATGATCTTCCTTCCCTTAGCTGCAAACTCCTTCAAGGATGCTTGACCAACCTTCAATGAACTGAGGTCAAGTGAAAAATTTCCAACTAGTTCACTCAATCTCTTCTTCATATATTTTTCTTCTACAACTTGGGATGCAGATTCTCCCAAGCTAGAAAAGTTTTCTTTGAAGTTTGTCAATATGGTACTGACATCATCAATTGAATGAACCTTAGACACTTTCTTGTCTGAAGGTAGCAAGCTATTTATAATGTTGACTGATTCAACAAACAAAGGGTTCCTCATCACTTTCTTCTCTTTTTCTTTCTCCATGGCAAGGACACTGATCTTAATCAGGTCTTCTTCTCCCCAAGAGTCCAAGCTTGTGGTGTTTGGTGTCAAACTTGACAACAATGATGCTAAGGGTATGGGAGTGATAGGAGTATTGTCCATCACTTCTGTCTTTATATTTATAGGCATTTCAATAGATGGCTCATCTGTTAGTTCACTGTCTTTCCCTTTCTCCTCTTCTACCTTTTCATTTTCATTTTCTAACTCTTTTTCTTCTTCTTCACATGTTATATCCTGTATTAACACTTCTTCTTGTAGCTTAGGTGAATTGTCACCACATAGAATTTCAACCTCATGTGTTCTCACAAAGGCTTCCTCAAATTTATCCAAGTCTTTATCTATGGCCTCCATTACTATCTCTACATTATCAATAAGGATTGTGTCATCTTTTTGTGTCTCAATCATGGGCATAGACTTTACTGCCTTTGTAGGTGTTACCACTATAGGCACTGAATCTTGAGGACCTATTAATGGTACATTTGTAGTCTATGACTCCTTGGCTTCCTTAGAGGGCACTTGAGTTGTGGGCATAGTATGTGGGTACATGTGCCTATCTAGAAAGACTTTCTCAAAATCTTTCCCTGTCTCTTTAGCTACCAACTCATAGTTCTTATCCACTATATGCAGAGTTCTTGACTTAGTTCCTAGGTGCGGCTTCACCAGATCTAACAATAATGTTTTCTCTTCTAGGGAACATACAAGGAGGCTTACATTTAGAATCCTTTCTCTTATTCTTAGATCCACCTCAATCGCCTATCTTTTCAAGAATTCTAGGATGTTCCACACATTGTCTGGAATTACTATCTTAAGTTCTAAGACTGTCTTCTTGAACTTGAGCATGTGTTTAATTATCATTCTTTGAATTTTTGATTTATCAATCTCACTGTATTTCTCATAGAATTTCCTTATTTGATATGTTCTCCCTTCATCAATAATCCTTGTTCTCAAAACTTGAAGACTAGGTTTGAAACCTACCTTAGGAGGTGCTTGAGCATTCTTCCTCAAACTTTTGGTAGTCCTAGAGGATGGATGACTTATGTTGGTTTCCTTCTTCCTCTTTGGCATTCTTTTGTATTCTAGAGGTGATGCAGTATCCTGATCTATTATCTCTTTGGGCGCAGGAGAAATATCTTCAGATTTACTCTCCTTTTCGTTTGTGTCATCAGTCTTCTCAATCTTGATTTTCTTCATTTTAGGATCATCTTTCTTATCTTCCACTGTGGATGCGCTCTCAATCTCCAAGGATATCTTTTCTTCTCTTTCTTTTTCAAGATCTGCCTATGTTACACCATGAATTATGAGTATCTTAGATGTAATCTTAGAGGCTTTCCTCTTAGTTGTTGCACTATTCAGAATTGCATCAACTTCCCTTGTCTTTTCTTCATAAGCTCCCCATCTAGGTTCATTAGGGTCCTTAGGTTTTGATAGTAATACTTGTGCATATGCTTCCAAGATTGGTTCCTCTACCTCATAACCAAGTGGATGGATCCACTTTGTTCTAGGCTCAACTACTTCCATACATGTTATGTTAGTTTCTACCATAAAACAAATGTTGTCTTTATATTTCTCAATAATACTTTCTGGTATCCTGTACCTCATCTGCATTTTGATCTTGAATGTCTTCAATTCTAGCCCCATGAAATCCTTCAATGTGCTCTCAGTAGATGCTTGAAGAGATATTTGAGGCATTGTAGACATACTTTTGTCTAAGTACAAATTTGAGACCTTTCCAAGTATATGGAAGTACATGTAAATGATTAGAGACCCAAACCTGAATAATTTGGTCTTATCATGTTTGATGGCTCTAATGTTATCAATCAATTGTGCGCACAAGATCTCACACAGATTGAACTCTCCATTTTCTCTAACAAGTCTGATTGCTGCAAGAATAGTGGATGTGGACACACTATTCACCTTGTCAGTGTGCTAAAACCTATAACCTAGTATCATAGACATCAATTTGATGTCTTTCTCTTCAATAGGCTCAATTTTCATACCGCACCTATCACTTCTGGACTTACATACATGTTCAACTAATTTCCTCACATCCTTTCCTAGTGGAAGAATGGTGCCTATCTTAGAGAGGCATGCCATTTCATGAATGAGTTCTCCTATGATTCTAATTGCAAATTCACCTATCCAAAATCATGAATCCTACTTAGTAATATCTTGATGCACTCAAATTCATAAAACTCATATGTTGTAGCATACTCAACAATAGGATGGTTTTCTAAATGTGCGAACTCATCTATGAATTTTTTGTCTAGTTTCATCATGGAATTAAGGTGAAACCTTATCATATCAAGTCCAATTGGTTCCTTCTTACAGTATATATATGCATGAATATCTTCAAAATGCATTATGCCCATAGGGGTTCTTGAAAATGCACCTTCTAGGTCATCTAGGGTTGACTTAAAAGAGTTCCTTTTAAAAACATATCTCTTCCTTTCTGTGACATCAAATACAACAGGTGTAGCCATGACTTACTTGGTTAACACTTCAAGTTGGTTTTCAAAGACTTCTGAATCGTTGTGTCAGACTAGGGCTTCGCAACTAATCAATCACACTTCTTCGCTAGTAAATCAAGCTCCAACACTTCACAAATAAACTACTAGGGCTCCTGTGGTTTCCAATCGCTCAAACTTGAATTCAATGAGTGATTTGTACATCTCCATAGACTATATAGTGAAATTTCTAACATTAATGCTTACCATGTAAACTAGAATTCAAATGAAAATTTCCTACTTCCATCCTGTAATCGATCAGGCAGTGCACTCTTGCACATAGCATCAAATATTCTATAAAATGTTAAATCCAAAGGTGCATAGTCTAAGGGTGAGTATACCAGCCCCGCAGGGGTCTAGAGCTAAATTAGCTCCCCCTATGACCCTGAGGGTCATTCATCTAGATGTAGAGGGTGCATCCATTGCGTTGCTATCTATACCACTTCAACTATCTATATCTTCATCATACTGTCTCATTTGATCACGGGCTCTTAGACTTAGTACGAATACTCACTTACCATCTTAACTTCAAGGGTGCATACCATAACTCGGTCATATGTACATGCATTGATACTCTGATCTTCTAGTGCTCTGCTAACTATACAGTCTTCTATACTTAGCCATATTTTTACCTTATGATAATGTGCGCTGACTCCAAAACTCTATATGACTTTGTTTCCATAATGACAACACTATATGTAGTCATATACAACAGTATAGTCAACATTCCAACAAGTGTTTCTTTGGAGATGCTTGCACTTTTGGCCCATTGTATGAGTCATGCTGACCCTACCTACTACCACTTTCATCATCATTCCTTGGTTTTCCAATGGGACACTTTATTGTTCCAATAATTAGAAAATTTTGTTCTATCAACCCTCTCTTCTTTGGACTGTCCTTCCCTTCAATTTGCAACTCCTTCTTCCTATGCCAACCAGTATTAGAATGCAAACTATCATGTCCATGCACTGAAATAACATTTCCAAAATACATAACTACATTCTTCATTTCATCCTTGATAAGTGGACTAATTTTTAAAGTTATATTCCTTCCTTTAGGTGTATAATTAGAAATTGGAATAGATTGCATTCATATGAAATAACCACAAGATTCACACAAACAAACATGCAAAGCAACTCTGATCTACACATGAGAAACAACTTAGAAAATAAAGAATAGAAATCTATCTAAAATCCCTCCAAGATTTAGTTCCCATGTCCTCCTTTCTTCTCCCAAAGATGGGTTGATGTAGCTCTCCAAATGCCTTGAAATGCACTATATGATTGAAAGCAATGCTATGAGAATACTAGGAGTGTGGTTTAGAAATAGATAGAAGATAGAATAGAAGAATTTGGATCCCTTAGATATATAATAACAATGCTAATGAAGGCTCTCTTTGTAAAGGGAAATGAAGTCCTATTTATAGAATTTTTAGGAGAATCAATGGTCAAGATTTTATGAAGATGAAGGGTTAAGATTCTCTCATTTGAATTATTTAATTCAAAGTGGGTGGATGGGGGGTGGATGGATGGATCCACTTTGAAAATTGAAACCTACTACCCAAATTCGTATGGAATGCTTAAGTGAAGTTTTGGAAGGGTTAGGAGGCTTCTAGAGGGTAGTTAGAGTCAAATTTAACTTCCCCACTTGATATACTTAGGGTAGGGGGTTGAATTTTGGTCACTAGGTGGCCCAAGACTCATAAAAGAGCTTTAAAAAATGACCCTAAAGTCTAAATCCGAGTTTGTAGAGTTTGGATTATTTGGGCCAAGTATATTTCTTCTCATGTGGTTATTTTTGACTTGGAAGGAGAAGGGAAGACTTTAGAGGCCAAGAATACATTATTTTAATTTTAGTGGGGGGGCAAGAAAGATTAGTTTGGTGAGAATTAGGAGCCATGTGCTCAAATAGAATTAAATATAATATTTAATTCCAAGTGGGTTAAAAGGGAAATATTAATTAATTTAAATAGATAAATATATTTATTTAAATTAATAGAAGAAAATAGAATTAAATGTAATATTTAATTCCAAGTGAGTTAAAAGGGAAATATGAATTAATTTAAATAGATAAATATATTTATTTAAATTAATAGAAGAAAAATGATTTAGTGTGCTCAAATAGAATTAAATGTAATATTTAATTCCAAGTGGGTTAAAAAGGGAAATATGAATTAATTTAAATGTATTTATTTAAATTAATAGAAGAAGGGAATTTAATTAATTAAAGTACTAAGACTTTAAATTAATCAATCATAGGGTTTATTTGGCCATTATATTAAATGTAGCATGTGATTAATACAGATTTAAGGTTTTCTACATTTGGCATTAAGTCGAGTAGAGTCAATTAAAAGACATAATTGCCTAGTATAATAGGACTTTGATGATTTAGAAAGATTGATATACTGAGGCTAATTTTGGGGTATTACATTTTGCCCCTCTTTGAATTACTGCGCAAAGCATAGTGGTTCAAAGAATAGTCTGATGTGATGATTGATGTCTAGATTGGGTCTTGATCGACCAAAGATTTGAGATGTTGTTAACGGTACCAACAATGAACCGATGATTACGAACAAGTGATAAGACAACTGATTCTGAACCTATGATTACAAAGAAGTGAGTGACCGATTCCAGACCCAATTGTCAATAAGAATCACATTGGTATCACATTTGAACCCTTCAGTTATGAAGAATCGAGGAAATAACACTAATGAACTGATGGTTATGAAAGGTTGATATAGTTAACAAGATTAAAAGAATATCAGATTGATATGGATTTTGATGAATCTGATATGCCCCAAGTGCTGTGTAGATTTCAAGATTGTCTCTAGAATGGAGTTTTGATTTCTAGAATCTAGGTTAGGTTGCCCAAATACTAGTCAGAATTGATTTTCAAGATTGAGATTTAGATTGCCCCAAGTGATGTGCCTCAGTGGATTGACAGAAGAGAGATATGATGCCCCCTCAAAAAATTGGACGGAAATTGATTCGAGGATAATTTTTTGAAAAGATTGAGGTTAGATAAGATTGATGGAAGGAATGCTAGATGGAGCAAAGATGATTGGTGATGATACTTGATTTCATAAGTGCACTTCTCATCATTAGAGCTTTATTTTGATATTGCAAAAGAAAATATGTCATACCTAGCATAGAAAGCTAGGATGATGATCCATTTGCGTAAACAAACACATAGCAGACATAGAGTGATCTCATCCTTCCTGAGACATATGAACAAATGCCTCAGGATCTTAGAAGATCGTCCAACAAGCAGAAGTCAAAATAAAGACAAGGAAAATATTATGAATAAATTTATTATAGATTTTCAAGTATTTGATTTATTTATTTATTTAATTGTTTAGGATTTTTGAAAAAATATTTGATGTTTTTACACATTTTTCAAGACATTTTACCCCTTTTTAAATTTTTTTTTTTTAAAAAAAAAAAGATTTTCCAAGGATATTAAAAAGATAGACAAGTAAGAACTTGCCCCAGCATATGATAAGCATGGTCACAGTGACCCATACGTTCACTTCATAGGATGAACAATAGGACGACAAGAGTAGGTAGATGCAATGAGAACCACTGGTGATTGTTGCGAGGGAAATTCTCGAGGAGAGAGATTGCAATAATAGCTAGGCAAGAGTTTCCCCTAGGAGCTACTAAAGTATAGGGCTTGATGGGACAAGATTTTTGACCAAATGTTACTGCAAGATTGACGAGGATGTGTACATCGGATGAAGAAAATCTCAAGATTTTTTGACAAGATTTATTTTTTAGGAAGAAGTGCCGCCGCGCTATATACAATAGGTATAAAGACAAGATGAGCTAATAGCGGTAGGGTGCGTAGGTGTGAATGATTGGTATTTAGTAGGAGAAAAGGCCATGGAAAATTTACAAGAGAAAACACATCAAGTGTATCAAAGAAGAAGGTGAAGAAAGAAATATCATTAGTGGGGAGAAGAAAAGGCAGTAGGCATAATGAAAGAAAGTAGAAGGAATGAAGATGGTGGTGATGAGAGTGCAGATGGGAGATGGGTGAGGCCAAAGCTCATGATAAGACGTCCCCAGAGAGATCCGGGTCCTTTGATGTCACAGGCTGCATTGAGAGAATGGACGGAGGATGTGGGTGAGGGAAGGCAGGAGGCCACATCTTAGGAGAAATATACCTCATGGAGATTGAACTATCTGATACTCTCCAGCTTCTTTGAACAAGGTCCACAAGGTGATCAAAAGAGATTGAATCTTGTTGTACATTGACCAGTACTGAGGTATCCGATATTCTCTAGCTTCTTTGAACAAGGTCAACAAAGTGATCAACAGAGATTGGATCCTATTGTTCAATGACCAGGACCAGAGCCAATGGTTGCAGCACAAGTAGTAGGACCACAGCCAGTAATGTGGTGACAATTTGCATTGGTAGAAGACTACAATATGGTGGTGGAAGAGAGATATGCCTTGCGGCAACAACTGGTGGTAGAAGAAGAAAGGGAAGATCAAGCAGAAAGTGAGGTGACATGGTTGCAAGGTATGATGGATAGGGTATGAGAAGATAGTGCTTAGACTAAAACATCCCATATGTGGGGGATGATAGAGGCAGAACAGGCTCGAGCTGATCATGCTCAGGCAACGTATGATGCCTTGCAAGGAAGACTAGAAGCATCTCGAAAGACCATGACAGCAATTGACGCCATGTTAGAGGAAACACAAGAAAAATTGGCTAATGTGATGGAACAAGTGAGCCATCTGAAACA
Organism: Chamaecyparis obtusa; assembly: GCA_027943335.1. Taxonomy (NCBI): domain Eukaryota; kingdom Viridiplantae; phylum Streptophyta; class Pinopsida; order Cupressales; family Cupressaceae; genus Chamaecyparis; species Chamaecyparis obtusa. The sequence continues at coordinate 780,894 of BSBK01002633.1, read as the reverse complement.
ACAACTAGATGAAGTGACTGCGAATAGGGATCGATGGAGATTTTTGGCAGAGACCTACCAAGGTGAATGAGATGTTGCATGGAAGGTAGTAACACTCCTCGGGGCATCTCAGCTGATGATGGAGACTCTATCAATGATGAAAGAGTTAGTGAAGGTTGGGTAGGAAGTGGCTTATTACAATGGATTATACCATCAGAAAGTCCCAGTGGATCAGAGGTGAGATGGAGGAATGCCATAGGGGACGGCTAGACCAATTAGAGGTATTGGTGTCCATCCACCAAGGCATAGAAGTAGCAGTAGAGGTTCTTCATCATCAGAAACTGGATGGGCGGAGTGATGACACAAGTGTTGTTTTGTTGTTTTGTTGTTTTTTTTTTTTGGCTGGACACATGATGTGTACCAAATGTAATCACCATGATATATATATAAAAGGAGGATTTCATGTGTCCAAATTTTGTTGTTTTTAGATGTATGTATATATTATGATGAAATAATGAACTTTTGATGGACTTGATGTTCCTATGCATCTATGGATAATTTTTTGTTTTTTAGTCTTTTAGTTAAATCAAATAAATGTATCATATTTATTTGATTTGACAGGAAGACCAAATTTATCATTTGACAAATGACTTATTGGATAATCATCATCACAGACCATTCGGTATCGGACAATCACAAGATGTCATACAACCCTCACTGATATTGCTATCATGAGAATATGAATATGACATTAGTTTAAGATTTGTCAGAATGTGGTGTAAGCATTAAGGCACAAGAAGCCAGAATGACTTGTTCACCTATTCCTTTTGATTTAGCAAGTTGACATAAGCATCCAAGCATAGTTTCTAGAATGACCTAAATGTTTCTTGCATACAAGCACACCAGAAACGCTAGAGTTTCTTCCATTTTCTAAGTGAAAGATAAGCATTTCAATGGTGCTCGTAGTGACCCTTACATTCACTTAGCAAGACGAGCATTTTCAATTTCACTTGTAGCAAAAAGAAGTCACTCAAAAATAGATAAGGAGAAGAACCAACTGCACCAAAGTGTCCATATAAAAGGAGTTCAAGGTATGCATGGCCATCCAATATGAAATGAAGGCTCTTACAGATAGACACCCCTCTTAGATAGATCCTTTGGGTCATTGGAACTAAACCAACAAGTAGAAAGCAAGAAAAGATTGTGTCCCTAGTCATCACTTTCTAAATCCTATAAAGGACATCATTGAAGAGATCGAAGGGATACAATATGCAAAAAAAATCTCAATGTGAATCAGTGAGTATACAAGGAGATAAAAGCATGAAAAGCACAGATTGTGTTCAGTTTGTTTTGATGTTTGATTGTGTTGTTGTAGATGCAAAATCCTTTCTAGAGAGGAGACAGACTAACTGACCCGGATGAAGCTTCAAAAGACTCTAACTGGATATGACATGTCTAAAGATATACTGGAGGCCATAGAATATGACATCGATTGCCCCCAAGTGTTAAGCATTGATAGGATATAGACGCTTGAGCTGATTGGTGTACAAACTGACTTATTAAAAATAGGAATGTGGAAACAAACCGTGAGATATGTACAAACTAAAGCAAGACTAAAAGTTGGGAAAGACCAAGATTGCGCTGATAGATGGAGCATTTTGAACAAGTGGCACCCATTTTGCTAGGCTTTCACCATCTTGGCAGAGATTTTATTTTTGCTACCAAGGTGCCTGTTTCCAAGTTTTCACCAAGGCACTTTTTCTTTTTCTCATTTTTTTGTATTTTTCATTTTTTCAATTTTTTTGTACTTTTGATATTTTGTACTTTTTTTTGTGAGTCATCAAGGCACCTATTGCTAGGTTTTCACAAAGATGTTCATTTTTTTCAAGACTTTTTCAATTTTTAAAATTTTTTTAGGACATTTTACCATAAACTAAATGCCCTAGGCATAGAATTTCTTTAGATGGAGAATGTTGATTGGTTCTCAGAGCTGTTCTCCTTCAGTCATTGAGAGTTGATAGGCACTAGAGCCAAAAGTAGTAGTGATAACAAAGGGACCCAGCTAGTTGGGTTCAAACTTCCCTTTGCATTCTCGATGTGATTGATTTTTAGGATTCTCTCTCAAGACTAGATCGCCAACTTGAAATTCTTTGTGTCTGACTTTCTTGTTGTAGCCTCTAGACATTGTTTTCTGATACACTCTGAGATGATCATATGTTTCTTGTTTGTGCTCATCTAGTAGTTCAAGTTCTTGCAACCTAGACACTTTGTAGTCATCATCAGTTACTAGACCATGCATTCTAATTCTTAGTGATGGGATTTCAACCTCAATAGGCAGTATTGCTTCAGACCCATAAACTAAAGTGAATGGTGTAGCCCTAGTAGGCATTTTGATACTTGTTCTATAGGCCCAGAGAGACGGATTGATCATAAGATGCCAGTCTCTTCCTATTTTATTAACTATACAGTGCAAGATTTTTAATAGGTTCTTGTTGGAAGCCTTTGCTTGTCCATTCCTTTGAGGATAGTAAATAGATGACCAAAGTTGTGTGATTTTGAATTTGGCACATAGATCATCCAAGTCTTTGTTTTTGAATTTTCCACCATTATCTATGACTATAGAGTGGGGAATACCATATCTGCAAATGATGTAGTTCAAGATGAACATAGAAATTTGTTTACCAGTTGCTTGAGTTAAGGGAACTGCTTCTACCCATTTTGTGAAATAGTCAATAGCTATAATTATATGGGTATGTCCATTTGAAGAATGTGGATAAATAGTCCCTATAAGATCAAATTCCCATTATTGAAAAGGCCATTGTGCTGTAAAGGGGATCAAATCTCTCCCTGGTGCATGTATCAAGTTTCCATGGACTTGACATTTTTGACATTTCTTGGCATATGTAATAGCTTCTTGTTCCATGTTTGGCCAATAATACCCAGCCCTAATAAGTTTTCAAGCTAGTGTTAAACCATTGGAATGTGATCCACATATACCGTCATGGACTTCCTCTAATGCACATTGAGACTCTTCCTATTCTAAACACCTAAGAAGTGTACCATCTAGACTTCATTTGTATAGATCATTACCAATGATGACATACCGCGATGCGTTTCGGATAAGGGAACATTTTTCATGGTGGTTAAAGGAATCGAGAATGATTTGATCCCGAAGGAATGAGAAAAGGGGTTTGTATCTGGAAGAATCATGACCAACAACAGTGCAGATCATGCTTGTTTCTAGACAATCATATACACAGAATGACAGTGCTTCCACCAAGAACTCATAACGTAGCTCATGTTCTGGCTGCTGTAGTAGAGATGATAATGTTGCCATAGCATCAGCAGCCTTGTTCTCTGTTCGAGGAATTTGCTCAAAAGTGACTGTGATGAAATACTTCTTAAGGTCATCAACCATGCATTTGTATGGAACTAGTTTCTCATCCTTTGTCTGGTATACATCATTGACTTGGTGTATAATGAGCTGGGAGTCTCCTTGAATGTGTAACTCTGTCACTCACCACTCAATTTCTATCTTCATGCCATTAAGTAGAGCTTCATATTCTGTAATATTATTTGTACAAGGAAATTTTATTTTGAATTCCTTAGGTATGGAGTATCCTTGTGGTGTTATGAATAGTATGCCGGCTCTAGATCCATTTTGTGTGTAAGATCTGTTAAAGAAAAGTTGCCAAATCCTTGAAGATATGTGCATGATAGAGGAGTCTAGAAATTCCATCTGTAATGGTGTGTCATCAAACATTGGTGCTTCAGCCAATTGATCGGCAATGACTTGACCTTTGATAGCTTTTCGTTCAACATATTCTATGTTGAATTCACTCAATAGCATCACCCATTTAGCTAATCTACCTGTGAGGGCAGCCTTGCTGAATAAGTATTTTAATGGGTCAATCTTAGCTATCAACTATGTTGTATGAGCTAACATATAGTGTCTCAATTTCTGTGATGCAAAAATAATAGCTAGACAGGATTTTTTAATCTTTGAATAGTTCTTTTCATATGCTACCAAGGTTCTGCTGATGTAGTAGATGGCTCTCTCTTTATTGTTGTCATCATGTTGTGCCAGTAATGCCCCTAGTGAGGTATCTATGGTAGAGACATACAAAATCAATGGCTTCCCCTGAATGGGAGGCATCAAAATAGGAGGATTTGAAAGATATTGCTTGATGTGGTTGAAGTTACTTTCACTTTCTTCATTCCATGTAAAAATCAAACCCTTATGTAATGTGTTTGTGAAAGGTTGTGATATATCTGCTAACTGAGATATGAAGCGTCTGATAGATTGCACCCTTCCTTGCAAGGTTCTCATTTGACTGATATTTTTAGGAGGTGGCATCTCTATGATAGCCTTGACTTTAGCAGGATCTACTTCAATGCCTTTCTTTGAGACAATATAGCCTAGGAGCTTTTCAGAAGTGACACCAAAAGCACATTTCTTAGGATTTAGTCTGAGACTAAACTTCTCCATTTTGTCCAGTATTTTGCACAAATCATTTAGATGTTCTGATCTTATCATTGATTTTGCTAAGGTGTCATCAACATAGTCTTCCATGGTTTTATGCATCATATCATGGAAGATAGTTGTCATAGCTCTCTGATATGTAGCACCGGCATTCTTGAGACCAAATGGCATGACATTCCAATAGAAAGTACCCCAAGCATAAGTAAAAGTTGTTTTCTCCTGATCTTCTGGAGCAATCTTGATCTGGTTGTAGCTAGAAAAACCATCCATTAGAGAGTACATTTCAAAGCCAGCAGTCATGTCCACTATCATATCAATGTTTGGTAGTGGAAATTCATCCTTAGGGCATGCTTTTTTTAAATCTCTAAAGTTTGTGCATATCCTGATAGATTTATCTGGTTTTGAAACTGGGACTATGTTTGATATCCACTCAGCATAATCTATGACTTGGATAAATCCGGCTTTTAGCAACTTTTCCAACTCAACTTTGACTAGAAGTGCAATATGAGGATGCATTTTTCACAGTTTTTGTTTGACAGGTTTGACTCTCGGAGCTATGGAAAGATGATGCATGATTAGCTTAGGATCTAATCTAGACATATCAGAATATTTCCATGGAAAGTTGATTTTCTTTTCTAATAAGAACATAGTGAATGCTTGTTTTTCTTCTTTTGATAGAGATTGAGCTACATGGATTAATTGAGGTTCTTCCGCTGTGCCCAAGTTGATAGAATGAGTTGGTTCAATCAATACCGGAGAGCGGTCCTATGAGTGACTCAGAAGGACATCAAATATCTCATCCTTAGGTGCCTCTGAGAGGTTTTCACCTTTGGATGCATCTTTTGTTTTTACTGTTTTATGTTCTGAGACTGCCACATAGTGGTTTTCACCCTCAAAACTCTTTTCCTTTTGTTTTTATTTTTTTGACTGAGATATTTGATGTCTGACTCTGTCATGCTACTGCTAGATTTACTGATGGAAGTTGTCATGGGTTCCACTGCATTGAGGTAGCATGCAAGGGTGTAGTTAGTCGAAAAGATATGGACATCTTGGTTTGGGTCAGCTGAGTTTTGGTCTATGAGGTCAGGATGATGGACAGTCAATGTATGGAAAGATTGACTGATGGTGTTTATGGTTATGGTGTTGTCGTCATTGGTTTTAACCCAACTCTTGAATTCAAAGATAGTATCACTACTAAGAATGTCTAGTTCATTAATCATTTCAATGGCGTTAGTGATTCCATTGTTAGTATTAAGTGAATCAGATTCATGAGGTTCATTGCTTCACTCTAAACTTATGTTAGGTGTAGGTGAGTTTTGATGAGTGGCATCTGTGACAAGCTCATCTTTTTCTGATTCTTCCTCCAAATCAAGAACATGGGTGAAATCGAGATGAATTCCCCAAGTAGGATTTCCTTCAGATTCTGAGTGGAACTCATATTCATGGGAGTCTGTTTCAAAATCATTGTTGTGTTCAAGCTGTTCAGTCAACATTCTTTCAGGATCAGTCAGTTTTTGTGTGGTGACTGTCTTTTGGGTGTCCACTATACTAATTCTCTTTATGGGATCATCTTTAGCATCAAGGAGGTTTGTTATTTCTTTAGGCAAATGCTCATAAGGAATGAGCTCCTCAGTAGTGTCAGAATCATCACTATTAGATTGTTCTGTTTCTTCTTTCTCAAGAAGAGTTTCTCTTGGCTTGATTTTCTCTATGACATGAGAGGAATTCTTGCTAAGATAGAAAGGCTTCTTCTTGTATCCTAGACCTGTAGTATCCTTATTTTCCCGGCCACAATGTTCAATGGGTGAAATAAGACCTTTGCCTCTTATTCCTAAAGGTCTTTTTCCCATGTATCCCAGTTCAGTCATTAACTTACTACCCAGTCCATATGATTCTGTAGGAATCTTGTGTGATTGAGAGCCACAATTTTGAACTGTGTGGGATTGGGTCTTTTCTTTGTATAACTAGGTGATTACACTAATTTCTTCCTCTAATTCTTGCTTGGACACTTGCTCTATGACAAAGCTCCCATTATAGATGACTTTTGGTTCTCTGATTGCTAGTTTTGTCTTTTCTAAGGGTTGTCCATAAGACTTAGGTGAAATTGGGAGAGAAGTGAGAGACAATACAGGTTCCATTCTATATTCTCCCATGCCGGTGTCTTTGATGTTGACCTACTTCATTACATCCTCTACTTTAGAGTTAGAGGTTGTGTTACTCTGTTTAGTGGTGGATTCCCTATTATGTGGAACAAGTTTGTCTGCACTTTCTTGCAAAGCATTGCAAGAAGTTGTAATGTCTACTAGTATAGTGACCTCGACTCCATCATAGGGAAATTTTACACATTGGTGATAGGTTGATGGAATAGCTTGCATGTCATGGATCCAGGGTCTTCCTAGAAGAATGTTGTAGGCTAGTGGGAGATTCAGTACTTGGCAGGTGACATCTCTGATTACAGGTCCTGTTCTGATAGGCAAGACAATGGTTCCTTTTGAGGATCTTTCTTGTTCATCATATGCTTTCATGGTTATCCTCTTTTTAGGATCAATAGCATTTTCTGACCATCCCAATTGTGTCACCAATTTGTAGGAGCAAATATTGAGGCCAACGCCTCCATCTATCAACACACGTTTGACATGATGGTTTTGGATTAAGACTTCTATATGAAAAGGTTGGTTATGGGGGTGACTTAATGAATTGTCATCTTCTTCTAAAAAGGAGATGTATTGAGGATATGTAAGATGTCCAACCATAGTCTGGAACCTGTCTAAATCAAGGTCGTCAGGAACATTGGATCCAAGGAAAGCTTTGTCTAGAATGGCTCTGTGAGTTGGAGATATTCGAAGCAACTCAAACATAGATATTTTTGCATTAGTGTGCTAGAGTTGTTGAATAATGCTATAAGATGTAGGCCTTGTATCTTTTGGATTGGAAGATTTTGAAACAACCTTCTATTTGGAAGTAGATCAAAGATTGAAAGGTATCTTAGGGACATTAGCTAAATTTGGGATTTGTCCTTTCAGATGTGCCTGAGCTTGTGATTGAGTAACTGCGTTAGCTGAGGAGTGATCTCTATCTCTTCATAAAATTGTGATGACATTGCAACTCTTAGAGAGACATGGTTCAGCCATATTGATGATAGCATTATTTCCAGGGTAGGCATAATTGACCTTTGCCCCCATATTAGGCTGAGAAGATGAAACTTCCTGACCATGTTTCAAAAATGGTTCTATGAATGCTATATAATCATTATTGCTCTTATGGTTGTCGATTAAAATATCTTTAGCATCAATTTTGTCTTGTATGAGATGCTTCAAGTGTAAGCAGTTATTAGTTTTATGACCCTTGCCATGATGGAAGTCACAGAACTTGTTCTCTCTCCACCACTTTGGTTTAGGTTCAGGGTCACATTGTCAGATCTCAGGTAGAGAGATGATGTCATTAGCTAACAGAGTTTTCATAGCTGATTCCAAAGATTCTCCAAGAGGAGTAAACTTGCATTTAGGATCTGAAGCCCAAAATTTATATTCAGATGACTTTTTGTTAGCAGGTTTAGGTGTCTTCAGTTCTGAAGCCTTGATGGCCTTGGTGCCAAGAGTGAGATTAAATGCTGGTGCCTCAGATGGGGCATGGAGAGTATCAACAACACCATCAGTGACAATGCCTTTGTTCTTATTCCAAAATTTGACATTTTGGTTTTTGTCCGTTGGTTTGGAATTAGAATTTGTTTCAAACTTGTTTTCCTTGTAAAGGGATATGTCTCCCTTACGAACAAGTACATCTTCAATTTTTATGGCATTTTCTACCATCTTATCAAAAGAAGTATGATTTTGTATTTGGAGGTGATAATTGAGTTTCAGAATGAGGTTGTTGATGAATATTTCAAGTTTTTCATTTTTTGGAATTTGCCGAGCATAGAGTGAAAATTTCTTCCTCCAACGTTTGAGGAAAGTGAGAAGGGATTCTCCTGACTTTTGTTTCAAATTGCAAATGTCAATCATGGTGACCAGGCATTGGATGTTGTAGGAGTATTTCTGATAAAATAGTTTGATTAACTCCTCAAAAGTCTTGATAGTTGGAGGTAGTTTAGAGAACCATTTGATAGCCGCTCCTCCCAAAGATCGAGGGAAAAGGTGCATTATGTAAGTTGGTTCATGCATAAACTCCATGGATTGTGTACAAAATTCTCTGACATGACCTTGGGGGTCAGAGTTTCCATCGTATTTGTCATATTTTGGTATTTCCATTCTTTTTGGGAATGGTGGCATGTACAAGTCTTTATCAAATGGAAAGGGGCATAAAGCCTCCATAGAGAATTCCATGGGTGTTTTCTCTTTTTCTATCTGGTTAAGTTTGACTTGCATGGCATGCATTTGTTTCATCATAGCAGTGATGGGAGTTTCTTCCTCATGTTTGATGATATCTTCAACATTGAAATTAGGAGGAAGTTTGGCTCCTTGTTGAGCTAGTTGTAAGAAATAAGCCTCTTTCTCTTCTCGTAAGAAATGTCTCATCATTCTTTGAAAGTCATCATTGTTTTGGTGATTGGCTATTATAGATGGTGTGGGTTCTTGGTCCTCACCATGTTCAGATTGATGACCTTGAGAGCCATGACTGGTTCCACTTTGAGACATGGTGGTATTTTGATTCTGTTCTGGTATTGATACTGGAGGGGTTTGTGGGTTACTTTCATGAATTGATGGAAGAGGGGGTACAGTGTTAGACTCTTCTCCAGGTTTCTTATGTGAGGATGCTCGAGTTTCCACCATCAATCTTTGGTGAATCCAAAAGAGAAAGATAAGACAACTGATAGATGACTTGATTTAGGACAAATCAAATGACATAACCCCCTCAAGATTGGTTTGGTTGATTGGGTGATAAATGATTTGGACGTAAGTGTAGGATACTGTGCCCTAGTTGTATGGGTAGATGCCCAAAAGATGGTGAACATGAGTTCACAACACCTAGCCATTGTTTGAGAATTGATTTGAGGTTGTCTTGACAAGGTTTTGACATAAGATGAGACCAAATTCAGATAGATGAATTAGAAGGCAAAATCAAGCTAAAAGGATCTCCTTGGAAAAATGGATTGGAAGCTATTGCTCTCTATTTCATTTCTGACATAGGGTTTCCTAACAGAACTACGTGAAAGCTTGGGATGACCATGTTTACCAGAAAAGGATTCAACTATTTTGGATGTTTGAATGTTTTGAAACCATTTGTTAACAAGCACATGGGTTTGAACTATCAAGCAGCTGTAAATGCAAGAACTCAGTTTTTATTTGTTAAACAAGCACGCAAGATAGCAATCAGGGAGTTCAAGCAAACCATTGTTTTCGAACAATGAGCAAGGGACAAAGCAACCTTGCACATGAAGAAAGATAGTGACTTAGTATTTCTACTCCCTAAAGAACTATTTGTGTATGTTCTTAAAATGTTTTTCAATTACGCACATAGTCCTAGCAAGAAAAATTTGGTTGCTCTATGGTTCATAGTAATGGTTTGACTCTGTGACTTTTGTAATTTCAAGTGGGCAAACTCCAATCCCAGTGCACTAGGGTTTTGACACATTCCAAGAATTTAATCAATCGGAGATGCTGAGGAGTTCTGATAGCCCGACAAGAAACTACACCCCTGGAGATTTCTTCCACAAGGACATCTATATAGCGGTTGTCACTACCATGGTGAAAATGGCTATTACCACTTGAGGTTCCGTCCATGTGGTTGACCCAATAAAGGGAATGTTGACTACGGTTAACCCTCTCTAAAAGGTGACTCATAAAAGGGACCACATTGGGACTTGGTTTGGATCCAAGGATTTGAGTTTCTGGTACTACCCAAAAAGGGAGTAGAGCATAGTCCTCTAGCCTCTTCACCTCACCAAAACATAGCAAACAAGGTTCATCTGATACGCTAAGACTGAAATGTTCTCACCAAGGTTCGTGATGTCAACAACTCATGGTCTATCAATCTCTCCAGAGAGAGAATGCATCGATCAATAAGTCAATGACTACAAACCTAGTGGAACACAAGACATTTTTAGTATCCTCCCTACCTACAAGGATTCTCTCATTGAGAAGAGCTTCGTTGGAAGCCCACTCTCTCAAAAACCACAAATAGTGTTCATAGGGCCTAATTATTATGTGAAACACTTATGCGTGGAATTGAATCTATATTCTTTTTAGAGCCCAAAATTGAAATGTGGTTTATGAAAGTATTGAATCACACAAGCCATACACATGAGAGGTTCGTTTTATTCCCAAAATTGAAATATTATAGAGATGTAATAGAATACCTCAAATCCTAGCAACATGATTCACCTTTGTGTTGTTGTGCGTGAGCAATTTGGAAACATGTAGATTTGCAAAAGATTAGAGTTAATTGACCTTAGAATATGCAAATTTGAGAGACATTTGATCAATTTTCACCCCTACTTAGCTAGATTTGAAAAGATTGAAGAAAATTAGAGCATAGCTTGAATAAATGAACTTTGATTTACTTTGAATCCTACTTAGATTAGATTCATTTGCCTTTAGGAAAATCAAAGATGTGAAGTTCTTTTTAGGTACTCCAAAAGGAAATGTGAGGATTCATGAGCATTTAGAAATTTGATTTGAAACAAGTTGAATTCATTTTAGGTACGCCAAATCCAAATATGAGAGTTTATTTAGCCTTTAGTGATTGGATTGAAAACTAGTTGCATCAATTTTAAGAGCACCAAATCCAAATGTGAGGTTCTTTTTAAGCAATCCAAAGCTAAGTGTGAAGGTTGATTTTGCCTTTAGAAATTGGAAATGGAAGCATTTGAGTTCATTTTATGTGCACCAAATCCAAATGTGAGAGTTCATTAGCTTTAGAACTTGAAATGAGATGCATTAGAAGTTCATTTTAGACCCTTAGAATGGAATAGGAATAGCCAAGAATGAGACAAGAAAGTGGAAGAATGGAAGACAAGAAGAAGTGGAAGAAATAGTCCAATCTTGCAAAAATTGAGGAGAAAGCTTCCCAAGAGCCTTACAAGCACAAAAACATCACAAAAAAAATAAAAAAATCAAAAGGTTAGTATTCACGTCGGGTTCACCAAAATGTATAATTAGAAATTGGAATAGATTGCATGCATATGAAATAACCACAAGATTCATACAAACAAACATGCAAAGCAACTCTAATCTATGCATGAGAAACAACTTAGAAAATGAAGAATAAAAATCTATCTAAACTCCCTCCAAGATTTAGTTCCCATGTCCTCCTTTCTTCTCCCAAAGATGGGTTGATGTAGCTCTCCAAATGCCTTGAAATGCACTATATGTTTGAAAGCAATGCTATGAGAATACTAGGAGTGTGGTTTAGAAATAGATAGAAGATAGAATAGAAGAATTTGGATCCCTTAGATATATAATAACAATGCTAATGAAGACTCTCTTTGTAAAGGGAAATGAAGTCCTATTTATAGGATTTTTAGGAGAATCAACGGTCAGGATTTTATGAAGATGAAGGGTTAAGATTCTCTCATTTGAATTATTTAATTCAAAGTGGGTGGATGGGGGGTGGATGGGTGGATCCACTTTGAAAAATGAAACCTACTACTCAAATTCGTATGGAATGCTTAAGTGAAGTTTTGGAAGGGTTAGGAGGCTTCTAGAGGGTAGTTAGAGTCAGATTTAACTTCCCCACTTGATATATTTAGGGTAGGGGGTTGAATTTTGGTCACTAAGTGGCCCAAGACTTATAAAAGAGCCTCCAAAAATGACCCTAAAGTCCAAATCCGAGTTTGTAGAGTTTGGATTATTTGGGCCAAGTATATTTCTTCCCATGTGGTTATTTTTGACTTGAAAGGAGAAGGGAAGACTTTAGAGGCCAAGAATACATTATTTTAATTTTAGTGGGTGGGTAAGAAAGATGAGTTTGGTGAGAATTAGGAGCCATGTGCTCAAATAGAATTAAATATAATATTTAATTCCAAGTGGGTTAAAAGGGAAATATGAATTAATTTAAATAGATAAATATATTTATTTAAATTAATAGAAGAAAATAGAATTAAATGTAATATTTAATTCCAAGTGAGTTAAAAGAGAAATATGAATTAATTTAAATAGATAAATATATTTATTTAAATTAATAGAAGAAAAATGATTTAATGTGCTAAAATAGAATTAAATGTAATATTTAATTCCAAGTGGATTAAAAAGGGAAATATGAATTAATTTAAATGTATTTATTTAAATTAATAGAAGAAGGGAATTTAATTAATTAAAGTACTAAGACTTTAAATTAATCAATCATAGGGTTTATTTGGTCATTATATTAAATGTAGCATGTGATTAATACAGATTTAAGGTTTTCTGCATTTGGCATTAAGTCAAGTAGAGTCAATTAGAAGACATAATTGCCTAGTATAATAGGACTTTGATGATTTAGAAAGATTGATATACTAAAGCTAATTTTGGGGTATTACATTAGGCAATAGATAAGTATTTATAAAAGCATCCCGCATAACCCTCCTAGAATATTGCCAAGGTCTACCCAAGATGACATTCCCACAACTCATATCCAAAACATCACATACAATGCTATCAGAATAGTGAGCAATTGATACATTTATGATAACTTGATCCACCAAAAGTATGTTTTTATCCTTACTCACCCAAGTTTCATAGTAGGGATTGGGATGTGGAAATTTTTTTAATTGAAACTTAGTGATAACTTCCTTTGAAACCAGATTATGTGATGCACTTGAATCGATAAGAAAACTACAAATCTTACCTTGAATTATATATTTGGTTTTGAAGATGCTTGTTTCTTGCACTAGTTATTCTCTTCCTACCAACAAATATTCACCTTCTTCTTGTAATGCCAAGATAGGCTCACGCTTCTCTTCCTTGCTTGCCTCTTCTTCTACCAATTTTACCCTCATGTCTTCATTATATCTAGGACATATAAAGGATTGATGACCCATTTCATTGCAATTAAAGTATCTACCTATGAATACTCCATATCCTCTTCCTGCACCTCTTCCACCTCTATATCCTCCTCTTGTATCAGAGGTGAATTTATTTTCCTTCTCTTTCTCAATGCTTCTTTAAAAATCCAAATGTGTCCTTCCACCTCCTCCCCTCATAGAAGCTCTTTCTCTTGTGCTACTTTACCTTTGTTGTGTTCTCTTTATCTTCTCCTCCGTCTTAATGGCCAATTTGTAACACTCCTCAATTGATCTAGGGGTAGCAAGACTAAGTTCATCTTGGATATTGAACCTAAGTCCCCCCATTTACCTTGCAACCTTCTCTTCAACATCTTCTTCATGACTCATCCTTATGTCCAACTTGTGAAATTCTTCAGTGTACTTATGTACATCCATGTATTTTTTCTTAAGACCTTGCAATTTATTGTATAGACGCACCCTATAATCATTGGGCAAAATGTTTTCCTTCATCTTGTCCATCATAGTATACCAGGATGAAATCTTGGACTTCCCACTCTTCCATCTCTTTGCCTAAACAAAATCCCACCATAGAAGTTCACCTTTTGTCCCTCTTCAACATCCATCTTCACCTTTTGTCCCTCTTCAATATCTTCACATTCAAAGAAGTTCTCCATGGCATTGAACTAATCAATCAACTCTTCATCATCCATCTTCCCTCCATACGTAGGCAAATATTCTCTTTTCCTTGTGTCTCCACTCTTAATGACTTTTGCAAACCTAGTCATCCTTGATCTTTAGGATTTGATTTTTATTCCTCTTGAAGTACCTCTTCTTCTTCCTCATCTCAAACTTCATCATCTTGTCTGATACTCTTTTATGTTCTCTCCAGTGCCAATATCCTCTCCATCATGACTCTCATCTCATTATCCTTCTCAAATTTCTCCTACCTTTCTTGGTCAAGGGCTTCCTTCAACTTTATGTTATTTACAAATTAGTCTTTGAGTAACCTTGAAAACTCCATGTTTGTCATCCTTGTAGGTAAATATACTTCTTCACATTCAGACATGGTTCTTGATCTCCTTGACACAATGGATCAACTCAGGATTTCACCTTAAAGGATACTTTAACTCTAAGGGCTTAACTAAGGATCCAAGATAACAAAGTTCACAAGACCACTCTCATGGCCTTTCCACAAGACCTTTCCTAGGCTTTGATACAACTTGATCCAGAGGAATGGGTGATGGATGAATTCAACAAGGTAAGTTTACAAATTTTTATTAATAAGAGGACTATCCCCAAACCCTCAAATACTTCAAAAGAACTCAATCATGACTAGACCTCTCCCAATGATCCGAGATGGTATGAATAGTGTCTAAGGATTTGATATATTTTAGACTTCTATGCAATAACCAAGGTTCCCAACTCTCCAAACTTCTTCAAGTTGTCCAAAGGCCTAATAGCTGTGTCTTGTAGCCCTACAATGATGGTAAATGACATTTAACTCTACAAACTTTGAAAGGAATGACCTAAAAAATTGGTGTTTTGGATACCCTTTTCTTAGTAAATTTTCATATCAAAATGATAGATAAGGTTGTTTTGAAGCATGTGCTACTACTCCCCCCTGTGACTCCCAAAATGTATGAAAATGAGTGATTTAACAAAGGAACTACATGAAATATTTACTCTCAAGCCCCCAAATTCAGTATAGTGTCTTATTATTCTTGCAAATGCACAAATATCAAATGGATTAGATCCAAACCTCCTACAAAATCAAAAGCCCCAAATTTGACACTCCAAACCCTTATTTCTAGGACTTCCTAAATGCCACACTTCTAATAATAAACGGTACTTGATTCACAAATAAATGGACAAACTAAGACAATCCAAATCAGGAAATGTACCCCTTACTTGACTATATTGTTCACTGCAATACTTATGCCACCAATGTCAACACATTCTCCACATTTTCTGACTGTGATCACCTTCTCTTTCCAACTTTCTACATATGCATGATTAAAAGACTATGATAAAATGCTAGATAAGTTAGATTTCCTAGAGTCTAGGCCTCTGAGTCCATGGAATGGTTAGTGTTCAGAAAATAAACTCAAACTGTTAAAGAAGTCTACATACAAAAACATTATTACTGCACTGTAAATGAACATATAGTCATAAAAAATAACTTTCAAAACATTAAAAGTATGCAATAATACCTCATAAGGTCTCTTGTATTCTTTTTATAATTGTTCCAATCAAAACTCACATATAACACTGCATATAGATCTCCAAAATGATGAAAATATAGTCTTTGTTTAAATTCTCAGTCATTGTCTGTATAGTCTTCCCTGAATGTCTATGCATAGCAATTATACAAACAATTATAGACCCTCTACAACCAACTATAAAATAATTTAGTTGTTGGTTTGATTAGGTAAAGACTAAAACATAATTAGGTAAAGACTAAAACATAAAAGGACTACTTTCCCTCCTAAAACCCTTACTAGCCGTTTGATTTCAAATATTTGAATATTTAAACTTAATAAATTGAATTTTTTGCATGCCAAACTTCATCCTAATGACCCCTAATGCCTTATATTTATTCAATGACCTATTATAAACTCCTAGAATCCCAATTTTATCATTGGACACTATTGGTCCACTTACAATCATATTTGGGCCTTTAGGCCATTAACAAAATCTGTACATTGAAATGTCTTTTCATGACATTAAAAACCATTATAGGTTCCAATATCTTATAATTGATTTGAATTTCACTTTTGAAATCCTTATTGACCTCTTTTTCCCTCTGATCCTCTTTGAGTTTCCACAAGGTCTTGATGGTCTTCATGTATTGATTGGTTGTCCTTGGTGCCCCTGCACCAATTTTGGCATTGGGAGATCATGACTCCTCCAAGAAAGCATTATCTCAAGTTTGTCCCGAAGGTGTTCTACAAGGTAAGGCTTATGTTACCCCTGATGTTGTTATTCCAATGCATGATTTTGATAATGCCTATGACTAGCTTAAAATATTTACTTTGATTAGTTATTTTGTTAGTGGTGTTCCTTCTGAAAGTATGTTATGGGAATGGGTATCGAAGTAATGGGATCCTCACGGGGTCTACCTAGATGTTGTACAATATTTGACCAAAGAAAATTTTTCTTGTTCCATTTTTTTTTTAACCCATCTCATGTATAGGGTGTCCTAAAAAATGGCCCCTGGTTTGTCCATTTATCTCTCCCAGTCTTCCTACCTTGGTCTTGGTACTTCTTCATCTCTAAAGAGAAGAAGATTAAGGTCCCCTTTTGGATTGAATTTATTGGTCTTCCTTTTCCTTGTTGGCCATTTTTTCAAAATATTATTCAAATCCTAGGTTAGGGATTTATTTTAGAGCTAGAACATTTCTTCCATGTCTACCCTTAAACTAAGGTTTGTGTCGAAATTGATATTGATAAGGAAGTTAAGGAAATCATTGATATTCAGGTTGGTTGGTAGTGTTTCTCTTAGTGAGTCATGTATTTGAATTTTCCAAATACATGCTTCTATTGTTAGTCCACAAAGAATAAGATTAATGATTTCCCTCTAGCGACTTCAAGGTCTAAATATCCTCCTAAGGAGACTATTTCATCTTGAGCTCAAGAAATCCCTAAGACAGATGCTAGTTGGACAACTTTAATCAATAAAGAAAAGCATCCATTTTCCCTTTATCCTAATCAGGATTCAACTTCCTCCGCTTTTCCACCCAAGAATTCTATGCCTTTCAAGGCCTTCAATGACATTTCTTCCCCATAAGGGACTTCAAATGCTATTTCCTAAGGGACTTTATCACCAGCTAGTGGGTTTCTTCCTAAAGACCAAAATGATTTTGTTTCATGAGCTCACCGAGAGTTTACACTCCATAGTCAGCTTGTTTGGTTTCTGGTGCTTTAACTTCCTTTGAATCATTCTCATATTATGACAACGAGGGATGTAATTGAAGGAGAAAGGTCTCAAAAAATATAGGTGATCCCAGAATACCTTTATCCTATTTTCTGAATGGATCCTAAGTGTTTGCATAAAAATTTCTTCTTTCTTAGAGACAAGTATGCCATGAATGATGGTTTTGAATGAATTTTATCTCTTGAAATGTCTAAGGTCTCATCATGTCTAGTAGATCATCCTTTCTTAACTAATTTATAGTTAAAGACTTGGCTACTCTTTTTCATTAGAAGCAGGTTGCTCACAACTATGCAATCAAGGTCTTTAGATAAAGGCATGTATGCATTGGTTGAAAGTTGGAGATTGAGATAGAAATAATTTTTTTCTCTTGTCTACATCCTCAACATTCCTCTTTAGGTATTAAAAGAATTAGATAGGGAAATGTACTTCTTACTAAACTTCCAAATATTCTCTAGGTCTTTGTTAATCATTACCAAAAAATTTTCACTTCTCAAGCACCTACAAGTATGAGTAAAAAATATCTAGAATATTTCCTTACAGTAGTTCCTCCTCAACTTATAGCAACTCTAAAGTTTTTCTTGTGATCAGAATTTGTCTATACAAGACATGAAGGAAGCTTCTTTTTCCATGGAGAATGATAAATCCCTTGGCTATGATGGTTTCCAATGTGAATTTATAGAACTCTTTTGGATTGTATCAGTTTAGACCGGCATCATGTTTATCTTGAAGCTTTTCAAAATGAGACTCTAGGCCAAGTAATAAATAGAGGAAATATAAAATTCATACCTAAAACTAGTGATCTTGAAGACATTTGTAATTGGCAGTAGATAAACATTCTTAATGTGTCATATAAAATCATTGTCAAGGTCATTTATTTAAAAAATCACCATCTTCTTCTTCTTCAAATTATGCATACTAAGTATAATAGCTTCATTAAATCTATATTTACTCTTGATAATATTATTTCTATCTTGGAAGGTATGTAAAATGCCCATCGATCTAACTAAAATGCCATTTCTCTTAAAATGTATTTTTTAAAGGTTATGACCATATAGAGTGTGATAGGGAGACTCCTCCAAGAACTATCTAGTTCTTCACTAAGTCTATTTTTAGATTCTTAGGGCTTCTTCACTCTTAGAACCCTATTACCATATGAGGTTCACTTTTATATCCTCCTACACCTAGAGTTTCCCTACCAATTCAAATGCACTCTTCTCCCATGAAATTACAACTATAAGTTCATCTATGAACCAATTTTCCCTCTTCCAATTATCTTACAGGAGTCGAGGGCTCTCCTCCATTTTGTTCACTCATTGAACTACTAATAGAGAGGTTGGGAAGAGCTAGTCACAAGCCCTTGCTCTTAGGTTTATTTAGTGACCCTCAGGTGTATCCACTAACATCAATAACATATAGGATGCATATGGTGGCTCAATCCCTTAGTCTTATGCCCAACCACACTACCAAATCTGATCAATCAATACAAACATACATTCTTGGCTTTTAGCACTTCCATGCACCTAGTGACCCTTAACTTAGAATAAGGGTGTAACACCTCCAAATGAACTAGGGATCTTGCAGAGGTTAGGAGGTGTTTGAAGGTGTCTTAAATGATGTTTTTACACATGTTTCAACCTTCACTTCATCAATCCTCTCTACCGATCTCATACTTCCTTTGTAATTTAGGGCTACAAGGAAGGGCTCAATTAGGCCTCCTCTCCAAGAAAATACGGAATTTCTCCTGATTTCTCCCAAGTGACTCTGCAAATTAATTATGGATCCTCACAATATGAGGCAATTTCTAAAGGATTTTTGAGGTTTTGGGTCCCTCCTAGTCCATACAACCCCCAAACCAAATATAGGTGTTTTTGGTAGGGTTTAGGCCTTTCTCTGATTCAGTGAAGAGTTTCTTGACTTTGGGTGATTAAATGGATTGATCAATCTCCCTCCTTGCATCTAGATCTTGGAAATGAACATATATCCAAGACCTCCAACTCCTAAAACACACCTTCCATCACTCCTCTGCAAGCTATTCTTCTTCTCTATTCATTCCTTCCTAGCCAGGCTCACCATGGCTCGCTTAGGCCTGGATTGTAAAAATACTTTGCATGCACCCCAGGGCCCTTGGTTCCATATATGTTACATACATGGAGTCTAATCACTATCCCCAAAAGGCTGTACAAATTGGACGGTGGGATAGTGAGCTAGACCCTCATGTTCTCAACTTTCCTGGTAGAAACCAGTGAACATAAATTTATTGAAGATTTAAAACTAAACCAGTAAATGAAAAGTAAACTCTAATCTAATTGAAGAAAATGGAAATAGATCCATTCATTAACATCCAACATCCATCATGATACTAGATCTAGTTCAATATTCCCTTCATTAATTCACTGTCCATATAGGGTATGTGCAAAATCATGGTATGCTAAACTAGGCCCTTAAGTGGCAATAAAAAATTAAAAAATCAAGTTTAGGCAAGTTGATATAAAAATTTGAACAAGTTATAAATATTATATCAAAAATATGTAAGAAGAGAATCTATAGAAAATTGAATTTAGTTTCTAAGATACTAGGACTTTTTTGAAAAACAATTATTCTATATGTTAAAATTTTAAATTTCAATGTAGTAGTACAAAAATTTCAAGAAAAAAATAAGAAGTAGGTGTATGTCTGACCACCTTAAACACAATCAAATGATAATTTTTTTTACAAGATTATAGATATAAGTAGTAGAATCATGTCCAGATTTGACACATTTTTTTGTAATTTTTTTCCAAGTAAATAATTAATTATGATTTTTCTTCTACAACGGTTCCAGAATACAAAAACTCTCGTGTCTAACCACGTTAAGTTAGTCTAAACTTTATCAAATTGAATTTTTTTTACATTTTTCTTGTAGTAGGAAAAGCATAGAATGTGACACATGTTTTGGATCTCAAAAATGTTATACAGTTTGAAAGTTATAGCTAGTTTTCAATAATTCTATCAATCAGGACTAGAAAGATAACAACTAGGTGTATGTCTGACCACATTAAACAAAATCACATGATAATATTTTTTATAAGATTCTAGATAAAATTAGTAGACTCATGTGTGGATGTGATGTATATTGTTTTGTGTTTTTGTCCAAGTAAATAATTAATTACATGATTTTTCTACTACAAACTTTCCTGAATATAAAACTCTCGTGTCTGACCACCTTAACTTAGTCTAAACTTCATCAAATTGAAATAATTGTTTATTATTATTGTATTAGATGAAGCATAGAATGTGACATGTATATTTTAGATTTGAAAAAAATTATATTGTTTGAAAGTTATAGTTATTTTTCAAAGAGTCTATCAATCATGACTTGTTTTTCGCATCACCACTTTTTGGCATACCATGATCTTGCACATACCCTACAAATCCAATCCAAAAACTAGGACTGTGCACACTTCTAAAATGAACATATCATACAATAATCCTTCTAACCTTGGGATATGAGCCAAATATTGCATAAGTAGACTTAGGTTAGGATTAGGAGAGGTTTAGAGCACTTAAGCACCGATTAAGGTCTTAAGGCTTAATACATCGAGAAACTTTTCAAAAGTTGTAAAAGTTTCTAAGCAACTTTTACAACAACTATGACAACTTTTCACCTTGGCTTCACAAATGGACTTAGGGAGCTACCATGGAGTCCTAGAGTATATCTAGACTCAAAAATTATTTCTAATGCTCAAAACCTCATTACCCTAGCGTGACATCACATTACATCACCTACAAGAGAAGGACTACAAGACTTCCACCATCTACCTATGACCTAAGGACCTCAAATCCCAAGTGGATTCCAAGACATGGTCAACATGACCTTAGGGAAATCCTTACATGCCAAAAGGCTAACAAATCAAACAAAGTTAAGGGTGCTCCTGTACCATACTTCTCCCTCTATACAAAAGAGCTTTAAGGCATAGTGGAGGAGAGGATAGAAGTATTAATGCCAGAATTATTAAAGTCAGCTTCTTCTACCCAAGTTTCTTCATATTCAGGGTGACCCTTCCATTTGATGAGGTGCTCCATGTACACCCTCTACCCAGTTTATTTTTTTACTCTATATTCTAGAACTCTCTTAGCTTGTGGCTTGGCTATGGGAGGTAGGACTATGACATTGATGTCTTCAAGTATATCTTCACTATTCTGACTAATTTTTGATAATGACCCCTTGAATTTTATTAGATTTTCCAAATTGAACACTGGTGAAATGTTCAGGTTTGCTAGGAGTTCCACCTTCTAAGTATTATTTCCATATTTAGCTAACATCTTACAAGGCCCTACTCTTTTAACATAAGAGAGGATGGGGTGAGGGGCCAAAGGCACACCCTAAATAGGTCCACCTTGCAGAGATCATACACGGAAGCAACAAAAAACAACAGTGATAGAGAGAATGCAGAAAATTTCATATATTATCTTCATATTGATTCATACATGCCGGATGTAAGGCCTTCCTAGTTTAGGCCAGCTATTACAATCAAGTACAAAATTCCTCCAACATGCAAGGATCTACCAACAATCTCTAATTTTCTATCTTCTATCTTCTATCTTCTATCCAAAAACTTCCTCCAAAATTGATCCCTAAAATATAACCAAAAAACTACATTTATACAAGAGGCTACCAAATCAAGTCAGCCTTCAGATCCACAATAAATAGAAGGAATGACTAGATCTAGGTCAATACACTTCCCAATGATGGATACCAACATTAAATTTGAGACCAAAATTAATTGCAAGAGTCAGCCTGAAAAGAACTCCAAAATAAACAACTCAGTAAGAAAGGATAACCGAGTGCTAGACAAGCATCACCGAGTGCTAGGGAAATAATCAAGCACCAGAGAGATAACCAGCCAACACTGGTGAATAAAGGAAACTAAGCAACACCAAACCAACTCAGTCAAAGAAGGAACTAAACAAAATAGAAAACTTCAAACATATTTTTGGTGACACAGGATTGCCAAGGACTTGAGATTCTCTTGCATCAGACACCTGGGGTTATTTCAAAATGATTCTCCAAATCATTAAATAGGTATGATCTGAGCTACATCCAACTCAGATTGTGAAATCCATGAACTATCTTCAATCAGTCTATTCTTCCACTTTACTAGATATTCCATTTACTATTCTTCCTCTTATACTTCTACCAATTCTTTGCTCCAAAATATGCTCAACTTCTTCGGTCTACTTCTTAGGATAATCCATTGGTATTGACATGGCTTCATCAAGTTCATGATATTCATACAAATCAGCAATGTTGAATATGGGTGATATGTCCATGTCATTAGGTAACTCAATCTCATATGCATTTCCACTATCAAATTTCTTCAAACTCTTGCAAGGGCCAAACTTCTTCATTTTCAGCTTCTCATATGTTCCAATAGGAATTTGGCCTTTCCTCAAATGGACCATTACTTCATCATTGACATCAAAAGTCTTATGTCTTCTTGATCTATCAGCTCTGCCTTTGTATTTATGATTACTTTTCTACAGGTTATGTTTCACATCTTCATGCAATGCCTTCATGTACTTAGCAAACTTTACTCCTTTAGCACTTCTCTTTCTTTCATCAGCAATATCCCTTAAATATGATATACCTCCCTGTTGTATGCCATTTACAATCTCAAAGGGTGTTTTTCCAGTACTCCTATTCATTGAATTATTGTATGCAAACTTTTCTTGTGCCAACATAGAATCCCAATTGCTTGGCGTGTCTCCAACTAAAAATATCAAAAGATTCTCCAAACTTCTATTCACAACTTCTTTTTGTCCATTGGTTTGTGGGTGTGAAATGTAGAACTATATTTGAACTCGGTGCCAAAATTTCTCCAAAGGGTCTTCCAAAAGTATCCAACAAATTTACTGTTTTGGTCAAAGATAATACTCCTCGGTAATCCATGCAATTTGACAATTTTCTTAAAGAAAAGATCTACTATATGTATTGCATCTTATGTCTTTCTATAAGGTATAAAATGTGCCATTTTAGAAAAGCTATCAACAACAAAAAAATATAGAATCATTACCTCTTACCATCTTTGGTAAGCCAAGAACAAAATCCATACTAATGTGAGTCCAAGGTTTCTCAGGAACAACAATCGGTGTATACAACCTAGTATTCTGACTTACTCCTTTTGCAACTTGACAAATTCCACAACTTTTCACAAATTTCTGAACATCTTTATACAACTGTGGCCAAAAGTATTTCTCCTTAAGCATATTCAATATTTTATCAACACCAAAATGTCCAACCAAACAACTACTATGTTTCTCCTTTATCAAATTATTTCTCATTGGTCCTCTCAGTATACACAACTGAATACCTTTAAACAACATACCTTCTTGAATAAAATATTCTTCCCATTTAGTATTTGGTTGATCTTGAGTAGGTGCTCTGCACTTTCTCCACAACTCAAAAAAATTAGGATCAAATTCATAAGAATCTCTTATGTAATCAAATCCAAGAACTTCAATTTTCATCTTGATCATCAAAGATCTCCCTCTACTCAATGCATTAGCAACTCAGTTAGTGACTCCACTGTTATGCTTTATCAAAAATGTATACCTCTGTAAATACTCAACCCATTTCATATGTCTCTGATTCAACTTATTCTAACTACCCAAATATTGTAAAGCCTTATGATCAGTATACAATAAAAATTCACTTGGTATCAAATAACGTCTCCATTTCTTCAGTGCTTGAACAATAGCATAGAATTCTTGATCATACACAAAATATTTCATTTTTGCATCATTTAATGTTTCACTAAAGAAAGCAACAGGTTAACCTTCTTGAATCAACACAGCTCTAATTGCACTTCCACTTGCATCACATTCCACTTGAAATACCTTATTGAAATCAGACAATGCTAAAGCAGGCAATTCAGTAACCTTCTACTTTAGAGTCTCAAAACTTTTATCTTCTCCATGTGTCCACTTGAATTCTCTTTTATCTCCTCTCATACTCTTAGTCATAGGATTACAAATTGAAATAAAATTCCTAATGAACTTTCGGTAAAAACTTGCCAATCCATGAAATGATCTTACCTCACTAGCATTCTCAGGTGTAGGCCAATTCAAAATAGCTTCAACCTTTTTAGGATCCATCTTCAAACCATCAACTGAAATCACAAATCCCAAATACACAATTTCCTCTTTCATGAATGAACACTTTTTCATATTTATTAGCAACTTTTCTTCTTTCAACCTCTGCAATACTTTTTTTACATGAAACAAATTTTCTTCTCTGGTCTTATTGAATATCAAAATATCATCAAGATATACAATCACAGACTTACCCAAAAATTTCTTCAAAACTTCATTCATCAATCTCATAAAAGTAATGTGTGCATTAGTTAAACAAAAAGGCATAAACAACCACTCATACAAACCTTCTTTTGTCTTAAAATAATTCTTGCACTCATCACCTTCTTTGATTCTGATTTGATGATACCCACTTTTCAAGTTAGTTTTGGTAAAATACTTTGCTCCAGTCAAATTGTCCATTATATCATCCATTCTCGGTATAGGAAACCTATATTTCACTGTTATCCTATTTATTTCTCTGGAATCAGTACACATTTACCATTCTCCATTATTCTTAGATTCCAATATAGCAGGTACTACACAAGGACTCAAACTTTCTCTAATCAAACCTTTCTCCAACAATTCTTGAATCTGCCAATTCAATTCTTGATTCTCAGTAGGTGTCAACCGATGTGGTGCCTTATTCAATAAACCAGCTCTAGGTATTAGATCCATGCAATGATCAATGCTTCTCTTTAGTGGAAAACCATAAGGTACATTATTAGAAATGATCTCACCGTACTTGATAAGTAACTTATCAATCTCCTCAGGGACACTATCCTTTGTTTTCTTACTTAGTTTGTTAGGAATCAAAACAAAACATACATCATTCTTTTTCAAATCCTTAAAAAACTTTCTTCCTTCCATCAAGAAAAATTTCATAGATGTGCAAAAATTACTAACAGGTTCTTCCATCAAAGGTAACAAGATTTGTCTTATCCCATCAGCCCAAATAGTATATTTATGCAATCTCCCATCATATATAGCATGTCTATCATATTGCCAAGGTTTACCCAACAAAATATGACAACAATCCATAGGAATGATATCACATAACACCTTATCATAGTACTTTCAAATTTTCAAATTCACATAACATTGTTCACTTACCAAGAGTGTATGCTCATCTTTGATCCATGATAACTGATAGGGCTTCAGATGTTCCAACCTTTTCAATTTCAACTTTGCAACCATTTCCTCAGATGCTAGATTCTCTGAGCTGCCACTATCAATAATTACCTTCCAAAATTTGTCATAAACTCTACATTTGGTCTTGAATAAAATTTTCCTTACCGGACTCCAAAGTGCTCTCCTTATTGTCAAGTTATTTTCCTTCTCAGGTTCATTCGGTGACTCTTCTTGCACCAAAGCATTTCTATTGTTACCGACCTTCTTACTTGCATGTATACACTCAAATGATCTATGTCCTTCTCTATAATTGTAACAAGTTCCTCAGAAACCAACTCTATTATAACCATCTCGGTAGTTAATGCCTCTACATCTAGATGAACTCTCACCTTTCCACTTAGTCTTGCCTTTACCCAAATTTTTATTTTTAGGTTCAAATCTACTATTTTCACCATGAGATCTACCTCTTCCTTTAGGGAATCTACCACCTCTACCTCTTTGTCTTTTCTCATGTCCCTTGTTCAATTTCTCCTCAGCCTTCAATGCAAATTGATAAGCCTCTTCAATGTTCTCCAACTTGACAAAATTGATTTCTTCTTTGATGGAAACTCTCAAACCATTTAGGTATCTAGAAATTATTTCCACATCATCTTCATCATGTCTGGATCTGATATCTAATCTATAGAATTCCTTAGTATGTTCTTTCACCAAACTATCATTCTATCTCAAACTTTGCATATGACTTACTAGGTTAATCTGATAATCACAAGGTAAGAACTTTCCTTTCACTTTGTTCACCATCTTATTCCATACCTTGATTTTTTCTTTTCCTTTCCTCTTTTTGTCCAACTGTAGATGTTCCCACCATAAGGATGCATGAGTTTTCAAATTCATCCTTGCAATTTTCACCTTCTTTTTCTTAGGTACATTCTCATATTAAAAATACTTTTCCATTTCGGTGATCCAGTCTACCAATTCATCAAAATCCAATTTTCCACTATACTCATGAGGATTAAAGTGTGGTGTAGACTTCACACTTGTCAAATCCTTCAAGAATATTTCCTCACCCTGATCCATCACAGGTGCAGGTTCTACATCACCTTCTTCTACCTCAATTTCATCATCACTAACATCTTCAAGATGTCTTCCTCTTCTTTGGGTTGTTTCAACAACTTCTAATCTAGCAGAAAGTTATCTCAACATGTTTTCCAATCTTGGATCCACATCTTGCCTCCCATGAACCATCATGAAACCCTCTTCAATTTTAGTTCAGACCGCAATCTTGTACCCCACAAAAAATCAACTAGGGTTTGATAAGAAGGAACCCTCAAACCTAGATTCACAAACCTAGATCCAGATCTCAACTCAGCTCTGATATGATCTAATGCAAGAGAGGATAGGGTGAGGGGCCAAAGGAACACCTTAAACAGGTCCACCTTGTAGAGATCACACATGGAAGCAACAAAAAACAATAGTGAGAGAGAGAATGCAGAAACTTTCATATATTATCTTCAAATTGATTCATACATGTTGGCTGTAAGGCCTTACTGGTTTAGGCCAAATATTACAATCAAGTAAAAAATTCCTCCAACATGCAAGGATCTACAAACAAATCTCTAATTTTCTATCTTCTATCTTCTATCTAAAAACTTACTCCAAAACTGACCCCTAAAATCTAACCAAAAAACTACATTTATACAAGAGGCTACCGAATCAAGTCGGCCTTCAGATCCATAATCAATAGAAGGAATGACTAGATCTAGGTCCACACACTTCCTAATGATGGATACCAGCATTAAATATGAAACCAAAATTAATTGCAAGAGTCGGCCTCAAAAGAAATCCAAAATAAACAACTTGGTAAGCAAGGATAACCGAGCGCCAGACAAGCATCACCAAGCACCAGGGAAATAACTAAGTTCTAGAGAGATAACTGACTAACATTGGTGAACAAAGGAAATCAAGAAAAAATGAACCAACTCAGTCAAAGAAGGAATTAAATAACATAGAAAACTTCAAACATCTTTTTGGTGACACAGGATTGCTAAGGACTTGAGATACTCCTACATCATCTTTTCATCTGCAGTTTGGTTGGCATTCCCTTTTGTAATCTTGACTTGTTGAGATGTACCATGACATGGTCTCCAACTATAAACTTTATGTCCTTTCTTGACATGTCTACCTTGGCCTTTAACTGGTGGGTTGCTTCAATGATGGTCTTTTTAACCTACTCTTGTACCTCTTTCATGGTCTGAGAGAAATCTTCTGCATGTCCACTCCTATTCTCCATAGCTCCTAGATCTCTGATCTCACACATCCCTCTTGGATGCATCCCATACACAACTACAAATGGGCTTCTCTATATGGCCTTGTTTATGCTGTCATTATAGGCATACTCTACTTGGGGAAGGACCATGTCCCATGTCTATCCATACTCCTTAGTGAGGCATCTCAGTAGGTTTCCTAGCACCCTATTTATTACCTCAGTCTTCCCATCCATTTGGAGATGGTAGGCTGACCCAAAGGATAGGTTTGTGCCTAGTCTCTTC
Organism: Chamaecyparis obtusa; assembly: GCA_027943335.1. NCBI lineage: Eukaryota > Viridiplantae > Streptophyta > Pinopsida > Cupressales > Cupressaceae > Chamaecyparis > Chamaecyparis obtusa. The sequence goes on along the minus strand of BSBK01002633.1, from coordinate 752,788 downwards.
CATAGAGTCTTCCAAAAGTGGCTCATGAACTCTACATCCCTGTCAGACACAATGCTCAAAGGAAAACCATGTATCCTCACAATTTCTTTGAAAAAAATATGAGCTATGTAGCTTGCATCATGGGTCATCCTACAAGAAATGAAATGAATCATTTTACTAAATCTATCCACCACTACATAGACACTATCCAGCCCTATTTTGGTTTTAGGGAGACCTACCACAAAATCCATAGTTATGCACTCCCATTGCCTATTTGGTATGGGAAAAAGTTGATACAAACCTGCATTGTTGGCTCCCCCTTTGGCTTTCATACATACCACACATTGTTCCACATATCTTCTAACATCCCTTGGCAACTTGGGCCAATAGTAAAATCTCTATACAAACTCCATTTTCTTATGGATCCCAAAATGTCCACTCAAACTCCCATTGTGCTTTTTTTGGATGAGATTATCTCTCATTGAGCCCTTGGGATAACATAGTTGATTCCCTTTGAATAGTAGTCTACTTTGCAAAGTGTATTTAGAGAATGGACTATGAAAATGGTTTTCAAATTCAGAACATACCTTGTATGCTTCAGAGAAGTCTTCATCCTCACCATAGAGCTCCTTGAAACTCTCAATGCCAATGCTTTGCAACTGAATCTCTTGCACTATCAGAAACCTCCTACTTAGTGTATCGGCTACCTTTTTCAAATGTCCCTTCTTGTTTTTAATGGTGAAGGTGAAGGATTGCAAGTATTCCATTCATTTCAAGTGCCTATTGCTCAACTTTTATTATGTGTTTATGTAGCTAAGTCCCTGATTATTAGTAAACACTAAAAATTATTTAGGAAGGAGGTAGCTCCTCCACTTCCTAAGTGACTAGACCAATGCATATAGCTCCAAGTCATATGTTGAATACTTCTTCTTAGCTTCATTAAGCTTCTCACTAAAAAAGGCTATGGGCCTGACTTCTTGGCTCAACAATCCTCCAACTGCTATGCCACTTGCATCACTGTCCAAGGTGAATAGTTTATCAAAGCTAGGTAATAGGAGGATGGGTTGTGTTGCCACTTGTTGCTTCAAATCTTCAAATGCTCTACTAGCTTCTAAAGTCCATCTGAACTTTCTCTTCATTCCACCCTTTATGGTATCTAGGACTAGTGCACATATGCCACTAAAGTTCCTTATGAACTTCCTATAAAATTGGGAAAGACCATGGAATCTTCTTACTTATGTTCTTGTGGTTGGTGTAGGCCAATTTGTGATTGCTTCCACATTTCTTGGGTCCATTTTTAGTTGAACCTTAGATACCACAAAAACCAAATAAACTAACTCTTGTTTGATAAATTCACATTTCTCTATATTGATTGCTAATTTGTCCTCATGCAATCTCTTGAGTACAATCTCCAAATGTCGCAAGTGTTCCTCTTTTTTCCTGCTCAAGATAAGTATATCATCATGATATACTACCCCAAATCTACCTATGCGGTCCTTGAGCACTTCATTCATTAATCTCATGAATGTGCTAGGGGCATTAATAAGCCCAAGTGGCATTACATGCCACTCATACATCCCTTCAGTAATCTTAAAGGTTGTCTTCCACTAATCTCCATCCTTGATCCTAATATGATGGTAACCACTCTTGAGATCTAGCTTGGTGAAGAATTGTGCTCCTCCCAAACAATCCATCAAATCCTCAATCTTAGGTATGAAAAACCTATACCTAATTATTGTCTAGTTAATGGCCCTTGGATCAGTACAAAGCCTCCATTTTCCATCTTTATTAGATGCTAAGACCACTGGTACTGTACATGGGTTGATGCTCTTCTTTATAAGCCCTTGATCTAGCAATTCTTGGACTTGTCTAGCCACCTCTTGGTTCTGCTCCCATGTAAGCTTGTAAGATGCCTTATTTGGAAATGAGGCTCCTAGTATGAAGTTAATTTGATGACTTATGGACCTCTTAGGTGGTAGGGTTGTAGGTGCTTCATCACTCACAATATCCTTATACTTTCCAAGTATCTCCTAGATTTCCTTTGTAGGGGTGCTTGAATGGACTTCTCTTCTTCCTTTGGCTTTACCACTATGGCATATCCTACACTATCCTTTTCTTGGAGTGCACTCATCATCTCCTTCCCACTACTCAACAATACACTAGGAGTCTTTGACTACTCCCCTTCTTCTTGTAGAAAATATTGAAGTTTGAAAGCTTTCCCATCCTTCTTGAAGGTGACATTGTTATCCTTTCCATTGTAGATGGCTTCTCTATCAAACTGCCATGGCCTTCCTAGAAATAGGTGGCATGCATCCATAGGGATTACATCACACAATAGTTTATTCTTGTAACCCCCAATAGAGAACTCAATCCATGCTTTCTCATCGACTAGCACACTTTTTCCCTTGTTTATCCATGTCACTTTATAGGTATTGGTGTGAGGTACCTTGGGAAGATTAAGCTTCTTCACTACGTCTTCTGCTATGATATTGTCTATTAAAACAGAGTAAACAATCACCTTGCACACCTTTCCCATGATCTTAAATTTCACTCTAAAGAGTTCTCTTCTTTATCTTGGTTCTTCCTTTGCTGGATGCCTAATGAGAACCCTCCTAAACATTAGATTCTCGCACATCTCTAATTCAATGTGGCTAACCTCTAGTGACTTGACACTTGAAGTGTCCTCCTGGGTGTAGGATATTGTCTTCTCTGAATTTTAAGAAGATGGCTTGTCTAGGAACCTATAAGATGGATGTCCCAATTGTCCACAATAGTAGCACTTCATGGTGGCAAAGTATGAACTGATCTTGCCTGCACTTCTACCTTTGTTTGAGCTGCCTTGGTGACCTCTCCCTCTGCCAAAACTTCCTCTAGAAGATGACTCTCCAGTATCTTCTACTGGCTTGTATTCTCCTTGATCTCTATGTTCATTTCCTCTACCTTGATAGCTTCCTCTATGTCCCCTTTGATCTCTTCCTCTACCACTACTCTTGGAGGTTTGGTCTTTTTTCCTTCTACCCTTTTCTTCAATCTTGATAGCCAATTGGTAACATTGGTGCAGTGTCTTGGGACTTAGAAGAATCATCTCCTCTTGAATGCTCCACTTCAAGCCATTCAAATATATGGCTACCTTAACACTCTCATCTTCTACCACATTGGATCTCATGCAAATATTTTGGAATTCCTTTGTATAGGAACTCACATCTAGATCCCTTTTCCTCAAACTCTATCTCTTCTGTGTAACTGAATCTCATAATCATCTGGCATGTAGGCTTCTTTGATCTTACTCACCATGCCATTCCAAGATAAAATTGGATTCTTGCCCTCCTTTTCTCTCTTTGTTTGAACAAATTTCCACCATGTCAAGGAAGAGCATCTAAGCCTAGATTTGGCCACCCTTACCTTTTGTGTCTCACTAATTCCATCACATTCAAAGTGATTTTCCATGCCCTCTATCCAGTCCATGACTAGATCTTCTTCCATTTTACCACTGAATAATGGTATTCCCTCTAAAGTTTTTCCATTCATGGATTTAAATGCCTTTAAGAGTGGTTCTTCAAGCAATATGGGGTCTGGTTCTATATTTTTTTCCTCCTCAAGGATCTCCTTCTCATTTGCATCTCTATAATATAGTTTTTCACTGACTTCTTCAGCCTTCAGCTGCACTTCACCCAATGTTTGTTCTAATTGGGGTATCTTCTCCCTTAACATCCTATTGTCTAATTCTTGGTCCTCAACCTTCTTGGCTAACTCCATATTGGCCTCCATGATTGAAGACCCACTAGATTCATAATCTTACATGCACTATGCAATCCCAAAAAATTTTGGGGCTCTGATACCAATATGATAGGGAGGTTGGGAAGAGCTAGTCACAATCCCTTGCTCTTAGGTTCACCTAGTGACCCTTAGGTGCATCCACTAACACCAATGACCTATATGACACCTATGGTGGCTCAATCTCTTGGTGCTATTCCAAACCAAACTACTAAATCTGATCAATCAATACAAACATACATTCTTGGCATTTAGCACTTCCATGCACCTAGTGACCCTTAAGCTAGAATAAGGGTGTAACAACTCCAAATGAACTAGGGAGATTGCAGAGGTTAGGAGGTGTTGTAAAGTGTCTTAATTGATGTTTTTACACATGTTACAACCTTCACTTCATCAATTCTCTCTATCAATCTCATACTTCCTTTGTAATTTAGGGCTACAAGGACGGGCTCAATTAGGCCTCCTCTCTGAGAAAATAGGGCATTCCTCCTAATTTCTCCAAAGTGACCCTCCAAGAAAATTATGGATCCTCACAATATCAAGAAATTTATAAAGGATTTTGAAGGTTTTGGGTCCCTCCCATGCCATGCAACTGCCAAACCAAATATAGGTTCTTTTGGTAGGGTTTAGGCCTTTCTCTGATTCAATGAAGAATTTCTTGACTTTGGGTGATCAAATGGATTGATCACTCTCCATACTTGCATCTAGATCTTGGAAATAAACATATCCAAGACCTCCAACTCCTAAAATACACCTTCCATCACTCTTGTGCAAGCTATTCTTCTTCTCTATTCAATCCTTCCTAGCTAGGCTCACCATGGCTCACCTAGGGATGGATTGTAAAAATACTTTGCATGCACACCAAGGCCCTTGCTTCCATATATGTTACATACATGGAGTCTAATCACTATCCCCAAAAGGCCATACAAATTGGATAGTGGGATAGTGAGCTAGACTCTCATGTTCACACCTCTCCTAGTAGAAACCAGTGGATAGAGATTTATTGAAGATATAAAACTAAACCGGTAAATGAAAAGTAAACTCTAATATAATTGTAGAAAATGAAAATAGATACATGCATTAACATAAAACATCCATCATGACACTAGATCCAGTTCAATATTCCCTTCATTAATTCATTGTCCATACAAATCCAATCCAAAAACTAGGATTGTGCACACTTCTAAAATGAACTTGCCATACAATACTCCTTCTAACCTCAGGATATGAGCCAAAGATTGCATAAATAGCCTTAGGTTAGGCTTGGGAGATGTTTAGAGCACTTAAGAACCTATTAAGGTCTTAAGGCTTAATACACCAAGTAACTTTTCAAAAGTTGCGAAAGTTGCTAAGCAACTTTTACAACAAATATGACAACTTTTCACCTTGGCTTCCCAAATGGACTTACAGAGCTACCATGGATTCCTAGAGTATATCTAGACTCAAAAATCATTTCTAATGCTCAAAAAATCATTATCCTATCCTAACATCATATTACATCACTTCCAAGAGAAGGACTACAAGACTTCCACCTTCTACCTATGACCTAAGGACCTCAAATCCCAAGTGGATTCCAAGACATGGTCAACATGACCTTAGGGAAATCCTTACATTCCAAAAGGATAACAAATAAATCAAATTTAAGGGTGCTCCTACACCAACTACTCTTCTAGACTGGCCTAGCAGTCATTTTCCTTGGCTCTGTCAACAAGTACTCCTGCAAGTATATTTGTTTTCTACTCTTCCCTAGCTAGACTATAGCCAAGCTTTCCTAGGGAAAGATAATTTCATGTGTCTAAATCTCTACTAGAAAACTTAAAAAAAATATAAATAATATAAAGAGGCTCCATTTGTTCTATGCACAATGTTGAATAGAAGAGATCAAATGGAATCCATTATTTACAACTTGGTTGTTCCTTAGAATCCAACCAAGTGATATGATTATATCTACGTGAAAGAAAGAACACTATAAATAGAAAGTGAACACACAAGTAATTGAAAAAAGGAGAATTTGATTCACTGGTGATGGAAAATTACATAAATGCAAACAAAACAATTATACAGAAAATACCAATCCAACTGATTCCTAATTCTATCCAACTTAAAATAGCCCAAAAAAAAAACCCACAACCCGAAATCCCAAGGTCTTATATCGGCCTTGGTTCTATTACAAAAACTACCAAAAAAAACTAGTTGATTATTCCATTATATGTACATTGGAAAATTGGACTTATCAGTATATCTTATCTTGATGATATGATCGAGGATCGGTCTAACTAATTTCTAGCTTCTCCACTAATCCATGGCTTGCCGATGATCGACATACCCTATCCCGATGCCTTTAGTCTGGTTGGTCATCCATCAGCCTATCTTGTACTGATGACTCCATTAGGGCTCAAACTAACTAAAAACTTCCAACATCAATAAACCAAGTTTCTTCAATGGCTCTTATCGATGAGACGTCACCCTATGTTCACTTTGGCATAACTTAACCCAGTGTTTCCATCGGTGATCGGTCTAACACAACATGCACTTCACCGCTAGAGAAAAAAACATCGACCTGACTCAACCCAATGCTCACTTCGGCATGACTCAGCCCAATATTAACATCGACTATCGATTTGACTCAAAATGCACTTTTTCGCTAGTGGAAGCTATGCCACTGAGTGTTATCAGTATTATTTCACCGATGATCGGTCTAGCATAACCCAATGCTCCTTAGAAACTCTCTTTTGCACTCTTTTGCTAAACATTGAGAAGAACCCTATGTGCATTCTGGAAAGAACATAAAAATTTGGGGGCTAATAGCTATCCCCTAGGTGCTCCTGCACCATACTCCTCTACAAAAATAATCTAGGGAATAGTAGGGGACAACAAGGAGATAGAAATTTTTTTTCTCAAAGCTCTCAAGAATCTTTCTTCCCCTTATTCAAGAAAAGGGTTTGTTGTACTCCTTCTCCTACCTCTTTAGCTTCATCTTCACTAACATCTTCAATCGGGATTCCTCTTCTTTGGGATGTCTGAATAACATCAAGACTAGTATAAATTCATCTTAACATATCTAACACAATAGGATCAACATCTCTCCTTCCTCGAACCATCCTTGCAAGCCTCTACAATTGTAGGTCAAATCATAATCTTTCACCCTAAAACCAATTTAACTAGGGCTTGCTAAAAAAAACCTCTCTCTAATACCACTTGACACAGTGCAAAGGTGGGAACATTGCTAAAGGAGATGTCCAACCTCACAACTAAGAGTGTATAGGGAAATAATAACATAAAGTAGAGAGAATACACAATATCATGTATTATCCATAGATCAAATGACATACATGCTAGGTTATCAAGCCTTCCCAATTACATCCACATATAATGAAATTAATATGAAATCCTAATATCGATCTATCAAAGTCTTAGATCTACATTCCATGAGCCAGCTACTAATCTAACAAAACTACTTCTTAAGATACCTTGAGTTATTACATATAGGTAATGCCTCCAAAGGTTGGCCAAGAAAGAATTGCATTTATCAAGAAGGGGAAATATGTATAACAAATAGGTCCAACCAAAAATTAATTAAAGATCCCAAAAAAAGAAACCACAAGGAGCACAATAATAGGAAATGATCCATGGAATATCCACAAACCACACACTACAATTTCAATGGTCAAAATCCAAAGATTGGCAACCGCACATTGAAACTCCAAATAAGTGCAAGCAAGTAATGAACACATTACCCAAGGAAAGGAAATTGATCAAATCTTGAATATCTACAAACATCAAAAGGTGAAATCATAGAAATATGATCCCAAATATATCTCAAATGAGACTATACATCCTCACACACTACGTCAAACAAATGAATGATCACTCAACATAATCTCTCAAATCAGTAAACAAGAACAAAATAAAGTGGAACTTTTTTTTGGTTGATGAAATATTGTGATGAACCTAAGATGCTTCTACATCAAGATTTTCAAGGTTCTAGAAAATTAGGGTCATCCTCATACAATGTCTTCAAATCATCATATCCTAACACTTCAATTCTTATCTCTATCACAAAATTCATTATTCTACTCAAATCATCAGCAACCTTATTTGACTTACCACTCTTATGCTTCAAGAAAAATGTATAGATATACAATAATTTTACCCATCGCATATGTATATTGTTCAACTTACCTAGCTTTTTCAAATATTACAATGTTTGAAGATAATTATACAACACAAATTCCTTAGGTAATAGGTAATGCCTCCACTTCTTCAAGGCTTGAACTATGTCATAAATTCTTGATGATAAATTGAATATCGTCTCTTGGCATCATTCAAATTTTCACTAAAATAAGTAATATGTCTACCCTCTTGAGTTAACACTACTCTAATCATATTCTTACTTGCATTACAACCCACTTGAAATACCTTACATAAATCAGGTAAAACTAGTATATGTTTTTCAGTTACCTTTTGCTTCAATAATTGAAAATTCCTTTGTGCTTCGTGTGTCTACTTGAATTGTTTCCTATCCCATCTCATTGTCTCGGTCATAGGACTACAAATGAAACTAAAATTCCTAATGAAATTTTGGTAGGAAATAACCAATCCATGAAGTCATCTTACCTCTTTGACACTTTTAGGTGTAGGCCACTCAATAATATTTTTAACCTTCCCAGGATCCATCTTCAATCTATCTACTAAGATCACAAAACCAAAGTGCACTATCTCTTCTTTCATGAAAGAACTCTTCCTTATGTTTATAAATAATCATAAACTTACCCAATAATTTCTTTAATTATTTATTCATCAACCTCATGAAAGTACTTGGTTAATTGGTCAGTCCAAAAGGCATCACTAACCATTCATACAATCCTTCATTTTTCCTAAATGATGTCTTCCACTCATCACCTTCCTTGATTATGATATAATGATAACCACTCTTAAAAACAATCTTGGTGAGATACTTCACTCCACTCAAAAAATCCATTGTATCATCCATCCTAGGAAAAGGAAACTTATACTTCACTATGATCTTACTAATAGTTCTTGAATAAGTACAAATTCTCTATTCTCAATTATTTTTAGGTTATAATACTCCTAGTATTTTACAAGGATTTAAAATTTCTTTGACCAAATCATTCCTCAAAAATTATTGCACTTTTCTAATCAATTATTCATTCTCTAAAGGTTTCATCTAATGTGCTCCTATACTAGATAAACTAGCTCTATGCATTAGATTGATGAAATGAATTAATTAAGTGTAATTAGATCCTAGGAAAGTTGAAAAACTTGTCGAAAAATTTCTACCAATGCCTAGAGTAGATATTTGAGAATTTATCTCACTTGTCTTATAGAGATGTACATGTGATAACCAAAAAATATGTCTCCTCTTGGGAATACAAAGATTTAGTAGTGTATGTAGAAGCAACTTTGTATATATTAGTTCTCCTTCCATTTATTCTGGGAAGTAGTTAAATTTGATGTGGCTAAAGCGATGCAAGACATATTTGGATTAAAAAAACTCCTCAAAGAACTTAATGCTACTTTCTTGGTTCTCATCCCCAAAGTCCCAGGGGTGGACTCGATGGAGCTTTCTAGACTCATTAGTTTATGCAAATCCTTCTACAAGATAATTTTTAAAGTCATCACCACCATAATTTTCAAGGTGCTCCCATCTAACATTTCTCACAAGTAGTCTAGATTCATGCCTAAAAAACAAATTATTGACTCCATTATGGTGGTGCATGAAGTGATCCACTCCTTAGATGTTGTCAAGAGAGAAGGTTTCCTTCTGAAGCTTGACTTGTCTAAGGCTTATGATCGTTTTGACTAGCATTTCCAGCTAAGGGTTCTTGGAGCTTATGGTTTCAACTCAAACACTTTTAAGATCATCCATCAACTCATTTCCACTCCTTTGTTGGTGGTCCTGGTCAATGGCTCCCCGTTGACTTTTTTCAAAACTTCCAGGGGTTTGAGACAAGGAGAGCCCCTTTCTCCCATTCTTTTCATAATTCTAGCTAAATGCCTTTAAAAGACTTGTTTCAGCCTATAGGAGGAATGAGGTTATGAAAGGTATCAGACTGTCTTTTGGTAACACATTTTTCTCTCACCAGCAGTTTTTGGATGACACCATTTGAGGTGGGGAGGCTTTAGTGATTGAGGCCATAGTAGTGAAGAACTTGCTCAATTCCTACACTAGGGCTACTGGTCAATCCATTAATTGGACTAAAAGCTCTATTTTCATCATCAACACTCTTGAGGAGAGATAGAGGAGAATTGTAAATATCTTGGGTTGCTGCATTGATACTCTTCCTTCAAATTATTTGGGTCTTCCTTTAGGTGTCAAGCCCCCTGATGCTTTTTCTAGAACAAACTCATTCATAGATTCAACATGAAATTGGATGGTTGGAAGGGGGTCACTCTCAACCAAGCAATCAAAATCCAGTTGGTAAAATCTACCTTGCAAAATCTTCCCACCTATGCTTTAAGTCTCTTTTCTATACCTAAAGCCATGGAGGTGATTGAAAGAATTCAGAGAAGATTTCTCTCATTGGGGATCAAAGAGCATAAGAGACTCCCTCTTATTACTTGGGACAAATTTTTTCTTCCTCAAAGAGTTGGTGGATTAGGGATTAGTAGAATCAGACCTTTGAACAAAGCTCTCCAAGAGAAACATATATGGCATATTTTTAATAACAAGGGGGAATGGCACAACACTTTTGAAGATAAGTATCTTTCTAATAACTCCATAAATCATTTTTTTGGTTGTAATGATATTTCAAAAGGTTCTTATATTTGGAATGGCTTCCTCAATGCTAAGGATATTGCCAAATCTAAATCAATATTCAAAAAAATTTGTCCCACGAGATTTTTTATATTTAGGAAAATTTGTAGCATAAAAATCATAATTAATTATCTATTTTGGAAAAAAATACAAAAAAATATACATCACATTCAGAAATGAGTCTACTACTTTTATCTATAATCTTATAAAAAATATTATCATTTGATTTTGTTTAATGTGGTCAGACATACACCTACTTGTTATCTTTCTAGTCCCGATTGATAGACTTATTGAAAAATAGCTATCACTTTCAAATTGTATAACATTTTTGAAATCCAAAACATGTGTCACATTCTATGATTTTCCTACTACAATAAAAATAAAAAAGTTTTCAATTTGATAAAGTTTAAACTAAGTTAACGTGGTCAGACATGAGAGTTTTTGTGTTTTGGAAAATTTGTAGAAGAAAAATCATAATTAATTATTTACTTGGAAAAAAATTACAAATAAATGTGTCACATCCGGACATGAGTCTACTACTTATATTTAGAATCTTGTTAAAAAAAAATATCATTTCATTGTGTTTAAGGTGGTCAGACATACACCTACTTATATTTTTCCTGTAATTTTCGTATTAGTACATTGAAATTTGAAATTTTTAACATATAGAATGATTGTTTTAAAAAAAAGGCCTAGTATATTAGAAACTAAATTCAATTTTCTATAGATTCTCTTACATGTTTCTGATATAATATTTATAACTTGCTCAAATTTTTATGTCAACTTGCTTAAACATGATTTTATGAATTTTCATTGCCACTTAAGGGCCTAGTTTGGCATACCATGATCCTGCACATACCCTCGGTGAACCTTTCCTCTATATCTCAGGACCTGAATCCTCGTTTGATAGTTCTTAATGTGGTTTCCCTTTCCCCCTCTTAGGATGTTTTGATATGGGATGGTTTTCTTGACATGGCCTTTTTAGTTGCGTCTGCCTATTCTTTCAAAATGCATCAGGAATCCATGCCTATTTGGGGAAAAGCCTAGTTCCTTGGCCTTATTCCCAAAATTAATGTCTTCTTATGGCTTTTGCTTTAGAATCGCATCTTCACTGTTGATAATCTTTTGAAGATAAGTTTCTAGATCCCCAATATATAGGTGTGTCATTTGTAAATGCCAAGAGGAGGCAGTGGACCACCTATTTATCCATTATCCTTATGTTAGTAAGGTTTGACAACATCTCCTTTCTACTTTTGGGTTGCACTGGTGTTTTCCCTCCTCTTTTCAAGATCTTTTTCCCCAATGGTCCCTGCCTTTTAAGAAAAATGATTTTAAAAAATTCTTCTCATGGGCTTTGTCACATCTCTTTTGTGGGGTGTGGAAAGAGAAAAACAATCGTATCTTCAGGGACTATTGTGCTCCTCCCAAAATCATTTTTGAAAAGATCCACCATGCTTTAAAAGAAAAATTTATTATCTGTGGTTGTACTAACCCTTTTGCAAGAAAAGACTAGAATGTTGAACCAAAGAAGAACAACACTAAAAGACAAACTTGCACATGGAGCTATCCCCTAGAAGGCTGGTATAAGGCTAACTTTGATGGAGTGGCCAAGGGTAATCCAAGAAATGCGAGAAATAGTGGTGTGATTAGAAATTACTATGGAAAGGGTATTGCAGTTGTTACTCTCCCTCTTCACACCCAATCAAACCACTTTTTAGAAGCTAATGCGTCCCTTCAAGTTACTAAATTAGCCCATGATATTGGTGTTAAAAATCTTTGGCTCGAAGGTGACTCTAAAAATATCATTAATTGTTTAAACTCTGACCACTCCCCTTCATGGACTATAGCCAATCTGATTTAAGAAACATGCACTCTTTTGAAATCCTTTGAAAATGTACACATATCCCACGTGTATAGGGAAGCCAACTAAGTAGCTAACTGGTTTTACAACTGGGTAGATAAAAGTGACACTATGATCTGATGGATACACAGTGGAGATCTCCCAAGTGAGGTGAAGGATTTAGTCGAAAGGGACATAATACAGGGAAAGGAGGGAATCATAATTAGAAATTATGAAAGTTAATGTTGCTTATCAAATATGATTTCCCATAAATGGGAAGTACTAAAATGGTAGGAAGGGAAATTAATTTGTGTCCCATTCACATGGTTTCTAGGTGCCCAAAGTTAAAAACTACCTTTTCAGGCATAATAGTAGAAATATCAGGAATACCTTGGCAAGAAAGTATCTGAGAAACTACACTTTTTTATACCAGAGAGCTTGTCTGAACCATTTTTTTGCTATGGGAGATGAAAGACATAGAAGGGATCCCTCAGATGATAGTGAGAAATGGAGGAGATGGACTAAGGTCTGGAATTCCCTGTAGAAAGGGGGAATTTCAAATTTTATTGAAAGGCTCCATGGTGGCAAGCCGACGGTGACCAAAATGTTTGTGAAAAGTTGGAATGAGGTTTGTGTGGTGATTGATGGGAGGAATTTCACTGTCACTAAGGAGGTCATTTCTAATGTTACTGGTATCTACATTATGGGCAATAAATTTTATAGGGACCAAAAAATTTTAGACTCTGTGGTCAATGATTTTGTGAGGGATGAGGACAAGAAGAAAGCCATCACCAAAGTAGACCTACTTATTATCGACCTGAAGAGATTAAAATGTTGTGGAGATTTTTCTTGAGGGCTCTCAACTCTTTTGTTATGCTAGATACCAGGTTTGATAGGATAAGAACCTACCATTTCATCCTTATGAACCACTTTAGACATGGTATGAAGGTTTCTATCCCTTTTTACTTATACACTTCTATCAATGATAATATTAATGGATATAGGGATAATGATATTTCTAATCCTGCCCCAAATGAGGGATTATTACTCTTGATTTATGAGTACTTTAAATCCTAAATATTGGGGATGGAAATTATTGTTAATGAGGACAGAGTGGACATTTATGGATCTGACTATGTTCCCTCAAACATTGAAGATAGTGTGGGTCTACATTCAGAGGATCGGGAGTATTCTGAAACTAAAAAGAAGATTCAAGGTTCTTCCTCCAAAAAGAGAACTTCGAGTTTTGTCAAAAAAGAAAAAGTAGTGACGCCCTCCAAAAAATAGGCTAGAACTATTATTTCTTCTCATGAGGAATATAATGAAAATGAGGAAGGGATGAATATGGATGACAAGGAGGAGGTCTCCAGTGGAAAAGGCAAGAAGAAAAGGGAACCTTCTATGGAGAGGATTTCAAACAAAAAAATCAATAACAAGGGTGATTGATCTTGTCGGTTGTCTCCTAAGAACAGGGCCATGAGCCACAGGAATACCCCCCCTTTTGGCCTTTATGAGAAGGCCCATGACACCTATCTAGATGAGATAACCACTAGCAAGACCCCTCTCCCTATCTCCTTACCCCCACAATTTGAAGGATGACAAAGACTAGTACAATGAGGAGCTTTGCAACAACAAGTCTGTCAAGGGGAAGAAAGTATGGTGTAACTTCATTGTTAACACTATGAAAATGGGAATTATTAGGGAATCCATTTATCCCAAAGTTCTTGAGGGTGAGGATAGCTCGATTTAGTGGGAGGAGTTGATTGACCTGACTCTGGTGGTCCTTAGTGATAACACTAGGGAAATGGAGCTTAACCTTCTCAACAATGCCAAGAATAGCATGTTGGATAACTTTAGGTCAATCAAATGGCTTTACCATGAATTGGGGGACCTCAAGAATAGAGTGAATGGGACTGACATCAATAATGGTTGTAGAGCAACTGAGGACTATTAGAGACTAGAAACCAAGATAATTAAGATGGAGGAAACAATGCTGAGCCTTGGAGACACTCTCAAAGGCATCATGAAGTAGAGCTTAAACATCTTGAGATCCTCTAATGAGCATATCAAGATGCTCATTGAGAAAATGGAAGAAAAGCCAGGAGGGAAAGAAGTGCAGATCATAAAAGAGGACAAAGTGCAGAAGTTTGATGAAGGATCTAGTAAGAGGACTAGGGCCAGATCCAAGAAGAATAAGGAGCATGAAGAGTCCATGGACATCCATAATATCAAGGAGGCTGATGATAAAATGGAGATCCTTGAGTCCAAAGTAGCTACCCTACTTAGGAACATCTCTTGACTATTTTCCTTAGTTTTTATGCCTACCTTTGTGCATGGTTTACTTTTTTATTATCTCTGTCTTTATTTGGCTTTATGATGCATGGGAATTCTAGGGTACTCGGTGAATCTACATGGAGGTTTGTTGTTTTGGTTTTGTGTTACTCAGTTGTAGCTTTAACCAACGATCTTGATTATTGAAGGAATTTTGATCACTGAAGGAACTCAGCAAAACCTCTTGTGCTCGGTGGAACTTGTACCCGGTGATGTCTGTGGTGCTCGGTCGACATTCTTGCTCGGTATTTCTTGATGTGGTCAGTTGTTTCACTGGTGTTCGGTTGTTTCTCTAGTGCTTGGTAGTTCTAGTTTACCGATAGGAGTTCTTGAGGGTTTGGTTGGCTGACTTGGTGCATTTATTGTTGGTAGCTTTTGTTGTATTCTCCTATGTAGATCTAGAGGCCTACATGGAGAATTAAATGTTTGTAAGGATATTTGAGAGCCGACTATTGTTGCATTTAATATTTGTTTGTAATGGAAGCCAACTTGGCTTAGGATTTAATTGTGTCTTCCAGCCAACTTTTGGCTGAAGATTAGTATTTAAGGAGTGTTTGTGTAGTTGTTTGGGGAGTTGGTCAGTAGTGAAAGATAGAATATTAGATCTAGATCCTACGAGATCTTGAAGATCAGATTGTTATCTGATAGATTGTAATAGAAGAGCTAGTGGTTTGCATGCTTGGAGACAAGGAGATTGCTTGGAGGCATGCGAGCTCAAATTCAGATTTGCCTTAGGGTTTCCTTTAGTTGCTGATTTGTTTAAGAGCTTGGCTAGCTGAGAGATTGCAAAAATAATTTGATTGTATTTGGCCCTAACCCGGAAGGCCTTATAGCTGGGCATGTTAATGAAAATTTAGTTGAAAACATTATCCTGTTGTGTTATTCCACATTGTGGTGTTTGGCTGCATGTGAGGACTATCCTTAATTGGATCCTCCTTACTTATCCTATTGGTATTAGAGCTTGAAGATCTTGAGTGTGTAAATCGATATCTGGTTGAGGTTGTTTGCACTAGGACCTTGTTGGTGACTTATTGCTTTGGGTTTTTCAAAAATATTGAAGGATGCCTCTGAGAATATTGGACCCTAGAGAGATTGCATATCTCTATGATACTATGGAATCAAAGATTACAGAGAAGGTTAAAGTTGATTTTAGATCCGAGATGGAATTGATGAAGAATGACATGATTGCTGAGGTCATGAGGGCTATTGCTGGTATGTCAAGGAATCTTGGTACTGATGATGGTTATGAGGAAGCTTCTAAAGACTTTGAAGCTATTAGATCTAGTGGTGATGACCGAAGAGACAAATATGTTGAAGACATAACTAGTCGGTTACATAGATCTAGAGCTCAGTTAAGTAATAGTTATCGAATGGAAGTTTCTACTTTTTCTGGTACTTTGAGACCCAAGGACTTGATTGATTGGATTGGTGAATTAGAAGACTTCTTTGAGCTAGAAGAAATTGAAGATCCTCTTAGAGTAAGATTAGCCCAGACTAAGTTGAAAGGACATGTTGCTCTTTGGTGGAAGGAATTACAAAGAGATAGAGAAGATGAAGGTGAAATGAAGATCAATCAGTGGAGGTTGATGGTGACTAAATTGAAAGCTAAGTTCATACCTGCCGACTATGAGCTTGAATTGTTTAAGAAGTTACAGAATTTGAAGAAAAAAGATTTGTCTATGGAGGACTATACCAAGGAGTTCTATAAGTTTACTATTTAGTTTGGACATAGAGAAATTGGTATAGAAAAGGTAGCTCGGTATGTGAATGGTTTGAGATTCAATATTCAAGATGAGCTTGGTATGTTGAAGATTGATTTAGTTCAAGATGCTTATTAGTATGCTCTAAAGGCAAAAGATAAGTTGAAAAGGAGACAACATAGTAATCCCTGAGCTAAGGATAAAATTGATCACTTGATGAAGGATAAACCGACTATTGAGGATGAACCAAAACCTGTGGAATTGAAGAAGAAGACAGGTAGAGTTATCTTTAAACATACTTGTTATAATTGTGGTGAAGAAGGAAACCATTCTTTTGAGTGTACATAGAAGAAAATTGGTGACCAACGAACTGCTGTGGTAAATGAGAACATTTAGAATGAATTTGAATCTAAGAACTTCCTAGTTTGGTGAACATTTCTTGGTGAAAAGGAGGAACCTTGTCAGAGGAGTAACTTGTTCAAAACTTGGTGCAAGTCTCAAGGTAAAATTTGTGATGTAATTATTGATAGTGGTAGTACGGATAAACTTGTTGCTGAGGACATGGTTTAGAAACTTGGTTTGAATATAATGAACCATCCTAATCCTTATAGGATTGGCTGGTTACAAAATGTTCATGCTCTAGAAGTGAGGGAGCAGTGCTTTGTTGATTTTCAGATTGGCCATTATAAGAATCTAGTGTTGTGTGATATTGTGGAGATCAATAGTTGTGATATATTGCTCAGTAGACCTTGGAAATATGATTGCAAAGCTATGTATGATTGTGTCAAGAATGTGTTTACTATTGAGAAGAATGACATGAAGCTTTCCCTGATACCTTTGCTAGATACAAAACTTGGTAGGAGGAGTCTAAGTATTAGTAGCTGAGTTGAGTCTGAAGATCCTGAGAGGAATGATGATCAGTATGGAGAACAAGCCTATGTGTTATCAAGGAAAGACTTGAAGAGATAGGGGAAACATAAGTGGAAGAGTATGCAAGGTGAATAATTAGAGGATTTGTATGTGAAGAACCAATTCGGGGTTTATGTGCTGAATTCTAGAAGATGTTCTTCCAGCCTATGAGAACATCTTTACAAACCTAGGATGTCTGATGTAGGGGCATTCTAGGGTACTCAGTGAATTTGCATGGAGGTATGTTGTTTCAGTTTTGTGTTACTCGGCTGTAGCTTTAACCGATGGTCTCAATTATTGAAGGAAGCTCGGTCACTGAAGGAACTCGATGAAACCTATTATGCTTAGTGGAACTTGTATCTGATGATGTCTGTGGAAGTCAGTCGACGTGCTTGCTCGGTGATGCCTATGTTTCTCAGTGTTTCTTGACGTGGTTGGTTGTTTCACTGGTGCTCGATTGTTTCTATGGTGCTCACTAGTTCTAGTTTATCGACTAGAGTTCTTGAGGGTTTGGTTGGTCGACTTGGTGCATTTATTGTTGGTAGCTTTTGTTGTATTCTCCTATGTAGATCTAGGGGCCAACATGGAGAATTAAATGTTTGTAAGGCTATTTGAGAGTTGACTATTGTTGCATTTAATATTTGTTTGTAATGGAAGCCGACTTGGCTTAGGAGTTAATTATTTCTTCCAACCGACTTGTGGCTGAAGATTAGTATTTAAGGAGTGTTTGGGTAGTTTTTTGGGGAGTCAGTTAGTAGTGAAAGATGGAAGATTAGATCTGGATCCTACGAGAACTTGAAAATTAGATTGTTATCTGATAGATTGAAATAACAGAGCTAGTGGTTTGCACGCTTGGAGACAAGGAGATTTATTGGAGGCTTGTGAGCTCAAATTCAAATCTGCCTTAGAGTTTCCATCAGTTGCTAATTTGTTTTAGAGATGGACTAGCTGAGAGATTACATAAATACTTTGATTATATTTGGCCCTAACCTAGGAGGCCTTATAGTTGGGCATGTTAATAACAATTTAGTTGAAAACATTATCTTGTTGTGTTATTCCGCATTGTGGCATTTGGCCACATGTGAGGACTGTCCTTAATTGGATCCTCCTTACTTGTCCTACGTCACTTTACTTTTAGCCTTGCTAGTGGTCTATTTTGCTATTAGTTCCTATTTTTTTTAGGCTTGAACTTATGTTTCTATATTTTTCTATGTATTGCATTTCAGGCACCCTATAAAACCTATTTTACTTAATCAAAAACTTTGTATCTATTAAAAATAGACTTTTAAGAAGTCTCATCATTGAAATTATGGAAGAAGATCTAAGTTCCTCCAAAGGTTTCTTGTCAATAAAATGATTATCCCTAGTCAATGAAGAATTAGTAGATGAAGAAGACTCAAGATCATTCTACAATGAAAAATATCCAAAGAGAAAGAGAAGTGATTCCTCCTCAAGCATTCTCTCCATATCTATAATAGAATAATGTGAATCCAAGTCAGAAAAACATGCAATGTAACCATCTTCAAAGAAAAAATCTAAAAAGGCCATTGATGACCTGCTATGTCAAAGTCCTATAATCCAAGTCAAATTTAGCCTTTGGTGTAAAAGGAGATGGGGAAACCATAATTAAGCCCACAAACCCATCATAATTAGTCCCTACTCATTTTTAAATTGGAAAAAAAATTGAAATCTAATTTTTAAAATTTTACTATGTTTTAGTAAACTACATTTTTAAGGGTCTTCGGTGCATTTCTAGGCAAAACTGGTGCACGAGAATGCCAACTAGGAGTTGCCATTTCAAAAATTTGACTCTAGCTCTTTTGAATACCTTTCCAATGCATCAAAAGGTTCACAAATCAGAGCTAGGACTAGAAAGTTATGCCTTCTCCAAGTAGACCTAATTTTTATATATAGTTTTTTGATAATTTTTGATAGTTTGAATAGTTTATTTGTAATAAATATTATGATGAATCTCCATTTCATTTCCAAGGGATTTTTATGACCCTTTGGATCCATCAGACTTGTATAAACTCAAATATTCGAATTGAATGGATCAGCTTTTTTTGGTTTGCAATCTAGTTCTCAATTTTTGTATTGAATTCTACAATACTGTAGGTATCACACCAGGTATTGTAATCTAGTTTCATAAATTAGATAAGTGGTATCAGAGTGGGAATTCTCCTTTATGTCAATTTACACAAGGTCTTCCTACCAAAGATTAGGATTGGATACACAAGATTTGTCAAAATACCCACCTTTGAGACGCACACAATCGAAGATGTCAGAGGATGATGTCAAGAAGTTGGTCGAGGAAGCTTTAAATAAGAAAGGAGAGGAGATTATGAGTCAATTTTCATGCCTCCCAAAGAATCAAAAAACCTCTGAATCAGAAACATCATTTCATGGAAATATCACTTTCAAACTGCACGTCAATTTTGACATCCCAATTTTTGAAGGAAAGGTCGATTCTGAAGCTATTGATAACTGGTTATCAAAGTTGGATACTTACTTTTCTGTAAATAATTTATTAGATGCATAAAAATGTTAGAAACATCATTTCATGGAAATACCGCTTTCAAAGTGCACGTCAATTTTGACATCCCAATTTTTGAAGGAAAGGTCGATTCTGAAGCTGTTGATAACTAGTTATCAAAGTTGGATAGATACTTTTCTATAAATAATTTCTCAGATGCAGAAAAGATAACATTTTCTCACCTCAAAACTGAAACCCATGTGAAATTAGCATGGGAAACCAAAGTCACAAATAAAGAATGAGAATCATTTGCTGAAGATGGTTTTGAAATTTCTCTTGATAAGAAGCCCACACGGGGAGAATTTGTGGAATACATAAAATAAGCTTACCTTCTGGAGGATGTATATGAACAAAAATACATAGAGTGGCAACTTCTTTGACAAAGGAGGGATCAGTCAATACAAGATTACACCAATACATTCCATTCACTTTCATCAAAACATGGTATTGAGGATTCAGAGAAGCATCCAATTTTGAAATATCATAGTGGACTTCATAGGTATATTCAAACAAAGGTGGAATTTTTTAATATTGAGACATTGGCAACTACCTATAAATATGCTACAAAAATTGAAGATAAATTCAAGTAGAAAGGGAAGAGGGACTACTTTGCAAACAACAAGCCAAGGGTTGAAGGTGGCAATAAATTTTAGGAAAATAGGTGACCAAGGAACCTCATTCAAATGCATAAGTCCCCAACCCATAACACAAAGGATTATCAAAGTATTTAAAATTTGATGACAGAGATACGAGGAGAGGGAGCTGAACTTGAATTATCACCAATAAATAATTCTGAGAAAGAGGACAATGATTCCATCATAGAAGAAAACCCATATGTCATAGTTGGAACTGCTAAAGTATTGCCCCGTGAAGATGAATAGAGACTTTTTCATTCACAAATTTGGGTTGATGGAAAGCCTCTACATTTTATTGTTGATAGTGGGAGTCAAAAGAATTTGATCTCTATGGAGATAGTCAAAAGATTAAATCTGAAAGTGACAAGACACCCACAACCATACTCTATGGGATGCGTAAATGAGGGATAAGATATTCAAGTAAATCAACACTGTCATTTTCCATATTCAATCAAGCCTTTCAAGGATGAAGTGATATGTGATGTAGCACCATTAGATGTATGTGATGTGTTGCTGGGGAAGCCATACATGTATCAAAGGCATGGGGTGTATGAGTCCAGGCCACGTAGTGTTACAATCAAGCTTGGTGGGAAGAGGTATCGAATAGTAAAGGTATGTCCAACACAAATTGCTTCTTTAATTAGTGCTCAACAATGTAAATGTTTGATTTCTCAAACTAGAGCTTTTGTTCTACTCATGATTCACCCTGAACAAACAAAGTCAGTTGTTCTTAATACACATGGTAAGCTAACAGAAAATCAACAAAATCAAATGGATAAAATTTTGAAAGAATATCATAGTGTGTTTAAACCCCCAGTGGGAGTACCAACACACTGTCAAGTGAAGCACTCTATTGATTTAATCCCAGGCACACCACTACCACATGAGCCAATGTATAGGAGGTTAGTTTTGGAAAATGATGAGATTAGGAGACAAATTCAGGAGTTGATTTAGAAAGGACACATTCATCCAAGTGCTTCACCTTGTGGAAGTGCAATTGTCCTTGCTAAAAATAAAAATGGGACATGGAGGCTTTGTATTGATTATAGAGCATTAAAAAAAATCTCTGTTAAAAATAGATATCCAATCCCTCGAATTGATGATTTGCTGGACCCACTTAGGGGGTCTAATTTCTTTACAAAAATTAACTTGAAGTCTAGATACCACCAAGTACTAATTGATCTAGCAGATGTGTTGAAGACTTCCATTAAATCTAAAGAAGGGTTGTTTGAATGGTTGGTCCTGCCTTTTGGCCTAACAAAATCCCCAGCCACATTTATGAGATTGATGAATGATGTGCTTAGACCATTCATTGATTCTTTTGTGGTTATTTATTTGGATGACATACTCATCTTTAGCAGAACTTGGTCTGAGCATTTGCAACATGTTGAACAAGTTCTTTCGACTCTACAAAAACACAAACTTTATGCCAACATTGAGAAGTGTTCTTATGGTATGCAGAGTATTCGATACTTAGGGTATATCATTGATATTAAGGGTGTTCATGTTGATTCAACAAAGATTCAAATAATTTGAGATTGTCCATCCCCTAAAAATTTCAGAGAGCTTCGCAGCTTCTTGGGCTTAGCCAACTTCTATCACAGATTTGTGTTTGATTTCTCACACATATCATGGCCTCTTAATCAATCACTAAGGGTTGGAGCACAAATAAAATTTTAGTGGACAGAGGCAAAGCAAGAAGCATTTGAGGAGTTAAAGAAAAGACTATGTTCAGCACTAGTATTGGTCCTTCCAGAGTTACACCAAGCATTTGAGATAGAAATAGATCCATCTGATTATGCTCTTGGTGCGGTACTCATGCAACATGGGCATCATGTTGCCTATCATAGTGAAATTTTTTTTGATATAGTACATAGGTACCCCACCTATGATAAGGAGTTGTATGCCATTGTTCACACCTGCAAATAATGGAAACACTATATACAGGGAAAGGAAACTGTCTTACAAACCATAAACCACTTCAATTCTTACAAACACAAGGGAAGCTACAAAATGAAAGAGATCAACGCTGGTCAAACTATGTACAACAATTTCACCTCAACATTCACTATAAATAAGGAAGTAGTAATAAGGTGGCAAATTGTTTGAGTAGGCCTCCAATTGCAGGTTTTACAATAGTTTTAGATGCATGTGGTCATCAATCATCAACTTGGGAACAACTATATGGTACTGACCCTGATTTTGCTAACATCTATGGTAATTTTGTAGAAGGAAAGTTTCTCCCTGATTTTCACTTGTAGGATGGGTTTCATTGCCATAATGGTCACATATGTGTAACCACCGAGGAATGGAAGAAATTGATATGGGAAGCTCACTACAGTTGTGTTGAAGGACATTTTGGTATTGGTAAGACTACTGCTATTCTTCAAAAGTATTTCTATTGGCCAAAAATGAAGTAGGATATCATTTCAAATATATAAGCTTGTGCAGCCTATGCAATTGCAAAGCTGAAAAACCTTAAGTTACATCTATACATACCATTACCTATTCCTGATAAGCCATGGCAATCTGTTTCAATAGATTTTATGTTTGGACTTCCAACCACCAAGCGTGGGCATGATTGTGTATATGTTGTGGTAGATAGGTTTTCTTAAATGACATGTAAAAAGATGATTTTTGTAGAAGATACCACCAAGCTATTTTTAGAACATGTTTGGGTTCATTTTGGTTTGCCAAAAACCATTATTTTTGATAGGGATAGCAGGTTCATCAGCAAATTTAGGTCTGCATTGTGGGCTAAAATGGACACCAAGTTGACAAAGTACACAACATTCCATCCCCATACAGATGGGAAGACAGAAGTGGTGAATTGAATGATTATTCATATTTTACAGATGTATCATTCCAAAAATCCTTGCACATGGGATGAAAGCTTACCCTATGTGCAACACAACTACAACCGTGCACTCCATAGTACTACAGGGTGCAGTCCATTTAAGGTTTCTTTTGGGTACCAACCATTGGCACCTATGGATGTAGCAATACCATCTCTACAATCTAATAGTCCATTGAATGGTGACAAGGAGGTAGATAAAGTAGAAAAATTCATTGATAACATTAGACACCTCCAACAGAAAGTTCATTAGATCTTGGAGCAGAGTAATCAGAAGTATAAGGAAATGCATGATAAACATAGAATTGCTCATAAGTTTTGGATTGGTGACAAGGTATGGTTAATACATCTTTAGAAAGAGAGCCTCCACAGACCAAATAGGAAGCTTCATCCTCTTCGTTATGGTCCATATACTATTGTGAAACAAGTTGGTGAGAATGCTTTTGAACTTAATTTGCCATTATTTTTGGGACTACATCCAATTTTCAATGTAGAATTGTTGAGACCCTATTTTCCTCCTTTGTTGGATATTTCCCAAGCTACTAAATACATCCAAGCTGTAGAGTTAAATCCATCTACTACTATTCCAGTCTAGTGTGACCATGTTACTCAAGTCATTCTAAAGACTTTGAGAAATCTGAACATTCCTCTATATCGGGTGGTTCAAGCTGGCCAACATTCTCATCAAGGCAAGTGGTTTACTAAGGAACAAATTGAAGAAATTTTTCCTCATCTATTGTAGTAGATTAGTGAAATGGGGCCCATTTCCTCTCAAGGGGGGAGGAATGCTTAGGATTAAATTTGGTAAAAAATTGAAATCTAATTTTTCAAATTTTACTATGTTTTAGTAAACTGCATTTTTGAGGGTCTTCGGTGCATTTTTGGGCAAAAATGGTGCGCAAAAAATGCCAACTAGTATTCTTCACTTTTTAAATTTGACTCTAGCTCTTTTGAATACCTTTCCAACGCATCAAACGGTTCAAAAATTGGAGCTAGGACTAGAAAGTTATGCCTTCTCCAAGTAGACCTAATTTTTATATATAGTTTTTTGATAATTTTTGATAGTTTGAATAGTTTATTTGTAATAAATATTATGAAGGCTCTTCATTTCATTTCCAAGGGATTTTGATGACCCTTGGGATCCATAAAACTTGTATAAACTCAAATATTCGAATAGAATGGATCAGTTTTTTTTGGTTTGCAATTTGGTTCTCAATTTTAGTATTGAATTATACAATACTGGAGGAATCACACCAGGTATTGTAATCTGGTTTCATAAATTAGATCAGTGGTATTAGAGTGGGAATGCTCCTTTATGCCAATTTACACAAGGTCCTCCTACCAAAGATTAGGATTGGATAGACAAGATTTTTCAAAATACCCACCTTTGAGACGCACACGATCGAAGATGTCAGACGATGATGTTAAGAAGTTGGTCAAGGAAGCTTTAAATAAGAAAGTAGAGGAGATGATGAGTCAATTTTCATGCCTCCTAAAGAATAAAAAACCATTTGAATCAGAAACATCATTTCATGGAAATACCCCTTTCAAAGTGCATGTCAATTTCGACATCCCAATTTTTGAAGGAAAGGTTGATTCTGAAGCTATTGATAACTGGTTATCAAAATTGGATAGATACTTTTCTGTAAATAATTTCTCAGATGCAGAAAAGATAACATTTTCTCTCCTCAAAACTGAAACCCATGTGAAATTAGCATGGGAAACCTAAGTCACAAAAAAAGAACGAGAGTCATTTGCTGAAGATGGTTTTGAAATTTCTCTTGATAAGAAGCCCACATGGGGAGAATTTGTGGAATACATAAAATAAGCTTACCTTCCAGAGGATGTATATGAACAAAAATACATAGAGTGGTAGCTTCTTTGACAAAGGAGGGATCAGTCTATTCAAGATTACCCCAATACTTTCCATTCACTTTCATCAAAACTCGGTATTGAGGATTCAAAGAAGCATCAAATTTTGAAATATCAGAGTGGACTTCATAGGTATATTCAAATAGAGGTGGAATTTTTGAATATTGAGACATTGGCAACTACCTATAAATATGCTACAAAAGTTGAAGATAAATTCAAGTAGAAAGGGAAGACTACTTTGCAAACAACAAGCCAAGGGTTGAAGGTGGCAATAAATTTTAGGAAAATAGGGGACCAATGAACCTCATTTAAATTAATCCAAGAACATATGGTGGTCTACTAAAAAGGCACAAATAGACACAGGCATGTGGTGTGAGATGCATAAGTCCCCAACCCATAACACAAAGGATTATCAAAGTATTTAAAATTTGATGACAGAGATACGAGGAGAGGGAGCTGAACTTGAATTGTCACTAGTCAATAATTCTGAGAAAGAGGAGAATGATTCCATCATAGAAGAAAACCCATATGTCATAGTTGGAACTGCTAAAGTATTGCCCCGTGAAGATGAAGAGAGACTTTTTCATTCAGAGATTTGGGTTGATGGAAAGCCTCTACATTTTATTGTTGACAGTGGGAGTTAAAAGAATTTGATCTCTAGGGAGATAGTCAAAAGATTAAATCTGAAAGTTACAAGACACCCACAACCATACTCTATGGGATGGGTAAATGAGGGACAAGATATTCAAGTAAATCAATAGTGTCGCTTTGCATATTCAATCAAGTCTTTCAAGGATGAAGCGATATGTGATGTAGCACCATTGGATGTATGTGATGTCTTGTTGGGGAAGCCATACATGTATCAGAGGCATGGGGTGTATGAGTCTAGGCCATGTAGTGTTACAATCAAGCTTGGTGGGAAGAGGTATCCAATACTAGAGGTATGTCCAACACAAATTGCTTCATTAATGAGTGTTAAACAATGTAAATGCTTGATTGCTCAAACTCAAGCTTTTGTTCTACTCATGATTCACCCTGAACAAAAAAATTCAGTTATTCTTAATACACATGCTAAGGTAACAGAAAATCAACAAAATCAGATGCATAAAATTTTGAAAGAATATCATAGTGTGTTAAAACCACCAGTGGGAGTACCAACACACTATCAAGTGAAGCACTCTATTCATTTAATCCCAGGCACACCACTTCCACATGAGCCAATATATAGGAGGTCAGTTTTGGAAAATGATGAGATTAAGAGACAAATTCAAGAGTTGATTTAGAAAGGACACATTCGTCCAAGTGCTTCACCTTGTGGAAGTCCAATTGTCCTTGCTAAAAATAAAAATGGGACATGGAGGCTTTGTATTGATTATAGAGCATTAAACAAAATCTCTTTTGTAAATAGATATCCAATCCCTCGAATTGATGATTTGTTGGACCCACTTAGGGGGGCTAATTTCTTTACAAAAATTGACTTGAAGTCTGGATACCACCAAGTACCAATTTATCTAGCAGATGTGTGGAAGACTACATTTAAATCTAAGGAAGTTTTGTTTGAATGGTTGGTCCTACCTTTTGGCCTAACAAATGCCCCAGCCACATTTTTGAGATTGATGAATGATGTGCTTTGACCATTCATTGATTCTTTTGTGGTTTTTTATTTGGATGACATACTCATCTTTAGTAGAACTTGGTCTGAGCATTTGCAGCATGTTGAACAAGTTCTTTCAACTCTGCAAAAACACAAACTTTATGCCAACATAGAGAAGTGTTCTTATGGTATGCAAAGTATTCAATACTTAGGGTATATCATTGATACTGAGGGTGTACATGTTGATTCAAAAAAGATTCAAATAATTCAAGATTGGCCATCCTCTAAAAATTTACAGAGCTTCGCAGCTTCTTGGGCTTAGCCAAATTCTATCACATATTTGTGTTTGGTTTCTCGGACATATCATGGCCTCTTAATAAATCACTAAGGGGTGGAGCACAAGCAAAATTTTAGTGGACAGAGGCAAAGCAACAAGCATTTGAGGAGTTAAAGAAAAGACTATGTTCAACACCAGTATTGGTCCTTCTATATCTACACCAAGCCTTTGAGATAGAAATAGATGCATCTGATTATGCTCTTGGTGCAGTACTCATGCAAGAATGGAATCGTGTTGACTATCATAGTGAAAATTTTTATGGTACAGTACATAGGTACCCCACCTATGAGAAGGAGTTGTATGCCAATGTTCACTTTTCCAAATATTGGAAATACTATATACTGGGAAAGGAAACTGTTATAGATATAGACCATAAACCACTTCAATTCTTACAAACACAAGGGAAGCTACAAAATGACAGACATCAACACTGGTCAGCCTATCTACAAAAATTTCACCTCAACATTCATCATCAAAGAAGGAAGTAGTAACAAGGTGGCAAATTGTTTGAGTAGGCCTCCAATTGCAGGTTTGACAATAGTTTTAGGTTTGACAATAGTTTTAGGTTCATGTGGTCATCAATGATGAACTTGGGAGCAACTATATGGTACTGACCCTGATTTTTCTAGCATCTATGGTAATTTGGTAGAATGAAAGTTTGTCCTTGATTTTCACTTGTAGGATGGGTTGCTTTTCCATAATGGTCACATATGTGTACCATTGAGGAATAGAAGAAAATGATATGGGAAGCTCATTATAGTCATGTTGTAGGACATTTTGGTATTGGTAAGACTACTGCTATTCTTCAAAAGTATTTCTATTGGCCAAAAATGAAGCAGGATATCATTTCACATATACAAGCTTGTGGAGACTATGCAATTGCAAAGCTGAAAA
This sequence comes from Chamaecyparis obtusa, assembly GCA_027943335.1. NCBI lineage: Eukaryota > Viridiplantae > Streptophyta > Pinopsida > Cupressales > Cupressaceae > Chamaecyparis > Chamaecyparis obtusa. The sequence continues at coordinate 724,758 of BSBK01002633.1, read as the reverse complement.
ATAGTAAGTTGGGTCTATACTTACCATTACCTATTCCCGAAAAGCCATGGCAATCTGGTTCAATAGATTTTATGTCTGGACTTCCAACTACCAGGCATGGGCATCATTGTGTATATGTTGTGGTAGATAGGTTTTCTAAATTGGGGATCATGGTGGCATGTAAAAAGATGATTTTTGTAGAAGATACCACCAAGCTATTTTTAGAACATGTTTGGGTTCATTTTGGTTTGCCAAAAACCATTATTTGTGATAGGGATAGCAGGTTCATCAGAAAATTTAGGTCCGCACTATGGGCTAAAATGGACACCAAGTTGAGAAAGTCCACAGCATTCCATCCCCAAACAGATGGGTAGAAAAAAGTGGTGAATCGAATGATTATTCATATTTTACGAATATATCATTCCAAACATCCTTACACATGGGATGAAAGCTTATCCTATGTGCAACATAGCTACAACCGTGCACTCCATAGTACTATAGGGCACAATCCATTTGAGGTTTCTTTTGGGTACCAACCATTGGCACCTATGGATGTAGCAATACCATCTCTACAATCTAATAGTCCATTGAATGGTGACAAGGAGGTAGATAAAGCAGAAAAATTCATTGATAACATTAGACACCTCCAATAGAAAGTTCTTGAGATCTTGGAGCAGAGTAATCCGAAGTATAAGGAAAAGAATGATAAACATATAACTCCTGATAAGTTTCAAATTGGTGACAAGGTATGGTTACATCTTCAGAAAGAGCACCTCCATGGACCAAATAGGAAGCTTCATCCTCTTCATTATGGTCCATATACTATTGTGAAACAAGTTGGTGAGAATGCTTTTGAACTTAATTTGCCATTATTTTTGGGACTGCATCCAATTTTCAATGTAGAATTGTTGAGACCCTATTTTCCTCCTTTGTTGGATATTTCCCAAGCTACGAAATACATTCAAGCTACAGAGTTAAATCCATCTACTACTGTTCCAGTCTAGTGTGACCATGTTACTGAAGTCATTTTAAATACTTTGAGAAATCAGAACATTCCTTTGTATCGGGTGGTTCAAGTTGACCAACATTCTCATCAAGGCAAGTGGTTTACTAAGGAAAAAATTGAAGAACAGTTTCCTCATCTATTGCAGTAGATTAGTGTAATGGGGCCCATTGCCTCTCAAGGGGGGAGGAATGCTCAGGATTAAATTTGGAAAAAAACTAAAATCTAATTTTTCAAATTTTACTATGTTTTAGTAAACTGCATTTTTGAGGGTCTTGGGTGCATTTCTGGGCAAAAATGGTGCGTGAAAATGCCAACTAGTAGTCATCATTTCTAAAATTTGACTTTAGCTCTTTTGAACACCTTTCCAATGCATCAAATGGTTCAAAAATTAGAGCTAGGACTAGAAAGTTGTGCCTTCTCCAAGTAGACCTAATTTTTATATATAGTTTTTAGATAATTTTTGATAGTTTGAATAGTTTATTTGTAATAAATATTATGATGGCTCTTCATTTAATTTCCAAGGGATTTTGGTGACCCTTGGGATCCATAAAACTTGTATAAACTCAAATATTCGAATAGAATGGATCAATTTTTTTTGGTTTGCAATCTAGTTCTCAATTTTAGTATTGAATTCTACAATACTGTAGGAATCACACCAGGTTTTGCAATCTGGTTTCACAAATCAGATCAGTGGTATCAGAGCGGGAACACTCCTTTATGTCAATTTACACAAGGTCTTCCTATGAAAGATTAGGATTGGATACACAAGATTTATTGAAATTCCCACCTTTGAGATGCACATGATCGAAGATGTCAGACAATGATGTTAAGAAGTTGGTCGAGGAAGCTTTAAATAAGAAAGGAGAGGAGATGATGAGTCAATTTTCATGCCTCCTAAAGAATAAAAAACCCTTTGAATTAGAAACATCATTTCGTGGAAATACCCCTTTCAAAGTGCACGTCAATTTCAACATCCCAATTTTTGAAGGAAAGGTCGATTCTGAAGCTATTGATAACTGGTTATCAAAGTTGGATAGATACTTTTCTGTAAATAATTTCTCAGATGTAGAAAAGATAACATTTTCTCTCCTCAAAACTGAAACCCATGTGAAATTAGCATCGGAAACCAAAGTCACAAATAAAGAACAAGAATCATTTGCTGAAGATGGTTTTGAAATTTCTCTTGATAAGAAGCCCACATGGGGAGAATTTGTGGAATACATAAAATAAGCTTACCTTCCAGAGGATGTATATGAATAAAAAAACATAGAGTGGTAGCTTCTTTGACAAATGAGGGATCAGCCTATTCAAGATTAAACCAATACATTCCATTCACTTTCATCAAAACTTGATATTGAGGATTCAGAGAAGCATCAAATTTTGAAATATCGGAGTGGACTTCACAGGTATATTCAAATAGAGGTGGAATTTTTGAATATTGAGACATTGGCAACTACCTATAAATATGCTACAAAAATTGAAGATAAATTCAAGTAGAAAGGGAAGAGAGACTACTTTGCAAACAACAAGCCAAGGGTTGAAGGTGGCACTAAATTTTAGGAAAATAGGTGACCAAAAAACCTCATTCAAATTCATCCAAGAACACATGGTGGTCTACTAAAAAGACACAAATAGACAGAGGCATGTGGTGTGAGATGCATAAGTCCCCAACCCATAACACAAAGGATTATTGAAGTATTTAAAATTTGATGAAAGAGATACAAGGAGAGGGAGCTGAACCTAAATTGTCACCAGTAAATAATTTTGAGAAAGAGGAGAATGATTCCATCATAGAAGCAAAGACATATGCCATAGTTGGAACTGCTAAAGTATTGCCCAGTGAAGATGAAGAGAGACTTTTTCATTCACAGATTTGGGTTGATGGAAAGCCTCTACATTTTATTGTTGACAGTGGGAGTCAAAAGAATTTGATCTCTAGGGTGTTAGGAATGAATGCAAAGTATTTTGGCAGTCATTCTGTAGCAGTTGTTGTTGCATTCATGACTTCGATTGTCATTGATGTCAACACAGTGATATTTTGGATATTAGCAGGAAAGTAGGTACAGTTTTGTTTTGTGCACATGTTGTATTGTAGATTAGCTTTTGTGAAGTTGATGGTATGTTCTTTGGTGTGTTATTAACCTATGGTTAACAACACAAAAAGAAATTCATTCATTTATGAGAGTTATGAGCATTTTGGTGAAAGCAGTGTTTAGACAGTGTTTCTGTGAAGCGATTTTTAGAAATCGGAGGATATCTCTTAGCTGGGATGGAATCTGATTTTGTGTAGTTAAAGGGATGTTGGAGACTCATTAATGATGATGTGGTTCATAGCATAAAATTTGAAGATATGTTTGGAGAAAGTTACAGTATCTAGAAGCTGACAGTTTTATGTGAAATTTTGTGTGTAGCATGTAGAATTTATTATTTTGTAATTGAGGACTGACTCATTTGTAATTATTTGAGTTTGGTATATAAGAAGGAATTATTTCCTTTTTTCAATGTGTACTATGAAGGTTGAGATGTGAATATATGCATGAAGTGAAGAAAAGAGCTAATTCAGTGATGAAGGAAGACTTGTGAGTACAGAGATCTAGAATTGTGATCTTGTGTAGCAGAGAGTGCGGTTTTGGCACAGTGTGAAGGAGGTAATATATTTCATATTATTCTATTGAATAATTCTAAGATCTTTTGGATAGTGGGTTCAGAGATCTTGCCTTGAAGCTGTTTGGGCAGTGGGTCCTTCTATCTTCCATAAACTCTTAACCGGGTTAGAATCTTTTAACAGGGATTCAAAATCTCCTAATAGGGATTTATATGTACTTAATGTATTTCATAAGACTCCTAACAGGGTCCATCCTCTAACAAGGAACTTTCATATTAGTGCATCATTTTGTGGGCATCATTCCCACCGGGGTTTACTCTTTTCAAGAGGTTCCCTAGTCAACATATCTTGTGTTATTGTGAAATTGTGTATGGTTATCTTTCTATGGTTGATTAGTACATTAATTATATTATTTAAAGTAGTTGAATGGTTAAATTATCAAATAAATGATTCACCCCACCCCTCTCAGTTATCTTGGGGATCTTTACTTTCTAACAATTGGTATCAGAGCAGCAGGTCCTTGAAAGAAAAGTTTAACAACTTAAGGAGATCCATGGCGAATTTCAGAAAAGAAAGCCCTAAGTTTGATGGAGTAAATTTTGATAGCTAGAAAGAAAAGATGAAGACTCATCTATTATGTTTAGGACCAAGTTATTGGTTGATTACAAAGAATGAGAAGACTATCATTGAGGAAGACAATCTAGAGGCAGGAACTAAAGATGAACTAGATCTATTCATGTGTAACATATTTGCAAGAGAAGCACTTTTGTCAGCACTACTAGAGAATGAATATAGTCAGGTAAGATGTTTTAAAACATCTCATGCAATTTGGAAAGCTTTACATTCTACTTTTGAAGGTGATGAACATGCAAAGAAGGCTATATTACATAATTGGATTTGTGCATTTGAAGATATCATAATGATGGAAGATGAATCTATTAGAAGCTATATTGGTAGGATGTCTGAGATTGTAATAGGAATAAAGTCTTGTGGAGGTGATAAGATAGAGAATGAAGTGATATGGAAAATTATAAGAGCTTTGACACCAGTATTCAAGCAGACAACACAGATGATTGAACAAGTGATACCTTGTACATCAAACTTTTCAAGAGAGACTCTTCTTGGAAGATTAGAAACAACAGAGATGAACTTGAGATTATCAAGAGAGCTACCTAGAATGGAAATAGCATTCAGTGCTCTTAACATTAGACCTACAAGAAGTACTAGTGTGAATGGAGATTATGCCAGCAGTAGCAGATCTGAGGAAGATAAGAAGATTGAAGAAGGTATTGCATTACTTGTAAAAAGAGAATCAGATGGTAAGAAAATCTTTAAATGTTGGACTTGTCAAGAATATGGTCATTTTGCATCTAAATGTCCTAAAAGAGTTAAGAAGTATAGAAGCAACTTTAAACCTAGGAGATCTAAAGAATGTTATTATGCAAATGATGAAGATCTTGAAGCAGGAATTGAAAAACATTTAAGTGATAGTGATAATGATAACTTTGAGGAAATAGGATTTGTAGAAATTAAAGAAGAAAGTTCTGAATCTAATAAAAGGGAAGAAAAATAATTAGTTTCACAAGTTGAAAATAAATTTGATTGGATTATAGATAGTGGTTGTTCACATCATATGACTGGAGATAAAAGAAAGTTTGTTAAGTTAGATAATTATGATGGAGGAATTGTTAGGGTTGGTAATAATGCACCTTGTTTGACTAAGGGTATAGGATATATTACTCTTGATAGAAAGACTATCACTGATGATGTTTACTTTGTTGATGGATTGAGACATAATCTACTAAGCGTTGGACAATTGGCTGATAAGGGTTATCAAGTTTGGTTTACTAAGAAAACTTGTGTGATAAAAGATAAAGATGGAAATCTAATTGCAAAAGGATCCAGAACCAGAGGCAATGTATTTCAGTTGAATCCTACTGAGATGACATGTTTGATGACTAAGATTGATGACAGTTGGTTATGGCATAAAAGGTTTTGTCATATAAACTTTGATAATATTGTCAAGGTGAGCACTACACTTGCGGTAAGAGATTTACCTAGAATTATGAAACCTACTAACATGATTTGCAAAGAATGTATGATGGTAAAGTAGAAAAGGAGTTCATTTCCCAACAAGAAGTTCACATCGACAGAGAAGCTGGAGATTGTTGATACAGACTTGAGTGGTCCTACTAGGACTAGAGGATTCTATGGAGAAAGGTATTTTATGATTCTTGTTGATGATTTTACAAGGATGATGTGGATTGCATTTTTGAAAGAAAAATCTGAAGCATTTAATAAATTTAAGATCATGAAAAACAAAATTGAGAATGAATCTAGAATGAAGCTTAAGTGTCTAAGATCTGATAGAGGTGGTGAATTTACATCTAGAGAGTTTAACACCTTTTGTGAAATGAATGGTATTAAGAGACAACTTTCAGCCCCTAGAACACCAGAACAAAATGGTATTGCAGAAAGAAGGAATAGGTCGATAATTGAAGCAGCAAGAGCTATGTTGTTTGAAAATTATTTGGCTAAGACTTTTTGGAGAGAAGTAGTGAACACAACAGTATACACTATGAACAGAGTACAAATCAGAGCAGATACAAACAAGACACCTTATGAATTATGGTTTGGACATGCACCCTCAGTTAAGTATTTTAGAATTTTTGGAAGTAAATGTTATATAAAGAGAGATGATGATATAGGAAAATTTGATCCTAGAAGTGATGAAGGAATATTTCTTGGATATTCTTTAAAAAGAAAAGCATATAGATTTCATAACAAAAGAACTAAGATTATTGTTGAAAGTGCAAATGTAAAAGTTGAGAAGTTTAAAATTTAGGAAAGAATGCTTGATTATGAATCTGATGAAGAAGCACAACCTCAGCCTAACATTGAAAATGCAGAATTATTTTTTGAAGCTAACAGTGATTTTCTGAATGAAAGTCATACTGAAGAAAATAGAGAAGAAAATAGAGAAGAAAGCATAGAAGAATCTATAGTTGGAACAAGATTAGTAACTATGACACCTAATAGGTATATTTCAAGACATCACCCTGTTGAGAAAGTTATTGGAAGTTTAGACAGAGGAGTTTTGACTCAAAATAAGGTACATTTATGTTTGATTTCTCAAATTGAACCTAAGACTACTAATGAAGCTTGTGAAGATGAACATTGGATTAATGCTATGAAAGAAGAATTGGAGCAGATTGAAAAAAATAAGACATGGGAATTGGTCCCTAGACCTGAAGACAAGAATGTGATTGGAATAAAGTGGGTATTTAGAAACAAGATGAATGAACAAGGAGAAGTGATAAGAAGCAAAGCAAGATTGGTATGTAAAGGATATTCACAACAAGAAGGAATTGACTATGAAGAAACTTTTGCACCTGTGGCCAGACTTGAAGCAGTGAGAATGTTTCTAGCATATGCAACTTACAAGAAATTCAAAGTGTATCAGATGGATGTGAAATCAGCATTTTTGAATGGTGAATTGGAAGAAGAAGTCTACATTGATTAGCCTGAAGGTTTTCCTTTGACACAAGAAGGAGATATGGTATGTAAGTTAAAGAAAGCTTTATATGGATTAAAACAAGCACCTAGAACCTGGTATGCAAGATTGTGTATTTGTGCAATTGTGTTATCTTGTGTTATTGTGCAATTGTGTATGGTTATCTTTCTATTGTTGATTAGTACATTAATTATATTGTTTAAAGTAGTTGAATGGTTAAATTATCAGATAACTGATTCACCCCCCCCCTCTTAGTTATCTTGGGGATCTTTACTTTCTAACATAGGGAGAGAGTCAAAAGATTAAATCTGAAAGTGACAAGACACCCATAACCATACTCTATGGGATGGGTAAATGAGGGACAAGATATTCAAATAAATCAACAGTGTCATTTTCCATATTCAATCAAGCCTTTCAAGGATGAAGTGATATGTGATGTAGCACCATTAGATGTATGTGATGTCTTGCTAGAGAAGCCATACATGTATCAGAGGCATGGCGTGTATGAGTCCAGGGCACGTAGTGTTACGATCAAGCTTGGTGGGAAGAGGTATCGAATACCAAAGGTATGTGCAACACAAATTATTTCTTTAATTAGTGCTCAACAATGTAAACATTTGATTGTTGAAACTGGAGCTTTTGTTCTACTCATGATTCACCCTGAACAGAAAAAGTCAGTTGTTCTTAATACACATGCTAAGGTAACAGAAAATAAAAAAAATTAGACGGATAAAATTTTGAAAGAATATCATAGTGTGTTAAAACCACCAGTGGGAGTACCAACACACTATCAAGTGAAGCACTCTATTGATTTAATCGCAGGCACACCACTACCACATGAGACAATATATATGAGGTCTGTTTTAGAAAATGATGAGATTAAGAGACAAATTCAGGAGTTGATTCAGAAAGGAAACAGTCATCCAAGTGCTTCATCTTGCGGAAGTCCCATTGTCCTTGCTAAAAATAAAAATGGGACATGGAGGCTTTGTATTGATTATAGAGCATTAAACAAAATCTCTGTTAAAAATAGATATCCAATCCCTTGAATTGATGATTTTCTGGACCAACTTAGGGGGGTAAATTTCTTTACAAAAATTGACTTGAAGTCTAGATAACACCAAGTACCAATTGATCCAGTAGATGTGTGGAAGACTACATTTAAATGTAAGGAAGGTTTTTTTGAATGGTTAGTCCTACCTTTTGGCCTAAAAAATGCCCCAACCACATTTATGAGATTGATGAATGATGTGCTTAGACCATTCATTGATTCTTTTGTGGTTGTTTATTTGGATGACATACTCATCTTTAGCAGAACTTGGTCTGAGCATTTGCAGCATGTTGAACAAGTTCTTTCAACTCTGCAAAAACATAAACTTTATGCCAACATTGAGAAGTGTTCTTATGGTATGCAAATTATTCAATACTTAGGATATATCATTGATACTAATGGTGTTCATGTTGATTCAACAAAGATTCAAATAATTCAAGATTGGCCATCCCCTAAAAATTTCACAAAGCTTCGCAACTTCTATCACAAATTTGTGTTTGGTTTCTCACACATGTCATGGCCTCTTAATCAATCACTAAGGGGAGGAGCACAAGCAAAATTTTAGTGGATAGAGGCAAAGAAACAAGAATTTGAGGAGTTAAAGAAAAGACTATGTTCAGCACTAGTATTGGTCCTTCTAGATCTACACCAAACATTTGAGATAGAAATAGATTCATCTGATTATGCTCCTAGTTTGGTACTCATGCAACATGGGCATTGTGATGCCTATCACAGTGAAACTTTTTATGATACAGTACGTAGTTACCCCACCTATGATAAGGAGTTTTATGCCATTGTTCACACCTACAAATAATGGAAACACTATATAATGGGAAAGGAAACTGTTATACATACAGACCATAAACAACTTCAATTCTTACAAACACAAGGGAAACTACAAAATGACAAACATCAACGCTAGTTAGCCTATCTACAATAATTTTACCTCAACATTTTTCATAAAAAAGGAAGCAGTAACAAGGTGGCAGATTGTTTGAGTAGGCCTCCAATTGTAGGTATGAAAATAGTTTTAGATTCATGTGGTCATTAATCATCAACTTGGGAACAACTATATGGTACTGACCCTGATTTTGCTAACATCTATGGTAATTTGGTAGAAGGAAAGTTTGTCCCTGATTTTCACTTCTAGGATGGGTTGCTTTGCCATAATAGTCACATATGTGTACCCACCGAGGAATGGAAGAAAATGATATGGGAAGCTCACTATAGTCATGTTGCAGGACATTTTGGTATTGGTAAGACTACTGCTATTCTTCAAAAGTATTTCTATTGGCCAAAAATGAAGCAGGATATCATTTCACATATACAAGCTTGTGTAGCCTATGCAATTTGGAAAGCCAGAAAGCCATAAGTTGGGTCTATACTTACCATTACCTATTCCTGAAAAGCCATGGCAATCTATTTCAATAGATTTTATGTCTGGACTTCCAACTACTAGGTGTGGGCATGATTGTGTATATGTTGTGGTAGATAGGTTTTCTAAAATGGCGATCATGGTGGCATGTAAAAAGATGATCGTTGTAGAAGATACCACCAAGCTATTTTTTGAACATGTTTGGGTTCATTTTGGTTTACCAAAAACCATTATTTTTGATAGGGATAGTAGGTTCATCAACAAATTTAGGTCTGCACTATGGGCTAAAATGGACACAAAGTTAAAAAAGTCCACAACACTCCATCCCCAAATAGATGGATAGATAGAAGTGGTGAATTGAATGATTATTCATATTTTATGGATGTATTAGTCCAAACATCCTCACACACAGGATGAAAGCTTACCCTATGTTCAACACAGCTACAACCGTGTACTCCATAGTAGTACAGCGCACAGTCCATTTGAGGTTTCTTTTGGGTACCAACCATTGGAACCTATGGATGTAGCAATACCATCTCTACAATCTAATAGTCCATTGAATGGTGAAAAGGAGGTAGATAAAGCAGAAAAATTCATTAATAGCATTAGACACCTCCAATAGCAAGTTCATGAGATCTTGGAGTAGAGTAATCAGAAGTATAAGGAAAGGCATGATAAACATAAAACTCCTCATAAGTTTCAGATTGTTAAAAAGGTATCGTTACATCTTTAGAAAGAGTGCCTCCACGGACCAAATAGGAAGCTTTGTCATCTTCGTTATGGTGCATATACTATTGTGAAACAAGTTGGTGAGAATGCCTCTAAACTTAATTTCCCTTTATTTTTGGGACTGCATCCAGTTTTCAATGTAGAATTGTTGAGACCCTATTTTCCTCCTTTGTTGGATATTTCCCAAGCTACTAAATACATTCAAGCTGCAAAGTTAAATCCATCTACTACTATTCAAGTCTAGTGTGACCATGTTACTAAAGTCATTTTAAAGACTTTGAGAAATCAGAACATTCCTCTGTATCGGGTGGTTTGAGCTTGCCAACATTCTCATCAAGGCAAGTGGTTTACTAAGGAACAAATTGAAGAACAATTTCCTCATCTATTGTAGAAGACTAGTGGAATGGGGCCCATTTCCTCTCAAGGGGGAAGGAATGCTCAGGATTAAATTGGGAAAAAAAATGAAATCTAATTTTTCAAATTTTACTATGTTTTAGTAAACTGCATTTTTGAGGGTCTTGGGTGCATTTCTGGACAAAAATGGTGCACAAAAATGCCAACTAGTAAACATCATTTTAGAAATTTGACTCTAGTTCTTTTGAATACCTTTCCAATGCATCAAACTGTTCAAAAATCAGAGCTAGGACTAGAAAGTTATGCCTTCTCCAAGTAGGCCTAATTTTTATATATAGTTTTTTGATAATTTTTGATAGTTTAAACAGTTTAGTTGTAATAAATATTATGATGGCTCTTCATTTAATTTCCAAGGGATTTTGATGACCCTTGGGATCCATCAAACTTGTATAAACTCAAATATTTGAATAGAATGGATCAGTTTTTTTTGGTTTGCAATCTGGTTCTCAATTTTCGTATTGAATTCTACAATACTGGAGGAATCACACCACGTATTGTAATCTGGTTTCATAAATCAGATCAGTGGTATCAGAGTGGGAATGCTCCTTTATGCCAATTTACACAAGGACTTCCTACCAAAGATTAGGATTGGATACACAAGATTTGTCAAAATACCCACCTTTGAGTTGCACACAGGATGACCTTTCTTTCATAATCGACCTTTCCTTCAAGAAGTTGGTCAAGGAAGCTTTAAATAAGTAAGGAGAGGAGATGATGAGTCAATTTTCACACCTCCTAAAGAATAAAAAACCCTCTGAATCATAAACATCATTTTGTGGAAATACCCCTTTCAAAGTGCAGGTCAATTTCAACATCCCAAATTTTGAAGGAAAGGTTGATTCTGAAGCTGTTGATAACTGGTTATCAAAGTTGGATAGATACTTTTCTGTAAATAATTTCTCAGATGCAGAAAATATAACATTTTCTCTCCTCAAAGCTGAAAACCATGTGAAATTAGCATGGGAAACCAAAGTCACAAATAAAGAACAAGAATCATTTGCTGAAGATGGTTTTGAAATTTTTCTTGATAAGAAGCCCACACGGGGAGAATTTGTGGAATACATAAAAGAAGCTTACCTTTCAGAGGATGTATATTAACAAAAATACATAGAGTGGAAGCTTCATCAACAAAGGAGGGATTAGTCTATTCAAGATTACACCAATACATTCCATTCACTTTCAGCAAAACTCGGTATTGAGTATTCAGAGAAGCATCAAATTTTGAAATATTGGAGTGGACTTCACAGGTATATTCAAATAGAGATGGAAATTTTCAATATTGAGACATTGGAAACAACCTATAAATATGCTACAAAAATTGAAGAAAAAGTCAAGCAGAAAGGGAAGAGGGACTACTTTGCAAACAACAAGCCAAGGGTTGAAGGTGGCAATGAATTTGTAGGAAAATAGGTGACCAAGGAACCTCATTCAAATTCATCCAATAACACATGGTGGTCTAGTAAAAAGACACAAATAGACACAGACATGTGGTGTGAGATGCATAAGTCCCCAACCCATAACACAAAGGATTTTCGACGTATTTAAAATTTGATGACAGAGATACGAGGAGAGGAAGCTGAACCTGAATCATTGCTAGTAAATAATTCTGAGAAAGAGGAGAATGATTCCATCGTAGAAGCAAACCCATATGTTGTAGTTGGAACTGCTAAAGTATTGCCCCATGGAGATGAAGGGAGACTTTTTCATTCACATATGTGGGTTGATGGAAAGCCTCTGCATTTTATTATTGATAGTGGGAGTCAAAAGAATTTGATCTCTAGGGAGACAGTCAAAAGATTAAATCTCAAAGTGACAAGATAGCCACAACCATACTCTATGGGATGGGTAAATGAGGGACAAGATATTCAAGTAAATCAACAGTGTCGTTCACCATATTTAGTCAAGCCTTTCAAGGATGAAGTGATATGTGATGTAGCACCATTAGATGTATGTGATGTCTTGCTAGGGAAGCCATACATGTATCAGAGGCATGGGGTGTATGAGTCCAGGCCACGTAGTGTTACAATCAAGCTTGGTGGGAAGAGGTATCAAATACCAGAGGTATGTCCAACACAAACTACTTCTTTAATTAGTGCTAAACAATGTAAACACTTGATTGCTCAAACTAGAGCTTTTGTTCTACTCATGATTCACCTTGAACAAACAAAGTCAGTTGTTCTTGATACACATGCTAAGGTAATAGAAAATCAACAAAATCAGATGGATAAAATTTTGAAAGAATATCATAGTGTGTTTAAACCACCAGTGGGAGTACCAACACATTGTCAAGTGAAGCACTCTATTGATTTAATCCCAGGCACACTGCTACCACATGAGCTAATATATAGGAGGTCAGTTTTGGAAAATGATGATATTAAGAGACAAATTAAGGAGTTGATTCTGAAAGGACACATTCATCCAAGTGCCTCACCTTGTGCAAGTCCAATTGTCCTTGGTTAAAAGAAAGATGGGACATGGAGGCTTTGTATTGATTATAGAGCATTAAATAAAATATCTCTTAAAATAGATATCCAATCCCTCAAATTGATGATTTTCCGGACCAACCTAGGGGGTTTAATTTCATTACAAAAATTGTCTTGAAGTCTGGATACCACCAAGTACCAATTGATCCAATAGATGTGTGGAAGATAGCATTTAAATATAAGGAAGGTTTATTTGAATGGTTGGTCACGCGTTTTGGCCTAAAAAATGCCATAGCCACATTTATGGGATTGATGAATGATGTGCTTAGACCATTCATTGATTCTTTTTTGGTTGTTTATTTGGATGACATAATCATCTTTAGCAGAACTTTGTCTGAGCATTTACAACATGTTGAACAAGTTCTTTCAACTCTGCAAAAACACAAAGTTTATGCCAACATTGAAAAGTGTTCTTTTGGTATGTAGAGTATTCAATACTTAGGGTATATCATTGATATTGAGGGTTTTCATGTTGATTCAACAAAGATTCAAATAATCTAAGATTGGCCATCCCCTAAAAATTTCATAGAGCTTCGCAGCTTCTTGGGCTTAGCCAATTTCTATCACAGATTTGTGTTTGGTTTCTCACACATATCATGGCCTCTTAATCAATCACTAAGGGGTGGAGCATAAGAAAAATTTTAGTGGACAGAGGCAAAGCAACAAGCATTTTAGGAGTTAAAGAAAAGACTATGTTCAACAGTAGTATTGGTCCTTCCAGATCTACACGAAGCATTTGAGATAGAAGCAGATGTATTTGATTATGCTCTTGGTGCAGTAATCATGCAACATGGGCATCATGTTACCTATCACAGTGAAAGTTTTTCTGATACAGTACATAGGTACCCCACCTATGATAAGGAGTTGTATGCCATTGTTCAGGCTTGCAAACAATGGAAACACTATATACTAGGAAAGGAAACTATTATACATACTTACCATAAACCACTTGTATTCTTACAAACACAAGGGAAGTAGCAGAATGACAGACATCAATGATGGTCAGCCTATCTATAACAATTTCACCTCAACTTTCATCATAAAAAAAGAAGCAGTAACAAGGTGGCAGATTGTTTGAGTAGGCCTCCAATTGAATGTTTGACAATAGTTTTAGATTCATGTGGTCATCAATGATCAACTTGGGAACAACTATATGGTACTGACCCTAATTTTGCTAACATCTATGGTAATATGCTAGAAGGAAAGTCTGTCCTTGATTTTCACTTGTAGGATGGGTTGCTTTGCCATAACAGTCACATATGTGTACCCATCGAGGAACAGAAGAAATTGATATGGGAAGCTCACTACAGTCATGTTGTAGGATATTTTGGTATTGGTAAGACTACTGCTATCCTTCAAAAGTATTTCTATTTGCCAAAAATGAAGTAGGATATCATTTCACATATACAAGCTTGCGCAGCCTGTGCAATTGCAAAGCCAACAAACTATAAGTTGGGTCTATACTTACCATTACCTATTCCTGAAAAGCCATGGCAATCTATTTTAATGGATTTTATGTCTGGACTTCCAACTACCAGGCGTGGGTATGATTGTGTATATGTTGTGGTAGATAGGTTTTCAAAAATGGCTATAATGGTGGCATGTAAAAAGATGATTTTTGCAGAAGATACCACCAAGCTATTTTTTGAGCATGTTTGGGTTCATTTTGGTTTGCTAAAAACCATTATTTCTGATAGGGATAGCAAGTTCATCAGCAAATTTTGGTCTGCACTATGGGCTAAAATGGACACTAAGTTGACAAAGTCCACAACATTCCATCCTCAAATAGATGGGTAGATAGAAGTGGTGAATCAAATGATTATTCATATTTTATAGATGTATCATTCCAAACATCCTTACACATGGGATGAAAGCTTACCCTATGTGCAACATAGCTACAATCGTGCACTCCATAGTACTATAGGGCACAATCCATTTGAGGTTTCTTTTGGGTACCAACCATTGGCACCTATGGATGTAGAAATACCATCTCTACAATCTAATAGTCCATTGAATGGTGACAAGGAGGTAGATAAAGAAAAAAAATTCATCGATAACATTAGACACCTCCAATAGCAAGTTCATGAGATCTTGGAGCAGAGTAATCAGAAGTATAAGGAAAGGCATGATAAACATAGAACTACTTATAAGTTTCAAATTGGTGACAAGGTATGGTTTCATCTTCAGAAAGAGTGCCTCCATGGACCAAATAGGAAGCTTCGTCCTCTTCGTTATGGTCCATATACTATTGTGAAACAAGTTGGTGAGAATGCTTTTGAACTTAATTTGCCATCATTTTTGGGACTGCATCCAGTTTTCAATGTAGAATTGTTGAGACCCTATTTTCCTCCTTTGTTGGATATTTCCCAAGCTACTGAATACATTCAAGCTACAGAGTTAAATCCATCTACTACTATTCCAATCTAGTGTGACCATGTTACTCAAGTCATTTTAAAGACTTTGAGAAATCAGAACATTCCTCTGTATTGGGTGGTTCGAGCTGGCCAACATTCTCATCAAGGCAAGTGGTTTGCTGAGGAAAAAATTGAAGAACAATTTCCTCATCTGTTGTAGCAGATTAGTGCAATGGGCCCATTGCCTCTCAAGGGGGGAGGAATGCTCAGGATTAAATTGGGAAAAAAACTAAAATCTAATTTTTCAAATTTTACTATGTTTTAGTAAACTGCATTTTTTAGGGTCTTTAGTGCATTTCTGGGCAAAAATGGTGCGCGAAAATGCCAACTAGTATTTTTCAATTTTTTAATTTGACTCTAGCTCTTTTGAATAGGTTTCCAACGCATCAAACTATTCGCAAATTGGAGCTAGGACTAGAAAGTTATGCCTTCTCCAAGTAGACCTAATTTTTATATATAGTTTTTTGATAATTTTTCATAGTTTGAAAAGTTTATTTGTAATAAATATTATGATGGCTCTTCATTTAATTTCCAAGGGATTTTGATGACCCTTGGGATCCATCAAACTTGTATAAACTCAAATATTCGAATAGAATGGATCAGTTTTTTTTGGTTTGCAATCTGGTTCTCAATTTTCGTATTGAATTCTACAATACTGCAGGAATCACACTAGGTATTGTAATCTGGTTTCATAAATCAGATCAGTGGTATCAGAGCGGGAATGCTCCTTTATGCCAATTTACACAAGGTCTTCCTACCAAAGATTAGGATTGGATACACAAGATTTGTTAAAATACCCACCTTTGAGATGCACATGATCGAATATGTCAGACGATGATGTTAAGAAGTTGGTCGAGGAATCTTTAAATAAGAAATGAGAGGAGATGATGTATCAATTTTCATGCCTCCTAAAGAATAAAAAACCCTCTGAATCAGAAACATCATTTCGTGGACATACCCTTTTCAAATTGAAGGTCAATTTTGACATCCCAAATTTTGAAGGAAAGGTCAATTCTGAAGCTATTGATAACTTGTTATCAAAGTTGGATAGATACTTTCCTATAATTAATTTCTCAGATGCAGAAAAGATAACATTTTCTCTCCTCAAAGATGAAACCCATGTGAAATTAGCATGGGAAACCAAAGTCCAAATAAAGAATGAGAATCATTTGTTGAAGATGGTTTTGAAATTTCTCTTGATAAGAAGCCCACATGTGGAGAATTTGTTGAATACATAATAGAAGCTTACCTTCTGAAGGATGTATATGAACAAAAATACATGGAGCAGAAACTTCTTCGATAAAGGAGGGATCAGTCTATTCAAGATTACACCAATACATTCCATTCACTTTCAGCAAAACTCAGTATTGAGGATTCAGAGAAGCATCAAATTTTGAAATATCAGAGTGGAATTCACAGGTTTATTCAAACAGAGATGGAATTTTTAAATATTGAGACATTGGCAACTGCCTATAAATATGCTACAAAAATTGAAGATAAATTCAAGAAGAAAGGGAAGAGGGACTACTTTGCAAACAAGAAGCCAAGGGTTGAAGGTGGCAATAAATTTGTAGGAAAATAGGTGACCAAGGAACCTCATTCAAATTCATCCAAGAACACATGGTGGTCTACTAAAAAGACAAACAGAGCTAGTCATGTGGTGTGAGATGCATAAGTCCCCAACCCATAACACAAAGGATTGTCGAAGTATTTACAATTTGATGATAGAGATATGAGGAGAGGAAGCTGAACTTGATTCATCACCAATAAATAATTCTGAGAAAGAGGAGAATGATTCCATCATAGAAGCAAACCCATATGCCATAGTTGGAACTACTAAAGTATTGCCCCGTGAAGATGAAGAGAGACTTTTTCATTCACAGATGTGGGTTGATGGAAAGCCTCTACATTTTATTGTTGACAGTGGGAGTCAAAAGAATTTGATCTCTAGGGAGATAGTCAAAAGATTAAATCTAAAAATGATAAGACACCCCCAACCATACTCTATGGGATGGGTAAATGAGGGACAAGATATTCAAGTAAATCAATAGTGTCGCTTGCCATATTCAATCAAGCCTTTCAAGGATGAAGTGATATGTGATTTAGCACCATTGGATGTATGTGATGTCTTCCTGGGGCAGCCATACATGTATCAGAGGCATGGGGTGTATGAGTCTAGGCCACATAGTGTTACAATCAAGCTTGGTGGGAAGAGGTATCAAATACCAGAGGTATGTCCAACACAAATTGCTTCTTTAATTAGTGCTAAACAATGTAAACACTTGATTGCTCAAACTAGAGCTTTTGTTCTACTCCTGATTCACCCTGAAAAAACAAATTTAGTTGTTCTTAATACACATGATAAGGTAACAAAAAATCCACAAAATTAGATAGATAAAAGTTTGAAAGAATATCATAGTGTGTTTAAACCACCAGTGGGAGTACCAACACATTGTCAAGTGAAGTACTCTATTGATTTAATCCCAGGCACACCGCTACCACATGAACGAATATATAGGAGGTTAGTTTTGGAAAATTATGAGATTAAGAGAGAAATTCAGGAGTTGATTGAGAAAGGACACATTCATCCAAGTGCTTCACCTTGTGGAAGTCCAATTTTCCTTGCTAAAAAGAAAGATGAGACATGGAGGCTTTGTATTGATTATAGAGCATTAAACAAAATCTCTGTTAAAAATAGATATCCAATCCCTCGAATTGATGATTTGCTAGACCAACTTAGGGGGCTAATTTATTTACAAAAATTGACTTGAAGTCTGGATACCACCAAGTACCAATTGATCCAACAGATGTTTGGAAGAATCCATTTAAATCTAAGGAAGGTTTGTTTGAATGGTTGGTCATGCCTTTTGGCCTAACAAATGCCCCAGCCACATTTATGAGATTGATGAATGATGTGCTTAGACCATTTATTGATTCATTTATGGTTGTTTATTTGGATGATATACTCATCTTTAGCAAAACTTTGTCTGAGAATTTGTAGCACGTTGAACAAGTTCTTTCAACTCTGCAAAAACACAAACTTTATGCCAACATTGAGAAGTGTTCTTTTGGTATGCAACTTATTCAATACTTAGGGTATATCATTGATACTGAGGGTGTTCATGTTGATTCAACAAAGATTCAAATAATTCGAGATTGGCCATTCCCTAAAAATTTCAAAGAGCTTCGTAGCTTCTTGGGCTTAGCCAACTTCTATCATAGATTTGTGTTTGGTTTCTCACACATATCATGGCATCTTAATCAATCACTAAGGGGTGGAGCACAAGAAAAATTTCAATGGACAGAGCCAAAGCAACAAGCATTTTAGTTGTTAAAGAAAAGACTATGTTCAACACCAATATTGGTCCTTCCAGATCTACACCAAACATTTAAGATAGAAACAGATGCATCTGATTATGCTCTTGGTGTAGTACTCATGCAACATGGGCATCATGTTTCCTATCATAGTGAAACTTTTTTTGATATAGTACGTAGGTACCCCACCTATGATAAGGAGTTATATGTCATTGTTCAAGCCTGCAAATAATGGAAACACTATATACTGGGAAAGGAAACTGTTATACATATAGACCATAAACCACTTGTATTCTTACAAACACAAGGGAAGCTACAAAATGATAGACATCAACGGTGGTCAGCCTATCTACAAAAATTTCACCTCAACATTCATCATAAAAAAAGAAGCAGTAACAAGGTGGCAGATTGTTTGAGTAGGCCTCCAATTCCAGGTTTGACAATAGTTTTAGATTCATGTGGTCATCAATCATCAACTTGAGAAAAACTATATGGTACTGACCCTAAATTTTCTAACATCTATGGTAATTTGGTAGAAGGAAAGTTTGTCCCTGATTTTCACTTGCAGGATGGGTTACTTTGCCATAACGGTCACATATGTGTACCCACCGAGGAATGGAAGAAAATGATATGGGAAGCTCACTACAGTCATGTTGTAGGACATTTTGGTATTGGTAAGACTACTACTATCCTTCAAAAGTATTTCTATTGGCCAAAAATTAAGCAGGATATCATTTCACATATACAAGCTTGTGCAGCCTATGCAATTGCAAAGCCAGCAAACGGTATGTTGTGTCTATACTTACCATTACCTATTCTTGATAAGCCATGGAAATCTATTTCAATGGATTTTATGTATGGGCTTCCAACTACCAGACATGGGCATGATTGTGTATATGTTGCGGTAGATAGGTTTTCTAAAATGGCTATAATGGTGGCATGTAAAAAGATGATTTCTGCAAAAGATACTGCCAAGGTTGTTGGTTCCAACTTTTTCCCACACGGTGCCAGGTTTACACTATGATGACAAACTAGTTAGTCTTCACTCCAAAGTGTGACAAGGAAAAAGTGCCAATTGATGAGGATCGAGGGCATCCTCCTTCTTCTTTGAGCTCTACATCACTTAGGCGATTATTGCCTCATCTGCACACTCAAGACACCTCATGATAAACAAAAGTCCTATAGATAGATTATTTTGGAATAGTTCTCAGACTCCTATAGGTATCCTATACCTCAATGAAACCAATATCTCATGCAATAACCTGCTTGCATGCAATGAGTCTGAAAACCAGAGAACACCTCCTACTGCTACTACCAACATGAAGGGAAAAGTATTTCATTTCAATGACTGATGTTGGGTTGAATGGACTCCTGAAGTACCCTAAGCCTCTCATAGACCAGTGCCTTATCCAATGGGTAGTAGAGTCAAATACCTCATTCTAACAGAGCTATGAAACAAGAAGATAACACATTCACCCTGAATCAGATCATACATTACCAAACCACCTGTGTGCCCAGATATGCTATCACCTATTCAAATGATTTTAACCCTCCCCTTAGAAGAGACCTATAAACAAATGATACATTAACCAACATTCATTGGAAGACAAGCATGACATATCTTTGATACCCCAGCTTATACATATCTGAAAACCAGTCCTAGACCTAGTTGCTTCTGCGAAAACAACTCTACTATAGACACTCACTGGAAATCCAAGTAGAAAGACTATAACACCCTTGATGCTACAATAAATAAGTCTAAAGCCCAAATGGAGACAATCTGATAAGATAAAAAAATACTGAATCCTCATACATAAGACATCTGTTACAGCTTCATTATATTCCCATAGCTAGAGAGGAAAGAGGGAACACTCTATATGCAGAGAAGAAGGAATACATTGCAAGAAAAACATTCATGGAACCAGTCCCCACAACTATGGAGGAAAGGAACCCTGACTAAGTAAAAAATTCAACTATTTAAACCCTTGGTTACCTTGGAATCCCAAACAAGTTAGGATGCAACAAGCTATAGGTAACCATGGTAAGGGTTAGGGTTTCACCCACCTAACCAACTAGAATACATCAAAATTCAATGTAGGGGAGGGAAACCCAGGTGATCTAGAGAAAGCAGATCCAAGAATGATCTGTAATCATGAAAATCTTACTGAGAAGGTGTCGAGTACCACAAAAACACACAAAAGTCAACTTGCATAGTCACCTGCAACACACCTCGAGCATAAAAAAGAACTAGTACAGACCCCTACAAATGATCATGGAACACCCTAGACCACACTGCAATAGTAAGCGCCACCAAACAAATCAAATCTAGCTGTGAAAGCATTCAATTTTAGTCCTTTTGGTCGCAGGAAGCCCATCTGCAAGTTTAAATCCTGGTAGCAATGTCTAGTTGGCAAATTTTAAAATGCCACCATAGATCTCTTCCTCTTCTTGGCAAATCAAGCAGCCTACATTTAATCCACAATAGTCACGGGTCCCTTTGAAAAGTCTTCGGCCACCTCACCAGCAAGCAGCCAATCAAAACCAAACATCTCAGCAATACAAGCACTGCGGACCCACCTTTAACTCCGCAACCTTGACATCCAAACAGTTGTCACATGATCACATAGCCAGGAGAAGGGCTATGTGAACATGTGACAAGCCTCCACATCAACACCATGTCACTACTCCCCACCGATGTGGCACCCTTGTCACATGATCACAAGGTTGAAAGATGACCCTTGCAATCATGTGACAAGGCGATAAGACTACCACCTTGGATCACGCGGACCAACCAAAACATAGCACATCACTTTATTCTCTGACAAACGGGACCACCAGCTGGGAAAAGAAAACAGAGCAAGATCTACAGCTGGTGTCATAGTCACATGCATCTGACACATCGCACAAGCTCTTATGCCCACCGTTAGATGAGAAACCTATCAGAGAGCCAAACCCACCAACTGATCGCACTTGCACACTTAAGACCGACGAACAAGGAGTGCCAACAAAAGGGAAGAAGTGTGAGGTTGAAAACATCCAAGGTTTTCATTGAAGGATCGAAAACACCCAAGGTTTTTGACATTGACACAAAGTTAAACAAGGGATGCGAAAACAATGAGGGTTTTCATGCAAGCCATAAAGGTAGCAGGGGAAACTGAAAACACATGGGTTTTCAACACTTTGACATATTATGAGATTATTTTCTTGCAGACCTTAAAACATTAATAACTCCCTAGTTTTATGAATTAGGAGATGTGATCAGAGCTAGAGCTAGGTGACATAATGAGGATCCTATGGCTAAGGGTACACACCAAGAAACATAATGGATTTACATCGCAAGACAAAACTATGACTACAGGTAGGGTAGAGACAACTTCAAAATTTGTAGGGGAGAGGCCATTTTCAAAGAATTTTGCACTGATTGGAAAATGTCCTAACAAAGCTATTTTTTGAACATGTTTGGGTTTATTTTGGTTTGCCAAAAACCATTATTTTTGATAGGGATAGCAGGTTCATCAACAAATTTTCATTGATATTACAGGCTAAAATGGACACCAAGTTGACAAAGTCCACAGCATTCCATCCCCAAATAGATGGGTAGATAGAAGTGAATTGAATGATTATTCATATTTTATAGATGTATCATTCCAAACATCCTCGCACATGGGATGAAAGCTTACCCTATGTGCAACACAGCTACAACTGTGCACTCCATAGTACTATAGGGCACAGTCCATTTGAGGTTTCTTTTGGGTACCAACCATTGGCACCTATGGATGTAGCAATACCATCTCTACAATCTAATAGTCCATTGACTGGTGACAAGGAGGTAGATAAAGTAGAAAAATTCATTGATAACATTAGACACCTCCAACAACAAGTTCATGAGATCTTGGAGCAAAGTAATCAGAAGTATAAGGAAAGGCATGATAAATATAGAACTCATCATAAGTTTTAGATTGGTGACAAGGTACGGTTACAGCTTTAGAAATAGTGCCTCTACGAACCAAATAGGAAGCTTCATCCTCTTCGTTATGGTCCATATACTATTGTGAAACAAGTTGGTGAGAATGCTTTTGAACTTAATTTACCATCATTTTTGGGACTGCATCCAGTTTTCAATGTAGAATTATTGAGACCCTATTTTCCTCCTTTGTTGGATATTTCCCAAGCTACTAAATACATTCAAGCTGCAGAGTTAAATCCATCTACTACTATTCCAGTCCAGTGTGACCATGTTATTGAAGTCATTTTAAAGACTTTGAGAAATCAAAACATTCCTTTGTATCAGGTCGTTCGAGCTGGCCAGCATTCTCATCAAGACAAGTGGTTTACTAAGGAAAAAATTGAAGAACAATTTCCTCATCTGTTGCAGTAGATTAGTGCAATGGGGCCCATTGCCTCTCAAGGGGGGAGGAATGCTCAGGATTAAATTGGGAAAAAACTCAAATCTAATTTTTCAAATTTTACTATGTTTTAGTAAATTGCATTTTTGAGGGTCTTTTGTGCATTTCTGGGCAAAACTTTTGCATGGGAATACCACTTAAAAGTTGTCATTTTTGAAATTTATCTCTATCTCTTTTGAATACCTTTCCAACGCATCAAATGGTTCGCAAATTGGAGCTAGGACTAGAAAGTTATGCCTTCTCCAAGTAGACCTAATTTTTATATATAGTTTTTAGATAATTTTTGATAGTTTGAATAGTTTATTTGTAATAAATATTATGATGGCTCTTCATTTCATTTCCAAGGGATTTTGATGACTGTTGGGATCCATCAGACTTGTATAAACTCAAATATTCAAATAGAATGGATCAATTGTTTTTGGTTTGCAATCTGGTTCTCAATTTTCGTATTGAATTCTACAATACTACAGGTATCACATGAGGTATTGTAATCTGGTTTCATAAATCAGGTCAGTCCCCTCACTAGAAGTAGGACTCAATTTAACTTATAGATCATCATCATCAATGAATTGATCAAAGATAAATACATTGTACTTGTAATCAATACTAACAAATACAAAAATATCTCATATGTAATGAGGAATGAGTTTTGAATTGAGGGTGAGCTCAACTATGTTTTCTTGTTGTGTGGTCCAATATAATGATAAGAGATTATGAAATATTTTTGTCCTAGAATACCAAGAATGAGAACCCAGTCTGAGATATGTTTTTACATTTCAAAGTTACACTATTCGGTGGAGGAAATTCTAGCATAAGGCATCTATCAAAAAATCCAAAAATTCCAGTGGATGTCTCACCTTAAATAAGCCTCTCGTCTTAATTACTTACAATAAAGTAGAAATTGTTGTTTGGTTTAGACATTATTTGCAATCAAGTATAAATTATTATTCTCTTCTCTCTATTTTTGTGTATCTTCTTTGTATACTATGAATAAAGGTTCATAGATATTATAACAAAGAAGGCATTTGATTTACTAGAAATTGTAAGAAATATTAAAATCATTTTTACTGCTTGCCATATTCTTGTTGTGATCTGACAATTTCTCAAGTTTCCAAGAGAAAGCCTTTGATTGCATAATATTACAACAAGAAAGCTAGTTTTTACACTTCTAAAACAATTTGTTTTCTATTAAAGAAAAACAAGTTTTAAAAGGACTTGAAATCCTCACCAAAACAAATTCATAAAAGAAACTAATAGCTAACGAACAATAGACTCACAATAAATTGACAACACAAAACTTAGGAGTTCACATCCTAAAAATATTACATCTTCAACAGACTTTCATTCTCCTTGATTACTTTATCATTCATACTATTTTGTTGTGTTACATCAACAAAGCAATCAACCAAATCAAAATAGAAAGTTTTCTTGGCTTATTCAATAATGTTTAACATAAATATAAACTACAGATAAATCAAAAATCAACAAACATTTGTTTTAACATAGAAAATGAAGATGAGACATTTTAGAGCGCAAGAGATCCTTGTCAATCTATCAGCTAATAAGCTACATGTAGATATTGATCAATACAAATTTTATTTGATTGAAGACTTGACTTGATCGTAAAAGATCCAATTTAACATGTGTAAGATATGATTTGATGATATTCTGGCAATTGGAAAAGAGGAAAATCAAGGAACAACTTCCCAGGTGGATTTCAAGCATAAGATAAGTATTGAGTGAAAACCCAACTATTATAACCTATGGGCTAAAATTAGATAATTTTATGTAGAAGTATTTATAAATATTTTAATATCATTTAATACATCTTCATGAAGATCAATTAAGAATCCATACACTCCTGCATAGATTAACTTGCAAGACTAGTTATAGTATTATAAAAGTGATTTAGAAAAGAGATCCAAATTATTTAAGAAAAATTGACATATGAGATATAGATTATATCTCAAAACATAAGACAATATCAAAAGCTCCCTATTTAGAAAACACCCTGAACTCAAAAGCATTAAGTATTACAACAATTTGTAATACCCTGCAAACAAATAGAGACATGCCAAGGAATAGAAGATATAAAGAGATAGGATGGTCCAGCTAGGCCCCAGTAGTACAGTAGCCAAGACCAGTTCTACACCAATCAACCAAAGTGTCACAACAATAACCGCTTCCATCTCCCGACTAACAATCTGTGTCTGCCTTGTAAAGAATTTAAAAGAATACTAAATTTTGGAAATGCACAAAAATGCTTTGTTTCAGCAATGGATAAAATTCAAAAAATCCCCAAAATAGGGTAGACATGAGAGCTAGAGAATTTATGCAAGAATCCACTTGCTTCTATTCAAACTAAAATAATTTCTACAATATGAAATAAACTTGCAACTATGGAGCTGCATACAAACTTCTATGAGCTTCACAAAGCTCTTACAAGATCATCTGAAGCAATCATTACTTAACAGAAAGATCATTCACATCTCTGATTAAAAATAGAGTATTACAAAAAACTAAAACTATCTCTACTGCTACATACAAAAGAGAGATTACAAAACATGTATCTCTTATGAAAGAATAAAGTTATTCTTTCCTTTATAGAAAAATTACTGTAAAAAAGAAGATGGAAGAAAGAAGAATTCTGTAGAAGAAATCATATTTCCCCCAATTTGATTTGAACTTATCTTCCAAAAAGTTCATTCAAAAATATTTGAAATTAACTTTATCAAAAGTCAAATATGGAGGCTTTAGACAATCAGATTTGATTTGAAAATCCAACAATCCCCCATTGTCTTAAGCTGATAAAACCATATCATGCTTGATCCAAACTAACTACGCCAAGATTTCTCCTTAGGCACTCAAAACTTGCAATGCCCAATGGCTTGGTGAAAATGTATGATAGCTGCTGCTCTGACCTGCAAAAATCCATTTTTATTTCACCATTCTCAACTAATTCTCTGATAAAATGATATTTGATTTCAATGTGCTTGCTTCCTCCATGAAACACTGGATTTTTTGACAATGCTATTGAGGAAATATTGTGGTTCCATCCTCTTGTTCTTGCTTCAAATCTGCCAAGATCCTTCTTAGCCAAATAGCTTGACATGCTGCTGCATTTGCTGCTATATATTCAGCCTCTGCTATAGATTGAGCAACTATGGGTTGCTTCTTAGAAGCCCATGAGATTACACCGGAACTCATGTGAAAGACATATCGAGAAGTGCTCTTCCTATCATCCAAACTCCCTGTCCAATCACTATCTGTATAGCCAATAAGATCAAAAACATTTGCTATAGTATAAAAAATACCATATCCCTTGGTTCCTTTCACATACCTTAGGATTCTCTTTCCCGCTTGCCAATGGGAGTCCTTTGGAGTTTCCATAAATTTGGAAATCAAACTTACTGCATGCATAGTGTCTGGCCTAGTAGCTGTTAAGTACATCAAACTTCCAACTAAACTTTTATATAAAGTTGGATCCATATTGCTACTGCAATCTTGCTTGCTTAACTTCAAACCTACTGAAGTTGGTGTTGGAGTAGGCTTGCTACTTTGCATTCTAAATCTCTCCAAAATCTGGTTTGCATATATTTCTTGAGAGATAAAAATACCATCATGCATTTGTTTTACTTCTATGCCTAGAAAATATCTCAAGAGACCTAAGTCTGACATTTCAAACTCACTTTTCATGGCCTCTTTAAAATCAGCAATGAGGAAATCATTATCCCCAGTAAAGATTAAATCATCAACATACAAGACAACAATTAAAATATTACCATTAGCTACCTTGATGTAAAGAGTGGGCTCACCATCACTTTTGCAAAAGTCATTTCTCATCAAATATGAGTCAATTCTTCTATACCAAGCTCGTGGAGCTTTCTTAAGCCCATAAAGAGCCTTCTTTAGCCTATACACTTTACTTTCATGACCTAGAACTTCATAACCAAGCGGCTACTCCACATAAACCTCTTCTTTCAATACTCCATTCAAGAAGGTGGACTTCACATCCATTTGATAAACCTTCCATTTATGTTGGGCTGCAATTGCTATGACAACACACATGGTTTCCATTCTAGTAACAGGGGCATAGGTCTCATCATAATTTGTACCAAACTGCTATTTGTACCCCTTGACCACCAATTGAGCCTTATGCCTATCTATTTTTCCTTCAGCATTACTCTTGGTCTTGTAAACCCATTTAACTCCAATAATTTTCTTATTTGGAGGTAAATTAGTGAGCTCCCAAGTTTCATTTCTTTTTATTGCATCCATTTCCTCATCCATGGCCTTATTCCATTTTTCTTCTTTTTCAGCATCCTCAAAATAAATTGGATCACTATGAGAAAATAATGCAAAATTGATATTCTCATCAAGTTCATTTTCATACCTTTCATCTTGGTATATCTCCCTTAGACTTTTGGTCTTTCTTGGCACTAGGGAGGTGAGAGTGGATCATAACTCTCAGTATTGTTGTTGCTACTCTTTGTGGGGCCAATTTGCAACCTTTTGGAGCCTTCTATATCTGCTGTTATATGATTTTGCTGATCATTAACTTCACCATCTTCATCAATAATAGGCAATTTTCTTGAAGTGCTTGAAGATGTGTCCACTGATCCATCCCATGACTCATTCTCAATGAACTCCATGTCTCTTGAAGTGATGATCTTCTTACCAATTGAATCATATAATCTGTATGCCTTGGATTTTGGACTATAACCAGTAAAGACACACTTCACTCCTTTATCATCCAACTTTTGTCTTTGCTCCTTTGGCACGTGTGCATATGCAACACACCCAAACACTCTCAAGTGTTCAACCATCCATCTATGTTTTGTCCATGCTTCCATTGGAATCTTTTCATAGACTGCTTTTGTAAGACTTCTATTTATTAAATATACTGTTGTTGCTACAGCCTCTCCCCAATACTCAATTGGGAGCCCTTTTTCTTTCATCATGCTTCTTGCCATCTCAACGATGGTTCTATTTTTTCTTTCAACCACTCCATTTTGTTGTAGAGTATAGCTAGCTGTTAGCTCCTTCTTTATGCCATTTTGCCTGCAAAAATTTACAAAAATATTGGAGGTATATTCCCCCCCTCTATTTGACCTTAGGACTTTAAGAGTGTGTCCACTTTCATTTTCAACCTGGGCTTTAAATTCTGAAAACTTATCAAAAGCTTCAAATTTATTTTTCATAAAGTAAACCCATGTTCTACGAATGAAATCATCTATGAAGGTCATAAAATAAGTACTCCCCCCAATTGAAGTAATTTGCATAGGGCCAACTAAATCAGTATGCACCAACTCTAATGGTGCTCTTGCCCTTCTAGAGTTTCCAGAAATAAAGGGTAGCCTATGTTGCTTACCCAAAATACAAGCCTTACAATGGCTACTGAACTCTTTAACACATGGCAAATCATCTACCATTTGTTTCTTGGACAATAAATTTAAACCAGCATAACCAAGATGTCCATACCTTAAATGCCATAGCTTGGAGGGGTCTTCAATCACGCTCTTGAAGGCTGATTTTTGTACTGCTGTACATTCTTTCTTCGGAGGTGTTGCTGCTGATTATGAAGAGAAACACATCTCCAACTTCAATGGAAACATTTGGTTCTTTTTCATTTGAACAGATGCAACTATTTTATTACTCCCATCCTTCTCATAAATGACGCATTGGTCATTCTCCATTAGCACTTTGTAACCATTTTGAGTGAGTTGTCCAACACTCATCAAATTGTGCTTTATTCCTGGGGCAAAATAAACATTCTAAATTTTTTGTTTCTCACCTTACTTGGTGTGGATCATAATAGATCCTTTTCCCACAACTGGAACAACTCCATTGTTCTCCATTCTAATTTCAGATTTTACATTCTTATTAATGAAAGAAAAAAGACTTTCATTACCACTCATGTGGTTACTACAACCACTATCCAAATACCAGACTTCGGGGCTGCCTTCTTCATCAACGTTGCACATGATGAAGGCTGTGAGATTGTTTCCATCACCCACTTTTATATCAGCAACATTTGCACTTGGCTTTGACTGATTACTCTACTTTTTCCAGCACTCACTAGCATAATGCCCAAATTTATGACAATAATAACATTCAACATTACTCTTGTCAGAGGTATATTTCTTCTTACCTCCTCTAGAATTATTTTGAGAGCTGCTGGCTCCCTCATTTGTGGTTGCTCATTCTGAGCTTTCTCCTCTAGCATTTTGTTGTCCAAAGTTACCATGACCTCTACCTCTTGAACCTCTTCCAGAATTGTTTCTTCCTCTTCCCTTGCCTCTTGCATTGGATTGAGCTCTAAAAGCTTGCTCTTGAGAAGAATTTGTAGACCTATTAATGTGATGCTCATGGGTTTGGAAAGAACCCATTAACTCATCAATAGTCATAACTGAGAGATCCTTTGCCTCTTCAATGGAAATTATGAGATTATCAAATTTTGAGGGAAGACTTCTCAAAACCTTCTCCACTATTCTTTGCTCCATGGTTTCACCATTGGTTCTCAATTGGTTTATCAAACCAGAGAGTCTTGAGCTGAAATATGAAATGGACTCATTGTCCTTCATGAGAAGAGTCTCAAAATCTCTTCAAAGCATTTGGAGCTTCACCAAATGAACTTTCTTAGTCCCTTTAAAACTTGTGTGAAGAATATCCCAAGCTTCTTTGGAATAATTAGTTGCTGCTATTGTGGGAAAGATTGCCTTTGTCAAGGTAGTCTCAATCAAACTAAAAGCTTTTGCATCTTTCCTCCTTAACTCTTTTTGCTAAGTCTTTTGATTGTTTGTGAGGGCAGCAAACTGAACTAGGTCAGTCACATCTGTGAATCCATTGACCACAAGCTCCCACAAATCATTTGCTATCATAACAGTCCTCATCTTCTTTGCCCAAACATCATAATTTTGTCCATTGAAGGATGGTGGCTGCTGCCAACTCTTTCCTACATCTCTAGCCATGTCTCTTGTGCAAGATAAACAAATACCCAAAAAAACAAATGCCCAAACTCACAAGGAATGAAGGCCAATTAGCTCTGATACCATGTAAAGAATTTATAAGAATACTAAATTCTGGAAATGCACAAAAATGCTCTGTTTCAGCAATGGATAAAATTCAAAAAATCCCCAAAATAGGGTAGACATGAGAGCTGGAGAATTTATGCAAGAATCCACTTGCTTCTATTCAAACTAAAATAATTTCTACAATATGAAATAAACTTGCAACTGTGGAGCTGCATACAAACTTCTATGAGCTTCACAAAGCTCTTACAAGATCATCTGAAGCAATCACTGCTTAACAGAAAGATCATTCACATCTCTGATTAAAAATAGAGTATTACAAAAAACTAAAACTATATCTGCTGCTGCATACAAAAGAGAGATTACAAAACATGCATCTCTTATGAAAGAATAAAGTTATTCTTTCCTTTACAGAAAAATTGCTATCAAAAAGAAGATGGAAGAAAGAAGAAGTTTGTAGAAGAAATCAGATTTCCCCCAATCTGATTTGAACTTATCTTCCAAAAAGTTCATTCAAAAATATCTGAAATTAACTTTATCAAAAGTCAAATATGGAGGCTTCAGACAATCAGATTTGATTTGAAAATCCAACATGCCTTGCATTTAGCAGTGCACCATGCATTCTCAATGCTCTCCACTACTGCAAGCAATTCTATTATAATTATGATTAACATTATGAAAAACTTTACTGAAACATTAGCTGATTTTTTTGCCATGGCTGGTTTGTACTAGGCATTGAGGAGATTGCATATTTAAATAATAATATTTCCTCTGATTTGCATGCTAGACGTGAAGGACTTGCCGCCCTTTTTGTTCTAAACACATATCATTATCCACGGGCCGTTTATATATCCTTTTTATGTTGATCAAACTTTCTTTAACTTTTCATGTTTCATCTAGGGATATCCTTTTTGTTGCGCTAATATCTAATGAGGATATTATTTCCATATTTTAAACTAGTTTTCCTTGATCAAGTAGTTCTAGCTCATGTCACCATTAGAATTCTAATGACATTCATACACAAAATTGGCTTTCAAATGGTGTTGTTAGTCCTCCTCCCATCCTTTCTATATTTCTTGTTTGCATTCCTTGGTCACCTATTTCACCTATTTTTTCTTCATGCCCCGAAAATTTATATCAATTGAGTTTTCTTCATGCTGCCTGCAAATTTTACACATATATGATTGTTTATTTTCTCTTGGTGTGGCCAATAAGTAGTTTTCTTTGTATGATGATTCAATTTGTAATACATATTGTTTTAACACATTTCTTGTAGAGTCATTACGTCGAAGACATTTCTTATATGGAATGCATCCGGCTGGGTTAATGTGTTCGACTACCATCTAGCATGCCATACACATGCAAGATGATTGAAATCATCTCAATCATCTGCAGTGTTTGACAAAACATGCTTTTGTAAAATTTCCGAAGTGTGAATGTAGACTCCAAACTATTTATTAACTATCGCTCAACCGAGGTTAGCTTTGTAGTTTACTTTATGTAGCGTTGATGAATTTGTGTAAGATATCTTTCCACCACACAGGCATGTACAAAATCTATGCATTTGGTTGTGGTTTCAAAATTCTATTCACCAAATCTGATTTCAAGGTGTTTTATGGATAGTTTTGCAATGGTCAGGAACAATTGTCCTACAGATGGTGATACAAAGGTGGATTTGAACTGTTTACAGTTCTTATCAAGCCTTGAAATGCATGCATTATTGTGGGGTGATCTGTTCACTGAGTATTTCATGGAGGAGGATTCCTTGCTGACTTTGCTTGGTCTTTCACCCAATTTTCTTCATCAAGTGAGTAATCCTAGAAGTTCGGAGGTTTTACCCATAGTGGGTTATTTGAATGGGAATTTAGCAAGGGATTTGCAGCAGTATTTTGTGGCAGGGAAAAATGTGCCACAGTTTGCCATGAGGAGAAGGTGTGATTCTAGCTTGATAGGAATCAAACCTATGACCTACGCTTTGTCGGTGATTCCTCCTGACTTGGCCTTCATAGAAAGAGTGGCAAAATATTCATCCCTTTTGAAGGAATGTAGTAAAAAAGCCGAGGAATCTGCAGGGATCGGCAAGGGCAGAGAAACAACTTTTGCATCTGGTGTGTCCAAAACTTTTAGAATTGTATTGTGAGCACATCAATGCATATGTATGAAGAGGGAAAGCGAGAGCTTGATGAACTCCAATTCATACTCCTGGACCTTCTCAATATGTCACCTCTGCAAAAGTTGAGTGCCAAAACATATCTAACCAATTACTCTCCCCTATTTAGGAAGCAATGAGCTTTCTGAAAGGGTTTTTTTAGTAGAGTAAGAAAATCCAGTATGACATAACTCATTTTGAAGAGAGACAGTCTTGTGCATCTCTAATTATTCTCCCTCCTTTTCAAACCCTTGGATTATGTATGATGAAGACATCTTCGAACAACTGATATCCTTGAGGAAGAACTAGATTAATGTTGGAATTGGTTAATTTGAGTTATTTTATTTTATAATTTTTTATATATTTGTTGATAAAAAATAAATTGGTTTTTTAATAAAATTAAGTTTAACCAAATTGGTCAAATACTATAATTTAATTTAAAATTATCTTAAATTGATGATTTTAGTTTGAATATTAATTTATTTGTAATTATTTTAACAGTAGTAATATATTTTTAGTTTTATATTATAAATTAATTTGTAGTCTTATTTTTATTTTAAATATCATGTTAATATTTTTTATTGTAAAATTAAAATTCATTTGAAAAATAGTAAAATACTAAAGTTAAAAAAGAAGGATGAAGTATAATAAAGAAGGAAAAAAAATGAAAATACAAATCGATTGTCAAAATCTATAGGGAGAAGAGATTTTTCTTCATACATTGAAAATATTTGTTTAAATTCAATCATTTCAAAAGACACTAGGCCACTAAGAAGATTAATAAGAAACACTTAGATTCAAATATAAATATAGGGTGAAAAGATAAATAAAAAAGAGGAGAGTATTGTGAGAAGAAGTTGAACAAATTTTCCCACCCTTATCAAAGAGAGAGAGATTCAAGAAATTTGTAAAATATGAAGTGATGAAAGTGAGAATCGATAACTTTATTCTAATAATATTTTGAGATTGGCTTTAGTTTGTCTATAATATTTTCTATAAACACTATTTTCTTCTAATAGTTTTGATTAAAGTAGTAGCAAAACAAGGGTAATTAAAAATGAAATAACACACTTAGATTTCAAATATATTTTTAGATGAAAAAGATAGATAAAAAAGAAAGACAACATAATGAAAAGATCTTGGAAAAATTTGTTGCTCATATACAAATAAATAGTTCATAAAAGTTCTTAAAATATAAATAGATGAAATTGAGAATTAACAACTTTATTTTAAGATAATTTTAACAATGTTTTAGATTTCTATTCATAATGTTTTTCTATAAATGTTCTTTTCCTCTAATATTAAAAAATAAAAAATTAAAATTAAAATAAAACATCAACTCATCAATGCCATCATTGACGATAAATTCAAAATGGATATCCACTTAATATTTAGCTTCATCTTTCATTCATGAATTTTATTCTGTTTGAATGTTGTCCATACAATTTACATATTAAAACTTAACCAAAAAAAAATTAACCACATATATATATATTAAAACCAAAAAAAAAAAAAATTCACATATATTCGGCGTACAAATTGCATACAAAATTACAATTACTAGTTTATTCATAATTGAGATGCAAAAGTACATGCTAGACCATTCTTGACTTTATTTTATGCTTTGACACACCATAATAATAATAAGCTATATATATATATATATATATATATATATATATATATATATATATATATATATATATATATATATATATATATATATATATATATATATATATATATATATATATATATATATATATATATATATATAAGATGATACCTTGGTTAATAGTGATAAATAATAGCTTCATACATATGAAAACTATTATACAACTTCTCATGATTTATCATATACAATGATGGATTATTTTATGTTTAGGCTTAGAGTATCCTTTACTCATAATTATCATTCTTGTGTTTCTAATGGCTATTCTTGATGTAGGAGCATCTTGGGTTCATTGGAGTCTTGCATCAACAAAAAATAGTTCCTTTCATTTTGTTCTTGTTTACCAGTTTTAGAGATTATGTTGACCATTCATTCATCTGTTCGAGTTAGTGTGTGCTATTGTACATTCTTATTTGAGACCTATATGTGATCATCTTCCTATGATAGAACCTCCTGATGTTCAAAGATGTTCAAGATTTGATCCATTTTGTATCCTTGAATAAGGTGTTTGTTGCTTGCTTGGAACTATTCAGAGACTCATTTTATGGTTGTTGATCTTTGATTTTCCACCGTTGCAATCGTAACTTGTGGTTCGTAGATCTATCGTGGATCATTTCCTATGATCACACTCCTTGTACTTTCCTTGTATAGATCTTTGATTCTTTTTTGGGTCAGACCTATTTGTCGTACATGTTTCCTTTTCTTGGCCAACCTTTAGAGACATTGCCTTTGTAAGAATTTTCCTAAGGCAAAAAATGAAAATATCAAGATCTAGAAGCTCAATTGATAGCACAAGAGAGATAGGAAAAATGATATGATCAATTTATTGATTCAATATTGATCTTCTCTATTCCATATATTACACCCACTAAATCAATCATTTTGCCTACCAATCCATGTGGAACGTCCACGCCAGTTGATGAATGGCCAACTTAAAAACCCACAAAATCATTCCTCTACACGCGTGTCTTGAAACAATCATCTTCACCATCATAAGAGGCAGCTTGAGACTTAGTTACATTGCCCTTGCTTCGCTACACCCATGCTATTTTTGTTGTGCCTTGCAAAAAGCCAAAATCTCACTTCAACAATCGAGGAAGGTGTCAAAACCCTAAAAATAGAGGATTTCAAATAGCTCGGGAGCACCATCTATCCCCCCTTACTATAGAATACTATACTAAAATCTATTATTATATGAGAGAATTATAATTAATTAAAATATGTTTATGAAAAATTTAAAATAAAATAAATTCTAGTATTATTATTTTTTATTCAAAATGATAAATTTAATGATAAATCTAAATATAATTATTTTATTTAATTAAAGCAAGAGTTGTACTTAATATTAAATAAATGAAATTAAAATAATATTATCTTAAAATAATAGTGATTAAAAATAGATTTAAGTTTAAATTTACTATTATATTTTTTTCTTAAAATTATAATTATGTAGATAAAATTACAATTATAGCATCTAAATTTTAATTTAAAATAAAATAAGAGTTGTAATTAACAAAAATATGTTTAGATAATTTATGTAAGATTTAAATTTAAAAAATCAAGTTGATTCAAGATTTAATAAAAACTACAATGAATAATTATACCAGTTTAGTTACTGTAATATTGCTCACTAACTTTCATGATTGTAATATAGGAACAAAACATACAAATTAATTATTTTTAAATATAAATAATAATTAAAATAATTTAGTGGCTCATACAATTGGTATTCATTTGTTGTCCGTTCTCTCCACAATAAAATACTTTTTAATTAATAAAAAATTACATAAATTTTATTATTTATAATTAAAATTATATTATAGAATATTGAAATATTTTAAAATCACTTATTTCAGCTTAAAATTAAATTTTTCTATCACTTATCCATTAAAATCTTTGTTGAAGAAACACCATCATTTGTTAAATGTTAGATGAATTGACTTCATGTATTACACTAATGTACCAAAAATACACTATATTTTTTCTAATTGACCCAACACACCACTTTGACATGCCCATTGTGTTGGAGTATTTCATTAATTAGATTAATTTTAGATTTATTTAGATTAATAAATATATTATAATTACATGATGCTGGGAATCATTCCCATTATAAATTTTTGGGTAATTATTCACTGGAAAGCAATGCTTTATAAAATTTTGCATTTAACATTGTAAATCATCCAATTGAGCTCTATAATTCAATCCAGTTTTGAATCGAGTAGAATCAATAAAGATTTTCCATTTTACGCTCTCATTTGGTATCAGAGCAGTATGCGGGGCATGTGATTTGCAGGATGAAAAAATGAAGGCATTTTGTTCTCAAAATTGAGTTTGGTGCACTGAGCAAAGCTAGAAA
Organism: Chamaecyparis obtusa; assembly: GCA_027943335.1. Lineage (NCBI taxonomy): Eukaryota > Viridiplantae > Streptophyta > Pinopsida > Cupressales > Cupressaceae > Chamaecyparis > Chamaecyparis obtusa. Next base: position 688,256 of record BSBK01002633.1, on the reverse strand, counting down.
TTGAAAAGAGCCACTGCCTATATTGAAAAGAGTCGCTGCATATATGCTTTAAGGGCGTAAAGAATAGGCCATGGGTTAAATGGGCCGCAGAGAGATTAGAGACACGTCCAGAAGAGTTTTCTTGTGGCTCAGAACTTTTGATACCACTAAAGAAGCCATCTACGCCTAGCCACATTCTAATATTACACAACAACCACAAACAGGGGGCTATACCGTGCTTGAAAAATTCGATACGAGCAGTTCCGGTCTGCATTATATTAAACAATTGTTTGGGACTGCAAGGGCAACGAATGAGGTAATAATCATTGTCGTCACTCTCATGTTGTGGCTCAAAAAGTATTGATGTAATTGTTTCTATTTGCTAGCACAATGATCATTCATAGCCACGTTTAGATGTGCAAGGCGTCACCTTGCTCTAAGCATTTGCTGAGTGAGGCTCTCAGACTTTGTTATATTTTGAGCGTCAATGAAGATAAAAAAAAAAGGTTTTGTCATGTTAGAGAATGGATAAGTTATCTATCGATAAGTGCAAATTTTCTCCTCTCCAATCATGTTTTATGTTTTATATCTCGATAAGTGCATTTGTTTGGGACTGCAAGGGCAGTGAATGAGGTAATAATCATTATCATCACTCCGATGCTGTGGTTCAAAAAGTACTGGAGTAATTTTTTTCTATTTGCTAGCACCAAATGATCATTCATAGCACCGGCTACGTTTAGATGTGCAAGGCGTCATCTTGCTCTAAGCATTTTCTGTGTGAGGCTCTCAGGCTTAGTTATATATTCGGCATCAATGAAGATAAAAAAAAAGGTCTTGTCATGTTAGAGAATGAATAAGTTATCTACCGATAAGTGTAAGTTTTCTCCTCTCCAATCATGTTTATGAATGTGGCTTAATAATTGTGACCGGTCAAATGAAATCACTGTCATGGCCTACGACGTGCCTATTGAGGCAGCATACACACCCTATTTTTTAAGAATTGGGAAGCTACCGTGCTACTTCCCATCTGATATGAAGGAGACCATTTTCAATTCAATATACATGTAGATGGATTATTAGCGATCCAACAGTAAGCTTTCTGTCAAACATTTGCATTCTTGTGAATTTACAATACGAAGTGGACAGAGAGATAGTTTGGCGTGATGGCTTATGGTATTTTAGGAAGAATAACATCTTCATGTGTCTTTGGCACTCCGTTTTGAACTCTTTTGGAGCAGTTTTTTAAATGAAATCTCCATTCATGTTAAATCTATAATAATGTGAAATGCAAGCTTTTTGACCCTCATAGAAACAATTTTGAGATTTATGGAAAGATATTTGTTTTAGAAAGTAAAATATTTGATAGGAGGTTGGACGCAATGGAGGCAGGAGGTTTTCCATCATCTCAAGATAGATTTTTGCTTAGGGATGATTCATTACATTAGAAGCAACCTATTTGTGTCCTTGAGAAGTCGGGGCTTGGTAGATTTGTCACTAAAGAAAAGAGGCGACTTGATATATTTGTGTCCCTGAAGAGAAGTTGGGTCTTGCAATCATGATTGTCCATTCAAGGAGCGAGAGGGGCAAGATTTGAATATGATTTTCCAATCACTTGAGGAGGCGTTATACACACTTGAAGGAGATGTGGACTTTCAAAGGAAAGGAATTGCATGTAGAGGATGTTTCAGTGGTGATTTGTACAGTAGAGGAGATTTTATTTCCACAACACTTGAGGAGGCATTACAGTCACTCAAAGGAGATGTGGACTTTAGGAGGAAAGACATCTCATGTGCAGCACTAGAGGAGGCATTAGACACACTTAGAGGAGATGTGGGATTTTGGAAGATATGGGAACACTCATGTTGTGCAAATAGTTTCAAGTACTATGATCTCAGGAACCATTGATGCAAGTAGTTTTGTGTCTCTTGGATAACCAAGGCAGTTAGGAGATTCACTGTTGCGGTCAGTTCAGTGTTTCCTGAGCAAGCAAGGAGGATGGGTAAAGACACTTCATCAAAGTATATAGAAGGGTTGGGTTCAAAACTCTTACAAATTTCCACTCTTATTTGGATTAATGTCATAAGGGGGGAATGTTAGAGTATTACATTAATTAGGTTAATTTTAGGTTTATTTAGATTAATAAATATATTATAGTTACATGGTTATTTGTTGGGAGTTATTACCGCAATTAATTTTGCGTAGTTATTCACAAGAAAGTAATACTTTATATGCATTTTCATTTAACATTGTAATTCATCCAATTGAGCTCTAATTAAATCCATATTTGAATTGAATTGAATCAATAAAGTTTTTCTATTTTATGCTCTGACATTGCACATTGCACAATGCATGATCTCTCTCTCTCTGTATATGTGTGTGTGTGTGTGTGTATGTATATATCACTTCCTATCTCTATCTCTATCTCTCTATCTCTCCCTAACTCATTATATCCATCTCTCTTCTCCTTCCCCATATCCATCTCCATATATTGCTTTTATTCCATATCTAGAGATGTCTCTCTTCCTCACTATCTCAATCCCTTATCTCAATATCTTCACTTTTCTCCCTAACTCCTCCCCATCCACCTCTCCCTCTTTTTAGCACTATCTCTACCTCTCTATCCTTTGCTCCATGTTAAAAACACAACATGGTCCTATTCTTAAAAGTGAATCCAAAGTTTATTTGAGCTATCACTTCTTCATTCAAGTTTTTGTTGCACAAATGAGATCACTTGTTGAATGACCTACAAGTTAAGAACATATATTATACAAATGTATATAAATAATAGATTAGAAAGTTTTATAATTGACCTTGTACATATCTACAATGTACCCATTCCATACAAAGGTATGATTATCTATGAAAAATTAGACTTGTATTGAAGATTTATAATGAAAGAATAAGTAAACAATAGGAAAATATTGCTTAATGATCATAATAAAAAATCAGATTCAAGCATTTAAGGCGACACCTATAAATATTAAAATTGAACCAAAAAAGTAAATAAATGTTAAAAGCTCTTTATCTAGAGTAGCTAAATATGGGTGTAATAAAAAGATTTATTTATATATAACTTTGGTAACCATGGATCCTCTCATACACTAAAATTACAAAATAATTTTCTAATACAATTATATGGTGCAAACATAAAGAGGAAAAAGGTAAAAGATAGATAAGATAGATAATCTCAATCTATAACATTGGTTTAATAACAATGATGGGGGTAATTGCAGAAGCTAATACCAATCCCGCACCAGCATAGAGAAGGAACACATAACGAAAGATAAGATGGAATTTCCTAAGCTATAATATTTGTTTAATAATAGGAAGTGATTTCACCATAGAAGGCATGATCGATCTCACACCAAGTAAGGTCAGCATTACAGTAAAGACCCCCTCATTTGGCATTCTTACAGTTCGAGTCTATTTGACTATTAGTATTATCGCACACATCATCGGTAACTGTCTTGACTATTGTAAATATTGCAATTATAATTTTTCAAGAACTTGAGGAGGCATTATATAGACTTGGAGGAGATGTGGACTTTCAAAGGAAAGGTGTCTCATGTGCATCCATGTTAGTGGTGATTTGTGTAGAAAAGAAGAGGTTATTTCCACAACACTTGAGGAGGCATTAGATACACTCAGAGGGGATGTGGACTTTCATAAGAAAGTCATCTTATGTGCAGAACTAGAGGAGGCATTAGCCACACTCAAAGAAGATGTGTAATTTTAGAGGAAATGTGTCTCATTGTGTAGAGGAGGTGGGAACACTCATGTTCTGCAAATGGTTTCAAGTACTACAATCAAGAAATCTATTTATGCGAGCATTTTGATGTCTCTTGGATAACCAAGGTAGTCAGGAGATCCATTATTTCGGTCAATTCGGTGTTTCTTGAGTGAATGAGGAGGATTAGTGAAGACACTTCATCAAAATATCTAGAAGGGTTGAGTTCAAAATCCTTGCAAAGTTTCACTCTTCTTCAGATTAATGTAATAAGCGGGGAATATTGGAGTATTTCATTAATTAGGTTAGTTTTAGGTTTATTTAGATTAATGAATATATTATAGTTAGAGGGTTAGTTGTTGGAAGTTATTCCTGTAAGGAATTTTTTGGTATTTATTCATAGGAAAGCAATTCTTTATAAGCATTTTCATTTAACATTGTAAATCATTCAATTGAGCCATAATTAAATCCAATTTTTAATCGAGTTGAATCAATAATGTTTTTCCTTTCTATTCTCTCATGTTGCACAAAAATGCATGATCTCTCTCACTATCTTTCTATCTCTCCCTCACTCATTATATCCCTCTCTCTTCTTCTGCATATCTCCTCCTTCTCCATATCCATCTCCATCTCTTTCTTCTCTTCCATATCTAGATGTCTCTCTTCCTCACTATACCAATCCCCTATCTCAATATCTTCACTTTTCTCTCTAACTCATACCCATGCATCTCTACCTCTTTCTATCACTATCTCCGCTTCTCTATCCTTTGGTCCTTATTGAAAACACAACATGACCCTATCGGTAATGGAGAATAATTAGCTTAGTGATTTAGAGGTTTCATTTCAGTCATGTTTGGATTCTTAAAAGTGAATCCATAATTTATTTTGAGCTACCACTTCTTTATTTTTTATTTTGTTGAACAAATGACATCACTTGTTGAATGACCTATGAGTTAACCACATATATTAGACAAATGTATACAAATAATAGACTAGTAATTGAAACTTGGTATGCAATTTTTATACCGAATAGAATATATGTTATGTTGTTTCACTTTTTTATTTTTTATTTTTTTATTTTTTTAGATATATATTATATATACGAGTAAACAATGTAAAATAATTACAATTGCATTTTTGGATTCGATTGTGTTTGTTTTTAGCATCAATGTTTCAGATCACACTCTGTTATCCATCATCAGGAATAGAGAGAGCAAGGATGGTGAAAATGGAGAAGCGGACCAAGCCTATCTAAAGAGATATAAGGGAAGGAGAAGACACAAAAAAAAAATGCAGAGAAGACAAAAGGAAACCTGAAATGCAATTGTAATTAAATATGGATTGTGGAAATCTGATATTATTAATGTAAAATAATCCTTATTCCAATTTGACATTATGGGAACCAAATGCAGTATAGGTTAATTTGTAGTCATATTGTAGGTGCACCAAACATGACTAAATCTTATTCTAGCTTTCTTTTTTACCATTAAATGTTTGATGTTTGGGTTGGTAAGAGTTATTTCTTTTTGGGTTGTACATATATATCTAGTAATAATTATTTTCAAAATAAACATATGTCTAAATTAATAAATTGATAAATTTACTATTTTACTTTATTACAATAAGCCTCTATCTAGTGGATGTGTTATTTTGATGATTGTTTTCTTGTTGTCATTGTATGCCACTTAATTTTTTATAGCTATTATTTTAGCTTTCATGTATCATAAGTATTTAAATGATACATTCGATTTTAACAATTGTTTTCTTGTTGTCTTTTTATGCAACTTAACTCTTTATAACTATTATTTGGCTCTGTAGTTAAGATGAATATTGTGGGATTTATTATGTATACAAGAGTCTAAAAGAAGTCATTTTGTGTTGATGTCCCATACATATTCTCCATAACCCCGTTAACTATCTCCTTTGACCATAACAAAATTTTCATAACTATTCTAATAAATGCTTCATATGTTATTGTTACCAATAAAATTGCACATTTAATCTAATTACTAATTCTTCTTTCTTGTTAGTAAATATAACAAAGGGTCACTATTGACCTTCTAATAATTTTTAATGAGATTTTAATTAATGAACTATAATTAATGATAATTGAAACATGAACTGAAATTGAAATTAGATCACTTATCATACCATATTATTTTAAACACCTCAAAAAGATGGAATTCACAATTACATGATATTATTATCAAAATTTAACTATACAATTTGTGAATCAAAATCATTGGCCTATATTTGATTGAACAATCCCTACAAAAGCTCCAGTGGCATTGAAAGGACAAACTGAGGTACAAATCATTTTCAAACCACTAGAAACGTGGGAGTAGGTAATCCAAAATGCTCTTAAGAAACTCAGAATATTGATGTGATCAAACGTCGGCGGAAAATAATGTGAGTGGTCTAGTGGAGTCCATATCTCTGCATCATATGCACATTAACACGTCTCACAACTCTCTCTTCCTGCTAATTACGTATTACGGCTAAGAGCAGTCCTTTCTGATTTAAAAGTTCAAACAATTAATTACATTTGCCTTCCATTAATTATATTTTGTGTATTACAGCTAAGAGAGAGTCCCTTTTGATTTAAGCATAGCCCCAGTTCAAACAATTACCCATAGGAGGTACCCTAGAACAACTTTACCTGTATCGAATCTGCACCATATCTTCCCATTTGGAAATTTGTGTGGCTTTACATGCAAGTGATGATGTGATTGGATTTGCCTTCAATTAACTACATTTTCTGTCGTCCTAAAGATAAAGATGCTTTCATTAATGCGATAATAACTACATAGCAAAAATATTATATTTTTGTTATGAAATGAAAAGATTTACATAGCATTATCTTCTCATGGGAAAGAACATAGAGGATAGTGGGAAGGCTATATTTTCTAATCTGATTTTAGTGCAGAAAGTTAAATATATATATTTTATAATTAATTTCTAATTTTAATAATTTTTAAATATTGAATATTGAATATTGATGTTTAGTAATTTTGTAATATAATTTTATATATATTCTTTTTAGTATGTGATATTTATATTAATTTATGTCTATGGAGTACTATATTAGAATATTATGTTTAAAAAGTTAAATATATAATATAATTTAATATTATAAGATGGAGATTTATTAAATATATATATTTTGGTACAAAATCATACAAGATTAATCTTGAAATGAAAGAATCTAACATGACTCTAATTAAGAAATGATAATAATATATAACCTCAATATAACATACATGTACACTTTCATATATTATTATATTACATACTTATATAAGTTAATTTTTTTTAATTTTACAAATCAATAAAATAAAATTTTAATTAAAAAATATAATTAATATGTTATAATATTATTATTTATAGAATTTAAATTTTATACAAATTATATATATAATTTTATTATAATATAATAGTAATATAACATTAAAATATAAATTTAATAACTCTACATCTTATAATATTAAAATTATATTATATATTTTACCTTTTTAAACATGATGTTCTAATATAGGACTCAATAATCATAGGTTAATATAAATATAACCTCGCAAAAATAATACAAGATTAAAATAATAAGATGCCCACCATTTTGATCCTACTTGATGCTCTTTCAGTAAGATTAATCCTTATAGAGTACAGATTTATAGAATATTTCTTTCTTTAAACATCAATCAACTCAATTTCTAATATTTTGTTGATCATATGCTTTGTCAATGATTTTCATGGAGTGAATTTTGTTAGATATAAATGGACATCCCAAGATGAAACTTAGAAAAATTGTTGGAGCCATAATGTAGATGTAATTTCCAAGTTTTGTATTTATTGGTAGTTCATATTCTTTAAAGTCACATTATAGAAGAACAAGACATTAGTGGTTCTTTAGACGCGTGGAGCAAATATGAAAATCGTGGCATTCATTGAGAAATTCAAGTGCATTGTCATACCTTATTTTCTTTTATGCTTCCACAATTATGCATATTATTACGCTTGCCAATTTGCATTTGCAATTTATTTTCGAGTCCAGAAGTTTCATCGGGCACAGAGCAAAGTGATGGCCATGGCATGGATCTCTCTAGTAGGTTTGGTCCTCAACAGTTTCCTCTGTTGGATATGCATAGTAAAATTGGGGTGGGGTTAGCCAGAGCAGCGGTGGGCCTGAACATATCATGGTGGATAACATTGGGGCAGTTGATATATGTAGCATGCGGTCCATGTTCAGATTCCTGGAGAGGATTGTCCATTTCAGCTTTCAAAGATTTGGTGGCTTTTGTTAAACTTTCCATGGCTTCCGGAATAATGTTATGGTTCGTTTCTTTGCCTCCATATCCATTTTTTATTTATCCATTTCAGATATCATACAGTTTTATGCACCATACCTGTACTATGTACCTTTCAACAATAGATATAATATTTGACATGTAGGAATGTACTCTGTCAGTGTGCCGAAAAAAATCATCAAAGCGGGAAGCAGATATTGCGCGGATGTCTGTATGATGGCTTCAAAATTAGCATATGAAAATGAGTCTGTTATCAGGAATGTGGTCACCAATTATTGGAAGGTATTTACAGTTTCAAATATTACATGTTCATACTCGAGGTTAATAGTTCTTATGGCTATTTTTTCACATTGAAACCTTATTTGCAGATGCATTTCGTGGAGTTCTTCAGCTGTTGGAATCGTAAGAAATCGACCGTTCATTTTCATGCTTTTCTCTCCAACCATGGCTTAAAATTCCTGATTTTCTGTATATAAAATCCTTTACACAGTAAAAGAAACGTATTGGGGTTTTCCTAAAAATCACAGAAAAATTCTTTTTGGTTATGAGATCTATGAATTCTAGAAAAAACACACACACAAACAAAAAAGTTAGAAGAAATGCCTTAAATAGAATTCCTGACATATTTTTATCATCCATTTTCAATACATTGGAGTGACTGAAATTTATTGATCTGCAGAATTCTTGGAAAAAAAATCCACCCATCCCTTCATATTCTTTGATAAACCAGAAAATGCAAATCTGGTGATGATTGCATTCAGAGGCACAGAACCATTCGATGCAATCGATTGTAGCACTGACTTCGACATCTCATTGTACAAAATGGAGCCAATTGGCAGAAGTCATCTTGGATTTCTTGGAGCAATGGGCTTAGCAAATCGTTCCAATGAACAAGTTGCCCACTTTCATCTAAAACCCAATCCAAGAGATGAGTGGCCAGAGAATGTTCCAGAAGACCATGAAAAGCTTCTGGCTTACCACGCCATTAGAGGTAGGCTAGAAAAATTGCTGGAAGAACACAAGGATGCCAAGTTTATTGTCACAGGGCACAGTCTAGGTGGTGCTCTGGCAGTACTGTTTCCTGCAATACTACTTCTGCATGACAGGAAAAAGCTCATGGAAAAGCTCTTGGCAGTTTATACATTTGGCCAACCAAGAGTTGGTGATGAACAGTTGGGAAATTACATGAACAAAAATATCAACGAACCTGAGCTAAGGTACTACCGAGTCGTGTACTGCAATGACCTGATTCCCAGGCTGCCGTATGATAATAAAATGTTCCTGTTCAAGCATTTTGGAGAATGCATCTACTACAGTAGCTGTTACAAATAGAAAGTACAAAAGTTTCCTTAATTCTCTAAGTTTGCAATATTCATTTCTCTCTACAATAGCTGCTACGATATACACATTCTACATTCTGCAATCAATCAAACTCATGAAATTCTATAAAAAATATGTTAATTTTCAAATAGATCAGGTAGATTTTTATTGTTAATGTTTCTGATAAAAAAATCCATGATCCGTCATCAGAATGGAATAACATTCTTGTTACACATTTACCCTGCCTATTGAAACATTAGTATTTGGAGTTCCACACTTCTAATTTTCGATAGTGTTTGCTCAGTATGGAGATTACTGGCGAAAATTGAGGCGAATTGCCACCACAGAGCTCTTCACTCCCGCCAGACTCCAAGCCCTGCAATATCTAAGAACAGAGCAAGTCTCTGAGACAATGCGAATGGTGTTCCAGAAGAAAGGAAAGAGTTTGAACCGAGGCCGGCGTTTAACTACAGCAAGGTTAACTCCCGCAGGGTTAAGTTGAGGACATAACCAATCACACGGAATAAACGGATGCCTCCTGTGCTGCAGATTTTTAGCCAGTCCGAAAGGAGAAAATAAACCGACTGGATGCATTCAATCGTCTTGCATGCGTACCGCATGCAAGACGGTCGTAGATGGCCTTATCCCAGCCGGATGAAACGCCTTCGGAGTAATTAGAAATTTTTCTAATTGATTTTCTACACCTCTTCAATGTAGCCATTGCATACAAATAAATTATTATCTATGAAAAATTATATTTGTATTGAAGATTTATTACACAAGAATAACTAAACAGAAGGAAAACGTTGCTTAACAAGCATGGTAAAAAATCAGATTGAAGCATTGAAAGGGATACCCATAAATATTCGAACCAAAAAGTAAATGTCAAAAGCTCTCTATCTAGAGTAGCTAAATCTGGGTGTACTAAAAAGCTTTTCTTATATATAACTTTGGTAACCATGGATCCTCTCATACCTTAAAACTACACAATAGTTTTCTAGTACAATTATACCCTGCAAACAAAAAAAGGTAAAGAGAGATAACATAGATCGTCCCAAGCTATAACATTTGTTTAATAACAGCGACCGGGGTAATTGCAGAAGCCAATACCAATCCCGCACCAACATAGAGAAGGAAAACATAAATAGAGATAAGAATATGGATCGTCCAAAGCTATAAGATTTCTTTAATAACAGTCACCGAGTTCACCACAGAAGCCATAACCGATCCCGCACCAACTAAGCTCAGCACTACAGCAAAGAACCCCTCCTACTGCATTCTTACAGTCCGAGTCCGTTTGACAGTGAGTATTGTTGCATACATCCTCGGCAACCGTCTCCACTGCTGCAAACATTGCAATTATAATTAGGGTTATGGAAAACCTTACAAAAAACTTCACACTCTCTCCTTTCTTTCCCATCTCTGAGTTGTACAAATTACTGAAGAGACTGCAAGTTTAAATAACATCAATTCCCTTGATTTGCACGGTATACGCACAGCTCTCGCCGCCCTATTTGTCTGCAGCATGTGCCGCCTTCGAACTACGCAAATATTCCGACAGTTGTTTATCCCTGACGTTTCTTCTTGGTCGACTCATTCTTCAATTATTTATATATATTGAAAGCAATTTGGAATTATCATGGCACAAACAAAATAGTTAGGAATTTAAGTGATCTATTATGTTTGAGTACTAGAAGGAATCTAAGTTGCATCATCACTAAAAAGTATTGACATAAGTGAATGGCCTAATCTATTTGGAAAATAAGACACTTGGGAATCACAATGTCCTAATGTAATTTTAAATTGTTTCAGTTCTTGGTAGTCAATGCAAGGTGCAAAATTTAGAGAACAAGAAATAAGAATTGAGTAGCTTTCCATATTAATTTGCGAGTCACAAATAAATATGTGTGAACATTAGTGACCTAAAGCCGCATGCTCAATCCTTTACCCTATTAGTAGAATTATGGTTCTAATTCATTTTCAAAGTATCCAAGATCTATTTCCAAATGTAGAGCTTTCTTCATTACTGACCATTATATCTTAGACTATTACTTTTCCATGAATTCATAGAAACCAAAAGAAAATGTTAGATATAATATGTGATTGAAATACAAACTCAAAATGGTTGTGACATGATCAAAATGGTGACATGTCCCTAGGACATGATGGGAATAGAAGTTTGTCCCTAATGTATTTGTTTGAATTTTGTATAGATCATTCAACTACTCCCTATATGCCTACAACTTGCTTGATAGATTTGTAACCTATTCAATCACATAGAAAAAAGATGGAAACTATTATCTAAAGGGGATCTCTTTCATCAAACCACTATATAGGAATCAACCTTGAAATTAAAATGAAATTACATAAATTAAAGTAAATAGAAAGGCAAATGATAGATTCACTATGCATAAACCCTCATGGACGGATGTACAATTCTCTCATACTTATGAAGAGTTGTGAATGTATTTGAGAACCAAATATTTGACCTTGAAATGAGATTTAGAATCAAGGATTCCCTAAAATAAGAAAACATCTAATGCCACGCCTAGATCTTGAATGTAGACACGCTTGATAACCACTTGCAAACAAGGAGAGAGAATGTGGATGAAAGGACATATCTTCTTTCTTGATTGAGATTTTTTCTACTTGGCGATCATGGGAGATAAAATTGCATCAAATGGATAAGATTATCTTTTTTTCAATGATCTTGAAGAATTGGAGACATGGAGAAGTTGATCTTGGGTGCTTGCCTTCAAATCTTAATTCTTGTTTCTCTTGCTTGCTTCAATAATTGATAGGTTGATTTCAAAATATGTTTGTGCTTGATAATAGATCTCAAAATGAGGAGTGATAGGAGGTTTTATATTTACTCGATTATTTTGGGATTCAAAATTGTTGATTTTGTGAGGATCATTGCAAATGTAATAGCACTCATGATTGTACATGTATTTTTCAAAGGTAGTAATCTCTCTTATTTATATTGTGGATGAGACATGGATAGACATGTCTATTCATTATATATATAGTATTTCTATAGTCTTATTATATTAATTTCTCTAACATATTAATACTTGAGATATATATAAATTTATATCTCATATATAATAAATATATGTATAAGTATACACACACACACACACACACACACACATGGGTGACCCCACAATAGTGGGTTACACTTTTTTAGACATGTTGATTTTTGCTGAAATAACACATTTTTAGTAAAATATGATTATTTAAGCCTTGAGAGGTTCCATTTGAAGGAATTAATTACAAATGGTTAGCTCAAAGCCTCTTAATTAAAAAAAAATATTGATATAACATGTATACTCCTCATTCATACCTGCAATGGACTCTCCTTGGCACCTATTAAAATGCTGACAAAAAATGACTCTGACTTTATCTTTTGGGCGATAAAATGAATCCATTTGACAAACCTATCTATATAGTAAGTGACTACTGAGAATTTTTTTTTCCAATGATTATAATGTTAATATATATTAGGCTTATTATGACTTTGTATTTTTAGTTTTACTAAACATAGATATTTCACCAGATGTCTACCTCTATGTTTGACGCTTATGAAAAAATAGTAAATGAAAGAAATTTTTTTTAAAAAAAATATCTATGACCTAGGTATTTAAGAAAATATGAAATAATTGTGGTAATGCCATCAAACCAATTGCATGCCCTTTGTATGGATGTTACAAAACTAATTTCAAAAGAATCACATTGATATCTATTTTAGAAAAAAAGTTATGCTCTATGAAAACAATGTAACTCTTTGAAAATGACGTTTTCAACAACATACCAGTTTTCATGGGAGAAAGAAAAAACCATTCAAATAAATTCAAAAATAAAAATAAAAAATATATTTAGAATCTAGACAGAAAATCTTAAAAGACTCTAGTGTACTTCATCTTCTAATTTCAAACGGTTTGACAACAATATGCATCTGAATCTAAAAGTTTTTTTCAAAATATAGAGGTCAGTGTTCGTTTGGGCAAAAAAGTTTAACCCACTATTGTGGGTTCACCCATATATATGTATGTATGTATATATATATATATGTATATATATATATGTATGTATACTATAGTATGTCTCATAGGTTTATCCGACTAAAGCTACAAAACATCAACACTCCCTCTTAGATAGGGATGATAAACACATGGTTAGATATTACCTCAATGTAATATCATGTTTGTAGAGATATCATCTCATGATATTAGGATTAATGGCCACAAAATATCAAGTCACACAATATTCACCAATCTTGTGAAAGCCAATCTCCAAAGACTCAAATGTCTTCTGTGAAGTTAAAAAGACCTCCTCCAAATTTTGTATCGAAGGATCCACAAACATGTCAATCTCAAAAGAAGGATCAAGTGGAGAATGAAGCTGAGGGTCAACATGCTCCCTCACAACACCTGAAGAAGGATCATCCTCAACAAAGAGAAGATGAATATCATCAATGAAGTCTCCCAAATCTGAAATGTAGGACTCCACAAACAAACCTGCAATGTCTGTCAAGTAGTCATCCCATGGAACAAAGTCTAGAAGACAAGGAATATCTTGCTGCACTAAATCAAAAGAACCCATGGTTGTAGGAAGACATGCATCATCAAGAGATGTGATCTCAGAAGGAGGAGAAGGAGCTGCAACTGGAGGTTCTGGACATTTTGGAAGTGGAGGAATATGTGGATCTCCATACATTTCCCAAAGAACAGTCTAAAGATCAGGAACTTTTTCTATCTCATCATCATAGTCATCAAGGGACTCCATAACATCCATATCCATATTCAAATAGATAATCTTCATAACTTCTAAGTAAGAGTCAAGATTGAAAGAAGGACTTTTAGGTCTATACTCATACAAATAGGACAATAGGTTATGCTCACTAAGATGAGCAAGAACCAATTCACTCCATTGCTTATAGTTCCATCTTGTCAACTTAATGAAACCATCCATGATTTACTTCTCATATAAAACAATGAGATCAAAAAAATAATGCACCCCCCAAAATGCAATAAGCCAAAGAACCCCTCCAAAATAGATGATTTTGGCACTTTATATATAGTGCATGTACAATTGCCACTTGCTAAAATAAATCAAAGTGCACTTCTGATTTTGATGATTACAACAGAAAATATGAAGCTATAGTAGACTCAAACAAATAAGACACAAGATCTCTCAAGGATCTAACAAATTACAAGTGCCAAAAATAGGCCAAAATAGACCAAATTTTGAAAGTACTATGTCTACTCAAAATTTTTCCAAACTAATACCAGATCTGGAAAGTAGACAAAAAATCATGAACTTTAAAAAAAAATAGCACTTGAGAATGTGTCCATATGAGCCCGAACGAAGCCTCTAAAGTTGTAAAAATTAGAATTTGTGATTTTCAAAAAATTTCAGAAATAGAGATCAGAAATCACCTTCACCATTGTGTAGATTGTGAAATTCTACCCCAAAACAAAAAAAATTGCTCTAAAAAAGGAGTCTAGATGACTGAGATATCGCTGTTTGAAAATGGCCTCTGAAATTATTTTTTCTGAATCACCGCCGCCGAACTTTGAAAATTCAAATGGCTCTAGATTTTGCTTCAGATATCTGATTTGGATGAAACAAAATTCAATTTAGGGGTTTTTGGACCTCCTCAATGTGATGCCAACTTTTGATTTTCACCATCAAGCTCCAATTTTGACTTGCAATAAGATTCTCTCAAAATAGGCTATACAATGAAACTCCTATGGCTTTGATACCATGTAAGAATTTGCCTAAGGCAAAGAATAAAAGCCAAGATCTAGAAGCTCAAGAGATAGCACGAGACAAAATATGATATGATCAACTGATCAAATAATGAACAATGGATAGAATTGATTGAATGATTGATTACATACAATGTAGGAGTGCCTAAATATATAGGCAATGCAATAAGACTACATGATAAGGAGATGATAAGATATCACCCATAGAAGGTGGAATCACATGTCCACCAAAGGTGGATCATCCTCCATTGTACATGAAAGTATGTGCAACATGAGAGGATGATAATGTGATAAGAGCACTAAAGGTGGATCTCACACACAAAGAGGTATGAGAAGACAACTATGACCACCTAAAGTGGAGATTCTCCTAACCATGTGCTAAAAAGAAATGCAAACTCCTAGGTGTCTCAAAGACAACTAATATGCAAATGCATTATCCTAAGTAAACTTAAGTAAAGTGTAATTAGTAAATACTTAATTACACCAACAACCATGTACTCAGAATATTGGCCCACCAACATCAAGTCTCATGATGTCCACCAAGTACTCAAAAAATTATAAAGATATCATCTCATGATATTGGGAGCATTGGCCTATAGAATATCGAGTTGCGTGATATTCACCAAGTGCTCAGAGTAATGGCCTACCAACATCAAGTCTCATGATGTCCACCAAGTACTCAGAATTTTATAAAGAAATCATCTCATGATATCAAGAGCATTGGCATGTATAATATTAAGTTGCATGTTATTCACCAAGTGCTCAGAGTAATGACCTACCAATAGAAAGTCTCATGATGTCCACCAAGTACTCAAAAAGTGTCCATAGGTAATTTGCAGTTACCATAGGAACATTCCTATCATCTATCATGACCTTTATTTGCCATCATAAGATGTCTATCACAATAGAAGATCATAGCATGTTTAAGGAACTCAATCCACCATCCAAGATATCTTCTACCACAATCTATTTCAGCCATCATAAGATGTCTATCATGATATAAGATCAAGTTATTGTAAGATCATCACCTTTCAATAACTTTAACAAATACAAGTGATAATCATTTGGAAGTCATCACTTCCTCGTGATGTACACAAGGGGGTAGGCCCATTAAAACATGATATCCACCATGATATCAACCATGCCTCAGCACAAAGGGTGGGAACAATGGATTTGACCTCAAACTTCTCTCACAAAGAAGAACTCATTGAGAAGATATCAATTTGTTGATTTGTTCATCCAATACTTCTTAAGATAACCTTGCTAGACTACCTCTATATCTAATTTTGACCTTCTTTTTCCTGCAAGAGCATCATTGGAAAAGATCAAGGAAAAATCTCTTATAGTACATATAGAAATACAAATAGATAAAGTAATAATCAAGCATAAAAGTATTATCTACGCATCAACGTACTTGACATAAGCTACTTCAATTAAGGTCCATAAACATTAAATAAAAAAAAACCTTCTTAGATTATTTGAAAGACATCTCCCCTTTGAATCATCTCCCCACTAGGGATGGTTCAAATGGGAATGTAACATTAGTTATTATTCTCCCCAAAATGTAAAATTCCCACTCTTATATCGTTGAAAAATTCTTATGTCTTCTTGTGAAATGACTTGATTACTCTAAGAGAGATGGCACTCTATAATTAAATCTTGCTTTCTAGAAAGAAACACCCTTCTTTGAAGACATGCTTTTTTGTTAATGTTAGACCATGATCATAACAAATTAATATGTCTCTTTAATGAAAGCTGCTACAAGGTCTAACTAATCATTATGAAAATCATTGTGTATATACTGTTCAAATTCATTGTCCTCAACCTCTTACTAAACAACACTTTTTTTTTTAATCAAGTCATAGTTTCCAATATATAATCATTAAATTTTTCTTCTTAACAAATCTGGTACAATTCACTTGACCTTATTCTTTGTACTTGGTGTTGACAAAAGTCTACAACACAACTTCACTCATTGGATTTAACATAGAACCATAAACAGTTGGCCATAACTTTTGAACCTCACACTTTCTCTCCAATCCCTCTAGTGAGATTCTTGAAAACTTGTTTATCACCAACATATCCAAAATGTGACAAAATTCAATAGTGTATTTGTGAGATATGGTCCCCATACTAAGACTTTATTTTCTGAGATAATCACACATTCACCATCAACAAACTAAACTCTTACACTTCCAACCTAACTCTGATACCATGTTGATTTTGTGAGAATCACTGCAAATGTAATAGCACTCAAGATTGTATGTGTTTATTAAAGGGAACAATCTCTCTCTTATTTATAAATTACAGATAAGATATGGATAGACATGTCCCTTTATAGGACATGTCTATAGACACACACACACACGTGCGCGCGTGCGCACATATATATATGTATGTGTGTGTGTGAGGAATGAATTCTAAATATGTCCTATGGGAGAGTATTTGGAGTCAGTATGTAGCAGTTGTATGTTGCATTCATGACTGTGATTGTCATTGATGTCAACACAGTGATCTACTGGAGAATAGTAGAGAAGTAGACAATGTTTGATTTAGCATGCATGGAGTATTGCAGATCAAGATATGAGGAGTTGAGGATTTATTTTGTATTGTTTCCTAAGATAGTGGTCAAGAGTGTGTACAAAAGTTCTATTACTCATGGAAGTTATGTATAATTTATTGGAAGCAGTATTTAGATAGTGTTTCAGAGAAGCGGCTTGCGGTAATTGGATGATATCTCCTAATCGAGATATAATCTTGGCATGCAAAGTTATACAGTTGATGAAGAAATTTTGGTGGTGACCTAGATGAGACAACATGGTTGAAATCCACATGTGTGAAGAATTATTTTGTTTTGAAGCTGATAGTTTTATGTAATTGTGGATAATTATGTAACGTGTGAAGGTTTATAGTTTGTATTTGGTTAAGCCTTGTTGGACGACTCATTTGTAATTATTTGAGTGTGGTATAAAGGAAGGATTGTTTTCCCTTCATTGTAAGGAATTGTAAGACATGTAATGTAAGGAATTGTGGAATTGAGCAATATATGTTGTAAGAGGATATGAGAATTGAAGAGATATGGTATTGAGATCTAGTGAAGCAGTTGGCACAATTTGGCATAGGAAGAGGAGAAAAGACAAGTTTCTGAGATCAATATTTATGTGGTATTATTCTATTTGAGTAATACAAAGATCAGTTGGACAACGTGTTCAATGATCTGGCCCTTGAAGCTATTTGGATAGTGGGTCCTTCTATCTTCCATAACTCTTAACCGGGTTAGAATCTTTTAACAAGGATTCAAAGTCTCCTAACAGGGACTCATATGTACTGAATGCATTTTATAAGGCTCCTAATAGAGTCCATCCTCTCACAAGGAACTTTCATATTAGTGCATCTTTTTTGGGCATCATTCCCACCGAGGTTTACTCTCTGATCAAGAGGTTTCTAGTCAACATATCTTGTGTTATTGTGTTATTGTGTATGTTTATCTTTCTATGGTTATTGTTTACACTGGTTACATGCTTGAAATTTTTTAATGGCGATAAAAATTTTATTTATTTGATAGCTGATTCACCCCCCCCCTCTTAGTTATCTTGGTGGACTTTACTTTCTAACAATTGGTATCAGAGTAGCAGGTCTTTGAAGGAAAATTTTAATAACTTAAGGAGATCTATGGTGAATCATTTCAGGAAAGAAATCCCTAAGTTTGATGGAGTAAAATATGACAGTTGGAAAGAGAAGATGAAGACACATTTGTTATGTTTAGGACCAGGATACTGGTTAATTACAAAGAATAAGAAGACTATCATTGAAGAAGACAAAATTGAAGAATGTACTGATACAAAGAGAGATCTATTCATGTGTAACATACTTTCTAGAGAAGCACTTTTGTTAGCACTTCTAGAAAATAAATAAAGTCAAGTAAAAACTGTAAGGACATCTCATGAAATTTGGTTATCTTTGCAATCTACTTTTGAAGGTGATGAAAATGCAAAAAGAGTCAGATTATAGAATTGGATATGTTCATTTGAAGATATAAAGATGATGGAAGATGAATCTGTTAGAATTTATATTGGTAGAATATTAGAGATTGTTGTAGGTATCAAAGCTTGTGAAGGAAACAAGACTAAGGATGAAGTGATATGGAAGATCTTAAGGACATTGACCCCTTTATTTAAGTAGACAATGTAGATGATTGAACAAGTTATATCTTGTACTAAAAAGTTTACTAGGGAAACTCTTCTTGGAAGATTAGAAGCAACAAAGATAGGCTAGAGACAAACATGAGATCTACCTAGAATGGAGACATCATTTAGCATACTTAGTGTTCACCCTACTTTGTCAAGAAGTACTAGTGTCAGTGGAGATTATGCTAGTTGCAATAGATATAAGACCGAAGAGGATAGAAAGATTGAGGAAGGAATTGTCTTACTTGTGAAAAGAGAACCAAATGGTAAGAAAATCTTTAAATGTTGGACTTATCAAGAATATGGTCATTTTTCATCTAAATGCCCTAAGAGGGTAAAGAAGTATAAGAAGAACTTTAAACCTAGAAGATATAAAGAATGCTACCATGTTAATGTTGAATAACTTGAAGCTAGTGTTGAGAAAATCTTAAGTGAAAGTGATAATGAGAATGATGATATAGGATTTGTAGCAATAAAAGAAGAAAATTTTGAAACTGAAGTTAGAGAAGAAAAAACTTTAGTTTCCCAAGTAGAAAAAAAAATTGATTAGATCATAGACAGTGGTTGTTCACATCATATGACTGAAGATATGAAGAAATTTATAAAGTTTAACAACTATTATGGAGGATTTGTTAGAGTTGGAAATAATGCACATTGTTTGATAAAAGGAATAGGATCTATTACTCTTCCTGGAAAGACTAACACTGATGATGTTTATTTTGTGGATGGATTGAAACATAATATTTTGAGTGTTGGTCAGTTAGTTAATAAGGGATATCAGGTTTGGTTTACTGAGAAAACTTGTGTGATTAAGGATAAGGATGGTAATTTTATTGGAACTAGATCAAGAACCAGAGGTAATGTATTTTAGTTGAATCTTGCTAAGATGACATGTTTGAATACTAAAATTGATGGTCCAGTTGGTTGTGGCACAAAAGGTTTTGTCATATAAACTTTGATGATACTGTGAAAGTTAGTACTACATTTGTAGATGAAATGAAGATTGAATTTGAAATAAGCATGATTGATGAGATGAAATATTTTTTAGGATTACAGATAGCACAAAACAGTGATGGTTTTTTCTTATGTCAAGAAAAATATCTAAAAGACTTATTGCAGAGATTTGGAATGGAGAATTGTAAGCCACTTGTCACATGTATGGTAATTGGACATAAGTTATCTAGCACAGATGAAACTCTTGTAGTTGAACAAAAGAAGTACATATCTATGATTGGAGGATTGCAGTACTTAACTCATACAAGACCAGATATATCACATGTAGTTAGAATTATTACAAGTTCCCATGCTGATCCTAAAGAGTCACATTATGCAGGAGTAAAAAGAATACTGAGATATTTGAAAGGCATAATTGAATATGAGTTATGGTATGAAAAATATGATGAATTTACCCTATGTCCATATACAGATGTAGATTGGGGAGGTAGTGTTGATGACAAGAAAAGTACAAGTGGTGGGGCATTTTTCCTTGGAGGAAGATTGGTTTCTTGGTTAAGTAAGAAACAAAACTATATTTCAAAGAGTACAACATAAGAAGAATATGTGAGTAAGTTATGAATATGGTATTCATTTGGAAACTTATTGATGAGTCTGAAATTATGCTAGTGTTTTGATTGTATTACAAGATTTTGTTAAGTATTGAAGATCAAGAATGTACAAGTTAATGTGGTTGGTATATGAAGAACTTATACACCAAGTAGACAGAGTGTACATTGAGCAAGTGTATTATATACTGAGTGCTTTATTAACCAAGAAGGAAGTCACTGACACATCATGATATTGATTGAGCGAGAGAAATACAGAGGAACATGTAATTACCGACAAGAGATGATGAGTTAAATGAATCTACAAGATTCTGAGGATAAATATAAAGTTTTTTATGAAGATCTATGACTAAAAAAATTGAAGGTTGATTGAATGATGAAGATTGAAAATGTTTTCAAGGCACCAGTTTTGAAGAAGATTAAAAAGTAAAAATCAATGATGGACATTAAGAAGCAAAATCTATGACTAAGAAGAAAATGGTTTATCATGTCTATTTAAGGAGACAAGAAATTCAAAATGAGAAATGCACATGAGGAGAAGATTGTATTCATGCTAAGATGGTCAGATAGGTTGAAGTAAGAACTAAGCAATTTTGCAAACTACACCAAGCATTAGAAGAAGTTAACCGAGCAGAATAGAGTTGGAAGATAAAAGGACATTAACGAGATGATGGCCAGAGGTATATTGAGCTTAGCATAGATATGAATATCTACAAAGGAAGTTACATTTGAATCAAGTCATTTTTTTTCCTTCTAACCATTTCCACATACAAAATCTATAACTGGGTGAGACTTAATAGTCTTTATTTATTTCTTTATGAAATGCAATGAATGTTGATTGTTTTCTTGTTGACCCAAGTGAATGTATGGTCATGGAGAACTATTAGTGATAAATCCTATAACAAGGTCACACCTTATAGTGTGTTTTGTAACCTTTAATAGGGTTGGCTCTTAACTGAGATCACTATAGAAGAGTGAAAATACTTTAGGTACCGGTTCTAGGTTTTTTTCCTCTAACAGGGTTTCCACATTAAAAATAAAGTTTTAAATGTGTATGCATGTGATTTTTTGTTATTTTACTTTACACATTACATTAAAGGGTTTGATTGGTATATACTAGATTATGTATTCTACAGTCAGTAAGTAAATTAGAAAGATAGAGTTAGGTGTTTACTGAGCTATTTAAGTTTATGTGTTGAATTTGTTTTATACATCTAAGAGTAATTAGGACTGTAGGATAACTAGACTTAACTGATTCACCCCCCCTCTTAGTTATCTAACAAATAATCATAAAAATGTAAGAAGAATATATGTCATATTTAATGAGATTCAGTGTTGTTAAAAGATCAGTTGTGGTAGCATGAGAAGAAATAAAATGATTATGTAGTGCTAGATGATACTCCAAAAGATGATGTTGAAGTGGTACCTCATGCTCCATAATAATTGCAACACATACCACAAACCCAAAAGAATGTTAGACGGTCAACAATTCTAAGTAGACCTCCTAAAAGGTTCTCTCCCTCTTTATA
Source organism: Chamaecyparis obtusa (assembly GCA_027943335.1). Classification (NCBI taxonomy): domain Eukaryota; kingdom Viridiplantae; phylum Streptophyta; class Pinopsida; order Cupressales; family Cupressaceae; genus Chamaecyparis; species Chamaecyparis obtusa. The sequence goes on along the minus strand of BSBK01002633.1, from coordinate 665,877 downwards.
TTATATTTTATTAATAGATGTTGGTGAATCTAAAGGATATGATGAAGCTATGTAGGTGGATACAAAGGTTTAGTGGGAGCTTTCCATAGAATAAGAAATGGACTCCTTGTCAAAAAATAAGACTTGGGAATTATGTAAGTTATTTGTAGGTAAAAAGGCTTTACCAAATAAATGGGTTTATAGGCTAAAAGAGGAGGATGTAAGTAGGAAAAGATTTAAAAATGGATTATCTATAGAGTGATTTGCACAAAAAGGGCATTGATTTTAATGAGATTTTTCTCCAATTGTAAAAATGACTTCTATACACATTATTTTAAGTATTGTGGCTACTAAATATTTGTATTTGGACCAACTTGATATTAAAACAACCTTTCTCCATGGTGATTTGGAAGAAGAAATATATATGCAATAGTGATGAAGGGTGCTCCCCTTAATACCATAAACACATAACAGAAACAAAGAAACAACAACAATTTGCAAGAATAGAAAAATGAGCTTCTTATTATCTCCACAAATGTGGAATTACAAACTTTCAGAATTACAATATGCAAAGCCACATGGGCATTCCCTTACAATATTCTGTAAGACAAAGCCTCAAATCAATACCCAGATCTACTACCCAGAACTATCCCAAACTACCTAAGACAACACTACAACCTTCCTTATATAGGCAATTTTTCCACTGCCTGGGAAGGTTCCAGAATTTTTAGCCAACAACGCTGACCAAACTTAGAATTATTTTATTTTACAATTTATTACACCAAAGTTGGCTCAAAATAACTTTTGAAACCCAAATAGAAATTTTGAAGGAAAATCATTTTCCGCTATTTTAGGTGACCCAACTTCCGAAGAGCATAAGTCATCACCAGTTGACCCAATTGACTATTATCACCCCATTTTAGAAATGCCACGAAGTGCTCTGTAGGCATGACTCATGCAAGCGCTTGTCACCTAAATTTTTGACCTCAACTGGGGCCTCTAAAGCCTTCAAAACTGAGTTCAAATTTTTTTAACCCTGTTGCTAATATCGAAAATCTTCAATATCTACAAAGCTAGGCTTGATCTGTCAATGAAACTTTACTGGTAGGCTAATATGACCAAAATGAACCTCGAGGGAAGAAATCAAAACATTCCAAGATCAAACGACCAACTTTCTAAAACTAGAAAGTTTCCATAAATAGATGCTCTGCACAAGATAGCCCTTACTGAATACAAAAACAAAAATATTTTTGGGTGATGCAAGATTGCTCTGACACCCAGGATGCTCTTGCATCAGACACCCAGGGTAATTTAAGAAGTGACCCTGTCACAACTCAGGTGCAAAGAGGAAAACCAAGATGGTTAACCTCCTCCCTTATCAGCCATGATGAATCTTCAATAGGTCATCCTTTCCACTTGACCATATATTCTTCATATGTCCTGTTCCTTGTGCTTCTGCCAACATGACTGTCTAGTATGTCCTCAATCTTCTTAATAGTTGAACTAGTTGTTGGAATACTCCACTGTGCTATCGTGATCTTATCTTCAACACCTCCTTCATGATACTCTGTCAGATCTAAAACATTAAATACTAGTGAAATATTTAGCTCAGTAGGCAACTCAACCTCATATTCATTTCTTGAATCATGCTTCTTTAGTATCTTACATGGCCCAAACTTCTTCATTTTCAACTTGTTATATGTACCAATGGGAAATCGCTCCTTCCGCAAATGAACCATGACTTCATCTCCAACCTGAAACTTTTTATGTCTCCTTTTCTCATCTACCTTAGCCTTATACTACACATTCATCTTGGTAATATGCTTCCTCACCTCTTCATGGATGTTCTTCAAATCAAAATCCTCAGCTTCAGCACTACTTATTTCTCCTTTATCTATCTTTCTTAACTCAGATGCATTTCTAGGACTACTTCCATATACAATCTATGAATGATGTGATGAACTAAACTTCAAATCTATCTTCAACTCTTCACTTTCTGCTAGTGTCATTCTATGTGCTGCCTTATTTGCAAAACTGGCTCTTGGAATCAAGTCTATTTGGTGTCTTTCTTACTGGTGGTAATTCATCTGGCACATTATCGGATACAATATCCTGAAACTCATTCAATAATTCTGAAACTTCTACAGGTACATCTTCTACTTCCTCTTTCCCAGCCTTTGAAATTAAGGTAAAACACATATTCTCATGCCGCATACCATCTAAGAAATTTCCTCTATCAACAAAAGTTATTCTTGCATTACCACATACCTTTTCTTCTATTTCCTTCAATGGTTTTAGCTTATGTCACACTCCATCCTTTGTCAGGAAATAGGTATTCGCATGAACATTGTGTACATCACATTTGTCAAATTTCCACGGTCTATCCAACAACATATGACATGCATCCGTAGATATGATATCACATAGTACCTCATCATGGTATCCACCAATCTTGAAATTTACTAGGCACTATTCACTGACCATGACCTTGTGGTCATCCTGCACCCAGGCAACCCGATATGGATGTGGATATTTCTGCCTCTTGTGCTTCAACTTTTTCACCATCTCTTCTAACACCAAATTATCAATACTTCTACTATCATTAATCACATCACAACACTTACCCTCACACTTGCACCTGGTGCAAAAAAGGCTCCTCCTTTGCTCAGGTTCATTCTCACCACTCAGTAGGACTCTTCTATTAATAAATATTTCTCCTCTTTCAGCATCTTCAGAATGTGATTATCTAGCATCCTCATCAACATGTGCAACTCTGGCCTAGCCTTCATTCCTCCTATCTATCCTTCCTTGGCATTGAGGACATTCAAATGCCCTATGACCTTCTTCTCCATAGTGAAAACATATTCCACAAAAGCCTTCTCTTCCTGAACCTTGTCCTCTTCCTCTTCCTCTCTGATCTCTATTATTCTGATCATGGAAATGATTGAAATTATCTCCTCTCTGATTCTGACTATTGCTGGCCTCATCCTACTTTTTCAGATCTTCATTTCGATCTTCATATGACTGTCCACTAGATCTTCCATCATGACCTCTTCCGCTTTGTCTGCTCTCAAACTTCTTGTTCAACTTTTCCTCTACTTTTAGGCCAAACTGGTATGCCTCTTCAATACTGTTCATTCGAACCATATTCAATTCTTCTTGAATGCTCAACCTTAACCCATTAAGGTAATAGGAAACTTTCTCCTTGTCAGCTTCTGCATGGCCTATTTTGATGAGGATTCAATAGAACTCCTTTGTATACTACTGAATAGATCGTCCCACTTGCTTCATACTTTTCATTTTCTTCAGTAGGTCAAGCTCATAATCAACATGGATGAACTGTCACTTAAATTTATCCATCATCCGATCCCATCTTGTGATTTTATCTTTCCCTCTTCTATTTCACTCCAATTGAATATCTTGCCACCAGATCTTCGCATGACCTTTTAGTCTAGCCTTCCCAAATTTGACCCTATCGGGATCCTCAATATCTTCATACTCAAAATATCCTTCACATTCATTGATCTAGTCAATCAACTCCTCTGGGTTAAGATTTCTAGAAAATGTTAAAACCTCAATCTTAGGTCTTTTTCCAATCTTTGAGATGGCTTAGAAAAGTCTTTCTTCCTCCTGGTTCACAACTTCAAATTCTCCTTCTTGATCTTCTTCTTCTGCTTCATCCTCGCTTTCGTCTTTGACATTAAGATTCATTCCTCTACAAATCTCTTCTTGCAACACTCGCACTTGTCTCTAGAGCACTCTAACCTTAGGTGTTACAACACCAGCTCTTCCACCATGTTCCCTTTGTGGAGGCATTTTCACGCTTCTCACTAAAACCTTAACCATGGTCCTGGTGCAAACTACCTCATAGTCAGCGATCTATTTACATAGAAACCCTAACCCATGGTCCTGGTGCAAATTGCCTCACAATTGGTGACCTATTTACACACTTAGGAACTCCTTCTCTGATAGCACTTGATGAAGGGTGCTCCCCTTAATACCACAAACACATAATAGAAACAAAGAAACAACAACAATTTGCACGAATAGAAAAATGGGCTTCTTATTATCTCCACAAATGTGGAATTACAAACTTTCAGAATTACAATATGCAAAGCCACATGGGCATTCCCTTATAATATTCTATAGGTCAAAGCCTCAAATCAATACCCAGATCTACTACCCAGAACTGTCCCGAACTGCCTAAGACAACACTATAGCCTTCCTTATATAGGCAATTTTTCCACTGGCTGGGAAGGTTCCAAAATTTTTAGCCAACAAGGCCAACCAAACTTAGAATTATTTTATTTTACAATTTATTACATCAAAATTAGCTCAAAATAACTTTTGAAACACAAACAAAATTTTTGAAGGAAAATCATTTTCCGCTATTTCAGGTGACCCAACTTCTGAAGACCATAAGTCATTGCCAGTTGACCCGATTGACTATTATGACCCCATTCTAAAAATGCCACGAAGCGCTCTATAGGCCTGACTCACACAAGCGCTTGTCACTTAAATTTTTGACCTCATCCAGAGCCTCTAAAGCCTTCAAAACTGAGTTCAAAGTTTCTATACCCTGTTGCCAATACCAAAAATCTTCAATATCTACAAGGCTAGACTTGATCTGTCAATGAAACTTTACTGGTAGGTTGATATGACCAAAATGAACCTACAGGGAAGAAATTAGAACATTCTGAGATTAGATGACCAACTTACTAAAAATAGAAAGTTTCCATAAATAGTTGCTCTGCACAAGATAGCCCTGATTGAATACAAAAACAAAAATACTTTTGGGTGATGCAAGATTTCTCTTACACCCAAGATTCTCTTGCATCAAATAGCCACAAGGTTTTGAGGTCAAAGGTAAGGAGAACTTAGTGTGCACATTTAATAAAAGTTTTTATGTCTTGAAGAAGGAAACTTGGAAATGGTACATTAAATTTGATAGATTTATGGCTAAGAATGGAAATAACTAATGTAATAAATACCATTTTTTTTATTTTAAGAGGTTGGATGATGAAAAATACATTATTTTATGTTTCCATATTGATGATATTCTTGTAGTAGGGTTAACATGGATCACATTAATGGGTTAAGATAACATTTAGGACATTCTATTTCTATAAAATATGTAGGGGGAGGTAAACAAATACTTGGTATGAAAATTTCTAGAGATAGGAAGAAAAAAAAATTGATTCTATCTCAAGCTTCTTATGTTGAGAAGGTGTTGCAAAGATTCTATATGGAGAATGCAAAAGCTATCAAGAAACCTTTTCCTAGTGATTTGAAATTGACTAAGGATATGTGTCTAAAGACGCAAGAGGACAAAGACAAAATGTCCAAGGTACCATAAGCTTCAACTATAGGTAGTTGATGTATTTCATTGCATGCACTATACTAGATATTGCACATATTGTATGATTTTTTATCAAGTATATGAGTCATCCTGGAGTTGAGAATTGGAATGAAATAAAGTGGATTCTCGGATATTTGCGAGGTATATCCAATAAATGTTTTTGTTTTGGGCACTCTTATACTTATTTAAAAGGTTACGTTGACTTTCAATTGGAAGGGTATTTAGATACCAGGTGGAGTATCATAGGTGAGGTATTTACTATTGGTAGGACAATAATGAGTTGGATTTATCAATTGTAAAAGGTTTTTTCTTTATCCACTAAAATGGTGGAGTATGTTGCTGCTACAAAGATAGATAAGGAGATGACATTATCAACATAACTGATGCAAAGATAAGTTGAGAATGTTATGGTATAAGTTTCCTAAATATTTGATGTTAAGGTTGATCAGTTATGATGTTTCCATTGATGTCAAATTAGTGATTATTGGTTGATAGTGTACCTATTACGCTGATGTATGTTCAAAAGGTTGGAGAGGGTTATCATAATGTAAGACTAAGTGATGTATCTAGATACTATATCTATGAATGCATAGGCTTAGCATATGTATGTTGTGACTTTTGATCGATTAAAGGTTGACAGGTCAATAGGAAGAATAAGATAAAGCCAAAGAGGAATGATATCAAGATTGTATAAAAAAGATTTAAATTTAGGTGTTACAATTTAATATATGTTATCTTGACTATGTTATGATGCTTCTCTTATGATCACATCATGATTGGTGACCAGAAGAAAAAGTTTTAATAGACAGAAGATCACTCATTGAAAAGTAAATGAAGTTATTAGAGTAATCAATCAGATCCTAAACTGATAATTTTGTATTGTATTGTGATAAGTGATTATGTACTCGAGGGATCGTAATGATGTGGTAAATGGATTTTGAATAATGAGTTGTAATTTTCATGATATTTATGATCAAATTTATTGAAGTTATGTAAGAACATTTGAAAGTCTAATGTGGTTTGAATTTTTTTGTTAAATCGATTGTGCTATGGATGTGGAGGCTGACATGAACTTGAAATTGTAAATGATAATTGGTAACACATTGTAGGGTTTAAGGATTGAGCGAGAATGAATTGTATTGATGAAATTTAAATGTATTAGGTCATGGCTAACCTAGTTAGTGAAAAAATGTTACTTTTTGATGTATTATGAGATGTGCATGGAGGAAAAATATCATGAATATAGTTATATAATTGTAGGGTTTTGATGTTCTACATGTGAAGTAGAGATTGAGCTTGAACTAGATCTATACTAGTAGATGGGGAGTGATACTTTATCATATCACTTTTAGTTTTTGATTCCTAATAGTTTCATCAAGATAAATCCCTTAATCAAGTAGACTCTAATAGGTCTAATTTGTAAATCCTTTAACCATGAGCTAACTCTTTAACTAGGGTTTGAAATCCCTTAACAAGGTTACTCCTAACAAGGTAAAACTCCTAACAAGGATAGAGGTAAATCTCTTAACTAGGTGGCTCGTAACAGGGTCCTACTCTTAATCAGGCATATTGTAATATTTTAACAAGGCTAAGATCTTAACCGGATGTACTTCATAAGAGTGAAAGTTTATTTATGGATACCATACTGAAATGTGGTTTTTCACAGTTGGCTTTATACAAGAAAAATATTGGGGTTATTTTGTTTCATAGTTGTGCTTGTTTATCTTTAATATTTTATTTATTCATATAATAGATCTTAATTGATGTAAGTGTTTGAATGGTTTATGAAAAGTGTAATTGTAGATTACTAATCCATCTCCTCCCATCTTAGTAATCTTAGACCTAATAATTCTAATAATTAGTATGAGATCTTTGTTCCTCTTTGAGGTAATCCTAAAAACTTGAGGAAAAGATTACAATGATAAGGAAGAAAGTTCCCAAGCTCACTAAAGACAACAACCTAGTATCGAGTGATAGAATGAAGTTATATCTAAAAGGGATTGGATCACAATACTGGACAAAAGCCATACACAAGTATATCACTCCTACTACAATTATCAATAAAGATCAACTAAAGGAACAATAAGAGAATATTGAAGAACAAAAATCTATTGTAAGTAGCTTTTATGATATTGAATATGTTGACATCCATGGACTTGATACTGTCAATGATATTTGGGAAAAGCTAAAACAAATCTTTAGTGGAGATATTCATGTGTAGAAAGCTAAGGAAAATAGTCTCATAGGTAAGTATGATGACATGAAAATGTTATTAAGAATGAATGCTGAAAATATCCTATGGGGGAGTGTTCTAGTAGTTTTGTAGCAGTTGCATGTTGCATTCATGACTGTGTTTGTCATTGATGTCAACACATTGATTATACTTGAGATTAGCAGAAAAGTAGACAGTGTTTGAATTAGCAGACATCAAGTATTTTAGATTAAGTTATGCGGCATTGAGTACATGTTCCTTATGGTGTCCTAATATCATTTCTAAGAGTGCACACAAAAATTCAATTATTTATGTTAGTTATGAGTAATCTATTGGAAACTATATTATGTTAGTGTTCCTAAGAAGCGGCTTGTAATAATGAGATTATATCTCTTAACTCGGATAGAATCTGGACATGCAAAGTTATAAAAAGGTTGAGACATTACAGAGCTGACCTAGATGAGTCAACCTAGTCATAGGTCACACGTGTGAAGATTTATTAAGTTTGAGAGCTAAAATTTTGATGCAAGGCAGGGGTCAAGAGGGGCCAAAGGATGGAACACCCTAATGATCCAAGCCTGCTCAACAACACACGAAAGCAAATAACAACACTGTGAGAGGGAAAATGTTAGATCTTTCATTACTCTCATTAAATGGAATGATACATGCTAGGCTGTAAGGCCTTCCTAGTTATGGCCCGATATTACAATGAATCTTAGAAGTCCTCAAACATGTGAGGATCTCTCACAAATCACAATTCTTATGTCTTCTATCTTCTCACTAAAAAATGCCCCTAAACTAAAACCAAACAACTACATTTATACAAGAGTCTACCAAACTGAGTCGACCTTTAGATCCATAATCAATGGAGGAAATGGTCAGATCTAGGACCACACACTTCCCAATGATTTATTCCAACATTAAATCTATGATCCAATATAAATGCACAAGTCAGCCAGAAAGAAACTAAAACTAAACCCACCGGTAAGAAAGGATAACCGAGCAACAAACAAGAAATGCTGAGCACCAGTGAAATAATTGACCACCTAGGAGATAATCATACACACTCAGTAACCAAAGGAAACTGACCAACTACTGACCAAATCGGTCAAAGCAGGAACTGAGAAACATAGACAAACTCCAAAATGTTTTTGGTGACACGGGATTGCCAAGGACCCGAGATGCTCTTGCATCAGACACCTGGCATTATTTTGAAATGATTCTCAAAATCATTTGGTAGGTATGATCCAAGTTACATCCAACTCAGACTATGAAATCCATGAACTTTCCTCCATCGGTCTATTCTTCCACTTTACCAGATATTCCACATACTGTTTTCCTCTTGTGCTCTTGCCAACTCTTTGCTTCAGGATCTATTCAATCTCTTCATTCTACTTCTTAGGATATTTTGTTAGTATGCCATTTCTTCATCAGGTTCATGATACTCATACAAATCAAAAATGTTGAAAATGGGTGATATAACCATGTCATTGGGTAATTCAATCTCATATGCATTTCCACTGTCAAATTTCCTCAAAATCTTGCAATGTCCAAACTTCTTCATTTTCAGTTTCCAATATGTTCCAATAGGAAATTGACCTTTCTTAAAATGAACCATCACTTCTTCACCAACATCAAAAAATTTATGTCTCCTTGATCTATTAGCTCTGTCTTTGTATTTATGATTACTCTCTTCCAGCTTCAGCTTCACATCTTCATGCAATGTCTTCATGTACTCAGCAAATTTCACTCCTTCAACACTTCTCTTATTTTCATTAGTATTGTCTCTCAAATCAAATATACCTCTCGGTTGTATGCCATTGACAATCTCAAATGGTTTTTTTCAAGTACTCCCATTCACTAAATTATTGTATGAAAACTTTTCTTGTGCCAACACAGAATCCCAATTACTCAGTGTGTCTCCAACTAAACATCTCAAAAGATTTCCCAAACTTCTGTTCACAACTTCAGTCTATCCATCAATTTGTGGGTGAAATGTAGAACTATATTTCAACTCAGTGCCAAATTTCTTCCAAAGGGTCTTCAAAAAGTATCCAACAAATTTATTGTCTCAGTCAAAGATAATACTCCTCGGTAATTGATGCAATTTGACAATTTCCTTAAAGAAAAGATCTGCTACATGTACTGCATCTGATGTCTTTCTATAAGGTATAAAATGTGTCATCTTAGAAAATCTATCCACAACAAGAAATATAGAATAATTACCTCTTACTATCTTCGGTAAGCCAAGAACAAAGTCCATACTGATGTCAATCCAAGGTTTCTTAGGAATAGAAATTGGTACATACAGTCTAGTATTCTGACATACTCCTTTTGCCACTTGACAAACTCCACAAATTTTCACAAATTTCTAAACATCTTTATACAACTTCAGCCAATAGTATTTCTCCTTTTAAGAAAATTCCATGTTTTATCAATACCAAAATGTCCAGCCAAACCACTACTATGCTTTTCTTTTATCAAATTAGTTCTCATTACTCCTCTTGGTATACGAAAATGAATACCTTTAAACAACATAGCTCCTTGAATAAAATATTCATCCCACTTAGTATCTTGTTGATCTTGAATAGGTGCTCTGCACTTTCTCCATGGCTCAGAAAAATCAGGGTCAAACTCATAAGAATCCTTCATCTCATCAAAACCAAGAACTTCAATTTTCATCTCGGTCATCAAAGATCTTCTTCTACTCAATGCATCAACAACTCGATTAGTGACTCCACTCTTATGCTTTATCACAAATGTATAACTCTGCAAATGCTCAACCCATTTCATATGTCTCTGATTCAACTTATTCTGACTACCCAAATATTGTAAAGCCTTACGATCGATATACAACACAAATTCACTCGGTATGAAATAATGTCTCCATTTCTTCAATTCTTGAACAATAGCATAGAATTCTTACTCATACACAAAATATTTCCTTCTAGCATCATTCAAATTTTCACTAAAGTAAGCAACAGGTTTACCTTCTTGACTCAACACAGCTCCAATTGTACTACCACATGCATCACATTCCACTTGAAATACCTTACTGAAATTAGGCAATGCCAAAATAGGTAATTCAACAACCTTCTACTTCAGATTCTCAAAACTTTTTTCATCTCCATGTGTCCATTTGAATTCTCTTTTGTCTCCTCTCATAGTCTCAGTCATCGCATTACAAATTGAACTAAAATTCCTTATGAACTTTTGGTAAAAAATTTCCAAACCATGAAATGATCTTACCTCACTAGCATTCACAGGTGTAGGCCAATTCAAAATAGCTTCAACCTTTTTAGGATCCATCTTTAAACCATCATCTGAGATCAAAAATCCCAAATACACAATCTCTTCTTTCATGAATGAACACTTTTTCAAATTTATTAGCAACTTTTCTTCTTTTAATCTCTGCAAAAATTGTCTAACATGCAATGAATGTTCTTCTCTGGTCTTATTGAATATTAGAATATCATCAAGATATACAATCACAAACTTACCTAAGAATTTCTTCAAAACTTCATTCATCAACCTCATAAAAGTACTTGATGCATTAGTTAAACCAAAAGGCATAACCAACCACTCATACAAACCTTCTTTTGTCTTGAAATAAATCTTCCATTCATCACCTTCTCTGATTCTGATACGATGATACCCACTTTCAAATCAATTTTCATGAAATACTTTGCTCCAGTCAAACTATCCATTAAATCATCCATTCTCGATATAAGAAACATATACTTCACTGTTATCTTATTGATTGCTCTGAAATTAGTACACATTCTCCATTCTCCATTCTTTTTCGGTGCCAATACAATATGTATTGCATAAGGACTCAAAGTTTCTTTGATCAAACCTTTCTCTAGAAACTCTTGAATCTATCCGTTCAATTCCTGATTCTCGGTAGGTGTTAACCGATGAGGTGCCTTATTCAGTAAACTAGCTCCAGGGATTTGATCCATACAATGATCAATGCTTCTTTTTGGTGGCAAACCATCAGGTACATTATCAGAAATGATTTCACTATACTCGGTGATTAACTTATCAATCTCCACAGGAATAGTATCCTATATTTTCTTACTCAGGTTTGTAAGGAATCACAACAAAACATACATCATTCTTTTTCAAATCTTTAAAAAGCTTCCTTCCTTTCATCAAACAAACTTTCACAGATGTGCAAACATTACTAATAGGTTCTTCCATCAATGGTAACAAGATTTGTTTCTTTCCATCAGCCACAATAGTATATTTATGCAATCTCCCATCATATATAGCATGCCTATCATATTGCCAAGGTCTACCCAACAAAATATGACAACAATCCATAAGCATGATATCACATAAAACTTTATCATAGTACTTTCCAATCTTCAAATTCACATAACATTGTTCACTTACCAAGAGTGTATGCTCATCTTTGATCCATGAAATCTGATAGGGCTTCAAATGTTCCAACCTTTTCAACTACAATTTTGTGACCATTTCCTCAAATGCCAGATTCTCCAAGCTACCACTATCAATAATTACCTTCCAAACTTTGTTAGAAACTCTACATCTGGTGTTGAATAAACTTTTTCTTACCATATCTTCCTTTTTTCTTTCATTCCACAGTGCTCTCCTTACCATCAAGTTATTTTCTTTCTCAGGTTCATTCTCTGATTCTTCTTGCACCTAAGCATATCTACTACTACCAGCCTTCTTACTTACTTGTGTACATTAAAATGACCTATGTCCTTCTTCTCCATAGTTATAACAAGTTACTCAAAAAATTCTTTTGCTATAACCACCTCGGTAGTTACTACCTCTGCCTCTAGATGAACTTTCACCTTTCCACTCAGTCTTGCCTTTATCTAGATTTGTCTTTTCAGGTTTAGATCTACCATTTTCACCATTAGATCTACCTCTTCCTCTAGGGAATCTACCACCTCTTCCTCTTTGTCTTTTCTCATGTCTCTTGTTCAATTTCTCCTTAGCTTTCAATGCAAATTGATAAGCCTCTTCAATGTTCTCCAACATGACCATACCAATTTCCTCTTGGATGGAAACTCTCAAATAATTTAGGTATCTACCAATCCCTTCCACATCATTTTCATCATATCTAGATCTGATATCAAATCTATAGAATTCCTCAGTATATTCCTTTATCGAGCTATCTTTCTACCTTAGACATTGCATACACTAAACAAGGTTAATCTAATAATCACAAGGTAAAAACTTTCCTTTCAACTGATTGACCATTTTACTCCATACCTCAATTTTGTCTTTTCCCTTCCTTTTCCTATCCAACTACAGATGTTCCCACCATAAGGATGCATGGCTCTTCAATTTTGTGCTTGCAATTTTTGCTTTCTTGTCTTCAAGAATATTTTCATATTCAAAATACTTTTCCATCTCGGTGATCTAGTCCACCAATTCATCATAATCTATCTTTCCACCATATTCAAGAGGATTGAAATGTGGTGTAGAATTCAAACTTGTCAAAGCCTTCAAAAATATTTCTTCACCCTTGTCCATAACAGGTGCAGGTTCTACATTCGCTTGTTCTTCTTCAACTTCATCATCACTAGCATCTTCAAGATGTCTAACTCTTCTCTGGGCTATTTCAACAGCTTCTAACCTAGCATAAATCTACCTTAACAAATTTTCCAATCCTAGATCTGCATCTCACCTTCCACGAATGATCTTGACAACCCTCTACAATTGCAGGTCAGATCGCAATCTTCTACCCCACAACAATCAACTAGGGCTTCAAGAGGAACCTACAAACCTAGATCTGCAAACCTAGATCAAGATCTAACCTTGCTTTGATACCACCTGATGCATAGTAGGGATCAAGAGCAGCCAAAGGTTGACACAACCTAATGATCCAAGCCTTCTCAACAACACATGGAAGCAAATAACAACACTGTGAGAGGGAAAATGCTAGATCTTTCATTACTTTCATCAAATGGAATGATACTTGTCGAGCTGTAAGACCTTCCCAGTTATAGCCTGATATTGCAATGAATCTTAGAAGTCCTTAAACATGTGAGGATCTATCACAAATTATAATTCTAATGTCTTCTATCTTCTCATTAAAAATTGCCCCTAAACTACAACCAAAAAACTACATTTATACAAGAGTCTACCAAACTGAGTCGGCCTTCAGATCCATAATCAATAGAATAAATAGTCAGATCTAGGACCACATGCTTCCCAAGTATTGATTCCAACATTAAATCCATGATCCAATATAAATGCACAAGCCAGCCACAAAGAAACTAAAACTAAACCCGTCGGTAAGCAAGGATAACTGAGCAGCAGACAAGCAACGCCAAGTGTCAGTGAAACAATCGATGGCCTAGGAGATAACAAAACACACTTGGTAACCAAAGGAAACCAACCAACTACTAACCAAATCAGTCAAAGTAGGAACTGAGCAACATAGATAAACTCCAAAATGCTTTTGGTGACATAGGATTGCCAAGGACCCAAGATGCTCCTGCATCAGTGTGCATTTATATTGGATCATAGATTTAATATTGGAATCAACCATTGGGAAGTGTGTGGTCCCATATCTAACTATTTCTTCCATTGATTTTTGATCTAAAGGATGACTCAGTTCAGTAGAGTCTTGTATAAATGTAGTTATTTGGTTGTAGTTTAGGGGCAGTTTTTAGTAAGAATATAGAGGACATTAGAATTGTGATTTGGGATAGATCCTCACATGTTTGAGGACTTATGAGATTCATGTGACACAAGGCAGGAGTCAAGAGGGTCCAAAGGATGGCACACCCTAATGATCCAAGCTTGCTCAACAACACACGAAAGAAAATAACAACATTGTAAGAGGGAAAATGCCAAATATTTCATTACTTTCATCAAATGGAATGATACATGTCAGGCTATAAGGCATTCTTGATTATGGCTTGATATTAGAATGAATCTCAAAAGTCCTCAAACATGTGAGGATCTGTCACAAATCACAATTCTAATGTCTTCTATCTTCTCACTAAAAACTACCCCTAAACTACAACCAAACAACTACATTTAGACAAGAGTCTATCGAACTGAGTCAGCCTTCAAATCCACAATCAATGGAAGAAACCGTCAGATATGGGACCACATGCTTCCCAATGATTGATTTCAACATTAAATCTACAATCTAATATAAATGCACAAGTAGGCCACAAAGAAACTAAAACTAAACCCTCCAGTAAGCAAGGATAACGAAGCAACAGACAAGCAATGCCGAGCACTAGTGAAACAACCAACTGCCTAGGAGATAACTGACCACACTCAGTAACCAAAGTAAATAAACCAACTACCGACCAAATCGGTCAAAGAAGGAACCAAGAAACACAAAGAAACTCCAAAATGTTTTTGGTGACATAGGATTGCCAAGGACCCAAGATGCTCCTTCATCAGACAGCTAGGGTTATTTTGAAATGATTCTCCAAATCATTTGGTAGGTATGATCCAAGATGCATCTGACTCAAGCTATGAAATTCATGAACTTTCCTCCATCGGTCTTTTCTTCCACTTTACCAAATATTCCATATACTATTTTCCTCTTGTGCTCTGGCCAACTCTTTGCTTCAGGATCAGTTCAATCTATTTATTCTTCTTCTTAGGATATTCTATCGGTACTGTCATTTCTCCATTAGGTTCATGATGCTCATACAAATTAGAAATATTGAAAATAGGTTATATATCCATGTCATCAGGTAATTCAATTTCATATGCATTTCCACTGTCAAATATCCTCAAAATCTTGAAAGGTCCAAACTTCCTCATTTTTAGTTTCCCGTATGTTCCAACAGGAAATCAACCTTTCTTCAAATGAACCATCACTTCTTCACCAACATCAAAAAATTTATGTCTCCTTGATCTATTAGCTCTGTCTTTGTATTTCTGATTACTCTCTTGTAGCTTCAGCTTCACATCTTCATGCAATGTCTTCATGTACTCAGCAAATTTCACTCCTTTACCACTTCTCTTATTTTCATCAGCAATGTCTCTTAAATCAGATATACCTCTCAATTGTATGCCATTGACAATCTCAAATGGTTTTTTTCCAATACTCTTATTCATTGAATTATTGTATGCAAACTCTTCTTGTGCCAACATAGAATCTCAATTACTCAATGTGACTCCAACTAAACATCTCAAAAGATTTCCCAAACTTTTGTTCACAAATTCAGTTTGTCCATTAGTTTATGGGTGAAATATAGAACTATATTTCAACTCAGTGCCAAATTTCTTCCAAAGCGTCTTCCAAAAGTATCCAACAAATTTATTTTCTTGGTCAGAGATAATACTCCTCAGTAATCAATGCAATCTTGACAATTTCCTTAAAGAAAAGATCTGCTACATGTACTGCATCTGATGTCTTTCTACAAGGTATAAAATGTGCCATCTAAGAAAATCCATCCACAACAACAAATATAGAATCATTACCTCTTACTGTCTTCAATAAGCCAAGAACAAATTTCATACTTATGTCAATCCAAGGTTTCTCAGGAACAACAATCGGTACATACAGTCCAGTATTCTAACTTACTCCTTTTTCCACTTGACAAACTCCACAACTTTTCACAAATTTCTAAACATATTTATACAACATCAGCCAATAGTATTTCTCCCTAAGAAAATTACATGTTTTATCAATACCAAAATGTCTAGCTGAACCACTACTATGCTTTTCTTTTATCAAATTAGTTCTCATTACTCCTCTCGGTATACACAACTAAATACCTTTAAACAAAATACCTTTTTGAATAAAATATTCATCCCACTTAGTATCTTGTTGATCTTGAATAGGTGCTCTACACTTTCTCCATGGCTCAGAGAAATTAGGGTCAAACTGATAAGAATCCTTCATCTCATCAAAACCAAGAACTTCAATTTTCATCTCAGTCATCAAAGATCTTCTACTCAATGTATCAAAAACACAATTAATGACTCCACTCTTATACTTTATCACAAATGTATAACTCTGCAAATGCTCAACCCATTTCATATGTCTCTGATCCAACTTATTCTGACAACCCAAATACTATAAAGCCTTATGATCGGTATATAACACAAATTCACTTGGTATCAAATAATGTCTCCATTTCTTCAGTGCTTGAATAATAACATATAATTCCTGAACATACACAAAATATTTCCTTCTAGCATCATTCAACTTTTCACTAAAGAAAGCAATAGGTTTACCTTCTTGACTCAACATAGCTCCAATTGCACTACCACTTGCATCACATTCCACTTGAAATACCTTACTGAAATCAGGCAATGCCAAAATAGGTAATTCAGCAACCTTCTACTTCAGATTCTCAAAAATTTTGTTAGCTCCATGCATCCACTTGAATTCTCTTTTGTCTCCTCTCACAGTCTCATTCATAGCATTACAAATTGAATTGAAATTCCTTATGAACTTTCAGTGAAAACTTGCCAAACCATGAAATGATCTTTCCTCACTAGCATTCACAGGTGTAGGCCAATTCAAAATAGCTTCAACATTTTTAGGATCCATCTTCAAACCATCAACTGAGATCACAAATCCCAAATAAACAATCTCTTCTTACATGAATGAACACTTTTTCTAATTTATTAGCAACTTTTCTTCTTTTAATCTCTGCAAAACTTGTCTAACATGCAACAAATATTCTTCTCTGGTCTTACTGAATATCAGAATATCATCAAGATATACAATCACAAACTTACTGAAGAATTTCTTCAAAACTTCATTCATCAACCTCATAAAAGTACTCGGTGCATTAGTTAAACCAAAAGGCATAACCAACCACTCATACAAACCTTCTTTTGTCTTGAAAGCAGTCTTCCATTCATCACCTTCTTTGATTCTGATTTGATGATACCCACTTTTCAAATCAATTTTCGTGAAATATTTTTCTCAAGTCAAATTGTCCATTATATCATCCATTCTCAGTATAGGATACCTATACTTCACTGTTATCTTATTGATTGCTCTAGAATCAGTACACCTTCTCCATTCTCCATTCTTTTTCAGTGCCAATACAAAAGGTACTACACAAGAACTCAAACTTTCTCTTATCAAAACTTTATCCAACAACTCTTGAATCTATAGGTTCAATTCTTGATTCTCGGTAGGTGTTAACCGATGAGGTGCCTTATTCGGTAAACTAGCTCTAGGGATTAGATCCATACAATGATCAATGCTTATTTTTGTGGAAAACCATTAGGTACATTATAAAAAATGATTTCACTATACTCAGTGACTAACTTATCAATCTCCTTAGGAACACTATCCTCTATTTTCTTACTTGGTTTCTTAGGAATCATAGCGAAACATACATCATTCTTCTTCAAATACTTAAAAAACTTCCTTCCTTCCATCAAACAAACTTTCACAGATGTGCAAACATTACTAATAGGTTCTTCCATCAATGGTAACAAGATTTGTTTCTTTCCATCAGCCACAATAGTATATTTATGCAATCTCCCATCATATATAGAATTTCTATCATATTGCCAAGGTCTACCTAACAAAATATGACAACAATCCATAGGCATGATATCACACAACACTTTATCATATTACTTTCCAATCTTGAAATTCACATAACATTGTTCACTTACCAAGAGTGTATGATCATCTTTGATCCATGAAATCTGATAGGGGTTCAGATGTTCCAACCTTTTCAACTGCAATTTTGTGACCATTTCCTCAGATGCTAGATTTACCGAGCTACCACTATCAATGATTACCTTCCAAACTTTGTCAGAAACTCTACATCTAGTCTTGAATAAACTTTTCCTTATCAGATCTTCCTTTTTTCTTTCATTCCACAGTGCTCTCCTTACCATCAAGTTATTTTCTTTCTCAGGTTCATTCTCAGATTCTTCTTTCACCAAAGCATTTGTACTGCTACTAGCCTTCTTACTTACTTGTGTACATTCAAATGACCTATGTCCTTCTTCTCCATAATTTTAACAAGCTCCTCAGAAACTTCCTCTGCTATAACCACCTCAGTAGTTACTACCTCTACCTTTAGATGGACTTTCACCTTTCCACTCAGTTTTGCCTTTATCCAGATTTTTCTTTTCAGCTTCAAATCTACCATTTTGCACCATTAGATCTACCTCTTCCTCTAGGGAATCTACCACCTCTTCCTCTTTGTCTTTTCTCATGTCTCTTGTTCAATTTCTCCTCACCTTTTAATGCAAATTGATAAGCCTCTTCAATGTTCTCCAACTTGAGCAAATTGATTTCCTCTCGGATAGAAACTCTCAAACCATTCAGGTATCTACCAATCCTTTCCACATCATCTTCATCATGTCCAGATTTGATATCCAATCTATATAATTCCTCAGTATATTCCTTTACCGAGCTATCTTTCTACCTTAGACTTTGCATACGCCAAACTAGGTTAATATGATAATCACAAGTTAAAAAATTTCCTTTCAACTTATTGACCATTTTACTCCATACCTTGATTTTGTCTTTTCCCTTCCTTTTCCTATCTAGCTACAGATGTTCCCACCATAAGGATGCATGGCTCTTCAATTTTGTGCTTGCAATTTTCACTTTCTTGTCTTCAGGAATGTTTTCATATTCAAAATACTTTTCCATCTCGGTGGTCCAGTCCACCAATTCATCAGAATCTATCTTTCCACCATATTCAAGAGGATTGAAATGTGGTGTAGACTTCAAACTTGTCAAATCCTTCAAAAATATTTCTTCACCTTGGTCCATAATAGGTGCAGGTTATGCATTTGCATGTTCTTCTTCAATTTCATCATCACTAACATCTTCAATATGTCTACCTCTTCTCTAGGCTATTTCAATAGCTTCTAACCTAGCAAAAATCTACCTTAACATATGTGCCAATCCTGGATCTGCATCTCACCTCCCAAAAACCATCTTGACAACCCTCTGCAATTGCAGGTCAGATCACAATCTACTACCCCACAACAATCAACTAGGGCTTAAAGAGGAACCTACAAACCTAGAAGATTATATCTTTCAACTCGGATAGAATCTGGACATGTGAAGTTAGACAAAGGTTGAAGACATTGTAGAGCTAACCTGGATGAGTCAACATAGTCATAGGTCACACATTTGAAGATTTATTAAGTTTGAGAGCTGAAATTTTTATGTGGTTATGGAAATATTATGTAACATATTATGTTTTATATTTTGTAATTTATTAAGCTTAATTGGCCGACTCAATTATGAAATATTATGCATGGTATAAAAGAATGATTTTTTTCCTTAATTTGGCATAATATAAGTAGAAATGCATGTATGTGAATTGTGAAGTATATGATACGAAGTGAGTAGATTTGGTAATGTGATATGGTAAAGTGTTTGGTGCGGTTTTGGCACTAACAAAGGAGAGAAGACAAGTTTTTGAGATCACTAATTTTTTTTATTATTCTATTTAGATAATAAAAAGATCAATTGGACATTATGTTCAATGATCTTGCTCCTGAAGCTGTTTGGACAGTGGGTCCTTTTTCCTTCCTTAAATCCTAAGAGGGTTAGAATATTTTAATAGGGATTCAAAATCTCCTAATAGGGACTGATATGTACTGAATGTAATTCATAAGAATCCCTATAAAGTCCATCCTCTCACATGGAATTTTCATATTAGTACATATTTTGTCAGTACCATCCCCACTGGGGTTTACTCTCTCATCAAGAGGTTCCCTAGTTAATAAACTTGTTGTCATTGTGTATGATTATCTTTCTATGGTTCCTATTTATATTGATTACATATTTCAGATCTAATAAGGTTATTATAAGTTATTTTTATTAGATAAATAGTTCACCCCGCCCCCTCTCACTTATCTTGGTGAAATTTACTTTCTAACTATTGGTATCATAGTGGTAGGTTCTTGAAGGGAAATTTTAACAACTTAAGGAGATCTATGGAGAGTCATTTTAGAAAATAAAGTCCTAAGTTTGATGAAGTTAACTATGACAACTAGAAAGAAAAGATGAAGACACATCTACTATATTTAGGACTAGGATATTGGTTGATTACAAATAATGACAAGACTATCATTGAAGAAGAAAAAATTGAAGACTGCATTGAGAAATAAAGAGATCTATTCATGTGCAACATACTTGCTAGAGAAACATTTTTGGAAGCTCTTCTAGAGAATGAATATAGTCAGGTAAAAACTCTAAGACATCTCATGAAATTTGGTTAGCTCTGGAATCTACTTTTGAAGGTGATAATAATGCTAAGAGAATCAGATTATAAAATTAGATATGTTTATTTCAAGAAGCAAAGATGATGGAAGATGAATATGTTAAAATTTATATTGGTGGAATATCATAGATTGTTGCACATATCAAAGCTTGTGAAAGAAACAAGACTAAAGATGAAATCATATGGAAGATCTTATAAACTATGACCCAAGTGTTATAGAAAACAATGCAAATGATTGAACAAGCTATACCTTATAC
Source organism: Chamaecyparis obtusa (assembly GCA_027943335.1). Lineage (NCBI taxonomy): Eukaryota > Viridiplantae > Streptophyta > Pinopsida > Cupressales > Cupressaceae > Chamaecyparis > Chamaecyparis obtusa. Next base: position 644,883 of record BSBK01002633.1, on the reverse strand, counting down.
TAAGAAATTCACCAGAGAAAATCTTCTTGGAAGATTAGAATCAATGGAGATAGGTTTGAGACAATCTGGATATTTTCCTAGAATTGAAACTGTATTTAGCACATGTAGTGTTTGCCCTAGTTTTTCAAGGAGTGCAAGTGTCACTAGAGATTATGCCTATAGTAGTAGAACTAAGACTAAAGAAGATAGAAATATTGAAGAAGGAATTTCCTTGCTTGTAAAAAGAGAACCAAAAGGTAAGCAAATCTTTAAATGTTGGATATGTCAAGAATATGGTCATTTTGCATCTAAGTGTCCTAAGAGAGTAAATAAATATAAGAAGAACTATGAGCCAAGAAGACCTAAAAAATGTGATTATGCTAATGATGAAGAATTTAAATCTATCATTGAAAAATCATTAAGTGAAAGTAATAATGAAAGTGATGACATAGGATTTGTTTCAATAAAAGAAGAAAACTCTGAAACTAAAGTTAGAGAAGAAAAATCTTTAGTATCTCAAGTTGAAAATAAAATTGATTGGATCATAGATAATAGTTGTTCACATCATATGATTGGTGATATGAAATTTTTAATAAAGTTTAACAATTATGATGGAGGAATTGTTAGAGTTGGAAATAAGGCACCTTGTAAAATAAAAGGAATATGATCTATTACTCTTGATGGAAAGACTAACACTGATGATGTTTACTTTGTGGATGGATTGAAACATAATATTTTGAGTGTTATATAGTTAGTTGAAAAGGGATATCAAGTTTGGTTTACTGAGAAGTCTTGTGTGATTAAGGATAAGAATGCTAAGATGATTGGAACAGGAGCAAGAACCAGAGGTAATTTATTTTAGTTGAATCCTACTAAGATGACATGTTTGATTACTAAAATTGATGAGATTTCATTATGACACAAAAGGTTTTGTCACATGAACTTTGATAGCATTGTGAAAGAAAGTTCCAGATTTGTAGTAAGAGATTTGCCTAAAATTATGAAACATACTAACATGGTATACAAAGAATGTGTTATGGAAAAGTAGAAAAGAAGCTCTTTTCCCAGTAAGAAGTTCACCATAGCAGAAAAATTGGAGATTGTTCATACATATCTAAGTGTTCCCACAAGGACTAGAGGATTCTATGGTGAAAGGTATTTTATGATTCTTGTTGATGATTTTATTAGAATGATGTGGGTAGCATTTCCTAAATAAAAATCAAAAGCATTTGATAAGTTTAGATTGCTTAAGAAAAAAGATGAGAATTAATCAAAATTAAAGATTAAATGTTTACGATCTAATAGAGGTGGAGAATTTACTTCAAAATAATTTAACACTTTTTGTGAAGTGAATGGCATTAAGAGACAACTTTCAATCCCTACAACACTTGAGAAAAATCGTATTGCTAAAAGAAGAAACAGATCAATAACTAAGGCAACAAGAGCTATGTTATTTGAGAATGATTTAGTGAAGAAATTTTGGAGGGAAATAGTAAATACAACAGTGTATATAATGAGCAAAGTATAGATTAGAGCATATAAAAACAAGACACCTTGTGAATTATGGTTTGGACATGCACCATCAGTAAAATATTTCTAAAATTTTGGAATTAAGTGTTGTATTAAGAGAGATGATGGCATTAGTAAGTTTGACCCTAGAAGTGATGAAGGTATGTGATGCAGTCAAGGTTGGAGTTTCCAATTAAGGATTGTTTGACCTTGCAGCCAAATCAATATGCAACATATATATATACAACAACAACAACAAAAAATCTAATATGAAAAGGAAATATTTATTCATCCAATCACCGATTACATGCAATGTGTCAGGCTGTAAGGCCTTCCCAGTTATGGCCAAATATAAAGCAAGTAACTATCTACAAGATCTCACAAGATCCAAATCTTTTCCATAACATCAACATTCAACTAGCCTAGGTCTGCAACACACAGTACACTGGTAGACACCTAGGAAAGACCTAAACTTGTACTCAAACTTCCAACCTATCTTCCTATTCCTAAGATTGTAGGCTACTAACTCCTACCATCATCCATCTGATCCCTCCTAAACACTACCCAAGCATTAATCTTTTTAAACAAGTCCAATTCATAATCCACTGGAATGAATTGCTTCTTCAACTTGTCAACCATTCGGTTCTACTTGGTAATCTTTTCTTTTCATCTTCTACCTCTTTCCAACTAAACTTCTCTCCACCAAATATTTGCATGACCCTTCAGTTTAGTCTTTGCAAATCTAACTCTATCATGATCTTCTATTTCTTCATACTCAAAGTATTCATCAATCTCATTGAGTCAATCAATCAATTCTTTAGGCCTAAGACTTCCAACAAATGTAGAAACTTCAATCTTAGGTCTCTTCCCAATTTTAGACATAGCTTTCAGGATTCTATTCTCCTCTGGATCTCTAGCTTCTTCTACCACTTCTTCAAAATGGTCTAATTCCTTAGATTCATCATCACTACCCTCTTTCAAGGTAGGCTTCTTTTTCTTCTTCAACTCCTCTTGTAGATCTTGCACTTGTTTCTACAAAGCCCTAAAATTATCAAGACTGAATTCTCCAGCAACCTCTTCCTCTGAGATCTCACAATTTCTCCTTGGAGGCATCTAGATACAGACACACAAGATCCACTTGGCTCCAACAAGAATAGACTTTGCTCAAACAGGAACAAACTTTGGCTCTGATACCACCTAATGCAGTCAAGGTTGGAGTTTCCAATTAAGGATTGTTTGACCTTGCATCCAAACCAATACGTAGTGGAAATACATAACAACAACAACAAATTTGATATGAAAAGGAAATCTTTATTCATCCAATCACTGATTACATGAAATGTGCTAGGCTGTAAGGCCTTCCCATTTACAGCCAAATACAAAGAAATTAATAGTCTACAAGATCTCACAAGATTCAAATGTTTTCCACAACATTAGCATTTAGCTAGCCTAGGTCTACAACACATAATACACTGGTAGGCACCCAAAAAAGATCTAAACTTGTACTCAAACTTCCAAGTAATCTTCTTGTTCCTAAGCTCATAGGCTACTAACTCCTACCATCATCCATCTGATCCCCCCTAAACACTACCCAATAATTCACTTAAATACTAAATCCCAGCCATAATTCAACTCTGTAGGATATACAAATATTAAATATCAAAGCATCAGTCAGCTCTCAAATAGCCTTACAATAAATAAAATTATCCAAGATGGCCCCAATGGTCATAAGATACACATAGAAGAATGCAACATGCCAGATCTAGGTCCTCTTCCACCCAATGGTCAATCCATAACTCAAGGAGCATGACCCAAATTAAATGCACCAGTCAACCAAGATGATTCATCCAAACAATCCAGTCGATAAGTAAGAACACCGAGCAATAGAGGAAATAACTGAGCTCTAGTCAACCAACCATGCCAAGCATGACCAAGAAACATAGTTATCACCAAGCACCAGGAAAATGACACCTTCAGTTACTGAGCATCCTTCAAAGACCGAGCACCTTGGTAACCATAGAAACCAAGCAACCCATCTCCCAAACCGAGCAAGTACTCCACCAAACCAAGATCAAAACTAGCAATCTACCTTCAAAGACAAACATATTTTTGGTTGATACAGGATTGCCAAGAATCCTAGGATGCTCCTGCATCATTATGTTTCTTGGTTATTGATTTAAAATCAAATCTTATAGATGTTATAACAAGAGAACAAAGGCTATTGTTGAGAGTGCAAATATTAAAGTGGATGAAAAGTTCAAAATTTAGGAAAGAATACTTGAATATGATTTAGATGAAGAAATCTATCATAAAGTTGTTCAAGAAAATATATAATTCTTTTATGAAACTGACAATGATTTTTAGAATGAGATTCATGTTGAGGAACATAGATAAGAACGAAGATCAGAACCTAGAGTTAAAGCAAGAATTGAGACAGTACCACCTAATAAAATCTGATAAGGAAACATCCTATTGATTAGATTATTGGGAGAAAAGAAAAGGGATTTATGACAAGAAATAAGGTACAAGAAGAACTATGTTTGATTTCTCAAATTGAACCTAAGACTACTGATGAAGCTTGTAAAGATAATAATTAGATTCAAGCAATGAGGGAATAACTAGATCAAATTGAAAAGAATAATACTTTGGAATTGGTCACTAGATGTAAGGACAAAAATGTTATAAGAAATAAATGGGTTTTTAAAAACAAGATGAAAGAACAAGGAGAATTCGTAAGAAATAAAGCAAGATTGGTATGTAAAGTATACTCACAACAAGAAGGTATTGAAAAAGAAGAAACATTTGCATTTGTTGCAAGAATCAAAGCAGTAAGAATGTTTCTGGCCTATGCAGCATATAATAAATTCAAAGTATATCAGATGGATGTGAAGTCAACATTTTCGAATTGATAATTGGAAGAATTGGACTAAAACAATCACTTAAAACCTGATATGCAAGATTGGACAAATATTTGGTAAAATTGGGATTTACTAAAGGCACCATAGATAGTAATTTGTATCTTAAAGAAATTGAGAATGATTTATTAATTGTACTTATTTTTGTTGATGATATAATCTTTGGAGGTGAAGATGAAGTGAGTGATAAGCTTGCTGGTGAAATGAAGATATAATTTGAGATGAGCATGACTGGAGAAATGAAATTTTTTCTAGGATTACAAATTGTGCAAAATAGTGATGGTATTTTCTCATCTCAAACTAAGTATCTAAAAGATTATTGCAGAGATTTGGTTTGGAAAATTGTAAGCTTGTTGGTACACCTATGGTAACTTTCCATAAGTTATCTGGCACAGAGGAAACTCCTACAGTTGAACAAAGGAAGTATAGATCCATGATTAGAGGATTGTAATATTTAACTCATACACGACTAGATATATCACATGTAGTTGGTATTGTTGAAATATTTTAGGTTGATCCTAAAGAATCACATTATGTAGTAGTAAAAAGAATATTTAGATATTTGAAAGGTACAACTAACTATGGGTTGTGGTATGATAAATCAAATGATTTTACCCTATGTGCATATACAGATCTAGATTGGGGAAGCATTGTAGATGACAAAAAGAGTACAAGTGGTGGAGCATTTTTTCTTGGAGGAAGATTGGTTTCTTGGCTAAGAAAGAAACAAAATTGTATCTCACAAAGCACATCAAAAGCATAATATGTAGCAAAAACAAATAATTGTAATCAGATAATATGGATAAATTTTTTTTTGAAGGATATTGGAATAAAGTTCAATGAGACTATTATCATACACTATGATAACACCAGTATAGTAAGTATGCCTAGAATCATGTATTACATTCTAAAAAAAAACATATAGAGATCAAGTATCATGTTGTAAGAGAGAAATTTGTAGAGAAATAAGTTAGAATTGAGTATATCAGTATAAAGGAGCACATTGCAGATATATTACAAAGCCCTTACCTAAAGATACATTTAATTATTAGAGGGGTATGCTTGGGGTTATGCCCCAACCTACTTTTAAGTAGTGATGTAGAAAGTTGCATCAGTCCAGTGGTATAGAGCACTATATTTTTTGGATTGTATGTTGATGTTGATGCTTCCTCTATGGGGGAGTATGTATATTTTTAAGATGTTTCATGAAGGACTCTTTGGTAAAATATATCTTCGAACAATATCTTTGGACATTTGAGTTTATATTGATTGACATAGTGATGTTTACTTTGTCATTGATGTCAATAGGGGAGAAGGATACATGAAAAAAAAAAATGATTGATGAAGAGGATTTGAAAAGTGAAGTATTGAGGAGAAGGAAACATTTGATTGATTTGATGATTGATGAAGAGGATTTGAAAAGATATTGTAGAACATCAAAGTTGCACTTTGGTATTCATGGAACTTGGATATTTTTCATCTATGTTGTAATCAATGCTAATGGGGGAGATTTTTAAGCATGAATATTGAATATATCCTATGGGAGAGTATTCTAGTAGTTTTGTAGCACTTTCATGTTGCATTCATGACATTGTTTTTCATTGATGTCAACACATTGATTATATTGGAGATTAGCAAAAAAGTAGACAGTGTTTGAATTAGCACACATGGATTATTTTGGGTTAAGTTATGAGGCATTGAGGACATGTTCTTTATGGTATCTTGGTATCATGATTAAGAGTGCGTACAAAAATTTAATTATTTATGTTAGTTATGAGTAATCTAGGGGAAACTGTATTTTGTCAGTGTTCTTGAGAAACAACTTGTAATAATCGGATTATATCTCTTAACTAGGATAGAATCTAGACATGAAAATTTATACAGAGGTTGAAGATATTGTAGAGGTGACTTGGATGAGTCATCATAGTCAGAGGTCATAGGTGTGAAGATTTATTAAGTTTGAGAGCTGATAGTTTTATGTGGTTATGGAAATATTATGTAACATATTATGTTTTATATTTTGTAATTGGTTGAGCTTAATTGGATGACTCAATTATGAATATTGTGCATGGTATAAAGGAAGGAATGTTTTCCTTAATTTAATAGAGTAGAAGTATAAATATATGTATGTGAATTGTGAAGTATATGGTGTGATGTGAGAAAATCTGGTAGTGAGATCTAGTGAAGCATTTGGTGTATTTTTGGCACAGATAGAGGAGAGAAGATAAGTTTTTGAGATCAGTAATTATTGGTATTATTCTATTTAGATAATACAAAGATCATTTGGATAGTGTGTTCAATGATCTTTCCCCTGAAGCTCTTTGGACATTGGTTCGTTGTCTTCTTTACCTCCTAATAGGGTTAGAATCTTTTAACAGGGATTCAAAGTCTCCTAACAGGGACTGATATTTACTAAATGTAATTCATAAGACTCCTTACAGACTCCATGCTCTCAGAAGGAATTTTCATATTAGTACATCTTTTATGGGGACCATCCCCACCGAGGTTTACTCTCTGATCAAGAGGTTCCCTAGTTAACAAATTTGGTGTCTTTGTGTATGATTATATTTCTATGGTTTTTTTTTATATTGATTGCATGTTTCAGATCTAATAAGGTTATTAAAAGTTGTTTTTATCAGATAACTGACTCACCCCCCCTCTCATTTATCTTGGTGGACTTTAATTTCTAACAGATGGTAGAAGGAGATTAAATTTCACCATATGGCCAAAGAATAAAAGAAGTTGTTGGTGCTATCAAAGGTTCTGGTGGAACTATTGAGAAAGCTACTATAGTAAGTAAAATGTTGAGAAATTTACTCCCTAATTATGCCATTAGGGTGTCTACTATAAATGATCTATGTTAACTTTTAACAATATCACAATACATGGAAAGATTGATAAGATTAATGTATTTGAATTAAGTAATTTTGATAATAGTATTCCAAGAGTTGAGCCATCTTTCAAGGTATCGGTTTCTAATGTATTGGTAAGGAAAGGTAAAGAACTAAGTCATGATTTTGATTTCATGTCAAGTTAAACTTGGGAACTTGAATCTATCTTGGAATATGAAAGGAGATAAGGAGAGCTTGAAGCACTACTAGCAAAGAGATTTCCTAGAGGGACTAGTAAGTATAAATGAAAGCTACCACAAAAATATTTTTCATGTAATAAGATTAGACATATTGCATATAGATGTACTAATGGTGAATAAAAGGATAAGTTCCAAATGTTTAAGGAAAAAGCGAAGAAACAATTCTATGTTTCTGTTGATGAAGGAGTTACCAATGAAGAATTAGAAGATAACGAGGAAGAGGAGATTGTATTTGTTGTAGTCAAAGAATATCTATGTACAAGTGAAAAGGCACTAGTTTCTGATATGGGACACAATGATGAATGAATTACAGATAGAGGGTTCTCACATCACATGGCTAGTGACAAGATTAAGTTCATTAGGTTTGAAGAGTTTGATGATGGTGTAGTAAGGTTTGGAAATAATACACCTTTTTTGGTTAAAGGAAAAGGAACTATTACGATGATTGGTAAGAGTAATATAGATTTTTTTTGTATTGTGGATGGTCTAAGATATAATATTTTGAATTTTGGTCAGCTAAATGATAAAGATTATAATTTAGAATTCAAAGGAGGTATGTCTAGAATAATTGGAAGATTAAATGATGATATTTCTATCGATGGGAAAACTAGAGATAATTTATTACATCTGAATAATAAATGAATAGTTGTTTGGTTAAAAAGGTTGAAGATAGTTTGATATGGCATATAATATTTTGTCATGTAAATTTTGATAGTTTAATCAATGTGAATCAGACAAATGTAGTTAAGGGATTGCTACAATTAGTCAAGTCAGACAATATGACATGTATAAAATATCAGTTGGGTAATTTCACTAGTTTTTATTTCCAAAGCATGTCCTTTTCATTTGAAGGCATACCTGATTTGGTTCATATTGATCTTTGTGGCCTATGAGACAAAGAAGTTACCAAGATGATAGATATTTCATATTGTTTATTGATGACTATTCTAGAATGACCTGGGTAACTTTCTTGAAGGAGAAATATGATGCATTAAAAAAATTCAAATAATTCAAGGCACTAGATGAGAAGGAATCAGGTAAGAATTTGAAGTGTTTAAGGTCTAATAGAGGAGGTGAGTTTAATTCTATAGAATTGGTTAAGTATTGTTAAGATAATTGAATCAAGAGACAAGTATCTACCCCAAGGACTCCATAGAAAAATAGTGTTGTAGAGAGAAAGAAAAGAAAAATAATGCATGATGAAATGGCAATGTTGATTCAAGGATATGTACTAAAAATGTACTAGAAATGATAAATTAGTACTTTTATTTACATACTAATTAGGTTCAAGTAAAGAAAGGAATTGATAAGACACCTTATGAGCTATGGTGTGGTCACTCACCTACTCTTAAATATTTCAAAGTCTTTGGCAGTAGATGCTACATTAAGAGGGATAATTACACAAGAAAGTTTGATCCAAAAAGTGATTAAGGTATTTTCTTGGGTTAGGGTATGTGCAGGATCATGGTATGCCAAAAAGTGGTGATGTGAAAAAGAAGTCCTAATTGATAGACTCTTTCAAAAACAACTATAACTTTCAAACAATATAACATTTTTAAAATCTAAAATATACATCACATTCTATGCTTCACCTAATACAATAATAATAATAAATTCTTTCAATTTGATGAACTTTATACTAAGTTAAGGTGGTTAGACACGAGAGTTTTTATATTCAGGAAAATTTGTAGCATAAAAACCATAATTAATTATTTAGTTGGAAAAAATTATTAAAAAATATACATCACATCTGGACATGGGTCTACTACTTTTAGCTATAATCTTATAAAAAAATATTATCATTTGATTTTTTTTAATGTGGTCAGACATACACCTACTTGTTATCTTTCTAGTCCTGATTGATAGACTTATTGAAAAATAGCTATAACTTTCAAACTATTTAACATTTTTGAAATTGAAAATATGTGTCACATTCTATGCTTTTCCTACTACAAGAAAAATAAAAAAAAGTTTTTAATTTGATAAAGTTTAGACTTCATTAACGCAGTCAAACATGAGAGTTTTTGTATTTTGGAAAATTTGTAGGATAAAAATCATAATTAATTATTTACTTGGAAAAAAATTACAAAAAAATATGTGTCACATTCGAACATGAGTCTACTACTTATATCTAGAATCTTGTAAAATAAAGTTATCATTTGATTGTGTTTAGGGTGGTCAGACATACAACTACTTCTTATTTTTTTATTGAAATTTTTTGTACTACTACATTGAAAGTTGAAATTTCGAACATATAGAACAATTGTTTTTCAAAAAAGGCCTAGTATCTTAGAAACTAAATTCAATTTTCTACAGATTCTCTTGTTACATATTTTTGATATAATATTTATAACCTGTTCAAAATTTTATGTCAACTTGCATCAACCTGATTTTCTAAATTTACATTGCCACTTAAGGGCCTAGTTTGGCATACCATGATCCTACACATACCCATTATTCTACTAAAATTAAAGAATATAAGTGTTTCAATAAGAGAACTAATAAGATAATTGAGAGTGTAAATGTAAAGGTGGATGAATACCTTGAGAAATATGATAATTCAAGAAAGAAAGAGACAAAGGATAATCAAGAGATTTTATATATTGAAACAAAATTGGATGAACCAGTAGAGAAAAACAATGTGGAAGAAGGGATTCAATTGACAGGAGAATAAGCACCTAGACTTGAACCAGTGATACTTGGGTATGTCAATATGAATCACTCTACTGATCAGATTATTAGGTGATCATAATGCAATTGTTATAACCAAAAAAAACCTTAGAGAAAGTACTTTCTTTATTTTGAGGTATGAGCCTAAGATAGTGAAGGAATAAATCAAGGATGAAGCTTGGGTAAAAGCTATGGAGGAATAACTTGATCAAATTAAGAAGAACGATACATGGATTCTTGTTCCCAAACCTACAGATAAAAATTTAATTGGTACCAAATAGGTTTTCAAGAACAAATTGAATGAATATGGATATGTGGTTAGAATTAAGGTAAGACTTGTTTGTAAGGTATATGCACAAGAAGAAATACTAGACTATGGAGATAATTTTTCTCTAGTGGAAAGATTAGAACGGGTAAGAATTATACTTTCTTATGCTTCTTATAAAGGGTTCATTTTTTTTCAAATAGATGTCAAGTCATCTTTCGTGAATGGAATTCTTAAATAGGTGTACATAGAAAAACCTAATGGTTTTGCATTGACAAAGGATAAGGACATGGTATGAAAGATACAAAAGGAAATATAAGGAGAAAAACAAGAACTAAGGGCATGATATGAAAGGTTATGGTCTTATATTACTCAGATTGGTTTTCATAGAACAAGTTATGATAGTACTATTTACCTAAAATTTGAAGGAGATAAGTTTTTGATACCTAAAGTATTTTTCAATGATATAATATTTGGATATAATGATGGGATGAGTTTAACACTTTCTAAATAAATTAAGAAGGATTTTGAAATATCAATCATTAGGGAGATCAAATTCTTTATTAGATTGCAAGTTTCACAACTAATGAATGGTATATATTATAGACACTCAAAAATGGTTCACACCTATGTGTGCCCTTTTAACATGTTTTCTATCTCGTGTCATTACTCATCTGATCATTTACTAATATTTCCCTCTTTTTCATATCATAACCTCGATCTCTTTGGCTGAATCAACCATTCCTAATCATTCCCAATATTTCCTAAATTGAGCCTAATTATTCCTAATCATTCCTAAATCATTCCTAACTATCCCTAATCATTGCTAAGCCATTCCCAACCATTCCTAATAATTCATAAACTGATCCTAATCATTCCTAAATGTTCCTAAACTGATCCTATTGATATTAAACCATGTCAAATCTTCCTAAATCAGTTCAAATCAACCCTAATTAACTTCCTAATCAGTTTAAGACCATTTCAATCATAGTTAAAATCAATTCAATCTGAAATCAATCCAAGGAATTTTTAGATTTCATTGATGCCTCATCATCATCGATCAATCCCAGAGTGCATTATCAAAATTCATCAATTCCTCTTTGTCATCAATCGAATCCCAAGCGAATTGTCAAAGTTCATCGATGCCTCGTTAACCAATCCAAGTAAATTTCAAATAGAATTGTCCAATATCATTGATGCTAAATCATCATCATCATTCCAGCCCAATAGAATTGTAAAATTTCATCGATGCTATCATATCTTGTCATCACCAATTGTGCACATTGTCAAAGTTCATCGATGTTGCGTTATTCTGTAATCAATTTTTAATCATCAAGATTGGTTCAAAACCTTCATAAAATTATTCAAGAACAATTCCCTTTCGATCACACATCATCAATTTGGCAAAATATTTTTATTAATCTATCCCCTTGGGATAGATAACTCATAATTTATCCATTTGTATTAATCTATGTATTAGATTAATTTTCCCTATCCTAAGTCTCCTATAATTAATTAATTTTGAATTAATTAATTGTTCCCTTTTTTAATTATGGGATTTTCTAAATTCCTAAATTCCTAATTATCCTTTTTGAGGGAATAATGAATTTTAAATTATTAAAATGTGTCTCTTACACATTCCCTTAAATTTTTCTTCATGACATCCTACTAATTAGCCTTCACATTTCTTCCACTTTCCCTTTCTTATTTTCCACTAATTTGGCCTCCTGATTTCCTATTAATTTGACTTCACCTTCCCTCACCACTTTGTCCTTGATTTTTTCATTTATTTATGCATTCCAAGTTGTGAATTCAATTTTTCATAATTATAACAATCTTCCAATGTGCACTCTCATTTCCAAATCTATATTTCGGTCTCCAATTTATATAAATTGAGATCAAGTTTCTCAATTAAGAATAACCATCTTATTTAAAATATTCTCATCATAATTATAGCCATAATATAAAAATATTTCTTTCATTGTGTCAACATGGGAGCTACATCCATCCTTTTGTAGAAGTGGGAAAAAGGACAATTGTCAAATTGAGGGAGTTTTGTTTAGAGTTTTCATTTCTTTATCTCAATTTATTTTGTGTTTGGATAGATTGATTTTGCATAATTTAGAGTTTTATGATTCCTCTTTTGTGCATTTTTTATTCATTTTCCTATCTTAAATTTGGTGAACCCAATGTGAAACATGTTTATCTGATGGATTTTTGATTTTTTTGTGCACTAGCAGGTCCCCGGGAGCGTCCTAGCACTTGGTTGGTATTATTGTGTACTTGGTGACTCTTCATCCACACTTGGGACTCAAAGATGCACACTTGTTCACTATATCTATGCACTTGGTCATGAAATTTGTGCACTTGGATTTTATAATAAGAAAATTGGGGTTTTAGGCCTCATTTGAGCCCCTAACTTATCATGTTTTTCATTTCTCTATTGTAAATCATGAGTGAACCTAATCAATGGCTAGAAGAACTTAAAATTAACTCAAATTTGAATTTATGAACTTAAAATGAACATCCATACTTTATTTGGGCTCCTAAAATGAATATTCACCTAGTTTAGGGTTCAATTCAAACTTGCCTAGTTAAGGTGTTTTCAAATCTGCATCTAGTTTAACTAGGAGTTCAAGTTGTTTTAGAATATTTTAAATATATTTTATTAAGTAAAAAATGAATCTCATATTTGATTTTTTAATCTTAAAATTAACTCTCACATTTGATTTTGGCTCTTAAAATAAACCTCTCAAATTTTAGGGTTCATTATAAATCTAGTTACTCTATCTTCCTTTAATTCAATTCAAGTGCACAATCTAGCCTAATTAGGGGTCCTAATGGATTAATATGTGTCAAATAAAGTTTATTAAGTGTAAAAGGAACCTAAAATTAACATTCATACTTGATTTGGGATCTAAAATGAGCATTCATCTAGTCTAAAATGCATTGCAAAACTACTTAGCTAGGGTGTTTCCTAGTCACTCCAAATTTGCATCTAGTTAACTAGTGTTTCATATTGATTCAAATTACTTTAAAAAGAAGTTTTAAATGTATTAATTAATGATAATAATGGAAATAAATATTATTATTAATGTAAATTTGGTCATCATACATTTTCAAGTAGCATTATGAGTCATTCTAGCCTCTGTTTCAGGTCTTGCGCACTTGGTGGCTGAACCTGCACACTTGGTGATTGAACCTGCACACTTGGTGAGTGTTCCTATGCACTTGGTCACCAAATTTTTTCAATTTTTAATTATATCTACACACTTTGTGATTAGAGCTTCCCACTTGGTCATGAGAGATCCCATTTTGGTCTATTTTTATGTAAAATTGATGAATTTTAAGGTTTTTGGGCCTATTTTTGCAAGTTTTCTTCCATACTTGTGGTTTTATCTTAGAGTAAGAGATTTTTTGTGTTACTAATGATATTTTCATCCCCTTGGAACTTTTTGGATGAGTATTAAATCCTAATCTACTAACTCATTTGATGTAGGATACGTGACAAAGACCTTGTGTGTCTTCCAAAACAATCATTTGTGTGTTTTGTAGGTAGAAAAAACTTCATTTGGTTCTTTAAAATAAACCTTTTATTTTAATTTTTTGGTGTGTCATATCTTTTTAATCCCAATAATTACATGGATGTATCCTCTCACCTCTCCTTTGTGGATCTTGGGTGAAGAGAAATTCATACAATTCTTTTAGAGAGGCATGCCTTGGACCAAGGTGTTCACATTGAATTCCCCAAGGGAAGACCTTGAGAGGTAATAGGAAAAATCCATGTATCCATCCAAAATACTATATAAATGTGTGATTGTGACTAATAATCCAATAGATAGTCTAGCTAGGTGATAGCTCTACTCCAGTACCCTTGTGGTGTGTAAAACCTTGGTTCTCAAGGTTGGGAGTCCTATTGAGAGAGTTTATCACACACCCATTGAACTAGATGTCTCGTACTAAACACCTTGTTCTATTTTTCCAAAATCCTTCTATTCACTAATGCAAGGGGTCACCCATGTCTCTAAATACATCCCACACTTTTTGCAGCTCTCGGTAGAGACAAAGGTTCCTTAGGAAGTGATGACCATTGGAATTGGAAACTTGGTGTGCCTAAGAAGTGAGTGCACTATAAGGGGGATTTTGTTCCTCCAATCTTCTAATCTATCCTCCCTAAGTAGGCATGGCTCAACTTTGTTTAGGTTGAAATTCAGTGGATATTTCCCTTCAAGCCCAGGTTGTGATGTGCTTGTTTCACTTTTTACAAAAACTATTCTTCTTGATGTGTCTTATGTGAGTGTTAAAAAATTGCAATAAATATTTCAAAAAGAACTTTCAAAACACTCATAACACCCTTCAAAACATTCCAAAACATTTTCAAAACCTTTCAAAACTTTCCTAAACAGTCATTTGGTCACAAATATCTTGATTCAAAACCCTTGTGAACATGAAATTTCAAAACATTTTCCTTGGAGACTTGTTGCAAACCTAGGGTAACCTTTTGAATGATTAATCCTCATTTTGTATCTCCATATCATAGTCATTTCATACATTACATTATCTTCCCTTTCTTTGCATTTCCATTTTTCAAGTCCTTGCATTAAGTTGTCCTCATTATAGCCCCTTTGCATAATTCATCATTTTTCACTTAGAATCTTTAAAATATGTTGTAAAATCCCACAAAAAACCAAATTTTAGACCCTCACCTTATGTTGTTGAAAACAAGATCTTGACTTAGTCCCAATATCCCTTTTATAAAAAATTATCCTCTTGTCCTTTTGTCAAATGCCATATTTTTCATTTTGTATTTGACCCTATCCCTTTTATCAAGTTAGCCTTTGTCCTTTTGATTCTTTAAATTCAAGATCCCTATTCAATCTCCTAAGGTTATACCTTTTGATTTTTATTTTCCAAAGATTTTGTCAAAGTCTGAAATTCCAAAAACATAGTGTGCATAACTTGCATTTTCAAAGTCTAAATTTCAAAAGTACAAATCATAAGTTGCATTACCCAATATTTCAAAACATTTAAAATCCAAAGTCCAATTCCTAAGTTTCATTTTCATATCATTTCATAATCCTTCAAAATCCAAAAACATAGTTGCATTTTGTACAATCATTCAAAATCCTAAAAATCCAAAAGAGTTTTACATTTTCATATCTCCTAAGTTGCATTTTTCATATATTTTCTTGGATTAGGAGAGATAGGGTACTTAGAGGGGAGGGGTGAATCAGTGCCCACAAAAACTTTAACTCATAAACCTTCCAAATCTATAACAGCAAATAGTAGTAACCTTGCAAAATAACTTGTATCTAATGCATGTATCATTCATTCATTCAACTTGTGAAAGTAAATAAAATGAAGTCAACAATATAAAAATCCCATAGCACAAGTATTTTGGTAATGAAAAAACCCTTGTTAGAAGGTAAAAACTGCGGTGGGGTTGACACCCACAAATTCTTCACTACTACATATAGAAAAGGTTTTCCTGTTAGGGCCACAAGTTTTGATCACTTTTGGTGATCTTACCCTGTTAGGAGTAACATATTAGATCAACTAGATCTACCCAGTGATAGGATTTTAGCAACACTACTTGAGTGTGCACTCGGTTAAGAGATTTACAAAAAAGACTATCAAGTCTACTCTGTTAAGAGATTTTACAAAACTCTATTACAATGATTAGAAATAAATAGGTATCTATCTACTAATGATAACTTAATTGTCTGATACAGATCAATAAAGTACTGATAAAATATCACCTTTACTGTGATGAATCTCTGCTCTGAACTGCTTGGTTAGCCTGCTTTGATTTTGCTCAATCTAATTTTCCCTGATCACTATTCTGCTCTATCGAACAACTGATAATCTTGAAGGTTGGCTAAAGCTTCAAGTTCTTCTTCGTTCATACATCAGTTACATAAAAAATGATGAAAAACATACAATTCTATAGCATACTACTTTATGCCACTTACAAAATTAGGTTTACAAATCTTAGACAAAACCCTAAGATCTACAGTGTAAAAAAATAACCTAGATCAAACTATTACATAATATCTTCATTACATTTAATGAATATCTCGACAATAAAGTTGTTCTCAATCTTAGTAAAACATTTTTTGATCTGTTGTAACTATTTGCATAGAAGAATGTGCCATTCCTGATTACTATGTTGTTTCATGTGATCCTTGGTAAACATTGTATAAACTAGGGTGACCCCACAATAGTGGGTTACACTTTTTTAGACATGCTGAATTTTGTTGAAATAACAAATTTTTAATAAAATATGGTTATTTAAGCCTTGAGAGGTTCCATTTGAAGGAATTAATTACAAATCGTTAGTTCAAAGCCTCTTAGATGAGAAAAAACATTAATATAACATCTGTACTCCTCATTCATACCTACAATGGAGTCTCCTTCGCACCTATTAAAATGCTGACAAAAAATCACTTTGAATTTATCTTTTGGGAGATCAAATGAATCTATTTGACAAACCTATCTATTTAGTAACCTATACTACTGAGGAAAATATTTCCAATGATTATAATGTTAATATATATTAAGTTTATTATGACTTTGTATTTTTAGTTTTACTAAACATAGATATTTCACCGTATGTCTACCTCTATGTTTGACGCTTATGGAAAAATAGTAAATGAGAGAAAATAAATTATAAAAAATATCTATGCCCTAGGTATTTAAGTTATCTTTCTATAAAAAAAAGAAGAATGAAATTGGATAAATACATGACAAATTATAAGCTATGTAGTCAAGGTCGGTTAATATTACGGGTTAGTCAACTTCAAAAGTTAATAAAATATGAAATAATCATGATAATGTTATAAAACCAATTACATGCCCTCCGTATGGATGTTACAAAACTAATTTCGAAAGAATCACATTGATATCTATTTTAGAAAAAAAATTATGCTCTATGAAAACAATGTAACTCTTTGAAAATGACGTTTTCAACAACATACCAATTTTTGTGGGAGAAAAAAAAAAACATTCAAATAAATTCAAAAATAAAAATTAAAAATATAATTAGAAGCTAGACAGAAAATACCAAAAGACTCTAATTTTATTCATCTTTTGATTTCAAACAGTTTAACAACAATATGTATTTGAATCTGAAAGTTTTTTTCAAAATGTAGAGTTTAGTGTCTGTTTAGGCAAAAAAGTGTAACCCACTATTGTGGGTTCACCCACTACTCAGTGTTTATTTTGATGCTCAGTGTTTACTATTGCACGGTATCAATGTTTGTTGATGCTCGATAAAACTGCCTAATGCACGGTGTATATACTTAACTGACTGGCCTGTTTTGCGTATAGTTGTACTAACTAGCTTAATATAGGTAACTGACCAATGTCTTTGATAACCTTTGATACTAATGACAACCTTGAAAGCTCAATAGAGATAACAATCTCCCCCTTTGGCATTAGTATCAAAACTTGAATGTATATAGACAAAATTTCTCAAAAACTTATATCTCCACCATATACATAAATACTTACCAAAATTTTTTTCTATATACTCCCCCTCGGTGCATGCTCCCGGTAATGTGTAGTATACTTAGCAAAAAGTTACATATTTGGCATATACATTGATTTCCCCCTTTTTGATATAAATGCCAAATATAAAAATTGTATACTTACAGCTTGTCAAAAATGTGCTGATGGGTTTTCTTTAGTGACTCCAAGAGGTTTTCCCATTCCTCTTTCAAGTTGGTGAGAGCAATGTGCTCAAGACCGACTTGTGCATGCATGTCAAAGATGTTCTCCAACACAGAAATCTCTAGTGTTGCAACAAGTTGTTCTTCTTTGACAATATGCTTCTCAAAAACTTTCAGGTATAGTAGGAATTCTATCTACAACTTAGTGACCTGATCCTTTATCTGCTCTTCTTATTTCTTGAGATCTACTATCAGCCGCCCGAGTTCCTGAACTTTGAGGATATGCTTTGAAAAATCTTGTGGCTCAGTTGTAGCTTCATTTGCACTGGCCTTGATTTCATTTTCTAGTCCTTTTATCTTTTCATTGATCTCAGTAGTGAAGGTTTCCATAGTGCATAGCTTCAATAAGAATTGACAAATTAACTGAGTTATTGATTTGATCTAGGTTATTACCTTAGCTAGTTTGACCTTGTTTATTGCCACTTCTTGGCTGATTCTTTCTACAAGTTTTTCTTGAATCCTTGACTCTACTCATTGTTCTATTCTCTTGTTGGCATCCACATCTATGGCTTTGAGTTCTTTGATAAGAGTAGCAAGTTGGTCCATGATCGGTGTGTCTTCATCTATATGTACCTCAGGTACCACCTATTGTAAGATGTCTCTTACATTTTCCAATATCTCCTTACTCTTACTCTCTTGTTTCAAATTTTCTTGTGCTACTTTCCTTTTGCATAACTCCCCATATTTTCTTAGTTCTTTAGTGCTAAGGGTCCTCAGGTCACACTTAGGTATCATAATAACTTCATCTAGGGTGATCGACCCTTTTCCTTTCCTTTCTTTTTCTTCACTAGTTCCTGTGGTGAACTCTTGGCAACTTTAACAATAGCTTTCTCTTCTACCCTCAGAGTGTCCTACTCGATTGAAACATTGTCTTCCTTTTTCTTCTCCTCGATAACCTATGTGTTGGTTGACTGAGATGGAGCCTTTGATGTTGTTTCGGGAGGGGTAGCCTCGGTTTCCTTAGGGTCTTCTTTTCCTTTAGTTTTTGATTTATTGGCCTCTTTTTCTTCAGGCTTGTTTGTCTCTGCAGGAGTTTCATTTCTTTATTCCCCTATTGTGTCTTGTGGTTTCTTACGGTCTGAGCCTTCGGGTTCTTGCATTGAAATAATTTCAACTGCTTCTACATGTATAGGAAGCTCACCCTGTATCGATGGAAATGCACACTCAGTAACTTGTGCTTCATCGTGTGTGTTGTCTTGTGCAATATTCACATCATCATCATCATTTATGTCATCAGGATCACCATTTTTTATGTCCTTAATGAGTACATCATTATCATTGTTCTCCTTCACCTTGATCTCTACTAGATCTGGTGCATCCTATGAACTATCCTTAATATCTTGCGCAACTGTTGTGTCAATCACCTCAATAATTGATACCTCTAACTCTTTTATCTTCTTTGCTATATTTTCCTCAATAAATTTTCCTTTTCCTTTTGAATTCTATCTCTTCTTAGAATTTTTTTGAAATTCTATCCTCTCATTTTGTTCTCTGATAGCTAGAATTGAGGCCCAGATGAGTTGAGCTGATGAATAGGGGAAACTATGGAATCACCACTATTCAAATGTAAATGTATGGGAGAAATATGAGATCCACTCCTAAATCTAAATTCCCAAAGGAGAGATCCAATTTGATCAACCAAAAGGTTAATGCACAATCGAATCAATCTATGGAGAATATGAAAGAGAGAGAAAAACCCTATATTTCCCTATGGTTGGATTATGCTTGAAATCTGAAATAATTGAAATACAAGTACTAACCTCAAATAGGGAAAATCTGGAAAATGCCAATTTCTAATGTTTGTGTGTACTTTCAAGCAATTCTACAACCTATTTTGGATTGCAAATGCCGAGACAAAGAAAACCTAGAAATCTTTTATCTTTCTGACAGCAGGTAGTCTTTGACCCTCATAAAAGGTCAAAGGCTAGATTCTTTATTTGAAGGTCGATTCTGACTTTGTTTGTAGATCTCTAAAGTTTGCCCAAAAATGTATCTGAATCCACTCTCAGATCCAAAATTTTGCACCTGTACCTGGAAGAAAATGGGGGTTTTATTTGTATGGGGGATTTGCCTTGGTCAAATACCAATTTAAGAATTAACCTTGAAATTGAATTGAAATGTAGTGTGCATAAACAAAGCAATTGAAATAATTCACCTCGCTTATGTTGAAGTCCTTGTAGAGGATTTGAATCCTCAAATCCACAAATAGGATTGCTTCAATGGATGTAGGATGTCTCAAATCAATGGCATTTGATCTTCAACACCAATCTTGAATTGAACTTTTCATATGAGGAGGCTTGGATGAATGTAGAAGGATGGATCTTCAAGGGGGTTCCAAAGAGATTGAATCCTTCAATGGCTAATAATGGATCTCCTTGATGGATGAATGCTTGAACACTTGAATTCTTGAAGGCTTGTTTGAATGCTTGAATTCACTTGCTTGCACTTGAGAGCTTGTGAGAAATTGCTTGAGATGAGATGTGAAAATGAGGGAGGAAGGCCTCCTTTTATAGTGAACTAGGGCACAATCCTCTAGAGGGCCACCTTGGAGAATTAAATCCCAATTAGGTCCTAACCTTTAGAAAATATACCTAGATTAAATGTAATTTAAGGATTTACCATTTTGAAACCTGAAATGGCCAACTCAAAGGTGAAAAAACAAATATCCCCAAACCCCACACCCGAAAATCAAGGAAATTTGAAATTTGGACAGGGGGTCAAGGATGAGCTCGACTCTGACCTAGGTCAGGATCGAGGTCAACTCTGACCTAGGTCAGGGTTGAGGTTGACTTTGACCCATAAAGGTTGACTTTGACCTTTTTGTCAAAAACCTCAAGATCTTGACCCAGCATGCTAGCAAATGTAGATATGGAGTGAAAATCAGGTGCAAAGGAAAGCAAAATAGGGGGAAAAGCTTGATACATGCAAAGACCCAATCAAGGTGCTTAACATGACCCCATACCACTTACTCAAAGGGCTAAATGCTCTTATCATGGAAGTGCTTCCATTTTAAGACAATACATTAAGCCCCCACTTTAGCAAGAGTATGGACTCGATGCAAACTCTTGGTAAAGGAGATTAGAATGAAAAGATAATGTTATCATAATCGAAGGGACAAAGAGAAATCTCAAACCCCCGGGGACCCAAGTCTTCATCGAATCCCAGATCACAATAAGAGAGACATCTCTAGAGAGAGAAAGAGAGGGCGTGATTACCTCACCCAATGAGAACTTATGTCCCATTGTGAACCACACAAGGAAACGGTGCAACTAGAAAGATGGAATTGAACCATCTCATGAATGTGGCTACTCACTAGTCATCCCATCAAGGATTAGTTACTAATCCAAAAAGGGAACAAAGTATCTTGAAAAAAATGTGTGTATTGAAAAGTGCATGTGTGCAATAGGTGAGCAGAGTGTATGCCCCCACATTAAAGTCATTACTGACATTTTAACAGGAGCAATGGCTTTAACAGAAACATAAACAACTCCACTGATTATGTTTCCATGTTGAGATGCCCCGTGATGAAGACAAATCAAGGGAAATATCATAGAAACATACAAAGAACACATAAGGGATCTACCTACCATGGGGTCAGTATGATCATAAGATAATATATATATGATATTATTGCAAATGAATTGACATCATTCCCCAAAGAAAGTAGAACTATGATCACAAAGGAGGAAAGATCACATAAGATATATGAAGGAGAATCTTTTTGGACCATGACATGGAGACCAAAAATAATTAGAGCTACCATATCTTGAATCCAAGCAGATTACACAAGGAAACATTTACAAATAATAACACAATTACAACATAACATTAAACAATGCATAGAAGAATAGAGATACATATAGAAGAATTTGAATAGTTTTGATTCCTTCATCACCTTGCACCAACTAAGTAACAAGGATCGTATAAAAGAATCTAACAACATTTAGCAAACACATTACAGGAGAAGCACAGTACAATAGGAAAAAAAACAACAAAGCTACCAAAAAGGACAAGTTGATCAAGTGTGCCACCTACTCTCCCCATCTCATTGTATATCATTTAGGGAAGGTGGGTAACTTGAAAGAGGGACTATATCCAACATAGTAGGAATGATATCCAATTCCAAACAAGGATCCTCTTGAGAATCAACATGTTCGACACTAGGTGTAAGAGTTAATTGTTATGAAAGCATATTAGGTAAATCAATGTCAATGTCAATACTCTCATATTCATCATAATTACCATCATCAGTATCATCAAGAGTATCTTCTTCATCCAAATTAATCAAAATAGGATCTAAGATATGAATAGAATCATCATAGTCATACATCTTAACATCATTATTACTAACAACTTCTTCTAACATATCATGCATAGGTTTATCCGAAGAAGGTAGAGATTTTTGAAGAATAGAATTACAAGCTTTAGCATGAGCATGATGCTTCTTATGATGTTCATTAGAGAATTGATTATGTTTTTATCTATTTGAAATAGCTTGAGAACTAGGAGGAACAATCATAGGATTTGATGCAGGAGCATCCTGGGTGTAAGAGAAATCTTGCATCACCCAAAAATATTTCTATTTTTGTATTCAATAAGGGCTATCTTGTGCAGAGCTATTATTTATGGAAACTTTCTATTTTTAGTAAGTTGGTCATCTGATCTCAGAATGTTCTCATTTCTTCCCTGGAGGTTCATTTTGGTCATATCAGTCTGCCAATAAAGTTTCATTGATAGATCAAGTCTAGCTTTGTAGATATTGAAGATTTTTGGTATTGGCAACAGGGTACAGAAACTTTGAACTCAGTTTTGAAGGCTTTAGAGGCCCTAGATGAGGTCAAAAATTTGGGTGACAGGTGCTTGCATGAGTCAAGCCTACAGAGAACTTCGTGGCCTTTCCAAAATGGGGTCATAATAGTCAATCGGGTTGACTAACGATGACTTATGGTCTTTGAAAGTTGGGTCACCTGAAATGGCGGAAAATGATTTTCCTTCAAAAATTTTGTTTGGGTTTAAAAAGTTATTTTGAGCCGACTTTGATGTAATAAATTGTAAAATAAAATAATTCTAAGTTTGGTTGGCCTTGTTGGCTAAATTTCTGGAACCTTCCCAGGTGGTGGAAAATTGCCTATATAAGGAAGGTTGTAGTGTTGTCTTAGGCAATTTGGGATAGTTGTGGGTAGTAGATCTATTTGGTAATTTGAGGCTTTGTCCTATAGAATATTGTAAGGGAAATTCCCATGTGGCTTTGCATATTGTAATTCTAAAAGTTTTTAATTCCACATTTGTGGAGTTAATAAGAAGCCCATTTTTTGTTCTTGCATATTGTTGTTATTTCTCTATTTCTGTTATGTGTTTGTGGTATTAAGGGGAGCACCCTTCATCAAGTGGTATCAGAGTAGGAGTTCCTGAGTGTGTAAATAGATTTCTGACTGTGAGGTATTTTGCACCAAGACCATGGTTAGGGTTTCAGCACACATCACAAAAATGCCTCCACGAAGGGAACATGGCGGAAGAGCTGGTGTTGTAACACCTGAGGTTAGAGCACTCCAGAGACAAGTGTAAGCATTGCAAGAAGACATTCATAGAGGAATGAATCTTAATGTCAGAGATGAAAGTGAGGATGAAGTCAAAGAATAAGATCAACAAGGAGAAGTCGAAATTGTGAACCAGGAGGAAGAAAGACTTTTTCAGGCCATTTCCAAGATCATAAAAAGACCTAAGATTGAGGTTCCTGCATTTTCAGGAAATCTTAACCCAGAGGAGTTGATCGACTAGATCAATCAATGTGAAGAATATTTTGAGTATGGAGATATTGAGGATCTTGGTAGGGTCAAATTCATGAAGGCTAGACTGAAAGGTCATGCGAAGATCTTGTGGCAAGAGATTCAATTGGAGTGAAATCAAAGAGGAAAGGATAAAATCATAAGATGGGAGGGGATGGTGGATAAATTGAAGTGATAGTTCATCCCTGTTGATTATGAGCTTGACCTACTGAAGAAAATGCAAAGTTTGAAGCAAGCAGGATGATCTGTTCAGGAGTATACAAAGGAGTTCTATCAAATCCTCATTAGAACAAGCCATGTGGAAGTTGATAAGGAAAAATTTTCCTGTTACCTTAATGGGTTGAGGCTGAGCATTTAGGAGGACCTGAATTTGTTGATGGAAGGAAATTCCTAGATGGTATGAGACATGAGCATGTGTGTTTTACTTTAATTCCAAAAGTTGGTAAAGAGGAAGTAGAGGATGTACTTGTAGAGGTTGCAAATTTGTTGAATCAATTTCAAGATATTGTATTTGATAATGTACATAATGTATTACCACCGGTAAGGAAGATCAGTCATTAGATGGATTTGATTCTAGGAGCCAGTTTTCCAAAGGAGGCAACATAGAGAATGACACCAGCAGAAAGTGAAGAGTTGAACAGACAAGTACATGAGTTATTGCAGAAGGGGTTGATTTGAGAGAGTCTGAGTCCCTATGTTGTACCAGTGGTATTAACACCAAAGAAGAATGAAGAATGGAGGATGTGTATAGATTCTAGAGCAATAAACAAGATCACAATCAAGTACCAGTTTCCATTACCATGAATGGATGATATTATGGATTGTTTGAGTGGGGCTATGTATTTCTCAAAGATAGATATGAAGAGTGGATATCACCAGATTCAAATCAGAGAAGGAGATGAATGGAAGACTTCCTTCAAGACAAAGGAATGACTATATGAGTGGTTAGTCATGCCTTTTGGGCTAACCAATGCACTAAGAACTTTCATGTGGCTCATGAACAAGGTTCTAAAATAATTTCTTGGTAAGTTTGTCATTGTTTACCTAGATGATATTTTGATCTTTAGCAAGACATTGGAGGAACATATGATGCATATTCATATGGTGTTTGAGAAGCTAAGAGATGAGAAATTGTTGATTAATTTGAAGAAGTGCAATTTTGTGAAGAAGTTAGTGTATTTGGGATTTGTAGTTTCGACAGAAGGTCTGAAAATGGACCCAAAGAAAGTACAAGCTATCCTTGAATGGCCTACTCCAAGGAGTGCTACTGGGGTAAGATCTTTTCATGGTTTCCCTAGTTTTTATAGAAATTTTATTAGAAATTTTAGCAGTATTTGTGGACCCTTGACTGAAACAATGAGAGGGGATAGAAAAGAGTTCAAGTGGACTAATGGGGTAGATAAGAGTTTTAAACTGTTGAAACAGAAACTTACAGAACAACCTATTTTAGCACTTCCAGATTTTAATAAGGTTTTTCAAATAGATTGGGATGCTAGTGGTACTATAATAGGAGTTGTTATGATCCAAGAAGGTAAACCTATTGCTTATTTTAGTGAGAAGTTGAATGATGCCAAGAGAAAATATTTTATTTATAATCAAAAATTTTATGCTATAGTTTAGGCATTGAAGAAGTGGAGACATTATCTGCTTCCTAAGGAGTTTGTTTTGTATACTAATCATCAAGCTTTGCAATATTTGAATAGTCAAGGAAAGTTGAATCAAAGGTATTTGAAATGGGTTAAGTTTTTGTAGAGTTATACATTTATTTTGAAACACAAAAGTGAAAAGTATAATAGGGTTGTAGATGCACTTAACAAAAGGAAACTATTACTGACAGAGATCTAGATTGAGGTGCTTGGGTTCAAGGAAGTCAAGAATTTGTATCCAGAGGATCCTGATTTTGGTGAAGCTTGGAAAGCTTGTAAAGAACTTGTTATTTTAGACAAAATGAAGTGGTTGGATTTCATCATTCAAGCTAATATACTATTCAGAGGGAGTCAATTTTGCATTCCAAGAAGTTCTATGAGGTAGAATCTCATCAAGGAGAAGCATATTAGAGGATTGGCTGGATATTTTGGTCATGATAAAACCCTTGCTAGGACATCAGTATGGACTTTGTTTTTGGTTTACCAAGGACACAATGGGGACATGATTCAATTTTTGTGGTAGTTGACATATTTTCAAAGATGACAGATTTTATTCCTTACAAGAAGACTAATGATGTTGTTCATGTAGCAAAAAATTTTTTTCAGAGAAGTAGTGAGACTACATAGTTTGCCAAAGAGTATAGTTTTAGATAGGGACACTAAGTTCATTGGATATTTATAGCGTACATTATGGAAGAAGTTGAAGATGGATTTGAAGTTCAGCTCATCACATCATCCATAGACTGATGGATAAATAGATGTGGTGAATAGGAGTTTCTGAAATTTGCTAAGATGTTTGGTTGGAGATAAGCCAACACGATGGGATTTGATTTTACCATAGGCAGAATTTGCATACAATAATTCTCTCAGTAGGAGCACTAGTAAATCACCATTCGAGATTGTATATGGGAGTAGTTCTAGAGATGCATCTGAGTTGAGGAAGATAGATAAAGGATAAATAAGTAGTGCTGAAGCTGAGGATTTTATAGAACATTTAAAGAACATCCATGAGGAGGTGAGGAAGCACATTAATAAGATGAATGCATAGTATAAGGCTAAGGTAGATGAGAAAAGGAGGCATAAGGAATTTTAGGTTGGAGATGAAGTCATGGTTCATTTGTAGAAGGAGCAATTTCTATTTGGTACATATAACAAGATGAAAATGAAGAAGTTTGGGCCATGTAAGATATTGAAGAAGTATGATTCAAGAAATGCATATGATGATGAGTTGCCTACTGAGGTGAATATTTCACTAGTATTTAATGTTTCAGATCTGACAGAGTATCATGAAGGAGGTGTTGAAGATGAGGTTATGGTAGCACAGTGGAGTATTCCAGCAACCAGTTCAGATATCAGGGAGATTGAAGACATACTAGATAGTCATATTGGCAAAAGCATAAGGAACATGACATATGAAGAGTATTTGGTCAAATGGAAAGGATGAGCTATTGAAGATTCATTATGGCTAAAAAAGGAGGAGGTTAACCATCTTGGTTTTCCTCTGCACACCTAAGTCATGATAGGGTCACTTCTCAAATTACCTCGGGTGTCTGATGCAGGAGCATCCTAGGTGTAAGAGAAATCTTGCATCACCCAAAAATATTTTTGTTTTTGTATTCAAGAAGGGCTATCTTGTGTAGAGCTGCTATTTATGGCAACTTTCTATTTTAGCAAATTGGTCATCTGATCTTAGAATATTTTGATTTCTTCCCTGGAGGTTCATTTTGGTCATATCAGCCTGCTAGTAAATTTTCATTGATAGATCAAGTCTAGCTTTGTAGATATTGAAGATTTTTGGTATTGGCAACAGGGTAAAAAAACTTTGAACTCAGTTTTGAAGGCTTTGTAGGCCACAGATAAGGTCAAAAATTTGGGTGATAGGCACTTGCACGAGTCAGGCTTGCAAAGCACTTCGTGGCCTTTCTGGAGTGGAGTCATAATAGTCAATTGGGTCGATTGGCAATGATTTATGGTCTTCGAAAGTTGGGTCACCTAAAATGGTGGAAAATGATTTTCCTTCAAAATTTACGTTTGGGTTTCAAAAGTTATTTTGAGCCAACTTTAATGTAATAAATTGTAAAATAAAATAATTCTAAGTTTGGTTAGTCTTGTTGGCTAAAATTCTGGAACCCTCCCAGGTGGTGGAAAATTACCTATATAAGGAAGGTTGTAGTGTTGTCTTAGGCTGTTCGAGACAATTTTGGGTAATAATTCGAGGCTTTTTCCTAAAAAATATTGTAAGAGAAATTCCCATGTGGCTTTGCATATTGTAATTCTGAAAGTTTGTAATTCCAAGTTTGTGGAGATAATAAGAACCCATTTTCTATTCTTGCATATTGTTGTTATTTCTCTGTTTCTGTTATGTGTTTGTGGTATTAAGGGGAGCACCCTTCATAAAGTGGTATTAGAGAAGGAGTTCCTGAGTGTGTAAATAGATCGCTGACTATGAGGTAGTTTGCACTAGGACCATTGTTAGGGTTTCAACATGCATCGCGAAAATGCCTCCATGAAGGGAACGTGGCAGAAGAGCTGGTGTTGTAACACCTGAGGTTAGAGTTCTCCAGAGACATGTGTGAGAATTGCAAGAAGAGATTCATAGAGGAATGAATCTTAATGTCAAAGATGAAAGTGAGTATGAAGCCAAAGAAGAAGATCAAGAAGGAGAAGTTGAAATTGTGAACCAGGATGAAGAAATACTTTTTCAGGCCATTTCCAAGATTGGAAAAAGACCTAAGATTTAGGTTCCTGCATTTTCAAGAAATCTTAACCTAGAAGAGTTGATTGACTAGATCAATGAATGTGAAGAATATTTTGAGTATGAAGATATTGAGGATCTTGATATAGTCAAAATTGCAAAGGACAGACTGAAAGGTCATGCGAAGATCTGGTGGTAAGAGATTCAATTGGAGAAAAATCAAAGAGAAAAGGATAAAATCACAAGATGGGAGTGGATGGTGGATAAATTGAATCAACAGTTTATCCCTGTTGATTATGAGTTTGATCTACTGAAGTAAATGCATAGTTTGAAGC
Organism: Chamaecyparis obtusa; assembly: GCA_027943335.1. Taxonomy (NCBI): domain Eukaryota; kingdom Viridiplantae; phylum Streptophyta; class Pinopsida; order Cupressales; family Cupressaceae; genus Chamaecyparis; species Chamaecyparis obtusa. The sequence continues at coordinate 616,262 of BSBK01002633.1, read as the reverse complement.
AAGCGGGATGATCTGTTCATTAGTATACAGAAGAGTTCTATCAAATCCTCATCAGAATAGGCCAAACAGAAGCTGATAAGGAGAAAGTTGCCTGTTACCTTAATGGGTTGAGGTTGAGCATTCAAGAGTTGAATCTAGTTCAAATGAACAGTATTGAAGAGGCATACCATTTTTCCCTAAAAGTAGAGGAAAAGCTGAACAAGAAGTTCAAGAGCAGACAAAATGGAAGAGGTCATGGTGGACGATCTGGTGGATGGTCATATGAAGGTGAAAATGAAGATCTGAAAAAGAAGGATGAGGCTAGTAGTAGTCAAAATTAGAGAGGAAACAATTCCAATCATTTCCAAGATCAGAACAATAGAGATCATAGAGGAAGAGAAAGAGGACAAGGTTCAAGAAGAGAAGGCTTCTGTGGAACATGTTTTCATTGTGGAGAAGAAGGTCATAGGGAATTTGAATGTCCTCAATGCCAAGGAAGGATGAATAGGAGGAAGGAAGGCTAGACCAAAGTTGCACATGTAGATTAAGATGCTAGATCATCAAATTTTGAAGATGCTGAAAGTGGAGAAACATTGATCAATAGAAGAGTCCTGCTGACTGGTGAGAATGAACCTGAACAAAGGAGGAGCCTGTTTCACACCAGGTGCAAGTGTGAGGGTAAATATTGTGATGTGATTATTGATAGTGGTAGTACTGATAATTTGGTGTTAGAAGAGATGGTGACAAAGTTGAATCTCAAGAGATAGAAACACCCACATCCATATTGGATTGCCTGGGTGTAGGATGACCACAAGGTCATGGTCATTGAATAGTGCCTAGTAAAGTTCAAGATTGGTAGGTACCATGATGAGGTATTATGTGATATCATACCTATGAATGCATGTCACATGTTGTTGGGTAGGCCGTGGTAGTTTGACAAATGTGCTTTACATGATGGTCATGCGAATAACTATTCCTTGACAAAGGATGGAGTGGGACATAAGCTAAATCCATTGAAGGAGACTGAAGAAAAGGTATGTGGTAATGCAAGAATAAATTTTGTTGATGGAAGGAAATTCTTAGATGGTATGAGGCATGAGCATGTGTGTTTTTCTTTAATTCCAAAAGTTGGTAAAGAGGAAGTAGAGGATGTACCTATAGAGGTTGCAGATTTGTTGAATGAGTTTCAGGATAATGTATTTGATAATGTACCTAATGGATTACCACCGGTAAGGAAGATCAGTCATCAGATGGATTTCATTCTAGGAGCTAGTTTTCCAAACAAGGTAGCACACAGAATGACACCAATCGAAAGTGAAGAGTTGAATAGACAAGTACATGAGTTATTGCAGAAGGGGTTGATTCGAGAGAGTTTGAGTCCCTATGCTATACCAGTGGTATTAGCATCAAAGAAGAATGGAGAATGGAGGATGTGTATAGATTCTAGAGAAATAAACAAGATCACAATCAAGTACTGGTTTCCATTGCCACAAATGGATGATATTATGGACTATTTGAGTGGGGCTGTGTATTTCTCAAAGATAGATCTGAAGAGTCGATATCACCAGATTCATATTAGAGAAGGAGATGAATGGAAGACTACCTTCAAGAGAAAGGAAGGACTCTATGAGTGGTTAGTCATGCCTTTTGGACTAACCAATGCACTGAGCACTTTCATGCGGCTCATGAACGAGGTTCTGAAAGAATTTCTAGGTAAGTTTGTCATTGTTTACCTACATGATATCTTGATATTTAGAAAGACATTGGAGGAACATATGATGCATATTTGTATGGTGTTTGAGAAGCTGAGAGATGAGAAATTCTTGATTAGTTTGAAGAAGTGCAATTTTGTGAAGAAGGAGTTAGTGTATTTGGGATTTGTAGTTTCGGTAGAAGGTCCAAAAATAGACCCAAAGAGAGTACAGGCTATCTTTGAATGGCCTACTCCAAGGAGTGCTACTGAGGTAAGATCTTTTCATTCTTTGGCTAGTTTTTACAGAAATTTTATCAAAATTTTTAGTAGTATTTATGGACCCTTGACTGAAACAATGAGAGGTAATAGAAAAGAGTTCAAGTGGACTAATGGGGTAGATAAGAGTTTTAAATTGTTGAAATAAAAAGTTACAAAACAACCTATTTTAGCACTTCTAGATTTTAATAAGGTGTTTCAAGTAGATTTTGATGCTAGTGGTACTCCAATAGGAGCTATTATGAGCCAAGAAGGTAAACCTATTGCTTATTTTAGCGAGAAGTTGAATGATGCCAAGAGAAAATATTTCATTTATGATCAGGAATTTTATGCTATAGTTCAGGCATTGAAGAAGTGGAGAAATTATCTACTTCCTAAGGAGTTTGTTTTGTATACTAATCATCAAGCTTTGCAATATTTGAATAGTCAAGGAAAGTTGAATCAAAGGCATTTGAAATGGCTTGAGGTTTTGCAGAGTTATACATTTGTTTTGAAACACAAAAGTGGAAACTCTAATAGGGTTGTAGATGTGCTTAGCAAAAGGCAACGATTGCTGAAATAGATGTAGATTGAGGTGGTTGGGTTCAAGGAACTCAAGAATTTGTATCCAGAGGATCCTGATTTTGGTGAAGCTTGGAAATCTTGTAAAGAACCTATTACTCTGGATAGAATGAAGTGGCTGGATTTCATCATTTAGGATGATATACTATTCAGAGGGAGTCAGTTGTGCATTCCAAGAAGTTCTATGAGGGAGAATCTCATTAAGGATAAGCATAGCAGAGGATTGGCTGTACATTTTGGTCATGATAAAAATCTTGCTTTGGTTAGTGAGAATTATTATTGGCCACAGTTGCAACAAGATGTCAAGAAGTTTGTATAGAGTTGTAGAGCATGTCAGATGGTGAAAGGAGTGAAGCAGAATACTAAGTTGTATCAGCCATTACTTGTACCAGAGAAGCCTTAGGAGGACATCAGTATGGACTTTTTTCTTGGTTTACCAAGGACACAGCGGGGACATGATTCAATTTTTGTGGTAGTTGATAGATTTTCAAAGATGGCACATTTTATTCCCTGTAAGAAGACTAATGATGATGTTCATGTAGCAGAATTGTTTTTCAGAGAAGTAGCGAGACTACATCATTTGCGAGAGGTGTATATTGTGGAAGAAGTTGAAGATAGATTTGAAGTTCAGTTCATCACATCATCCACAAACTAATGGACAGACAGAGGTGGTGAATAGGAGTGTGGGAAATTTATTGAGATGTTTGGTTGGAGATAAGCCAACAGGATGGGATTTGATTTTACCACAGGTAGAATTTGCATATGATAATTTTTTCAATAGGAGCACTAATAAATCACCATTCCAAATTGTATATGGGAGTAGTCCCAAAAATGCATCTAAGTTGAGAAAGATAGATAAAGGAGAAATAAGTAGTGTTAAAGCTGAGGATTTTGTAGAACATTTGAAGAACATCCATGAGGATGTGAGGAAGCACATTACCAAGATGAATGCATGGTATAAGGCTAAGGAAAATGAGAAAAGGAGGCATAAGGAATTTTAGGTTGGAGATGAAGTCATGGTTCATTTGCAGGAGGAGGGATTTCTAGTTGGTACACATAACAAGCTAAAAATGAAGAAGTTTGGGCCATGTAAGATACTAAAGAAGCATGATTCAAGAAATGCATATGAGGTCGAGTTGCCTACTGAGCTAAATATTTCACTAGTATTTAATGTTTTAGATCTGACATAGTATCATGAAGAGGTGTTGAAGATGAGGTTACAGTAGCACAATGGAGTATTCCAGCAACCAGTTCATATATCAAGGAGATTAAAGACATACTGGATAGTCATGTTCATAGAAGCACAAGGAACAAGACATATGAAGAGTATTTGGTCAAATGGAAAGGATGACATGTTGAAGATTCATCATGGCTAACAAAGGAGGAGGTTAACCATCTTGGTTTTCCTCTGCACACCTAAGTCATGATAGGGTCACTTCTCAAATTATCTAGGTGTCTGATGTAGGAGCATCCTGGGTGTAAGAGCAATCTTGCATCACCCAAAAATATTTATGTTTTTGTATTCAATAAGGGCTATCTTGTGTAGAGCTGCTATCTATGAAAACTTGCTATTTTTAGTAAGTTGGTCATCTAATCTCGGAATGTTCTCATTTCTTCCCTGGAGGTTCATTTTTGTCATATCAGCCTGCCAGTAAATTTTCATTGACAGATCTTGTTTATATTTGTAGATATTGAAGATTTTTGGTATTGGCAATAGGGACACAAACTTTGAACTCAATTTTGAAGGCTTTAGAGGCCCCAGATGAGGTCAAAAATTTGGATGACAAGCACTTGCGCAAGTCAAGCTTGCGGAGAACTTTGTGGCCTTTCCAGAATGGGGTCATAATAGTCAATCAGATTGACTAGTGATGACTTATGGTCTTTAGAAGTTGGGTCACATGAAATGGTGGAAAATGATTTTCCTTGAAAAAATTTTTTTGGGTTTCAAAAGTTATTTTGAGCTGAATTTGATGTAATAAATTGTAAAATAAAATAATTCTAGGTTTGGTCGGCCTTGTTGGCTAAAATATTGGAATTGTCCCAGGTGTTGGAAAATTGCCTTTATAAGGAAGGTTGTAGTGTTATCTTAGGCAGTTCAGGATAGTTCTAGGTAGTAGATCTAGGTAATAATTTGAGGCTTTTTCCTATAGAATATTGTAAGGGAAATTCCCATGTGGCTTTGCATATTGTAATTCTGAAAGTTTGTAATTCCACATTTGTGGAGACAATAAGAGGCCCATTTTCAGTTCTTGCATATTGTTGTTATTTCTCTATTTCTATTATGTGTTTGTGGTATTAAGGGGAGCACCCTTCATCAAGTGGTATTAGAGGAGGAGTTCCTGAGTGTGTAAATAGATCACCGACTGTGAGGCAGTTTGCACCAGGACCATGGTTAGGGTTTCAGTGCACATCGTGAAAATGCCTCCACAAAGGGAACATGGCGGAAGATCTGATGTTGTAACACCTAAGGTAATAGGATCTAAATTGTCTAAGGATGATGAATGTGATGCAATAGATGCTACCTTGTATAGGTCTATGATTGATAAGTTACAATATGTTGTTCAAATTAGATTGGACATTGCTCAAGAAGTTGAAATAGTGGGAATGTTTGAGGAAACTCCCAAGAAATCTCACATGGTTGTAGTCAAAAGGATATTGAAGTATTTGAAACGGAAAATTAAGTATGGTATATGGTATGGTCATGATGGTTATTTCTCTTTGAGTGTGTTTACTTATGCAGATTGGATAGGTAATGTTGATGATAGAAAGAGTACAAGTTTTGGTTCATTATTTATAGGTAAAATGCTTGTATCTTGGACAAGAAAGAAGAAGAATTGTATTTCATAATGTAAAATAGAGGAACAATATGTAGAAAAATATATAAATTGTACACAAATTGCATGGATGAAGAAGTTTCTTGAAGGTATCAAGGAAAAGGTAGCTGAACCAAAAACTATTTTTTGTGAAAATACAAGTGCAATACTAATCTTATTGCCATTAAGTATCACTTTCTTGAGAGTAAGTATAGGAGAAGGAGGTGAAGTTGGAAGATGTACCGAAAATGGAGAAGATAGAAGATATCACAAATCCATTACCTAAGGATACTTTTGAGTACCTTTGAGAAAAGCTATGGGTTGTGCCCCTACTTGAAAAAAACTAAGATTCTATTGACACATCAATCTAGTGGATTTATTGCCATATATTTCACCATGGATTGATGTTTAGGAGACTACTCCTTAGGGAGAGTAGTTGAAGAGATGAAGACATAGGTATATTTCACCTTTGTAATTATTATCAAAGGGGGAGAATAATCAAGAGAAGAAGAACTAGCTAAGAGTGATTATTTTTTTGCTTGGTATTATTGGTGTTGCAATCAATGCCAAAGGGGGGGGTTGTTTGCATTACTGATGAAAATATAAGTTGAGATTGTTATGGTATAAGTTTCAGGAAGATCTAAATTTAGGTTGATTAATTATGATGTTCTCATTGATGTCAACATAGTGATTTTTATTTGATAGTGTGCTTATTATGTTGATGTATGTTAAAATCATTAGATGTAGAGTTGCATTAAGAATTTGAGTTTTTTATCATAATGCAAGAATAAGTGATGTCTCTAGATGTTATATCTATGACCACATAGGTTTAGCATATGTATGTTGTGACTTATGATAGATTGAACGGTTGATAGTTCAACAGGAAGAACATGATGAAGATAAAGAGGAATGAGTTGATGATTGTGTCAAATAGGTTTGGATTTAGGTGTTCTAATTTAGGATATGTTATTTAGGATATGTTATGAGGTTGTTGCAAACACATCATGGTTGGTGATAGAAAGACAATTTTTTAATAGATAAAAGATCACTCAGTGCAAAGAAAATGAAGTTCTTAGAATAAACAATCAAATACTCACTAGGTAATGTTGTATTTTTTTGTGATAAGTGATTATGTTCTCCAGGGATCATAGTGACATGGAAGATGGACACAATATCATGAGTTGGAATTTTCATGATCATTATGATCAAATTTATTGAAGTTCTAAAAGAACATTGGAAAGTGTGAGTGGTTTGACTTTTCATTTTCAAATCAACTATGCAATGGATCTAAAGGCTGCCATGAACTTAAAATTGTAAATGATAATTGGTAACACATTTTAGGGTTCAAGCATTGAGCATGAATGAATTATGATGATGAAATTCAAATTTATTTTAGTTCATGGCCGACCTATTTAGTAAAAATACATTTATATATTTTTGATGTATTATGAGATGTGTGTTGAGGAAAAAGATCATGAATGCAGTTGTGCGATTTTAGGGTTTGGATGTTCTACACATGAAGAAAAGATTGAGATTGAATTGGACCTATACTAGTAGAGGAGGATTTCTACTTTCTTAGCTCACTTTCACTTTTTAATTCCTAATAGTTTCATAAAGATAAATCCCTTAACTCAATAGACTCTAAGAGGTCTAATTTGTAAATCCTTTAACTAGGTGAATCTTTAACTAGGGTTTGAGATCCATTAATAAGGTTACTCCTAACAAGGTCTTGTTCTTAACCAAGAATTTTTTAAGCTTTTAATAGGAATAATCTCTTAACCAAACATACTTTAGAAGAGTGTAGAATTATTTGTGGGTGCCATCCCCACACACGATTTTTCTTAGTTTTGTTTCCATGAGAAAAATATTGGTGTTATTATGTTAAATGGTTGTGGATGTTTATCTTTAATAGTTTACTTATTCATACAATGGATGTTAATTGATGCATTTTTGTGAATGGTATATGAAAATTTTAATTTTTATATTGCTGATTCACCCCCCCCCCCCTCTCACTAATCTTGGACCTAGTAATACTAACATATATTACTGCAATTTTTCATGAAAGAGATGGAAAAATCATAAACTTAAACTTATCTATTTATATATAGAAAGAGTTCCATCCATCTTACTAATATTTATACCTTTCATTCAAAGACAAAAAACATGCAGTTGAGGCATCACTTCATTCAGTCGGTATTGGATAACATGCAGTTAAAGCTAGAAAAGATACATATCTATATGAAAATCCAATAGATATATTTACAAAGGTAGACAAGGGAGAATTTGAACTCGTCTTCAGCTTTTTCTTTTTTTTTACTAAGATATTTGATGTCCGACTCGGTCATGATGATGCTCGGTTCACTAATGGAAGTCCTCATAGGCTCAACTGCATTGAGGTAGCAAGCAAGGGCATAGTCATTCGGGAAGGTATAAATACCATGGCTTGGATTCATGGAGGTTTGATCAATAAGTTTTGGATATTTGATAGTCAAAGTAGGGAAAGATTGGGAGATAGTGTTTATGGATATGGATCTATCATCATTGGTCCTAACCTGATGCTCAAGTTCAAAGGTGATACTACAACTTAAGACATCCAATTCATGAATAGGCTCAATGTCATCATGGGAGTCCAATTCAGCCATAGGTGGATCAGACTCGATAGGTTCATCATTTCGCTCTAGACTTACATCGGTTTGAGGTGCATATTGGTGAATAACATCAACATGTTTCTCTATGATAAGCTCATCTGGTTCTGGGATGACTCCCCATTCATAGTCATTAGATTCATCTTCTGATTCAGGATCTCTAGGAAATCTTAGAACATGAGTAAATTCAGGGTGAATACCCCAAGAAGGGTTACCCTCAGATTCTGATTTGTATTCATACTCATGAGATTCTATCTCAAAATCACTACCACTTCCCTCTTCTTGATTGTTTTCAAGATTAGCTAGTTCTTGTGTTGCAACTATCTCTTGATTGATAGTAGGTTCTTGTGTTTCTACTACATTAATTCTCTTGATAGGATCATCTTTATCATCAAGAAGGTCTTTGATCTCTTTAGGCAATTTTTCATAGGGGATGACTTTTGAACTATCTGAATCACTATCTGATGGTTTTGTTTCTTCTGTCTTAAGAAGAGGTTCCCCTGGTGCGATCTGCTCTATGACATGAGAGCAATTACCTTTGAGGTGATAGGGTTTCTTCTTAAAGCCTAAGCTAACTTTATCTTTATTTTCTCTACCAATATGTGGGAGAGGTGCCACGAGACCTTTTCCTCTGACTCCTAGAGGCCCTTGACTTTAATATCCCATCTTAGCTATTAATTTACCTCCTAGACCATATGACTTAGAAAGGAGTTTGGATACTATAGAGTCACCAGTTTGAACAACTTGAGATTTAGGTTCATCTTTGTAGAGCCATGATAGCACAGCTTCATCCTCTTCAAACTCTTGCTTGGATACTTGTTCTGCTACAAAATTATTTTTATATGCTTTCAGAGGTTCTTTAGAGTCTGGTTTGGATTGTTTCAAAGATTTCCCATAAGACTTAGGCAAGATAGGGAGAGATGTCAAAGATAAGACTGGCTCAATAGTATATTCTCCCATACTATTTTCTTTGATATTAACCTCTTTGGAAAGATCTTCCATTTTAGATGTGGATGCTTCTTTAGTTGGTTCAATGGGAGATTCTTTGTTATTAGGCACAAGCTTATCTACACTTTCCTTCAAGGTGTTGCAAGTTGTATTCAAATCTGCGGGGATAGTAACCTCTACTCCTTCATAAAGAAACTTCAAACATTAATGGTATGTAGAAGGAATAGCTTGCATTTCATGTATCCATGGCCTCCCTAGAAGAATGTTGTAAGCCAAAGGTAGATCAAGCACTTGATAGATGGTATCTTTGATAACTGGACCTGCTCTGATAGGTAAGACAATGGTGGCTTTAGAAGATCTTTCTTATTCATCATAGGCTTTTATGGTGATCTTCTTTTGAGGATCAATGGCCAATTCTGAAAATCCCAATTGTGTGATCAAGCTGTAAGAACAAATGTTTAGGCCAGCTCCCCCATCCATCAACACACGTTTGACTCTACGGTTTTGGATCAAGACTTCTATACGCAAAGGCTGAGTATGTGGGTGACTCAAGGAGTTTTCATCTTCCTCTGAAAAGGAGATATATTGCGGAGATGTAAGATGTCCAACCATAGTTTAGAACCTATCTAAATCAAGGTCATCAGGAACATTGGAACTGAGCAAAGCTTTATCGAGAATGGCTCTATGAGCTGGAGATATTAGAAGCAACTCAAACATGGAGATTTTCACATTAGTGTGCTAGAGTTTTTGAAAATTCTATAAGATGTAGGCCTTGTATCCTTTGGATTGGAAGATTTGGAAGCAGCCTTCTATTTAAAAGCAAATGAAAGATTGAAGGGCACCTTAGGGACATTTGATGAATCTAGGATTTTTCCTTTCAGATGCATTGGAGCCTATGATTGAGTAACTGCATTAGCTAAGGAATGATCTCTGTCTCTTCATACAATTGTGATGACATTGCAACTTTCAGGGAGACATGGTTCAACCATATTGATGACAACATTATTTCCAGGGTAGGCATAGTTGACTTTTGCCCCCATATTAGGCTGAGAAGTTGAAACTTCTTGACCATGTTTTAGAAATGGTTCTGTGAATGCTGTATGATCATTATTGCTATTGGGATTGTCAATTGTGATGTCTCCACTATCGATCAGATCTTGAATGGTATGCTTCAAGTGGTAGCAACTACTAGTTTTGTGACCTTTACTCCGATGGAAATCACAAAATTCATTTTCTCTCCACCATTTCGGTTTGGGGTCCTGATCATTTGGTTGGATTGGTGGTAAAGAGATGATGTTATCAGCCAGTAGAGCTTTCATAGCTGATTCTAAAGACTCTCCTAGAGGAGTAAATTTTTGATGTTTATCCCATCTTTTGTATTCTGGTTTCCTTTGAGATGGTTGAGAAGACTTTTGCTCTGAAGCTTTAATGGCTTGAGTGCCAAGAGTGAGATTGTAGGTAGGTGCCTTTGATGGGGTATGAACAATGTCAACAATGCCATCTGTGACGATGCCCTTGTTCTTGTTCCAATTTTTGTTCTTGTCTTTGGAACTAGATCCAGATTCATACTTGTCTTTTTGAAGTGTGATTTCTCCTTTTTTTACAAGCACTTTTTCAATTTTGATAGCATTATCCACCATCTTGTCAAAAGATGTATGATCTTGCATTTGTAAAGGATAATTGATTTCTGGAACAAGGTTATTGATGAAGATTTCTAGTTTTTCTATTTCTGGAATAGGTTTGGCATATAGAGAGAACTTCTTCCTCCATCTCTTGAGAAATGTTAGGAATGGTTCCCCTGGATATTGCTTGAGATTACAGATATCAATCATGGTGATTGGATGTTGAATATTGTAGGAGTATTGCTGGTAGAACAATTTGATCAACTCCTCAAAAGTTTTGATAGTAGAAGGCAATCTAGAGAACTAGTGGATGGCTGCTCCCCCTAGAGATCGAGGGAAGAGACACATCAGATAGGTCAGTTCATGCATGAACTCCATTGATTGCATACAAAATTCTCTAACATGATCTTGAGGATTAGAGTGTCCATCATACTAGTCATACTTTGGCATCTCCACTCTTTTTGGAAATGGTGGCATATACAATTTTTGTCAAAAGGAAAAGGGCATAGAGCTTCCATGGAGAACTCTTTGGGTTCATTTTCTTTCTCAATGCTAATAAATTTGACTTGTAAAGCATGTATCTATTTCATCATAGCTGTGAGTGGAGTTTCTTCCTCATGCATAATGATATCTTCAACATTAAAGTTGGGAGGAAGTTTAGCTCCTTGATGAGCTAGTTGTAAAAAGTATGCTTCTCTATTTTCTTTCAAGAAATGCCTCATCATCTTGTTAAATTCATCATCATTTTGATAGCGAGCAATTTCTTCAGGTGTGGGTTCCTGATCTGCACCATGTCGAGATTGAGCTCTCTGAGAGCCAAAGTTTGTCCTGGCTTGAGACATGGTAGGAGAGTGTGGACTCCCTGGATTAGATTGATGGGGGGTATGTTGAGTACCTCCGTGATTTGATGGAGGAGGTATGTAACCAGATTTCAATCGATAGTTGCCAAGACCGTCATCCTCGTAAAGACCAAAATTGATGATTTGCTCAAGAGTTGGAGTTTAGAGAGTGGTGATAGATTTCTTATGAGAGGAAGCTCTAGTCTCCACCATTCACCTTAAGTGAAACAAAAGAATAAGATCCAGATAACCGAAGAATGAATTGAATCAAGATGATCAAATGATGCAACCTTGTCAAGGTTTGATTGATTTGAAGATTTGATTAGACGTGGATGAAGGATACTGTGCCTTGGATGTATGGGTAGGTTCCCAAAAGATAGCGGACAAGATATCACAACACTTAGTCATTTTGATGATTGATTGAAGATTGATAGTTATGACAAGGTTTTGAACAGGATGATAAGGACTCAAATTGATTAAACAAAAGGCTGAATCAGATTCAAAAGGCCACTTTAGGAAAATGATTGGATTCTTAATAGCTACTGCTCTATTCTTGACATAGTGATTCATTCGACAGATTCTAAAATTAGGCTGAAAAAGCTAAATATCTGGCAATTCTGACAATTTTTTGACAACTTTCAAAAATTTCCCAAATCACACTCTGCAGACTCGTACGACAGTGGGTATGCTATGAAACAACAGTTGCAAAACTCGTACGACAGTTGGGTAGAAATGAAACAATAGTTGAAAATCTCATACGACAGTTGCAAGATTTTGACTTTAAGAATTTGCTGGCATGGAAACTTGTACGACACTGGGTACTCAATCATACGACAGATGGGTTGTAATGAAATGACACTTGGAAAAAATCATATGAATTTTGACTTCTTGAAATTATTTTTGACTCCAGAAAGGGTTTTACATCAATTTTTGCAAAATTTTGAGTTTGCAGATTCAGATTGTTTGCAAATTTCAATGTCCAGATTTGAGGATTGTAATAGATTTGTTCATTTTCAGTAATCAGATAGATAAACAAGCATGTAAAATAGCAAGAAAGTGATTTCAAGCATGTATGAAAACAATGAACAATGGAAAAAGCAACCTTGCGCACGAACAATCAAGTGACTTATTCATTCTAATCCTCAGAAGTGTTAATTGTGTACATTCTAAAATGTTTTGCAATGACACACATATACCCTAGAAAATGAAACTTTGGCCTCACTAGGGTTTTTAGTAATGGTTTGACTCTGCAACTTTTATGATCCAAAGGGGTGAACTCCAATCCTAACGCACCAAGGTTTTGACACAGTCTGAGAACTTAATCTTCAGGAGCTTCTAGGGAGATCTGACAACCCAACAATGAACCATACCTATGGAGATTTCTTCCACAAGGACATTTATATAGCGTCTGTCACTACCATGGCAAAAATGGCTATTACCACTTGAGGTTCCGTCAACACAGTTTGCCCTATGAAGGGAGTGTCTGCTATGGTTAATCCTCTCTCAAGGTGACTCACAATAGTATACCACAAGGGGACTTGGCTCCAAATCCAAGGTTTTTGACACCTTTTCACTTTTAACCCAAACAAAGCAAGCAGATTAATCCGACACGCTAAGACAAAGTTTTGCTTCACCAAGGTCTATGATGTCAACTCCACGTGATCTATCAACCTCTCCAGGGAGAGAATGTATCAATCAATAAGAGAAGGTACACTAACCAATTTGTATTCACCAAAGCTCATGATGTCAACCCCACATGATCTATCAACCTCTCCTGGGAGAGAATGTATCAATCAATAAGAGAAGACGCACTAACTGAGTTGAATGTGAAACACACTAAGTATCCTCCCTACCTACAAGGATTCTATCATCAAGAAGGATTTCCCTGGGAGTCCAATCTCTCAAGAATCATGAATAGTGTTCATAGGGCCTAATTACTATGTGAGCACAGATGTATGTTTCCAAAAGAAAATCTACCAAAAGTACCCAAAAATCAGAAAGAGGAACACTTAACACTTAAAGTGAATATGAGATGAGTCCACAAGGTGGAACACTTAACACCTCACACAAGCTAAAAATGAGTCCCCAACTTAGAAAACGAGTGAGTTCCTAAAAGCACAAATGGGTTGCCAAGTGGAACACTTAACACTTATGTCATGTTGACCCCTCCCCTTTAATGTGGTGCTGACCTTGCAACCACGGGGTGAAATGAGGGGTCAGCGGATTAGCGAGTCCAATAACCCAAAATAGCAATCAAGATCAATCACAAGTAATCTAAGACTACTAATAAATACATAAGGTGTCACAACCTAGTATCAATTATGCAAGTGTGTAAAACAAAAGCATGAAAAGAATCACCCAAGCTAGACACACGAGAGATTTATTTTAAGCCCAAATTGAAATATTATTAACACATGTGGAATACCTGAGATCCTCACAATGCGCTTAGTAGATTTTTACCTGATTTTAGCAAACTTTATGCTTTTTCCAATCAAAACCAGCAAGAGTCAATCAAAAATAGAGAATTCCAACTGTTAAGATTAGCTGTTAGTCAAAATCCAAAAATCAAATCTGACAAACTACCTGCAAAAATGAAATGACAATTGAAATCTGATGCCTAAACTTGCACGACAGTGGGTCTATTACCAGATGACAGTAAGAAACTTGTATGACAGTGGGTATGCTCCTAGACGACAGTTTGGAAACTCGTGCGACACTGGGTGTCTGATGAAATTATAATCCAGCTTCCAAATGACAGTGGGTACCTGATGAAATGATACTCGATCAACTGTCATATGACACTAGGCTTAAACTCATATGACTTTTGTCAGAAACTTGTACGGACAAAAAATAAAAATCATATTTTTGCACATAAACTAAGGAGAAAAAGACAAAAATTGATAGAATTGAATTGGAAACCCATTTCAGGGCCCCACGATGGGTGCCAGAAATGTGTGTGTGAAAATTGTACCTGATCTATAGACACAACACTTCAGTAAAACATTAGAGGTTAGCAAAAATCAAAATCATGCAAAATTGAAATCTAATTTAACCAAGTGATTTACTGCCTTCTAGCAGGTGCGAGATTCATGTTCTCAGATTGTTATCGAGATCAGTGACCTAGACGACACCTAAATGAAGGATTTGAATGCAATTGATCTAGATATGAATTGAATGCAATTAATCCTTTTTTTTTTTTGATATTTTCTATGCAATAATATGAAAAATGATATTAAATCTATGATATGTAAAAACTGATATGCTATGAATTGATCTAACAATAATATGAAAACAAAAGTGATCTCACAACAATGTTGATTCACAATAAGCTTTGATCCTTCCAATTGCAATTCTCTAGTGTGATTTTGCAAAAATATGAGATCCTTTGAGATGAGCTGAGGCTTTAATTTTATAGAAATCCAAGGCTTTGGAGGTGCATGGAAGAAAGCCATAAATCACTCAGATTAACTCAGCTTGATTTTTGAGTTATCTGATAATAAAGATAATTTAATTCACAAAAGCATGCAAATCATGCAAAAACAACTTTTTAACTCAAACTAGAGTTTAGATCAGCTTTTTGAACTCCAAAAGGATGTTGAGTTCTAAAAAGTCAACACTTTGCATTGATTTTCTAATTTGGAGTTTAACTGTTTCTTTTGAATGTGCATAATAATTATGAATTAATTAAATAAATAAAGTGATTTATGCTCAACTTAAATGATTTTTGAAAATAAATAATTGATTTATGGGTTAATCAATTATTTAATCAAACTTTTATTAAAAACTATATTATTAAATAATGACAACTTGCTTTAATTAATTAAATAAAAATTTAATCAATTATTCATAGGATATTGGATTTATTGTCAAAATTAAATAATATAATTAATAATAGATAGAATTAAATTTAATTACACAATTAAGTGGCAAGATATTAAATCTAATTAATTAAATATGAAAATATTCAATTAATCAAACTTAGGATACATGTGATTTATCGCCAAATAATCATTAAATTAAAGATAATTAAGATAATTAGGAATATTGCTAGGAATATTCCCCGATGCAGAATTTAAGATAATCAATTATGATTCGATGATGTTTAGATGTGCCTTAGGTTAGGACTTTGATGTCGATTTCATTCGAATTGTTGATATAGAAGATTAATGAACTTATAGCCCATTTTTGGGGTATTACATTTACAACTGAAAGAAATAAAAAGAATAGTAGAGTCCACAGTGCATCAATCGAGTGGAATCTTGAAGGGTAGCGGTGTTTCTATAGGATTGGTCTCCAAGTGGGAGGTTTTTTAGTGTGGAGCTTGATTAGTTAGCAAGTCAGAGATTGTTAGTTTATTTTGATTAATGAGGAAAGTATTATACACTTTTCATTTATCACGGGTTTAACTCATCAAACATTCTTTAGTTAACTCCTTAAGATTTTTTTTAGGTTGACTCATCAAGTATTTTTTAGGGTTAACTTCTTAAACGACACAAGTCTTATTATAATGGATTAGAGTTAGGGTGGTTTCAAGCATGATAATTTTATAGCTTCTTGCAATGGTATTGAGTTGTAAGGGATTACAATAGGCTAAAATTATTGGATAATAAGATTAGACTCTTTTTTTGGTGGATGGAGCCCCAGATTGGGTGAACCACATTAAATATTTATTTTTTCTTGTTCTCTTTTTGTGTGCTTTATTCCTTTTCATTATTGGTTATATTTTTATTTAACATTTATATTTTTGTCTTCTAATCCTAACATAAATTACATGTTTATTATTTTCTATATCAATACATGTTGGATTCCTCTCAAGGGTAGAAGACTGAGTTACTAAGGGGGGGTTTTAGCCCTTTTCATTGTTGTCAAAGGGGGAGAAGAACAAACAATTAGAGAATATTAGAGAACTTTCATGATGATATTTTTTGATAGTGAGTTGTTTTCTTTTTTATCGATGAATATTTTTATCAATGACAAAGGGAGAGATTATTAGACTATGAATTTTATGTTGTTCATGTTATTTTATTTAATGGTTGTCATTGATGTCAACATATCCAAAGCATAGAGGAAATGTAATTATGATTTGGTTGTTGTGCTATATCAGATGATGTGTACCAATATCGGTGGCCTATTGGTTGTTGTGTTCACTAAAGGATGTTATTTAATTATTTATTCTTATGCATTTATGTGGTTGTTCTATTTTGTGTGAAACATATGGTGGATCAATTATTTGTATCTGGTCCTATTTGGAGCATGTTTGTTATGATTTTGTCCCAATGGCTACATGTAACGTGTTGATCATATTTGTTGGTACTAAAAGTCTTGGAGATGGTGTACCAAGTTGATATGTGCAAGGCGTGAACTATATTGAGTGAGGTGGTCCACATTTCATTCCTTACCATTGTAGGAATATTTTGTTGTGACCTATCTCAAATTGGTTTAGGCCAACTTGGTCGATAGAATTAATAGTGATATTTTTAGTTGTTCTTGTGGATTATGTCATGCTCGTATGAAAAGTGAATACAAATTTGAAAAGTGAAGGTATCTATTTTAATGATCATGTGTATGGATGAAGTTAGTTTTAGAGTGATATATCATTTATATATTGCAAACAATCATTTGAAGTGATCTTAGTGGTTGATTTAATCTCATTTCATACCTTCTTGTAATTGCGAGCCTTTCTATTTTGGAAATGAGCCCATATGTATTGATAGTTATCCATATTCATATTTCAAGGTAGTTAGCCCAATCACCAATGAGACAACTATAAAAATCACCATAACCAATGTCTTATTTCATGAGAAATATATTATACATGTTTTTTCCCAATTTGGGTTTCCACATAAATTTTAGTTTTCTTTGTGTTGGCAGTTCTATGCTTTCATGTTTACATTTGTTATAATTACTTAATGTGGTAAGTTTTTGTATAATAAAAAATTGTGATAATTTATAAGATATAAATCACTCACCAATTTCTTATTATGCATTAGAATACAAACCACCACTTAAATGAACCTAATTAGTACATGTCAGGAGATAAAGGGTGCTAATACAAGATCTATGTAAAAGGGGGCATTTTTATTCTTATAGAAAATTATTTGATATGTAAATTATGGTAAATATGATCTATGAAGTAAGTGAAAAATAAAAATAGGAGGAATAAAATCATGTTGAAGTTAGAAGATGAAAAATGACCTTTAGATCTGAATTTGACTCTCATCGGGATGTTAGAATCGAGTATAAATCTAGATCTAGGACTTTGATGTCTATAACTTTATTACATGTAAGTTGTAGCCAAAAACATGTGGGAAAAGGTCATCAAATTCGATCTCATCCTAGAGTGGGTCATGAAATTCAACCTCGTCCAAATCAAATGAAAATTTATGATGGTCTACTACTAGTTCTAGAAGAGTCTCAAATCAAAATCGATAACTCTCAAAACTATTATTACATACAAAGAATGGGAAAATGGTTGTGAAAATAGGTTTTCCTTGGTCAAACCCTTGTATAGGAGTCAAACTTGAAATTAAATTAAAAATTCATAAGGAAATTTGAAATGGAATCTAGATCTGAAATATAAATCATGTTATACCTAAATGATATAATGTCTCTTTGGAAATGATCACAAGTGTTCATGCAATATCTTGGACTCAATGAAAACCCAATAGGAAAAAGTAAAACCAAACCCTTTAATCATAGATGTTTTAATTTTCTAGAGTATTGGATTGAGGAAGAAAGAGAAGAATATGACTTGATGGATGAAGGTAGATCCCTTCTCTTGATTGAAAACTCCTTTTCTTGACCTCCAATAGGGGAAAGAAGATAGATCTATGGAAGTAAATTTCTAGAATTCATGATGGAATAAAGATTTGAAATTCTTGATGGCTCTTGATGGATTCTTTGTACTTGAATGCTTGATGATGGATGGCTTCACTAATGGATGCTTACTTGCACTTGGATCTCTTTAATGCACAATGACTTTCTCATGGATGTAGATAAGATGTACAATAATTGATGATATGTGTAGATGTCCAAATGAGAGGAAGAGGTCTCCTTTTATACATATTTTGGGGCTCAAACATCATCTAGACTAACTATAATTTCAAACCCTAGAAGAGAATCCTGCCATTGAGATCCTAGCAACTTTTAAAAACAAAACACTAGAACAAGGTCAACCTGGATGACCTAGTCCAAGTAAAATGGCCTCAAAATATCTTGGGAAGTCACAAAGTGTACTAAAAAGATGTTAAAGTCAAAGTCTTCCAAGAGCCCAAGGTCAATCTTGAAATCCAAAAATGCATGTATAGGTCCTAGAGGGAAAATGAATTATGTGATAGCATGGAAAATAGGAAATCATACATATAATTTAGAGCCAATTTTGATTTTTGAAAAATAACATCAATTTGAAGGATGCCAAAGTGGTCTAAGAATTTGAAATCTATAAATATAATTGATGGTGATGATAATGAATACAAACCAAGATCACTGGAATAAAAGATAGTAGAAAGGTTAGATCAGTTATTATCTTGTCATTGATGTCAAGCAATTGATTTTTGGTTTATATTATGTTTCCATATCATTTGGTATATGATATAAGTTGAATGAGTTAAGAAGAAGAAAAAATAAGATGTTGTGAAGTTGATGAACTTAAACGGGAAACTGATATAGATTGGATAATGTTAAGATTATGTTGATATAATTATTTTCTACCTAACATATGATTATATCAAATTGGTAAAGCACGGTAATGAAGATTTGATAAGTTAGTAAGCATAACTATTTTAGCCACCGAGTAGGAAAAGTCACTCAGTAAAGAGGAAAAGTAATTTGTTAAGAGTGAAGTAATTTTTGGAAAAGGAACAAGAACTCAAAACACCGAGACAAGAAGTGTTAGGCACTGAGAGATGTTAACTAAAATTTAGAGTTATCCACGGGGCATGGAACAGTAATTAAATACAATGATCAGAATGATATTTAATGATTGGCTATCATGAGATAGAAGGATATGATGATAAGGAAAGTTATTTAGAGAGATCTACGATCGTGAAAATTTATGGTGATGATATACAACTTAGATCTAAATGGTTAAAATAGAAGGAACAAGTTTCAAGAAAGATCAAGTTCTGAGGTGAAGATAAAATGTGTTACCGAGATCTTGATACATTGTACAAGTATGTAAAATGAGTTGAATGGATAAGATTGGTCAAAGGAAAATGTAATAGAGGTGATTAAGAATAAAAAGGATGTCTATATAAAGGATGGTTTTGTATGGAAAAATGGATGGAAAATTAAAGAGTTGATATGTCATTGACTAATACTGTGAAGAAGGAATAGAGATATTCCGAGTCAGAATGAAGAGTCTGATGAAGTGTTGAAGCCAGTGGAAAGTGAAAGATTTAAGTGAAGATAGATGAGTGCACAAAAGGATTTGGTTATGAAAAGATAGTTGCAATTTTATAAGTCAATTTATTTATTATTTCTTACTAGCATTTGTAATAGATAAATCTCTTAATAGAGTAGACCTAACATACTTATTATAAAATCCTTGATAAAGGTAAAATTCTAAAGAGTGTTCAAAGTCCTTTTACTAGGTCACTCCTAACATGGTGAAGATCCTATCAGATCTGAGGTTAATCTCTTGACCAAGTCACTAATCTTTAACCATATTGGCTCTCAACCACTCGTACTTTACAAAAGTATTTTGTTAGTGGGTTTCTAGAGTGGTTTTTCCAAAATATTGTTTTACACATTAAATAATGGAGTTACATGTGATGAATTATTTATGTGAATGATTTGTTAATTGTTAAAGTTTATTTACTATTATCGGTAAATAATAAATTATGTTTAACTAAGCTAACACTAAGTTAATTAGAGAAAAGTTATTAAGGTGTAGAGAATCAGGGATTATTGATTCACCCCTCTCATCTCAGTACTTAACTTTCCATACGTAATCCAACAATTGGTATTAGAGCTAAGTACTATTGAGAGATAAGTTTGAAAGACTTGAGTAAAACATCAAAAGTTGTATAGGAGAGAAGTACCCAAGATGAACAAAGAAATTTTCTCAACATGGCAAAGCAGGATGAAATTGTACCTATCAAGGATTGGAGAATCTACACTAAATGTTGTAGATAATGAATACACTCTACCGCCTCCCCAGCTTATGACAATTGATCAGATGAGATGATTATGATTGAGATTGCTTCTTCTGTGACCGATGTTGAATTCAATGATGTTAAGGACTATGTCAATTCAAAAGAGATGTGGGATAGGTTATAGATATTTATGGAGGAGATCGACATGTACAAAAAGCTAAGGTTGATAGTCTTAGATGAAAATATGATTAAATAAGAATGAAAGATGAAGAGAACATTACTCAATATAGTTTTATAATCAATGAAGTTGTTGGCATCGTCAGAGGTGTTGGTTGAACATTGACTAATGAAGAAGTGATAAGTAAAATTTTGAGAACTCTTTCTTCCAAGTATCCTATTAGAGTGTCTTCTATTTAGGAATTGCAATCCATAACAAATAATGTTTTTAATCTTAAAACCTTAATTGGTAAGCTGACTCTATTGGATTTTAGCAATTATGACAATAGTCTACTGACCATTGAAACTACATTCAAATCATCTATGAGTATTGGAACTTCAAGAAGAGAAAGAGAGAATCATAGTAGTTCATATGGTTCAATAAGTATGACAGTATCCTAACCATAGAGAAATAACAAGAGGAGTTATAAGCCCAACTAGCTAAGAGACTACCAAGAGGAAAATGAAATTAAAAAGGAAAATTACCCTTGAAATTTTTCAATTGCAATAAGATTGGTCATATTGTATCTAGATGTCCTGGAAATGGTAGGCATGATAAGAATAAAAAAAGTGACAACTGACACCGAAGATTTAGAGACTATAAGGACAAAGGTAAGAATTATTGTTACCTAGCTGAGGAAGGTGTAACCAATGATGAATTTGATGATATAGAAGAATGATATGAAGTTATCTATGTTGTTGTAAAAGAAGACTCAAATGAAGAAAAATATGAATATGAAAATGCACTTGTTTCTCATGTAAGTAAAATTTATCCATGGATTATTGATAGTGGATGTTTACATCATATTACTAGTGATATTAATAAGTTTGAGGACCTAGAAGAGTGTGATGGAGGATTTTTCAGATTTGACAATGATGCTCCATGTCTTGTTAAAGGTAAAGGATCAATTATATTGAATGATAAGATGAGATGTAATTATGCATATTGAGTTAAAGGTATGACCTACAATATGTTGAGTGTTTCACAATTGAACAATAGTGGCCACCAACTGGAATTTCTAAATAGAAAGGTGAATATTTATGGTACTAATGGATATCTAATTGGAACTGATGAAAAATCAAAAGGTAACCTATTTTATCTTGATACTACCACAAAAAGTTGCTTATTTGTTAAAATTGAAGATGTGTGGCTATAACATAAAAGATTTTGTTATGTAAATTTTGATAACATGATTAAAGTGAGAAAAATGAATAGAGTCATAGGTCTATAGAAATTAAGTAAAATTGATAAAGTGATGTGTAAGGAATGTCAGATTAGTAAGATGACAAAATCAAGTTTCTCAAGAAAGTCTTACTCATCAAATGGTATTTTGGAATTAGTTCATACTGACCTATGTGGTCCTATGAAGATACAAAGATATTATGGAGATCGATCTTTTATTTTGTTTATTGATGAGTATTCAAGAATAATGTATGTTATGTTTCCTAAAGAGAAGTATTCCAAATGTTTAACTGGTATAAAGCTAGAATTGAAAAGGAAACAAGTAAACAATTGAAATGTTTAAGATCAAATAGAGGAGGCGAATTTATCTCTAATGAATTTACTATCATCTACAATGAAAATGGAATCAAAAGACAAGTATCTACACCAAGGACTCCAAAAAAAAATGGTATAGCTGAAAGAAGAAATAGATCTATAGTTGACTGTGCTAGAACATTGTTGATTTTCAAAAAGGTTGCACAAAAATTATGGACACAATCCATAAGCATTTCTATCTACACACTCAACTGAGTATAATTGAAGAAAGACACAAACAAGACATGTTATGAAGTCTAGTATGAGGATACATCGAATTTAAGTTACTTTATTGTTTTTGGAAGTAGGTCTTATATACTAAAAGATGCTAGAAATAGAAAGTTTGACTGAAAAGGAGATGAAGGTATATTCCTAAGATATTCATCAAAGAGAAATGCATATAAATATTTGATCAAGTATACTAATAAAATTGTTGAAAGTGAAAATGTGAGGATTGATGAATTTGTAGAAAGGAATGAAGAAGGTAGAAAAAAGGAACCTGAAGATTATAAAAGATTTTTTTATGTATAGGAAGGTAATTTGGTTGATACAAATGAGCCGCAACAAGAAGGAACCAAGGAGAAAGATGAGCCTCAACCCAGAGATAAAAATATTGTTGAACAATCTAACAAGACTCTATTAGAAAAATATGTGAGAAGATACCACTCACCAAGAATAATTATCAGAGATAAGAACACAAGAGTCATGAAAAGAACTAAGTTGAAAGAAAAAACATGTTTAATTTCTGAGTTTGAGCCAAGACTAGTCAAGGATGCACTAGGAAATGAAGACCAGATTAATGCTATGAAAGAATAAATTGATCAAATTGAAAAGAATAACACTTGGTCACTAGTACTGAGGCCTAAGGATAAGAATGTGATAGGAACAAAGTGGATTTTCATAAATAAACTCATTGAGAAAGGAGATATGATCATAAATAAGAAAAGATTAGTCTGTAAAGGGTATGCACAAGAAGAAGGTATTGAATATGGTGAGACATTTTACCCTATTTCTAGATTAGAGGGTGTAAAGATATTACTTGCCTATGCTATCTATAAAGGATTGAAATTTTATCAGATGGATATTAAACCTGCATTTTTAAATGTAATTCTTGTAGAAGAAGTGTACATTGAACAACATGAAGGTGTTAGAAATAGGAAATACTGAGAGGGTGGGGGGGTGAATCAGTATTTCAAAAAAAAATTCTTTTGCCCACTTATGGATATAATAGATTACTTTAGTGCATACAAAGATTATCAAGCTGATTAACAAACATAGCAGTAAATAGAAAGAACTCATAACACATGATATGTTCTCGAGGAAGCCCTGGCCAAGGGAAAACCCCAGTGGGGATGGTACCCACAAAGATCACTAATCAAAAGTATCCTGTTAGGGATATTGGACCCTATTAAGAGTCAATTTACAATATATAGTAGATCTATCCTAGTTAAAGGACTTTAGGCCTTGTTAGAAGCCTTAACCCTGTTAGGAGTTAGATTACAAAACCTGATCACCAGCTGATCTCACTGCCCAAACAGGTAATACAAAAATGTTTCTGACTGTAGTATGGTACTGCTTACAACTTCACATCATTATCCTTTGCTGCTATCACAATATACAACTATCACAAGTTATCCTTTTCTTTCTTTTTACACATCACACTGTTCATTCACTTTTTCATTACATTTCAAGTATGCCTAATATATGAGTTATTAGAGCTAATAACTTTATATTGTCAGCTTCCAAAATATTTATCCAAGAGTAAACATCTAGGATGTCATCCCTTCATAATGTTAAGGCATTATTGTGACAAGCAAAAATAATCCCTTAACTCTTTCGCTAATACTGTCTCCAAAACTGTTCTATTTGCAAAACCTATCTTCGGTAAACTTTGAATAACTTTGTCCATACTGCTCCAAAGTTTATGTGCACTAAGATGGGGTATCCTCATACTCTGTAGAAGCTTTAGTTAACTACACAAACAAAAATATTGCTCCAGTGGATGTCGCCAACTAAATCTTCATCGGGTGCTCTATCAGGATCACTGTATCCATACTTAGACAATTTCTTCCTTCAACTTGCCATACTTGCATTCCAGATTCTGTGCTCTCAATAGAGATCATATGTTTCCATAATGACAACATCTATGCATCCACATTAGCCAAATTGCCAACAATCTCCCCCTTTGTCATTGGTGGCAACATATGGGAAAATTGGCTAAGTGTGCAAACAAAATTTCAAAGTATTTACACAAAATTGTGGCCAAATGTTATACAACACATATAAAATATTGTACTCCATAGAATAGCTCCCCCTATGAGTATCCTTCCTCAACATATATTCAATTTTTTTCTATCTCTCCTCCTTTGACAACAATGACAAAGATAGGGTGTACAAAAATTTCAAAAAAAAACTTGATACCTTATTATCAGCTATTGCAAAGCTGATAGGCTTGCAACACAGATGCCAAACTCTAACTTCCATGATTCAAAATATTTCTCCCATATCTTCCTGATGGATTCAGCAACATTGAGTAGAGTACTCAATCCGTATGCTGTTGTCTGACAAGCTTGCAGGGAATTAAAGCTAAACTTTTGAAAAGATGTCTTTGCTGAAAGGCACTGCTCAATTTGGTCTTCAACAATTGAGGTCTTGATTGAGATATGCTCTCTCAAGATGTTAATCCTAAGCATCTTTCTATTCTTCTCCTCTACTAACATTTTGATTTCATCATTTAACTTCCTTATGTTCTTCTCTACAAAACTTATCTTTACATTTGGGCTTGACAAGGTGTTTTTTTCAGCTGTAATTCCATCTATCTTCTCTCTGATCTTCTTATCTTCTTCAGCTGTTAGGATTTCTAATTTTGTGCATTGTGTGTGCTATAAATGTGTCACACTTCTATGGATCATTACATGTAAGGAAACTCAAGAATGAGCCCTTACAAATCGATCCATAGCTCCCTAAGCATGGAGTGCAAGGGTTTTTAAGAATGCTCTCAGCTAGAGCTATTTAGCCTATAACCTTGCTAGTAAACCATGCAATGGGAGATTCAATGAAGACAAGGGCAAGAATGCCAATATCCTCAAGAATCAAATGAAATGCAATGCAATGCTATGCTAGAAATGGAAATGCAAGCTAAGCTATGAAAATGAAAGATGCAAGTATTACAAAGCCTCCTAGTTAAACTAGATGAATTAATCTAAAGCATAAAGGAAACTAAGCTAAGAATGCCATGAAAATGAAACTACTATGCAAGAAATGAAACTATGATAACATGTAGATGCAAAAGCCAAGAATGCTCCAAATCTTCAAAAAGCTCCAAAGTGACCTAGAAATCTTGCAGCATAAAGTTAGCATAAAAAGTTGGGGATCTAGAATGAAGAAGAGAGCTCTCCTTTTAAAGGAAATGAGAAGGAATGGACCACGGAGATTAAGAGGCAAAAGATTTAATCAAGGGTGGAGCTTGAAAGAGGAGCAATCCATGTGCACAAATATCCTCCAATGAGAAAATAGGAGTTGACTTTGTGTCCATATGAGACAAAAAGTGCTTTTTCCTTTTTTATAAAATAAGAATAATGCTTTATTTGTGCAACTTAGGATAAGAGGAAAAGTGGGGGCTTTTTATTTATTAAAAGGGGAGGGAATATTATTTTTAATAAATAAAGACTTAGGATAAGATGGTTAGCCCATAGAAAATAATCAAATAAATGATAGAACTAGGATTTGATCAAGAATAAACAATTGATGATTTAGCAAATGGGGGCTAATAGTCTAGGTGACCATTTTTAGGTGTATACATTTGCCCCTCTTTGACTAATGTGTGATCGATTTGGGAACACATGTAGTCAAAGAATGAAGTTGAAATGTGAGATCGATTTGGGATCACAAAGCAACTCAGATCAACCAAGAAAGCAAGAGATAGCCAAGAAGGCAAGCAATAGCATTTTGACTCCAAAGAATGAAGTGCAGAAAAATAGAAAATCCTGCATGGTCAGCCTGGTAGCGATAGTACTGAACACTTAGGAAAGAGATAGCCAATAAGATATGATGTGTCTGCCCCCTCGGGATTGAAAGCGAAATCTAGGTAGAGGGAAAGCAGAAGCAAGAGCAACATGATCAAATCACTAGAAATCATAATCGAAGAAAGAGAATAGAATAACCATCAAGCAGTGAAGATATGCCCCACACATGGGACCCGGGGCACAAACCAAGCGGTCCGTCAACCTGAAAACACCACGGAGGGGGAAGAATTTGAACTTGGGATGTGAAAGTGAATGAAAGACTAGAAGTTTGAAAGAGATGGGGATGAAGAGGTGAAGAATGCCCCAGTGAAGATCGAAGGATCAGGCCTCAAAAGGTTAGCCAACTGCATGGAAGAAGGAGAAAGATGATTTGGGTGATCAAGGTGAACTCGGATTTTGGTTTTGATCCAAAAATAAATAGAAAATGATGTGATATGAAAGACCAGAAGTGAAAGACATGATCAGGAAGAAGCGAAAGGTGAGCGCAGTTGATTAACAAGTCCATGAAAGATAAAGGAGAGCTCTCTCCATATGCAAGATGTAAAACTAACTAACATGAACTTAAGAATGCAAGCTACATGAAAAGTGGTTTACTTGCAAGGTCACAAAGCCAATAGACATCTAATATTCATCATCGAGTGTTATTGGTAGCGTCGCAAGATCATACAATACACACTAGCATAACTATGTGGGTCTGAATATGATCTATATTAGATAGAAATGTGGAAATCCCACCTAGGCATCAAAGACATGCAGGTCAAGATGACTAATGCAGTGAGATCACCTAAGTTTGATATAGCAAGATTATGCTCGCATCGAGACACAAGAAAGTCAAGATGACTAGAAGCATGCACTCGTGAAACAGTCAAGGATAATACCTTGTAGGTCCATAGTGTCAAGTAAGACCAGCATAAATGCTCATGACAGTGAGGACCAACAAGATATACCCACAAGCAGATAAAGAAATAAAACATGTTCTCATACCCTCAGTCTTCTAGCTATGCATCACCGAAAACAATCATAGGGGGAGAACACTCAGCAAAGAAATCATCATAGACAACACACAAAGAAATAAAGTCAAACAAATCTTAGCAAGTCAAGTGCGTGTGTGTAGGTCATAGAGTCAAGCTTTGAGTATCACATCTGCCAATGAGAAATATTGCATCATCCAAGATGGCGGGAAGGATATCTGATAAGTGTTAAGAAACACTTGATGCTAGGGCAGTGTTGAAAAACACAGTTGGGGTGGTGTTGAAAAACACCATTTACGAGGTGCCTAAGAAACCCAGACGCACAAAGAGACCCAAGATAAGCTTAAAACAACGTATGCCCCGTAGACTAAGACAAGAGTCAATTCCAGGCTAGGAGAGGCAACGAGAAGTGGAGCGAATGAGTGCCACACAAGACTGATAGACATAGGTGCAGAGGGTCTCAAGCAGTGCCTATTTCTAGGTTTTCACCACTTGATAGATTTATTGCAATTTTTTCAGGACTTTTTATAAATTGTTTTTGTATTTTTGCTACCAAGGCGCCTGTTTCCAGGTTTTCACCAAGGCACTTTTTCAATTTTTTTTTTGATTTTTTGATTTTTTTGGTGAGACATCAAAGTGCCTATTACTAGGTTTTCACTAGGATGCTCATTTTTTCAGTACTTTTTATGCTTTTTAGGATTTTTTCAGCATCATATATGAATTTTTTTGGTATTTTTTTAGGATCGTAAAATATGTACAAAGGATGCCCCAGACAGAAATGGGCATCAAGAATTTGCTTCCTCTGATGTAGAGAACTGATAGGCCCTAGGCCCAAATGCTACAACTATGACAATAGGAGGTCTCAACCAGTTCGACCAATAATAACCAGCCCTGAGCAATGTCTGAGCTAGCAGAGGATCGTTAGAATGTGATCCACATATGCCATCGTGGATTTTAGCTAGCACTTTTTCTGACTCCTCTATTTCTAGACACTTAAGGAGAGTTCCGTCTAGACCCTTCCTATACAAGTCACCATAGACAAAGGAAAAGTGTAAGGGATGGTAGAAGGAATGGCGTGGTGGATTTGCAAGAGGAATATGAGGTGGAAGATATGAAAAGATGGTAGGATTGTAAGATTTGTGAGCAGGATAGCGTAATTCATCCACCAGGAACTTGAAGTGAAATTTATGCTTTTTCATTTGTAAGATGGATGTTGAAGTAACCAAGGCATTACTAACTTTGTTCTTAGCTCTAGGAATGGGCTGAAGTATAATAGATATGAGATCATGCTTGAGGTAGTGCATCATTTTTTTGTAGAGAATCAGCTTGTCATCTTTTATTTGAGAATCATTATTTTTGAGCAGATTTTTATTTTTACTTTTCTTAGGTGCAGATACCACCACAATGTAGTTTTTGCCATCCGACCATTTCTCTTTTCTTTTGACTTGATGACCGTGATGTTTGATTGTTGATTCAATCTTTTTTGTTGCTAGTTCTTTGGTGGAAGAAGTAACAGGTGTTGATGTGAGATGAAATGAAGTGACTGGTTCAATAGTATTTATGTGAAGGATGTCATCTTTGGTGACACGAGAGGTTGAGCCTATAGAGTAAGCTCCAAAAGTAGCTAGATCTAGACTTGTCATAGAAGAACTAGCGTGGTCCACTAAGGAAATACGAGGAACAAACTCATCAGACCCCACACAAGACCCATCAACCACATCAGGTGGGTTATGAGAGGTATGAACCACATCAACATCCACATCTATCATGGGAGGATCTTCT
Source organism: Chamaecyparis obtusa (assembly GCA_027943335.1). Lineage (NCBI taxonomy): Eukaryota > Viridiplantae > Streptophyta > Pinopsida > Cupressales > Cupressaceae > Chamaecyparis > Chamaecyparis obtusa. The sequence goes on along the minus strand of BSBK01002633.1, from coordinate 587,260 downwards.
GGAAGAGGCTTAAGATGCCGAGAAGTAGAGATAATCATGTCATTATGTGAGAGATCACCTCTTTGTAGCAGTCGTGCAATGTTGCGACATTGTCTATCATAGTGCAATGATTCTTTAGGCACATAGGTTCTAGACATAGAGGCCTCAGCCATACCATCAGTAGATATACATTCTTCTCCCCAAAGGAGTGAAGTAGAAGGAAGATCATCTCCCATTTGAGCCATAGTGTGTAGCAGTGACTCATCTGTATCTGTGTCTGAATTACTGAGCATGGGAGTATTTCTAGAATCCTCTCTATAGATCCACTCTTGAATAGCTTGTTCTTCTCTTTCTGCTTCTAAAGGAATGGATGAAGGAACAAAGGTATCAAAGATCACCATAGCAGAAGTGGAAGGCTTCATCTAATCAGAAGGTCTCCCATATGACCTAGGAGAAATAGGTATAGAAGCAAAGGAACCCAGTGTATATTCACCCATACCAAGGCTCATCATCTTAAGTGATTTCTCAGCAGTAGCTAGAGACGTACTAGGATCAACAAAAGGTTCATTATGAGGAAAAAAATTTTCAGTAGCAGCAAGAGCATTGATAGCAATAGTATGGTCTCCAGGAATCACAACTTCAGTGCCATTGTATGGAAATTTGATGCACTGATGATAAGTGGAAGGAATAGCCTACATGTCATGGATCCAAGGATGACCCAAAAGAATGTTATATGCGAGTGGGATGTCCAATACTTGGAAGCTAATATCTTTCATGACAGGGACCACTCGGACAGGCAGTGTGACAAGACCTTTGGAAGATCTTTCCACTTCATCCTAAGCTTTTATAGTAATCTTCTTTTTAGAATCCACAGCGAATTCTGACAAACCCAATTGTTGTATGACATTGAAAGAAACAATATTTAACCCTGCACCATTGTCTATCAGGACTCGGCGGACTCGGGTATTGTAGACTAGAACTTCAATGTGTAAAGCTAGATTATGAGGGTGAGCAATAGATATGTCATCTTCTATAGAAAAGGAGAGAGATAGCAGAGATGAAATGTGGTTGACCATAGCCTAAAATTGATCTGGATCAATGTCATTGGGAACACGTGTTGTACATAGAGCCTCATCAAGAATCTCTCTATGCGAAGAGGATAACCGAAGCAACTCAAGGATAGATATTTGTGCTGGTGTCTTTTGCAAATGTTAGACAAGATCATAGCTAGGGGTGGTTGAAGGAGCCACTTTTTTGGAAGGAAAAGCTTTCTTGGGATCTTGCGCAGTTTTAAGGACAATCTTGGCTTTCCCCCTAGTAACAACATTCAGTGTCTCACTTCGGGAAGATGAACTACCATGTGTTTGCAAGACTAACTTTGGCTTACCATGATTGGTGTTATTATCATCTTGAGACCTCATCATTAGAACACTCTCAACGGGCTCTACCATGTTAATCACAAGCATATTAGAAGGATACGTGTAATTGATCTTTGCATCATGATTCTTCTTATGTGTTTGAGAGGTTTCCCCCTTATCATGCTTAGGTAGAGGATCTTTGAAAGCTATGTGATCTGAATTTTTAGTTAAGCCATCAGTGGAGATTGTGCCGTTCTCAATAAGATCCTGAATATCATCCTTAAGCCTAAAACAATTGTCTGTTGGATGTCCCTTGTTTCTATGATAATGGCAGTAATGATCCTCTCTCCACCAATCAGGCTTATTTATCAGATCCCAGTTACCAGGTTTATCAGGAAGCGTAAGATATCCATTGTCAACCAAAGTCTTAAGGATCACATCGTAAGGTTCTGCCAACTTGGTATAGACTCGCTTTCGAAATGACTTCTTAGGCTTATCTGCATATTGAGGTTTAGGAGCATTGTGAGTGTTGCTAGCTTCTTGTTTTTTTTCTACATAGATAACGTTGGACAGATTGAAAGCGGGCTCTTTAACTTTAGGAGCATCAACAACCCCATCATTAACAACATACTTGTTCTTATTCCAAGGTTTGTTCTTGTCTTTGCCATTGCCTTTAGCATCTTTATTAAAAACAATATCCCCTTTTCTTATAGCTACATCCTCAATTCGATATGCACTGCCAACCATGTCATTGAAAGAGGAGAACAGTTGTTTCCTTAGATCATAATATAGCTCAGGCACAAGAGTGTTGACAAAAATATCAATCTTTTCTCTTTCGGGTAGCTGACGAGGATATCGAGAATACAATGATCTCCAATGTTGTAAGTAAGTTGCAAATGGCTCACCTTGATGTTGTCTTAGATTACCAAGATCCATCATAGTGACAGGTTGTTGGATGTTGTAAGAGTACTGCTGGGTAAATCGCTGAGCTAACTCATCAAAAGTCTTAAGCGGTGATGTCAATTTCACAAACCATTCCAAAGCTTGGCCTCTTAAGCTTTGAGGGAATAAGCGTAGGAGATATGTGTCTTCATGAAGAAAGTCCATACTAAGAGCATAAAAATGATGCACATGGTCATGAGGGTCACCATTTCCATCATACTTGTCATATTTAGGAACCTCAATATCCTTAGGAAATGGGACCATGTATAGATCTTTACCAAAAGGAAGAGCACAAATTGATTCTACAAAAGAGACCTTTGGAGGCTCTCTTTCTAATGCCATTTGGGTAAGGCATTGATTTGTCTGACGTAATTCTTCTTGAAGGACTTCCAATTCAGTTGGTACTCTTTGTTGGACAATTTGTCTAACATCATAGCTGGGAGGAAGCTTGTATCCTCTAGAAGTCATATATTGAAAATATTGATCGCCATTATGCTCTAAAAGCTTATGCATCATTCGTTGGAAATCCACATCTTGTTCACATCTCATAAGATCCTCACTAGAAATCTCATCATTAGCCTCTGCCTCATGTTGAGAGGGAGGAGCTCTAGGAGGTGAAGAAGGCATACCAAAAGTGGTTCTTGGAGGAGATCTTGGTGGCGTGTTGTTGCCATTGTTGCCATTAAAAAGAGGTCTATGCTCATGATTACTAGTCTCAGGTTGCTCATGAAATGTCCCTCTATAAGCCATGCGCCTAGTAGCATCCATCCTTTGTTGATTGTGTTCTTTGTCTAAGCGCGCTTGATTATCCTTACGCTCAAAGTGTTCTTGCAAGAGTTGAAACTTTTCTTGTTCAGTCAAAGTGAGTGAGACACTGTCTGTGTTTTGGGGGGTCTTGAATGCGGAAAAGATGAAACCTCCTTTATACCACGGTGTAGCCTTAGAATTCTCAGATTGGTTAGAACTAGAACTGTTGTTGCTAATGGGTGCTTTTGAATGTCTAGTTGGAGAAGGTAACTGTGTATAATTGAACAAAGGATGACTCTCCTGCTCAAATTGAGATCGAGTTGTAACCGGCATGAAAAGAGATGTTGGTTGACTAATAGAATGAGACAAAGTTTCTTAGATTTGAGATAAGCAAAGCTAATAAAGAATACTTGTCAAAGTAGAACAATAGAGAGATGGCTCGTCAAAAGTGCTCAAGCACTTACAGCAATCAATTGACTAAAGCCGAGCAACGAGCAAGAAGCTCAATAAGCAAGTAGCTAGAGAGGTAACCGTGATGCGACAAGTGATCAAGAGTAGCATTCATTAAACTCAAACCCAATAGTTTTAGCTCATTTGTTTCAGTCTAGAACAAATCTAAGCATGTAGGTAACGAACCAGTTTTAGGTAAGAATAGAAAAAGACACTCTACGACAAGTTAAAGTGCAAGTTTAGCCACTCTGAATTGCAGTAATGACAGGACAGCAAAAAGATTCTGGGTGATACTTTCTAGGCAGATAGGGCAATACTTCTCAGTTCGGGTGATACTTCACCTTAAGCCAGGCGATAGACTGTAGTATGGTTGGATGATAGACTCCAGGCTAGTGGGGTGATAGTCCAGAAGGCATGAACTATTGCGCGATATACCTCAGCAAAGTGTGTGATAAAATAGCAGGGCATGAACTATCGTGCGATATTTCTTAGTAAGGCGTGTGATACTATTGTAGATTCGTATGACTTTTTGACCACTGAATGTGAAAAACTTAGTTTTGAATCATTTTGAAAGATCAAGTATATCAACAGATTTTTATCATTGATCAAGCACATAAGACAGCAATCAAGGAGTTCAAGCAAGCAATTGTCTTCAAACAATGAGCAAGGGGCAAAACAACCTTGCACATAAACAGAGATAGTGACTTAGTATTTCTACTCCCTAGAGATGCTACTTGTGTATGTTCTTGAAAATGTTTTAGCAGGCACATAAAACACAACAACATCCTAGCATGCTGTCTATAAGGCTATACATGGCTTTTCTAAAGGGAATCCTTGATATACGCAAGGTACGTGAGGCCCAAATCCATAGATGAGAAGAATCCAAAATCACACAGCCGGGGGGAGACGGTAACCCAAATCTCCTCCTTCACTTCTCAGAGGTATAAAGTTCTTTGAGGCTTAGCCAAGAGTGATATCAAACTCAATTTCCAATAGAGGTGTCTTTCGATTCACCACCCGCTATTTATACTCCGCCGGAACACAGGAGTTAAGGTCGTCCCTTGAGGTGGTGTGTCCCCAAGCATGCCTTCTAAAAATAAAATTAAGTAATTCACTATCAAAAATATTTAGAGCACTAAAGGTGGAACACTTAACTCTTCAAGTAAATGCAAAGTGAGTCCAAAAGTGGGACACTTAACCCTTCAAGTGAATGTGAAGTGAGTCCAAAAGTGGAACATTTAACCCTTTAAGATAATGTGAAGCGAGTCCAAAAGTGGAACATTTAACCCTTCAAGAGAATGTGAAGTGAGTCCAAAAAGTGGAACACTTAACCCTTCACGCAAACTCAAAGTGAGTCCAAAAGTGGAACATTTAACTCTTCACACCAACTCAAAGTGAGTCCAAAAGTGGAACATTTAACTCCTCACACCAACTCAAAGTGAGCCCAAAAGTGGAATATTTAACTCCTCATATCAACTCAAAGTGAGTCCACACCTTAGAAAACAAGTGAGTTCCAAAAAGCACAAAAGGGTTGCCAAGTGGAGCAATTAACGCTTCTTTCCTGTAGACCCCTCCCCTTTAATGTAGCGCTGATCTTGCAACTTTGGGGTAGAAATGAGAGGCTGGCAGATTAGCGAGTCCAATAACCCAAGATAGCAATCTAGATCAATCACAAGTAATCTAAAGTTGCTTATCAATACTACTCACAAATGACAAAGGGTTGAATCAATGGAATATTTAACTTTCCAAGAAAACATAGAGTGAGTCCACAAAGTGGTGCATTTAACTCCCTATGTAAACAAAAAATGAATCCATGCCCTCAATCACTCAATGAGATATTTGATATTGAAACCAAGAATTACTTAAGGTTTAAACACAAGCATTCACTTACACAAACTTGTATGAAAGCAAATCTATGTTCATTCATTTCCCATTAAGAGCATCAATTGAAATGTGTTCTATGAAAGCATGTAAACACTCAAGCCAAACACATGAGAGGTTCAATTTTAATCCCAAGATCCAAGTGTTTTAGGGATGTAACAAAATACCTCAAGTCCAACGCTTTGTTTTAAGCATATTCCATGAAAGCAAGAGCACCTTCAAATGAACAAGACATGTAATGTATATCCAACTTATACAAACCCTAGGATTAGATCTGAAAATTAATTGTTAGGAGCAATGATAACCAGAAAATAATCCAAATGATAACTCATATCATGCATTGAACAATGAAAAATAAGTGCATACCCATCACAAAATTTTATTTTTTTTGCATTTGACCTAGTCAACAAGATCTGATTTTTACTATATGAATTTGGACCCTAAACCTAAAATGCAAAAAAGAGACCTCTATCAAAAAATAGAGAGCTTTTCAAAAATGTAAAAATTTTAGAAAATCCTCTTCATTTGTGCCCTAGAGAGCCATTTTACCAAAATAGACCACTTTTTGCAAATCAACCAAATGAGCTATGATATGATCTCTAAATTAAAAATAAAATAAATGGAACCCTTGTATAATTCCAAGACCTTTCCAAAAATGTAAAAATTTCTGAAAAATACGATGATTTTTGCCAGAAATTGATTTTTTATGAAAAATCAAGAAAAAATCATTAAAAATATAAATCACCTCTGAAAATTCTAAATTTTTTTTTGGAGCTTCTCTAATATGTCACCAACTTGAAAAACAATTTTTAGACTAAAAAACTAAGCCGTTTGGGAGATATGATCAAATATTTAAAATCTAGGGTTTCCCATCTCCAAACAAATCTGCACAAGGGTTAACTCCAAAAATAATCAGAACCAGCAAGTGTTAGCTCCAAAAATAATCAAAACCAGCATGTAAAAAAGTGGGTTGCCCCACGGTGGGTGCCAAAAAAATGTATGGTGAAAATGTGACCACACTTCTATGGATCATTACATGTAAGGAAACTCAAGAATGAGCCCTCACAAATCGATCCATAGCTCCCTAAGCATGGAGTGCAAGGGTTTTTAAGAATGCTCTCAGCTAGAGCTATTTAGCTTATAACCTTGCTAGTAAACCATGCAATGGGAGATTCAATGAAGACAAGGGCAAGAATGCCAATATCTTCAAGAATCAAATGAAATGCAATGCAATGCTATGCTAGAAATGGAAATGCAAGCTAAGCTATGAAAATGAAAGATGCAAGTATTACAAAGCCTCCTAGTTAAACTAGATGAATTAATCTAAAGCATAAAGGAAAATAAGCTAAGAATGCCATGAAAATGAAACTACTATGCAAGAAATGAAACTATGATAACATGTAGATGCAAAAGCTAAGAATGCTCCAAATCTTCAAAAAGCTCCAAAGTGACCTAGAAATCCTGCAGCATAAAGTTAGCATAAAAAGTTGGGCATCTAGAATGAAGAAGAGAGATCTCCTTTTAAAGGAAATGAGAAGGAATGGACCACGGAGATTAAGAGGCAAAAGATTTAATCAAGGGTGGAGCTTGAAAGAGGAGCAATCCATGTGCACAAATATCCTCCAATGAGAAAATAGGAGTTGACTTTGTGTCCATATGAGACAAAAAGTGTTTTTTCCCTTTTTATAAAATAAGAATAATTCTTTATTTGTGCAACTTAGGATAAGAGGAAAAGTGGGGGCTTTTTATTTATTAAAAGGGGAGGGAATATTATTTTTAATAAATAAAGACTTAGGATAAGATGGTTAGCCCATAGAAAATAATCAAATAAATGATAGAACTAGGATTTGATCAAGAATAAACAATTGATGATTTAGCAAATGGGGGCTAATAGTCTAGGTGACCATTTTTAAGTGTATACACATTGTATATATAGACTCTTTCTAGTCTCAAAATGTTTCTTCAAATTCTTTATGCATACATCCAAATTACCAATATCATTTTGAATATTTACACTTAAATTTTATTGCATTTCTTCTTCAAAGGCTTCCTGAACTTTTATTCTAGCAATATCCTTTAAGTTAGAAAATTTAGAGTCAAAAGAGTTTATTACTATTTTAGCTTTCTCAAGTGGATCTGATTCAGATAGCTTAGTGCTGATCACACTCTCAAGTTTCTCTGTCAATACTCTAACTTTGCCTTCAAGGTCCTTCACCTTCTTATTCTTACCAATAATTTTATTAAGAGATGTGATGAACTCAAGCTGATCATCATCTTTAACTTCTGCTACATTTCTAGGTACAGGTGGTACAATCACTTTCTATCTCTTGTCGGGTCCTGTTGCACTCACTTTTACTCTTTTGCTAGGAATAGGAGAAAAAGATTTATCTCCTTCATCTTTTTCAGGTACTTCAACTTTTACCTTTACTGCAATAGGATCAACAGGGTCTGCACTAGATGCCTCAGGTGGAATTACAAGATTTTCACTTTGCTTCAAGGCTTCTGCAGTCTTCTTAGCTATGTCAAACTCATGACTTGACATACCTGATTCTTTCAGTATTTTCTTCATAGTAGATTCAACTCTCCTACTAGATTGCTTCTTTTCTTTCAAACTTATTGCAGAGTTGAAATTCTCTTCATAGGTTCCAAACCTATTTGCATGACCATCCAACTCACACTTTAATAGTCTATTCACATATCCTACTGTTTCTGCTTCAGATACTTCATAGCCAAGAGGGTCTATGAATTCCATTCTAGGCTCAACTGCTTCAATGTAGGTGAAATCAGTGTCTATCATAAAACAAATGTCATCTTTATGCTTTTCAACTAAGGATTGAGGAATCCTTGATTTGTTCTTAACAATATTCTAAAAAGTCTTCAATACAAGCTTCACATTGTCATTGACTTTATCAAAAAGGTGCTTCATGTAGACTGAGTTTATTCTTTCCATTGTGTTCACATTGTCACTCCAATCAACTGTGTAAGGAAATCTTCTGAAAATATGGAAAAACATATAGGTTATCAGAGATGAAAACCTAAACTGTGTGTACTTAGCCTTCTTAATCTTTTCTAAGTTCTCAAATAACTAAATTTTCAAAATTTCACATAGGTCTACTTATTTCTTCTCAATACACATAAGATAAGCTACATGGACCATTCCTGCAGCCATGTCATCTTCCCTTGAACTACCACATAATTTAGTTGTTAGGATCTTGCAAAGGTACCTAACATCATCTTGCTTAATCTTACTTATCGCAATTCTTCTACCATTATAACTAGATCCAGTGTTGTCTAAAACAATCTTTCTCATGTTCTTTTCATTCAGTGGAATCTCTCCAACTTTTGATAATCTAGTAACATCATGAATTAGGTTGATAGTTATATCAATAACTCTATCCTCCATCCAAAATTTCCCATTGTGGATTCTACTTAAAATGATCTTGGTACATTCCTCGTCATTAAATTCATACTTCATGGAATACTTGATAATTTCATTGTTCTCTAGGTGCCCATAAGCTAGTTTAACTGACATGTCTTGATTATACAATTTCCTGTAATCATCACTAAAATCTGCATCTCCCAAAGTTTCAAACTTGCAACCTAAATATCCTTTAACATTCTCAATGTGCAATACTCTGTCTGGTACGGATGATAGTGCTAGTCTGTTATCAATTTCAGCTAGTTCTACTGGTTCTTTCTTAATCTTAGGTCTATTCTTATCCTTAACATTATGAACCATATAAATATCCATCTTATCAACTGACTAAAGATCAAAAAATACCTCAACTTTGCAAATCTAGGGTTTCGGTATGATCGTCGCTGCAAACTGCTTCCAAACTTCTTCAAATCATCCTCAACTCACTTTTTCTTCTTTCAAATATCTTTTCAATTGCTTTGTAATCATGATAAATTTGATTTTGACCTTATAACACTTCACATTAACTCAATCTAACATCGCATTCATTCATTTTGCCGCTAAAACCTCAAAAAGATGATTCTGCAAACCTGCAACCATAAAACTTTTTGCAACCTCGCAAAACACAATATTTTCTTTTGTGCACTTAACCATAGCATTAGTACAACATAAAAAACCTATATCTAACTATGCAAAACTTAACTCATTCAAATTCCTAATCTACACTAATCCTAAGTCCTAAACTACATAAACTTACATAATTTAAGTACTTAAAGAAGGGTCAGGTAAAGATTCATCCTTACCATTAGTTACATTACCTTCCTGACTACTTTCAGTGCTGAATATACCTCCTTGATCTGTGCCTTTATCAAATTTTACTTCATCTTTATTGCTACAACAACCTTTCTCTTTGTTTCCTGCATTTTCATTCCTTCTTGCATTGTTCCTAGGGTTGGGGTTATGATGATAACCCCCATTGTTCATTCTGAAAAATTTTGCTGAGTGTCCAAACTTGTTGCATATCTGACAAATGATTCCATTATTTCCAAATCTTCTTCCTTGCTGGTTAATCTGTGACCTGCAATTTCTAGCAATATGTCCTACTTTGTTGCATCTAAAACATACTACCACTTTTCTTTGATTCATTTCTTCAATAGATTTCTTATCTGCATTGTTAGTATTCCCAATCATTCTATCATAATTATTCAAAATTATTTTAGGTCTTCTACATTCATTAGCTCTATGTCCAAAACTATGACAATTATAACAATGTCCATTAAGAGGTTTAAATTGCTTACCTGTGCAATCTCTCTTCATGTGCCCAATAGTATTACAAGCAAAACATCTACCTTTGAATTCTCTTTGCATACCTTTAGATGATTCTTCCTATTTTGATTCTTCTCTTTCTCTAGGTGGTTCTTCTTTAGGTGGATCTACCAATGTGTTCTCATCAAGCTTCATTTCCTCCACACTTTCAGATGTCTTTAGATCTGGCTTCTTACTTTCATGGATTGTTCTAAAAATACTAAATCCAAATCTAGTCCTATCAAAGAATGGTTCTTCAAAAGAAATTTGTTTTTTAGTCTTATCACTATTTGAATATAGCCTTTCAAGTTGTTGTTTAGATTGAGTTAATTCACCTTTCACAATTTTATTATACTTCTCAAGTTCCACATACTGCACTTTTACTTTTTCAGATTCAGATATTTCCTTTTCAAGTCTTGATCTCAGATCTTCATTCTCAATTTTCAATTTTTCATTATCAGATCTCAAATTTCCATCTTTCATACTAAGCTTCAAATTTACTATCTTCAACTCATGCTTAAGGATATCATTTTCTTTTTCTAATTCATCATAATCTTCAACAAGCATATCAGATTTCTTTTCAGATTTCAGATCTTCAATCTTACCTTTTTAATTTGTTAATAGCATTCTTTGCATCTTCATATTTTCTTTTTAAGGAGTTTCTTTCATCAGTAAGCATATCAATCTATTTGAGAGCTTCTTCAAGATTCTTCTGAAGTTGATCCATATCCATAGAGATCTTACTCAAGCTGCTAAGCTTTCCTTGAATGTTCCTTCTCTGAGTAACTGTGCTCTGATACCAATTGTTAGAAATAAGAAATACTGAGAGGGGGGGGCGAGTCAGTATTTCACAAACTTTTCTTTTTCCCACTTATGGATATAACAGATTACTTTAGTGCATACAAAGATTATCAAGCTGATTAACAAACATAGCAGTAAATAGAAAGAACTCATAACACATGATATGTTCTCGAGGAAACCCTGGCCAAGGGAAAACCCCGGTGAGGATGGTACCCACAAAGATCACTAATCAAAAGTATCTTCTTAGGGATATTGGACCCTGTTAAGAGTCAATTTACAATATATAGTAGATATTCTTAGTTAAAGGACTTTAGGCCTTGTTAGAAGCCTTAACCCTGTTAGGAGTTAGATTACAAAACCTGATCACCAACTGAGCTCACTGCCCAAACAGGTAATACAAAAATGTTTCTGACTGTAGTATGGTACTGCTTACCACTTCACATTAATAGCCTTTTCTGCTATCACAATATACAACTATCACAAGTTATCCTTTTCTTTCTTTTTACACATCACACTGTTCATACACTTTTTCATTACATTTCAAGTATGCCTAATATATGAGTTATTAGAGCTAATAAATTTATATGGTCAGCTTCCAAAATATTTATCCAAGAGTAAATATCTAGGATGTCATCCCTTCATAATGTTAAGTCATTATTTTGACAAGCAAAAATATTCCCTTAACTCTTTCGCTAATACTGTCTCCAAAACTGTTCTGTCTGCAAAAACTGTCTTCGGTAAACTTCGAATAACTTTGTCTGTACTGCTCCAAACTTTATGTGCACTGAGATGGGGTATCCTCATACTTTGTAGAAGCTTTAGTTAACTACACAAACAAAAATATTGCTCCAGTGGACGTCGCCAACTAAATCTTCATCGAGTTCTCTGTCAGGATTACTGTATCCATACTTAGACAATTTCTTCCTTCAACTTGCCATACTTGCATTCCAGATTCTGCGCTCTCAATAGAGATCATATGTTGCCATAATGACAACATCTATGCATCCACATTAGCCAAATTGCCAATATAAAGATCTATTCAGAATTATAAAAATGATATGGTCTGCAAAATACACAAGGCACTCTACACTCTTGGGTGAGCCCACAATAGTGGGTTACACTTTTTTAGAGATGCTGATTTTTGCTAAAATAACACATTTTTAATAAAATATAATGACTTAAGCCTTGAGAGGTTCCATTTGAAGGATTTAATTACAAATGGTTAGCTCAAAGCCTCTTAGATTAAAAAAAACATTGATTTAACGTCTATTCTCCTCATTTATAACTATAATGGAGTCTCCTTCACACCTATTAAAATGCTAACAAAAAATCACTTCGAATTTATCTTTTGGAAAATCAAATGAATCCATTTGACAAAACTATCTATGTAGTAAGGTACTACTAAGAAAAATCTTTCCAATGATTATAATGTTAATATATATTAATTTTATTATGATTTTGTATTTTTAGTTTTACTAAACATAGATATTTCACCGTATGTCTACCTCTATGTTTGATGATTATGGAAAAATAGTAAATGAGAGAAAAAAAATTCTAAAAAATATCTATTCCCCGGGTATTGAAATTATCTTTTTACCAAAAAAATAAAAATGAAATTGGACAAATACACGACAAGTTATAAGCTATATAGTCAAGGTATGTCAAAATTATGGTTTAGTCAACTTCAAACATTAATAAAATATTAAATAATCATGATAATGTCATCAAACCAATTGTATTCCCTCCGTATAGATAGAATAAAAATAAATTTGAAAGAATCACATTGATATCTATTTTAGAAAAAAAAGTTATGCTCTATGAAAACAATGTAACTCTTTGAAAATGACATTTTTAGCAACATACCAGTTTTCATGGGAGAAATAAAAAACCATTCAAATCTATTCAAAAAAAAAATAAAAATATATATTTAGAATCTAGACAAAAAATCATAAAAGACTCTAATTTACTTCATCTTCTGATTTCAAATGGTTTAACGACAATATGCATCCGAATTTGAATTTTTTTTCAAAATGTAGAGTTTAGTGTCCATTCAGGCAAAAAAGTGTAACCCACTATTGTGGGTTCAGCCTCTTATTTCATTAATATTGGATTCCAAAGGACAATTTATAACAACAATTTACATTTGAAATGTGATAGTACTAATAAAATTTTTATTGTTAGGATATTTTTCGATGACGTTATATTTGGAGGAAATGAGATAATGTCTAAATCATTTGGTGAAGAGATGAGAATTGAATTTTAAATGTCTATGATTGGAGAGATTAAATTCTTTATTAGACTACAAATTCAACAAGTAAAGTATGGGATCTACATAACACAATCTAAGTATATCAAGGAGATCCTAAAAACATTCAATATGGAAGAATCAAAATTGGTTGGAACAATGATGGCTACTAGTTGTAAATTTTCAAAGGAAGGTGATACAAAGGAAGTAAATGAGACACTTAACAGATCCATGATTGGTAAACTACTATATGTTATACATAGTAAACATGACATTGCACATTCAGTTGGTATTGGGACTAGGTTTTCTACCAACCCAAAGGAGACACATATTTCTACAATTAAAAGAATATTTAGATATTTGAAAGGGATTGAATATTTTTTGTCTTTTATGCACAAAAGAAGGATATATTAATATCAAGGTATATATTGATGTTGATTGGGCTGGAAACACTGATTACAAAAAAGGAAAAAGTGGCAGAGCTTTCCTTTTAGAAGACATGTTAGTGACATGGTTAAGCAAGAAACAAAGTTGTATTTCATAATCTACTATCGAAACTAAGTATTTTTTTGTAGGTATGAAATGTTCTAACATTTTGTATATCAAACAATTACTTGAATGTATGCGTGAAGAGATTACTTATCTAGTTACAATTTATTGTGATAATACAGGTGCTATTAACATATCAAAGAATTTGATGATACATTCAAAGACAAAGTATATATTTATCAAGTATCACTCCTTGAGAGAAAAAGTACAAGATAAGCATGTGACATTGGAGTATGTGAATTCTAAAGAAAAATAGTTGATATATTTTCCAAACCACTATGAAAGGATTCTTTTGGGTATCTCTAAGGTAAGTTATGGGTTCTTCCACAATCCAATGTTCACTAAGGAAAGATGCATGCTACATCAATTCAAGTATTCAATAGAATATTTATCTTGTGATTTGATGTGTAATGTCCCGCTAGGGAACCCAAGAGAGATTAACCTAAAATATACTACTAAGTTTGGTGAATAATTTTTTTTTAAAAGTTAACATACAAGATAAACAATAGTGTGAAACAATTATCATTTACTCACATTGATACAACATCCAACACATATTATGAAATCTCGAGGGTCCCATGACATAGAATTACTTAAGAACAAAACACAACTATGATTAACATCAAGAAAAGATTCCATAACATAAATATTACAATTACATGATACAACAATAAATACAATTCTCATGGTCATCCATGCTATCTACATAAACTCACATTCACTACACATGTTGCAGGGTATGTAGTAATCAATCTAACTAATAATAATACAATGTCCAGATTAGGTATCACTTGCGATATTCTAATATGAGATTAAAAATAATGAAGATAAGAAAGAAACATCTATGAAGAATCATAAGGAATCCAACTGCAAAATCACCATCAAGCACCGGCACCAGGATGTTGAATCTCAAATGGTAAAGAATCACTACCACCCATCCATGTAGAACCACAAAGGCCTACCCCACCATGCTGAGGAGATAACAACAAACCCTAATTGGGTAACCAATGCAAAAAGAAAGGATAAAACCCTAATAAGAAGAGTCCTGAATGAAATCTAACTCAAGGTATACAAAATAAAGTAATAGGTACAACTCACTAAGCCAGAGGAAACTAACACAAATAGAATAACCAGACTATGCATAGGAAGGTGTCATCATGTACATCTAATCCTTGAGTTTTGTCTTGGTAATCACTCTAGATCCCAACAACCAAGTGACCATACATGACATCAATGACCTCTCATACAGACAAAGTCATCAACTATGCCAAATCATGCCTTTTAAAGGTGGCTAGTCATCTTCTCAACACCATCTTAGTCTGTACTAGCACTCAAGCATGGGTGAAGACTCATATCTTATTAGGTTCATTTAAATACCCCTTAATTATATTAGGTTATCACTTGATTACTGAAATTTACAATAAGTGATCCTGGTAGCCACTTGTGGGCCCCAACGCTTATTGCAAGCCACCTCCTACTATATGTCTAGGTAAACTACCCTAGGCTCATAGATCTCACCTGGATCTAATCAGGTATACAACTAGGTAATCCCAAATCTAGTTTCACACAAAAGAACTAGAAATGATTACAAAGATACCATAAACAAAATACAAAGCATCATGAGCCTATATGGTCAAGTCAAGGATGATAATCAGAATCTACACACGCATCAAAACATAACTGAAAACATAACCATCTGACAAATACCCCAGCCTTTGTTTCTCCCTAGCTCTTCTAGTACCCGATAACACATAACAAGCATCAGAAGACACTTTAGGAACGAAGAATACAACACTCACATCATAGTAACTGAAAACTAACCATAAGCATTTAAATTCTATTTTGAGCATTATTGATTCCACATATAGAAATGCATAAACCTTCTAGGAGAATCGGAACATAAACATCACAACAATGCCCTAAATAAAGAATATTCTCTAATGTTGTCCTAGGAATTTAACAGAATAAAAGTCCTAATTTCGGTAGATACACATCAATTACAAATATGATTCATTACACATAAAATTCAAACATTCTAATCATCATATATAATTCATTTGATATTTAGAACAAAAGGGCTCTTTTAAGTTAAATTCCAAAAATTAGAAAATAATATACACATGTTTAGACCAAGACGTACGAGCCCACTATTAAACATATTTAAAAATTAAGTTTGTCAAATAAAATCTAAAGAACATATAGATTGAATTCAATTAAACTAATTTAATAAACAAATTAAACAAACTAAAATTACTAAACATATTAAACAACAAAAATAATAGTAACTTAAATAGAGAAACTTAAATTTATTAACTAATTAATTGAGATAAATTAATTAATTAATTTAGATTAGGTTAAAATATAAATTAGAAATTAATTAAACTGAAGTAATTAAATTTAAGTTTAACTAACTTATTCAATAAAATAAATAAATTAATATTAATTAACATTTTCATTTTTATTTTATTTTTTTGGCGAAAATTTAATATTTATATTAATAAAAAAAACTAGTTCAAAAAGGGCTCTCGGAGAAAAGAACCAGTGAAGAAAAACTTCGTTCGTTACCCATATATACAAAGCATATAAATTTGCATATCATTCAGTTTTTGTCCCTAACTAGAGAGATCCCATCAAAAGAAACAGATAGGCATCATTCATACATCCCTGATAGGAATAAGGGGTGGATATATGCAATAACCCATGACCTCTACTTGATCCCAAAACAATAGAAATTTAGGCGGGGGTGCCCATCAACCCAAAATTCTTACAATAAAAAAATATTTACATATAAACAAAGCCCCTAACCTAACTGATCATCAAAATTTTCCAGTAACTGATATATAATTATGAAAATAAAGGATCATGCCAAATAAAACTAAATTATAACAATCTCCCAAAATGAAGCAACATTTTAAAATTATTATAAAAGAAAATAAAAATTAAAAATTAAAAACTAAATTATCTTATTGGGGGCGAAGGGGGGTTGGTCCCCACACTCCCGCCTGCACTTCCTTTTGCGTGGTACCCTAAGGTACCGTTGTAAGGTGGTAGGCTCTACCCTATCACACAGTACTGAATGGTATCGCTGGCAGTAGTAGAGTTATCTCTGTTGTGGGCTGCGGCCTTGGGGGGTGGGTAGAGGTGGTGGCCCCCGCCCCCCTTCATACAAAAGCATTTTTTTTTTTAATTATTTTTTTTCAAAACCTATTTAATTTAAAAATAAATAGACATGTAAATATATATTTTAAACTCCTTTTTATTTATAAAGCTATTTTTTTTTAAAAGAAAACTTTTTAATTTAAATCTATTCTAACACAATGCATTATAAATTTATATATATGTTCTCATTGCATTTGACTATCCATATTTTTTGTCTTCTCTGGACTTTTCTCAATTTGTCTCTTACTAGGCCTGTGCCTTTTTTTTATACTGTATTTTTTAAATTTTAGAACCAATAAACAATTAGATTCTTTTGCACAAGAATCTATTCCATTTTTAATAAAAGAGAAAGTATATTTAACCAAACAAAATACATCAAAGTCATGCCACTAAATTTATTTTTTTTTTGTTTTCTTTTGACTGAATTTTGATTGTGTTTAATTTTTTTACTGTACATTTCCAACAAGCTAATTTTGTATGAAAATTGGGTTTTTTATACAATTTGATTTTCTTTTTAATGGAAAATTTATTTCTTCAAACCCTATAGTTAAACTATAGTCCAGATCTAATAATTTCTTTTCTAGGAGATCTATGAGGTATAATCCAATGAAATTTTGCTAGCATAACATTGCTATGCTAAGATTTTAAAAAAATATAAAATTAATTTAACTAAGGTTTTTTAAACACGCAAAATTCAAATAAAGCATAGATCTATCTATTGAATTACACTAAAACTTGCACAAGCAGAGAAATCCAAACAGATGCATAATAAAACTAATAGGCGGGATTTCAAAGCCTACCTCAGATCCAATGCCAAAAACTGGAAAAAAAAAACTCGTGAAGATCTGAAGACCAAGATTGCTCTGAAGATTGATTCAACCTACAGATTTGAATCCATGAAGCAAGGTGACCCCACAATAGTGAGTTACACTTTTTTAGACATACTGATTTCTGTTGAAATAACACATTTTTAATAAAATATGATGATTTAAGCCTTGAGAGGTTCCATTTGAAGGAATTAATTACAAATGGTTAGCTCAAAGTTTTTTAGATACAAAAAATATTGATATAACATCTATACTCCTCACTCATACCTACAATGGAGTCTCCTTCGCACCAATTAAAATGCTAACAAAAAATCAATTCAACTTTATCTTTTGGTAGATCAAATAAATCCATTTGAAAAACCTATCTATTTAGTAAGGTACTATTGAGAAAAATCTTTCCAATGATTATAATGTTAAGATATATTAAGTTTATTATGACTTTGTATTTTTAGTTTTACTAAACATAAATATTTCACCGTATGTCTACCTCTATGTTTGACACTTATGGAAAAATAGTAAATGAGAAAAAAAAAAATCTAAAAAATATCTATGCCTTGGGTATTGAATTTATCTTTCTATCAAAAAAAATAAAATGAAATTGGATAAATACACGAAAATTTATAAGTTATGTAGTCAAGGTATGTCAAAATTACAATTTAGTCAACTTCCAACATTAATAAAATATGCAATAATCATGATAATGCCATCAAACTAATTGCATGCCCTCCGTATGGATTTTACAAAACTAAATTCAAAAGAATAAAATTGATATCTATTTTAGAAGAAAAGTTATGCTATATGAAAATAATGTAACTCTTTGAAAATGACATTTTCAACACCATACCAGTTTTCGTGGGAGAAAGAAAAAACTATTCAAATCAATTCAAAAATCAAAATAAAAATTATATTTAGAATCTAGACAGAAAATCCTAAAAGACTCCAATTTACTTCATCTTCTGATTTTAAACAGTTTAATGACAATATGCATCTGAATCTGAAAGGTTTTTTTCAAAATATAGAGTTTTGTGTCCGTTCAGGAAAAAAAGTGTAACCCACTATTGTGGGTTCACCCAGCATGCAACACCCAAATTCCAGATGCATAATGAAGTCAAAACAACAAGCAACCACAACAAGCAAATTTTGCCAAAATCCAAAGCACAAGCTCTCCCACAAAATTCTTCTCCAAAACCTGTCTAAACCCCGAATGAATGCAATTCCCCCCTATTAGGGATTCAGTTCCCTATTTCATGCAAACCCTAGAGATGACTCAACAGTTAACTCCTAATCAAACTCCAATTACAATTTGAAAGTAAAATCCTAATTAATAAATTAAAATAACTTTATTTTGCACAACTCAACTTTGACTTTTGAAAACAAGTGTACTTTTTGAAAATAATTTAATTTTTTATTGATATTAATGCACATGTTATAATTAAAATATGTATTAAATAGATTAAATATTTAAAACATCCTAAATCAATGCAATTAAATATATAATTATTTAATAATGCACATAAACATAATTAAATCGAATTACCAATTAAATAATTAATTAATCCAAATAATTAGATAATTGAATTTAGATTAATTTTCTCAATTATACATAAGAGCATAATTAATCATTAATTTTCAACTATAATCATTAATTTAATAATCACATAAAATCACTCACATAAGCAATAAAATAACTAAAATCAAAATGACACAAAACCAAACAAACACTAGGAAGGGATCCATGAATTCCTATTAACTATATGAATTCAGATAGGGTAGTCATACTAATGCTTGTCCAATCCTAGGAAAAATTAGGCTTAGATTTGGGTTTTGGGTCTGTGTATTATCTCCCCTCTTTACCATTGAGATGAATATTCATGGGCACGCTCACTCCTACCAATTCAGGGAAGACGATGCCCTGTACCTCCAAACCTCTCATCACAAGATGAAGCATGTACATCCAATATATATATATAGCAGATAATGATAAGGTACGATTGGTCATGTGGATCTCGACTATGCAAGTAACTATGCCTCCATCCTCTACCACACAAAAATGACAAATAGATGCACACACATGATAACCATACACATGCAAGTATGAGGTCAATACCATCAATCAATATAAACCATAAACATAACATCATAAAGATATCAACATATAATCTATGCAATCCCATGATACACGTACAATGAACAATAATCCACAATCATCGTTTATTAAAATAATAATTGATCACATCAAAAGTGACCTAAAATAATTCAACCAATCAACTGAAATAGAAAGCAACCTAAAAGAAAACTACGGGTGGTGTACTACATCCACCCCCCCTAGGATTAGGCTTACTCTTGGAAGCCTAGAATAAGTAGGGATATAAGTCCCATAAACCTATCTTCACTAAAAAGAAAACTAAACCAAGGATCACTAAGTAGGTCCCATCAGACCCTTTCTTGCCTTAGGGTTTGAACACTGAGGATCATTCCCTACTACAAAGGCCTTATGAGATCTACCTACATCACCAACTATAGGCTTAGAAACTAATAGCCTCTTTCCTAAATGTGGAACTAAAAATTGGGGATAATTGTATGATTTATGACTGGGTTGGCCACAAGTGAAATAATCTCCCTTGAAAACTCTCCTTGTTGTAGGAGCACTAGAATGTGGGAAACTACCTCCATCAAAATCTTGATGTGAACTCTGAGTTGGCTGATCATCCTGATTGCGCATACTATGCTACCAACTGGGATAGTTCTCTAATCGAGAACCACCACCATTACCATTGAAGTGTTTCTTGTCTTGTTGATTCTGATTACCTTTTGAAAAGGTAGAAGGATTCTAAAAATTTCCATTCCTCTGAGACTGATTCCCCTTGGAACCAGTAGGCTAAACACCTCTATGATCACCATGACCCAACGCAAGATTCACCTCTATAAGAGTAGCCTTAATGACCACTTCCTAGAGGGTCTTAGGCTCAAAGAGCTATACATCCCCAATAATGTGTGCATTAAACCCCCTCACAAAGTAATGAACTAGGAGATTTGTATCCTGTCCAAATCTAGCATACTATTTGAGCTCAAAAAATTAGTGCTAGTACTCCCCACTGACAAGATCAATTGTCTCGGATTGTGGAATTCATCTTCTCTCTATCATCTCCACTAATCTTTTAGGATGTGCTTTCATAAGTGTTCAAGAAATAACTCCCAAGTGACAGTATCCATTTGAAACCCTATCTTCACCTCCTCTATCTTCCACCATATAGTTGCAAAATCATTACGCTGCATAACCACATACCTAGCTTTAGTATTACTACTAAAGGGATGCATCACAAAACCCTTCTCTAAAGCTATCAGCCATGTCTCTATCTCTAAACCAGTACCTTTCCCATCAAAGGGAATGATTCACCCTCTCATCAAATCCCTCATGTGATTAGCTACCACAACTATAGGATCAACTATGAAGTTCCTCTTGGGAGGACTCCTAGATCTCTCCCTCTCTCTTTCAGAGTGATGAGAAACAACCTGCTCCACTCTAACTTGCTCAAGACCAAGATGATTGAGAATCACCTGTAGAAGTTGTCTCATGTCTGGTCCTTTAGACTCAAACTAACAATCCTCTCTCTGCTCACCTCTAGACTACTCATGGTGGCTAACCTCTCTGACACTCATAGAAGGGCTAGAATGTCTACCCCTCCTAGAGTTACTAGATCAACCTCTTCCATGACCTCTAGCAGATCTAGTCACAACCATGATTCCTACAACATCAGAGATCCAGACAATGTCTCAGAACATAACTTGAAACAAAAACAAAAGATAACATAATCACAAAGCAATGGTATGAAAACAAAATGTTATATGTCTATGTTTAGTTTCAAGTTTAAACTACACAAAACTTAATTAGCATACATACCCAGAGTTCCTAGTGTATAAACTTCACTCTGAGACCAGATGTAACACCCCACCAGGGAACCCAAGATAGATTAACCTAAAACATGCTACTAAGTTTGGTGAATAATTTTTTTTTAAAAGTTAACATACAAGATAAAAAATAGTGCAGAAGCAATTACCATTTACTCACATTGATACAACATCAAACATAGATTACAAATCTCAAGGGTCCCATGATGTAGAATTACTTAAGAACAAAACACAGCTAAGATTAACATCAACAAAATATTATAATTACATGATACAACAATAAATCTAATTCTCATGGTCATCCATGATATCTACATAAACTCACATCCACTGCACATGTTATGATAGGGTATGTAGTAATCACTCTAACTAATAATAAGACAATTTCCATATTAGGTATCACTTGTGATAATCTAATACAGGATTGCAAATAATGAAGATAAGAAAGAAACATCTATGAAGCATCATAAAGAATCCAACTGTAGAATCACCATCAAGCACCGGTACTAGGATGTGAATCTCAAATGGTAAATAATCACTACCACCCGTCCATGTAGAACCACAAAGGCATACTCCACCATGCTAAGGAGATAACAACAAGCCCAAATCAGATAACTAATACAAAAAAAAAGGATAAAATCCTAAAAAGAAGGATCCTAAAGGCACTCTAACTCAAGGTATACAAAATAAAGTAATAGGTACAACTCACTAATCCAAAGGCAACCGACACAAGTAGAATAACCAGACTATGCATAGGAAGGTGTCATCATGTACATCTAATCCTTGAGTTTTGTCTTGGTAATCTCTCTAGATCCCAACACCCAAGTGACCATACATGGCATCAATGACCTTTCGTATAGATGAAGTCATCAACTATGTCAGCTCATACCTTTTAAAGGCAGCTAGTCATCTTCTCAACACCATCTTAGTCTGTACTGTACACACAAAAGTAGTGCACTTCTATGAATCCTTACAATCAAGAACACTCAAGAATAAGGTCTCAAAAATTGATCTATAGCTCTCTATGTATGGAGTTGCAAGATTTAAAATTGCTCTCAGCTAGAGCTAATAAATTTAATGACCTTGCTAGTCAACCACACAATGAGAGATTCAAGTGAAGACAAGGAAAAAAATGCCAATATCTCCAAGAATCAAATGAAATGCAATGCAAGTAAGCTAAGAATGAAGATGCAAGATAATCTATGAAAATGAAAGTGCAAACTAGGCTATGAAAAGAAAGTACAAGTCTTACAATCCCTCCTAGTTAAACTATGTGAGATTATCTATAACATAAAGAAAGTCTATACTAAGAATGTCATGATTATGCAACTATGAAAGAAAGAAAGAAAGCTAAATGAAATGCAACAACAATGTCTTCAAAGCTTGAATGCAAGAATGTCTTCAAAGATCTCCAAATAACCTAGAAAACCTACATCATACCATTAGCATAAAAGAGAATGACCTAAAATGAAGAAGAGAGCTCTTCTTTTATAGGAAATGAGGAGAAATGGACCATGGAGATTAAGAGGCAAAATATTTAATCAATGATGGAGCATCAAAGAGAAGTAATCCATGTGCACAAGTATCCTCCAATGAGAAAATAAGAGTTGACTTTTGTGCCCGATATGAGACAAAAAGTACTTTTTCCCCTTTTTAAAAAATAGCAATAATGTTTTATTTGTGCAACTTAGGATAAGATGAAAAGTGAGGGCTTTTTACTTATTAAAAGGGGAGGAAATATTCCTTTTAATTAAATAAAGACTTAGGATAAAATTTTTAGCCCAAGGAAAATAATTGAATAGGATAAAATAGGATTTGATCAAGGAAATTGATATAATTGATAAAATGCTGATTTTTGAAAATATTGATTCGGGGATTTGATAAATTGTTGAATGGGTGCCCAAAGTCTAGGCGACCATTTTAGGGTGCATACATTTTTCCCTCTTTGACTAATGTGTGATCATTTTAGGAACACATGCATTCAAAGAAGAATTGAAATGTGAGATCGATTTGGGATCACAAAACAGCTCAGATGTGTGTTCATTTTGGGAACACGCCTGGACAAAAATAAACAAAAGATTCTGGACATGAGTTCATTTTGGGATCACATCCAAAATAAGAGATAAAAATCTCAAGCTGAGTGAAAGCTCATAAAAAGATAGCTAAATCAATAAAATCAAGGATTAAATCCAATAGGTACTGCCCCCTCGGAATCGAAATTGAAATTAGGTAGAGGAGAACAGCAGATTGATAAAAGATGATCAAATCATAATGAAATCATAATCGAAGATAAAAGATAATAGGATAACCATTAGGTATTGAAACATGCCCCAATTTGACCAAGTCAAACTTAGAAAGATGAAGCAAGTGAAAATGAATGATAGACTAGAAGTTTGAAAGAGATGGGGATGAAGAAATGAAGGTGCCCCAAGAAAGATCGAAGGGTCAGGCCTCAAATGGTCAGCCAACTACGCAAAAGAAGGGGAAATTTTGAAATGTGATTTTGACTATCAAGATTAACTCAGATTTTGATTTTGAGTCTGAAAATGGATCCAGGACGTTGAAATTAGCTAGGGGTGCAATTTTTGCGCAATTCTGAGGTGTTTTGAAAAATTGTCAAAAAAAGTCAAAATGCCATAGGAATAGAAAAGGATGTGATATGAAAGACAAGAAGTGAAAGACATGATTGAGAAGAAGCAAAAGGTGATCGCAGTTGACCGATAGGTCCATGAATGATAAAAGGAGAGCTCTCTCCATATGCAAGATGCAAAACTAATCTAACATGAACCTAGAAATGCAAGCTACTATGAAAGGTGGTTGACTTGCAAGGTCACAACGCCAATAGACATCTTATAATCATCATCAAACTTTATTGGTAGCATCATAAAATCATACAATACACACTAGTATGACTATGTGAATTTGAATATGATCTATATTAGATAGATATGTGTAAATCCCACCTAGGCACCGAAGATATGTAGGTCAAGATGACTAGTGCAGTGAGATTACCTAAGTTTTCTATAGCGAGATTATGCTACATCATGACACAAGAAGGTCAAGATGGCTATAAGCATGCACTCATAAAAAAAATAGTCAAGGATAATACCTTGTCAATCCCTAGTGTCAAGTAAGACCAGCATAAATGCTCATGACAGTTAGGATCAATGAAATATACCCACAAGTAGATAAAGAAATAAAACATGTTCTCATACCCTCAGTCTTCTAGCTATGCATCATCAAAAAATTCTCACGGAGAGACCACTCATCAAAGAAATCCTCATAGATAGCACACAAAGAGAAATAAATTCAACATATTTCAATTGAGTTGATTGTTTACGTGCATGTGTGTTGGTCATAGAGTTAAACTATATCTGTGAATGAGAAATACCATATCATGCTAGACTATGGGAAAGACATCTGATAAGTGTTGAAAAACACTTGACACTAGGATAGTGTTGAAAACCATTGTTTGGGGTGGTGTTGAAAAACACCTGTTTGTGAAATGCCCCAAGAGAAAAATGCACCTAAAGGACCTATGCTAATAGGTATGCCCCCTCGACAAAAATAAAGACCAATTCCAGACCAAGTCAAATAAGGTCAAGACATGATGGAGAATGGTTAAGTGTCAAGGATGCATGCTAAGAGACAAGGGTGCAAAGGCCTCAAGTAGCACCTATTTCTAGGGTTTCACCACTCAGAGATTTTTTGATTTTTGATTTTTTCAATTTTTTTGTATATTTGCTACCAAGGTGCCTGTTTCCAGGTTTTCACCAAGACACTTTTTCTATTTTTTTTTATTTTTTTATTTTTTAAAATTTTTTTGCATTTTTGGAATATATAATTTTTTTGAGATACATCAAAGCACCTATTTCTAGGTTTCCACTAAGATGATCATTTTTTCAGGACATTTTCCAATTTTTAGAATTTTTAACAATATATCATTTTTTGGGTTTTTTCAGGATCAATAAGTATGTACAAAGGATGCCCCCAAATAGAATGGGCATCAAACTCATAAGAAAGATCACATCGTGTAGTCCCAATGTCTAGGAAGGTGGAGGACAAGAGGGATTAGCAAGCTGGTGGAAGAGATGAAAGACAAGAGAATAAAGGAGAATGAAGGGAAGGAATCTTCAATGGCAAACTCCTCAAGAGTACCCAAGCTAGGGAAAAATTATCATGTAAAGCACATTTGGACAAGCAATGAAATGCCAGCATAGGATAACTCACAAAAGCATAATGGAAAAGAAGGAAAGGATGCAGTCCAAAGGAGTAGACATGTCAAGAGGCTTCATAGCATCGTATTTTACTCTTTTTTATTTTAGATCAAGACCAAAGGGGAAAATGATAGAAAAAGGCTAGAATGAATGGAGGAAAATAAATATGAAGGCTAGACATGAATGGAATGAAAGTAAGATCATCGTAAGATAGCTCACAAGGAAGCTGAATGTTCGTGTATAGGTCAACATTGTCAAGATCAAAGAGAGAAGATGAAATTGATGAAATATGTAGAAGAACTATGCATGATGCCTGATTGCTAGGTTTTCATCACGGTACTTATCCAAGGTGCCACAAGGGAGTGGTTTTCACCATAGGATGAATTTTTTTATCTTTTCTTTTTCTACCAAGGTGCCTGTTTCTAGGTTTCCACCAAGGTACATTTTCAATTTTTTCATTTATTTTATTTTATTTTATTTTTTCTATTTTTGAATTTTTGGAAGAAGGCAAGCTTTCAGATAATTATCCTTGAAAGGATATACCATTATATGTCAAGGATTAAAAATGATATGCTCAAAGATGCTGATAGGGAAAGGAAGATGGAAGAGAAAAATGGAGGATAAGGTTTTATGTAAAGCGAGTGAGGCTGGAAGATAGGAGGAATAGGCAAATGAGGAAAAATGATAGAAGGTAGATGGATAAGGAATGAAAGGATTATGAAACGGTAGATGGAAAGGAAGGCAAGATCAACATCAACATACACCTTGAAGGGTGGCGAGAGGGTGGAGAAAATGTGAATGAAGGAATATGAGAAGGAATATGGTGAATATTTAGCAGAGGTTGTGGTTCAGGCGCATGGAATGGAAGAATTTTTTTGGAAGAAGATGAGGTAGAAGCCTTTAGAAGCTTGAATGTCAACTTCACTTGTTGTTCAACATAAGACTCTTTCAAGAGAGACTTTGGAATCCATATAGCTTTAGGATTTTCATTTCTTTTTGATGATTTAGAGAGAATATCTTCAATAATGAATTTTGGAACCCATACTTGTCTTGTAGTTTTGTTCTTAGATATCTCTTTTTGACTTTATGCCTCCATGTTGATTAGAGGAGACATGGTGATCTTCTTTTTTTGATGGATTCTTGTATTGCTTCTTTTTCTTGTATTGAACATTCAAGTTTCTTCCAAAAGACTTGGGACTTGTGGAAGAAGAAGGACAATATGATTGGTTTAGATGGGTGGGTGGATGAAAAGGATTCAAAGGTATGCATCTATGTTGATCTTGAGAAAAGATAGAAGATGGAGGGACGTAAGGACCCAAGATGGATGAAGAATTAGGAGAGTTAGGAGGGGAAAGTGAAGGGACATAAGGGCCCAAGATGGAAGGAAGACATGAAGCCTTTGGTATCGGTGGAGGAAATCCAAGGATGGATGTGGAAGATGCAAAAGGATAATCAACCAATTCATCAACATTTATATGACAGCCAAGGACATCAGTATCTTTAGAGTGAGCATTAAGATTTTCAATTGGATCATGAAAATCTTGAATAGGAGTGACTTCTTTGATAGAATTGTTCAGAGCTTGCAAAGACATAGGAAGAGTAGAAAGTGGAAGCGAACATGGAATAGTAGAACAAGAAGATGGAATACTTTGATCTTGACAAGTTGCTTTGGATAGCATTAGTGCATCATTTTTTTCTTGATTTTCAATAGGCTTAACATTGGAAGTAACAACACTATTTTCAATAACCTCAATGGAAGTAAGGTCATCTTGATTTTCAATAAGCTCAATGGCGTAAGTAGTATCTTGATCTTGCTTAGGAGAAGACTTAAGACATGGTGGAATGAAGGCGAAAGGGTGTAGAGGATCAAAAGAACCATGGAATGGATGAGAGACATCATGAAAAGGATTGGATGATATGGAGGGTTCTTGATCTTGATCTTTTTTTTATATTCTTTTCTTTATCATTTTTAAAGTCCTCTTGGCATGGAGCCACTTCTAAGGACAAAGAAGCAAGTTGGAGTTGTATGGAAGACTTTGGAAGAGGTGGTGAAGGACTAGCTGAAGTAGGCATTGTAGCACATAAAGGCTTAGGCTCTTTAGGTTTAGCATTATTGAAAGTATTTGCAGCCAAGTGAAGGTTAGCTTGAGTTTCTTTAAGAGGTAGCCCTTGAGGATAAATATAGGGAACCACATGAAAAGTATTAGGATCTTTATTGGATGAAGGATTTGTGATAGATTTGGAAGACTTGGAAGCTTTAGGAGATGTATGAGTATTGGAGGAAGTAGGGGATGGAAGGGAACCATCACAAGACAAAGGTCCATCATTAACATGATCTTGCTTGAGAGGGTAATCTTTATTTTCAGCAGGAGAGTCCTTAGGAGAAGGATTCTTATAATATTGATGTTTCAAGCTAGCACAATGCATTTTAAAGTCCTCAGTAGTAGTAGATGGATCATAATCAAGGTATTGTTCACAAAACTCATCAAAGTCTCTTTCAAAATTAGAATCATATGGATCACCATCACGATCTATCCAATAGGATGACCCTTTATTAAGCATGAGGACATGAAAAGGAGGACTCTTAGGAATAGAGGTTTCATAGGTATGACTATATGGTTCATCATCATAGCCATCATATTCATCAAAGACAGGCATGTCACTCTTTGTGAAAGAGGTATCATAAGGATTATCATGTTTCTCATCATGGTATGTCTTAAGAAGAGAAGTAAGACTCTTGGGAGAAGTAGAAGAGGAATGAGACTGTGAAGAAGAGGAAAGTGAAGACCTAGTGGAGGAAGAAGACTTGGATAATGAAGAATGCGAATAATGTCTAGAAGAATCATGATAAGACTTGGAAGATGAGGAATTCGAATGATGTCTAGAAGAGTCATGATAAGACTTGGAAGATGAGGAATTTGAATGATGTCTAGAAGAATCATGATAAGACTTGGAATGTGAGGAAGAATGAGAAGACTTAGATGATGAAGAATGCTTGGAAGAAGAAGATCATGAGAGGATCATGAGCATGATTCTCCAAAGGAAAGTGATTCACTTGCTTTATTTCATATTTTTGTCATAAATTTATCATCAATGAAACTGTTGGAAGAATGATATTTTTCAAATTGAGCAAGGAGATCAAGATCATCCATTTTCAAGAGAGGTTCTATAGCAAGATAGTTGAAACTCATGGTTCTAGAAGAGGAGGAATCAAGCATGGAAGAAATGAATAGAAGAGATGAAATAGAAGAAGGTAGACTAGATAATAAGACAAAAATAATCAAGAAGACATGAAGAATTTAGGAAGAATCGTGAAGAAAGAAGAGGAAGGATGAAAATGGAAGACTAGAAGACATGGAAGAAGGAAGATCAAGAGTCATTTTATGCAATTTTGATAACATTGGAGTTCATTTTGATGTTGAGAAATATGTCACAGTACCTAAGATCTGACCTGGACTGACCAAGGAAGACTGGAAGTGACACAAATCAGTAGAAAAGTCAAAAGGATCTATGCGATATTGTTTCAGTAGCATATGACTCTTGACTAGTGAATGTGAAAAACTCAGTCTTGAAAGCAATTTGGTCAATGTTGTAGGTTGCAAGTACAATTTTTTTAAATTTCAAGCACAATAATATCAGGAAGTAGACAAGTTTGCAAACATTAGGTGATCAAACATGTCATAAAACACTTGCACAAGGGCAAAAGCAACCTTGCCAAGATAAACAATTGTGATATCAAAATTGAAAATTTATGACCATTACCAAGATGTTTCAGTATGCAAGAATGTTTACATGGGTATTACACAATTGAAGACACTTCAAGCAATATTTATCCTAGAAAGTCAAGGCTTAGAATTTAACAACTTGGCCCACAACTTGATGTCCCCTCGCCTCACACAAAGTGGTTACCCACAATAGATGTTAGCTTTTTCATGGAAGTGTCAATGACACAACCAAAGGAACACTTATGGTGAGTATCTTGAGGTGACCGGGGTTATTCCACTTGGATCAATCCTTGCACCAAGAAGCTAAGTGGAAAAATAGGGTAGCTCCTAACTATGGTTCTTAATAAGGGCTTCCGTTCGTAGTACCCCTCTTGCTCCCCAAAGAGACTCCTTACCTTGCGGCAAGTAATGGACCTCGCGGCCTCAAGAGTACCTTGAGCATTCTTGCTCAATATTTTCCTCATGGTCACAATCCCACAAGTACTCACATCAAGCAAAGACAAGCACTACGTTTACCAAGATTTTGTGTCCTTGATAGCCTTGATTTTATAGTGGGTCAAAATAGCTGGCAATAAGCTTGTCCCCACTTGGGTCGTTCCTCTTGCTTGCTCAAGAGTAGGCCCGCTAAAGGATTCTAACAATCTAAACAAAAATTAGATCAACTTATGAGATTCAAGGATTTTGTTTCATCACAAGGGTGAAGAGCATACTCCCTTATCCCAAAAGTTTTCTCCCAAACACACCAAGTAAAGATTCAATTACCCTATTGCTTTCAAAATCTAAAGATGGGTCAAGATTTTCTAGTTCACCACAAGGGTGAAGACCATACTTCTCCTACCACCCAAGAATTCCTACAACAAGATATTATGTTCCTATGAAATGAAATAACTAGTAATTGCCACACTTGAAATGAAATAAACAACAAGCACTTGATTGGGTTTTTATGCTTTGGGCAGCCTTACAAAAACCATTAGTAGCCCTTGTGCATTTGAAGCTTTGACATGCATTCTTTTGGCAAAATATTTCAAGCAATGAGAGCACCTACAAGCATAACTTGTTAGCCCCACAATGGTTAGTACATAAAAATCAGATAATCTACAAGTAAAATAGCTAATCAAATGGAAAAATTTGAAAATGAAACCAACATGGTTGGATTAAGCTCGGAAAGAGCTTTCCAATGATATATCAAACTTAAATTTTTGATATCGTATGTGAAAATTTCTAAAAAATGTGTATATGAGGGTGACAATTTATCTTTGGGTGATAGTTCGCTAGCCTGCAGGTGATAGTTTATACTAAGCAGTGCGACACTTTCTGTCAAATAGTGTGACACTTTTAACTGGTAAAGTGTCACCCTGTTATATAAGAAACTGTCGCAAGACATTGGAAAAATGTCGTATGACACTCTGAGACAAAATAAACAAAGAGCTGAAAATGATGCTAAACTATGATGAAATTTTTTTGAAAATGCATGAAATGAAGGACAAAACAAAAAAGCTTTGCCTCATGGTGGGCGCCAAAAATGTACACACAAAAGTAGTGCACTTCTATGAATCCTTACAATCAAGAACACTAAAAAATGAGGTCTCAAAAATTGATCCATAGCTCTCTATGTATGGAGTTGCAAGATTTAAAATTGCTCTCAACTAGAGCTAATAAACTTAAAGACCTTGCTAGTCAACCACACAAATGAGAGATTCAAGTGAAGACAAGAGCAAAAATGCCAATATTTTCAAGAATCAAATGAAATGCAATGCAAGTAAGCTAAGAATGAAGATGCAAGCTAATCTATGAAAATGAAAGTGCAAACTAGGCTATGAAAGGAAAGTACAAGTCTTACAATCCCTCCTAGTTAAACTATGTGAGATTAATCTATAGCATAAAGAAAGTCTATACTAAGAATGCCATGATTATGCAACTATGAAAGAAAGAAAGCAAGCTAAATGAAATGCAACAACAATGTCTTCAAAGCTTGAATGCAAGAATGTCTTCAAAGAGCTCCAAATAACCTAGAAAACCTGCAACATAACATTAGCATAAAAGAGAATGACCTAAAATGAAGAAGAGAGCTCTTCTTTTATAGGAAATGAGGAGAAATGGACCATGGAGATTAAGAGGAAAAATATTTAATCAATGATGGAGCATCAAAGAGGAGAAATCCATGTGCACACGTATCATCTAGTGAGAAAATAAGAGTTGACTTTTGTGCCCCATATGAGACAAAAAGTACTTTTTCCCCTTTTTAAAAAATAGGAATAATATTTTATTTGTGCAACTTAGGATAAGATGAAAAGTGAGGGCTTTTTATTTATTAAAAGGGGAGGAAATATTCATTTTAATCAAATAAAGACTTAGGATAAAATGGTTAGCCCAAGGAAAATAATTGAATAGGATAAAATAGGATTTGATCAAGGAAATTGATATAATTGATAAAATGCTGATTTTTGAAAATATTGATTCAGGAATTTGATAAATTGTTGAATGGGGGCCCAAAGTCTAGGCGACCATTTTAGGGTGCATACTTGTACTAGCACTCAAGCATGGGTGATGACTCATATCTTATTAGGCTCATTTAAATACCCCTTAATTATATTATGTTATCACTTGATTACTGAAACTTACAATAATTGATCCTGACAGCCACTTGTGGGCCCCTACGCTTATTGCAAGCCACCTCCTACTACATCTCTAGGTAAACTACCCTAGGCTCACAGATCTCACCTAGATCTAATCAAGTATACAACAAGGTAATCCTAGATCAAGTTTTAGACAAAAGACCCAGAAATGATTACAAAGATACCATAAACAAAATACAAAGCATCATGAGCCTATATGGTCAAGTTAAAGATGATAATTAGAATATACACATGCATCAAAACATAACTGAAAACATAACTATCTGACACATACCCTGGCCTTTGTTTCCCCCTAGGTCTTCTAGTACCTAATAACACATAACAAGCAACAAAAGACACTTCACGAATGAAGAACACAACACTCACAACATAGTAACTGAAAACTAACCATAAGCATTTAAATTCCATTTTTCACATAATTGATTCCACATATAGAAATGCATAAACCTACTAGGAGAATCAAAACATAAACATCACAACAATTCCCTAAATAAAGAATATTCTATAACGTTGTCCTAGGAATTTAACAGAATAAAAGTCCCAATTTCGGTAGATACACATCAATTACCAATATGATTCATTACACATAAAATCCAAACATTCTAATTATCATATATAATACATTTGATATTTAGAACAAAAGGGCTATTTCAAGTTAAATTCCTAAAATTAGAAAATAATATACACATATGTATAGACCAAGACGTACGAGCCCACTATTAAACATGTTTAAAAATTGAGTTTGTCAAATAAAATCTAAAGAACATATAGATTGAATTCAACTAAACTAATTTAATAAACAAATTAAACAAGCTAAAATTATTGAACATGTTAAACATGTAGTACCCCACCCCTAGTCCGATATTATAAATGTTCTGATTACTTTAGGATGTAAGATTATATGTTAGGAAATCATTGATGTGTATGATTTTACTGACCCCATACTTTGATGTGTATGGTTGATGTGTTTGTTTTATATTTCTGTTTGACATGGATGATGTGGTTGAGGAACGGAGTCGTAGTTACTTTCTTACGAGATCCACATGATTGGCCGATCCCCGCCATTTTCTATTATATATTTATATATGTATGTACATGCGGGTGTTGTATGCAGGTTTGTAAGTACCGAGCATCGACTTCCCTGAATTGTTAGGATGAGCGTGCCCTATCGCAATATCTTAAATGGTAAGAGAGGGGAGATAACACGGATCCAAAACCCTAATCCAAGCCCATTTGTCTTAGGATTAGATAAGTATCAGTCTGACTACCCTACCCGAATTCATCTAGGTGACAAGAATTCGTGGATCCCTATCTTGTGTTTCTTGGTTTTACTTTGTTTGATTTTATGTCGTTTGATTTCAGTTGATTTATTCTTTATGTGGGTGATTTTATGTGATTATAAATTTATTGATTATAGTTGAATTTAATATTAATTATGTTCCTAAGTTAATTTGTGAAAATTAATCTAAAGTTAAATAATTGATTATTTGGATTTAATTAATTATTTAATTGGTAATTAGATTTAATTATGCATGTGGGTATTACTAAATAATTAAGTATTTAATTGCATGGACTTAGGATGCTTTAAATATTTAATCTATTTAATATGATTTTTTATTATTAACATGTGCATTAATATTACTTTAAAATTAAATTGTTCTCAAAAGTAATCAACTTGTTTCAAAAAGTTAAAGTTGAGTTGTGCAATAAAAAGAGTTTTTAATTTATTAATTGGACTTTCCCTCAATTTCTGATTTGGAGTTGATCTGTGAGTTAACTTTTGAGTTGTCTTTAGGGTTGCATGAAATGGAGAATTGAATTCCTATTAAGAAAAAGATTGCATTCATTTTAGATTAGACAGGTTTTGGAAGGGAATTTTGGAGAGAGAGCTTGGATTGGAATCTTGAGATTTTGGCAAATTTGTTTGTGAAATTCTTGTTTGTGCATCGGGATCTTGTGCCTGTTTGCTTCATAGTTTCAGATTAGTAGACTAGATTGTTTCTGGAAGAAATTCTACTTTCAAATCTTTAAAAGGTTTAAATTTTAGTTTCTAGCATTGGATCTAAGGTAGGATTTGGAAATCTCCTTTTGTGTTTTCTATTTTTCTATTTGGTGGATTTTTATGTCTGAATAATTTCATGGTTATCTCCTTAGATATATATGTATTTTCTTGTTTTGGGTATTAGAGAAACCCCTAGATCTGATATTTTAGGTTTTTTATTAAATTTTAGCATAGTACCGTTATGCTGGCAAAATTTTGTGAATAGATTGTTTGTAGTTTTCCTATAAAATGAAAAATCATTCTTGGACTATAGTTTAACTATATACTGTGGGAAAAATAAATCCCCATTGGAGGTAATTCAATTTGAATGAAAAACTCAATTTGAGTAGAAAATCTCATACTGGTAAATTAAAAATTAATTTCTGGAAAGATTAAAAATTACATTCAAAATTATTTACACTAGTAAAGTAAATTTACAACCCAATGGAAATCAAAGATTGATTCAATTTTTGTATGTTAAAAATTGAGAAATTTTTATTACTTTTTCTGGAAAATAATGTTCAAACTTGATATTTCCATTTTCAGAAATTATTTCTTAAAAACAAAATGCGTTGTCAAAAAGTATGCATTGACTTTCTTTTAAAATATATATATATATATATATATATATATATATATATATATATATATATATATATATATATATATATATATATATATATATATATATATATATATATATATATATATATATATATATATTAAATCTATAAAAAATTATATATATTAATGCATGGATTTCATTGGTCTTACAAATGTAAAATAAATAAAAAAATTAATTATATTAACATGAGGGTGGGGGCCACCACACCCCCCAACCCCCCCACTCTCCACACGGCGTACCGTGCATGGCAGGAAAAGTGTACAATACTTTCCTGGATAGTACTTTCCTGATCAGTCACCACAAGCTAACAGACAGGTTTTAGAAGGGAATTTTGGAGAGAAAGCTTGGATTGGAATCTTGAAATTTTGGCAAATTTGTTTGTGAAATTCTTGCTTATGCATCAGGATCTTGTGCCTGTTCGCTTCATAGCTTCAAATCTGCAGACTGGATTGTTTCTGGAAGAAATTCTACTTTCAAATCTTCAAAAGGTTTTCATTTCAGTTTCTAGCATTGGATCTAAGGTAGGATCTGGAAATCTCCTTTGTGTTTTCTATTTTGTTGTTTGGTAGATTTTTACGTCCAAATAATTTCATGGTTATCTCCTTAGATATGTATGTATTTTCTTGTTTTGGGTATTAGAGAAATCCCTAGATCTGATATTTTAGGTTTTTTATTAAATTTTAGCATAGTACCGTTATGTTAGCAAAATTTTGTCAATAGATTGTTTGTAGTTTTCCTATAAAACAAAAAATCATTCTTGGACTATAGTTTAACTATATGCTGTGGGAAAAATAAATCCCCCTTGGAGGTAATTCAATTTGAATGAAAAACCCAATTTGAGTAGAAAATCTCATACTGGTAAATTAAAAATTACTTTCTGGAAAGATTAATACATTCAAAATTATTTACACCAGTAAAGTAAATTTACAACCCAATGGAAATCAAAGGTTGATTCAATTTTTGTATGTTAAAAATTGAGAAATTTTTATTACTTTTTATGGAAAATAATGTTCAGACTTGATATTTCCATTTTCAGAAATTCTTTCTTAAAAAAAAATGCTCTGTCAAAAAGTATGCATTGACTTTCCTTTTTAAAAAAAATATATATTAAATCTATAAAAAATTATATATATTAATGCATGGGTTTCATTGGTTTTACAAATGTAAAATAAATAAAAAAATAATTATATTAACATGGGGGTGGGGGCCACCACACCCCCAACCCCCCCACTCTCCACGTAGCGTACCCTACATGGTAGCAGGTGGTACTGCTGCTGTAGTACCACTGCTGCAGTGGTACTGCAGCAACAATACCACTGTCGGTATCGTGGATGGCAGGAGGTGTGGTGGGGCCTCCCTCACCCACTCCAATATTAATAAAGTGTTTTTTTATATATACTATTAAAATTTATTTTTGTTTTTACTTTCTTTTGTTATTTAGTTTTAATTTATATTTTAATTAAATTAAATTTTTATTTAAGTTAAATTTAGATTAATTTGTATTTTAGATTTATTTAATTTTTAAATAAATTAAATTTAGGTTAATTTGTATATTAACTAAGTTAAGTTAAATTGTTAGTTATTAATTTAATTTAAATTAAGATTTTGTTTCTAAACTATTATGAGATATTTTTATCTAAATAATAGATTGTTTTATATATGGAGATTTATTAATGATCAAAGTATGATTATATTCATTAGATTTCCATCTTTGTGGAATGAGTTAATTGATTAGTTTAGTAATCTTTTATATATAAGTATATGCTTAAGTGTTGTACATTAATATTATCATTAGTTTATGTTTGTTTTCCATATATGTTATTTTAAATGATTGGTTATTGGGAATTGTAGACCATGTAGTGAAATTGGGTGTTTTCGCTTGTTTAGAACTATTAGGAGTCTATGGATGATATTTTTGATCATGACATCAATGTGACGATTATGATTAAGATTTTCTTAGCAATTTTATGCGTTTCTACTTTGGATTCAGACATGTTGAATATAGATTTTGAATGCTTATGGATTTATCTTTCAATTCTTTATGATGTGAGTCTTGTATTCTTTGTGTCTTCTTGTGCATATTATGATATCGGGCAATAGATGACCTAGCAAGAAAATAGAGGCCAAGGTATAAGTCAATTGGATATGTCTCCAGTATTATGCTTTGATGTGAGTGTATTCCGATTATACCTTGATTTGACCATATGGGCTCATGTTGCTTTGTATTATGTTATGGTATCTTTGTAATCATTTCCGGTTCTTATGTGTGAAACTGGATCTAGGATTATCTGGTTGTATACCTGATTGTTCTATGTGAGATTTGTGAGCCTAGGAGAGGTTAAATAGTTGCATCTTAGGGGAGTGGCTTACAATAGGGGTTTGGGGCTCAAAAGGGGCCAGTACCAAGGTAATCTATCGTAAGTTGATTTAATAAGTGATAACCTAATAATAAAACTTGGGAAATAACATTAAATACAAGATTGATATTCTGGTTCCATGTAGATTATGATGAGGGTCCGAGGTCCAGAGTGGCTAGTCCAGGGTAACTCAACCTGATAGATGCTTGAGGGTCTAGGGTCCAAAGAGACCAATCTAAGGTAACTCAAGTAGTCATCCATGTGATGACACTCCCATAGTATGTAGCCTAAGCCTCCTCCATAGTTGTTTTGCATGTATTAGATGCCTCTGGAATAGTGAGTCTTACCTATCACTGTCTTATTCACCTTGAATTAGAGAGCTTTCAGGATCCTTTCCTTAGCTTGATCTATTTGATGTTTGTTCTCCGAGTGGGATCTATTGTTATCTCTTCAGTATGGTGGGAGTGGACCATTTAGGTTCACGAGGTTTGGTGGTAGTGATTCTTTTACCATTTGAGATTCTGACGTTCGTGTACCAGTGCTGGATGATCCCTATGGTAGTTGTTCCTTCTTGACCTTCATTGTTGGAGTTGTGTTCTTGTCTTCTTCTTCTTCTTCTTCTTCTTCTTCTTCTTCTTCTTTGTAATCATGTATCATTGTATTATCTCTTCATAGATATCTTGCGTACTTCTTTTTAGTTATTCTATTACATACCCTACGACATGTGTAGTGGATGTAGATTTATTGATACCTTATGGTACCAGTGGTACTTATGTTATCTTATATGTGATGTTGCAGTTATCTTTCATTGTTTATATGAGATTTGTAATTGTTCCTAATCTTATTTAATTAATTAATGTTAATGTAATCTTGATCGAGGAACTCTTGAGAGTTGTAACCTGTGTTGGTTATTGTATTATTGTGAGTAAATGGTAATTGCTTCCACATTGATGTTTATCTTGTATGTTAACTTTAAAAAGAAAATTATTCTGCAAACTTAGATGCATGTTTAGGCTAAGTTCTCCTGGGTTCCCTGGCAAGGCATTACAAAACAACAAAAATAATAGCAACTTAAATAAACAAACTTAAATTAATTAACTAATTAATTGAGCTAAATTAATTAATTAATTTTGATTAGGTTAAAATAAAAATTAGAATTTAATTAAACTGAATTAATTAAATTTAAGTTTAACTAAATTATAAAATAAAATTAATTAATTAATATTAATTAACATTTTAAAATTATTATAAAAAAAATAATAATAAAAAATAAAAAACCAAATTATCTTATCGGGGGGGGCTGGGCCCCACACCCCCACCTGCACTACCCTGTGCGTGGTACCCTAAGGTACCGTTGTAGGGTGACAGGCTCTGCTGTGTCGCACAGTACCGAATGGTACCACCAATAGCGGCAAAGTTATCTCTGTCGTGGGCTGCGGCCTTGGGGGGTTTGGAGAGTTGGTGGCTCCCGCCACCTACCCTTCATACAAAAGCATTATTATTATTATTATTATTTTTTTTCAAAACCTATTTAATTTAAAAATAAATAGACATGTAAATATATATTTTAAACTCTGTTCTTATTTACAAAGTGATTTTTTTTTATAAAAGAAAACTTTTTAATTTAAATCTATTCTAACACAATGCATTATAAATTTATATATATGTTCTCATCGCATTTGACTATCCATATTTTTTGTCTTTTCTAGACTTTTCTCAATTTGTCTCTTACCAGGCCCGTGCCTTTATTTTTTGTATTGTATTTTTTAAATTTTAAAATCAATCAACAATCAGATTCTTTTGCACAAGAATCTATTCCATTTTTAATAAAAGAGAAAGTATATTTAACCAAACAAAATACATCAAAGTCATGCCACTAAATTTATTTATTTTTTTTCATTTTCTTTTGACTGTGTTTAATTTTTTTATTGTACATTTCTAGCAAGCTAATTTTGTACTAGAATTAGGTTTTTTTATACAATTTGATTTACTTTTCAATTGGAAATTTATTTCTTCAAACCCTATAGTTAAACTATAGACTATATCTAATAATTTGTTTTCTAGGAGATCTATGAGGTATATTCCAACGAAATTGCACCAGCATAACATTACTATGCTAAGATTTAATATAAACATAAAATTAATTTAACTAGGGTTTCCTAAACACCTAGAATTCAAATAAACCACAGATCTATCTATTGAATTACACTAAAACTTGCACAAGTAGAGAAATCCAGACAGATGCATAATAAAACTAACAAGCAAGATTTCGAAGCCTACCTCAGCTCCAATGCCAAAAATTGAAAAAGAAAACCTCTGAAGATCTGAAGACCAGAATTGCTCTGAAGATTGATTCAACCTGCAAATCTGAATCCATGAGGCACGCAACAGCCAAATTCTAGATGCACAATGAAGTCAAAACAACAAGCAACCACAACAAGCAAAATTCCCCAAAATCCAAAGCACAAGCTCTCCCACAAAATTCTTCTCCAAAACTTGTCTAATCCCCAAATGAATGCAATTCCCCCCTATTAGGGATTCAATTCTCCATTTCATGCAAACCCTAGAGATGACTCAACAGTTAACTCCTAATCAAACTCCAATTACAATTTGAAAGTAAATCCTAATTAATAAATTAAAATAACTTTATTTTGCACAACTCAACTTTGACTTTTGAAAACAAGTTGTTTACTTTTTGAAAACAATTCAATTTTTTATTAATATTAATGCACATGTTATAATTAAAATATGTATTAAATAGATTAAATATGTAAAGCATCCTAAATCAATGCAATTAAATATATAATTATTTAATAATGCACATAAACATAATTAAATCTAATTACCAATTAAATAATTAATTAATCCAAATAATCAGATAATTGACTTTAGATTAATTTTCTCAATTATACATAAGAGCATAATTAATCATTAATTTTCAACTATAATCATTAATTTAATAATCACATAAAATCACCCACATAAGCAATAAAATAACTAAAATTAAAATGACATAAAACCAAACAAACACTAGGAAGGGATCCATGAATTCCTGTCAACTAGATGAATTCAGATAGGGTAGTCATACTGATACTTGTCCAATCCTAGGATAAATTAGGTTAGGTTAAGTTTTGGGTTTGTGTATTATCTCCCTTTTTTACCATTGAGATGAATATTCATGGGCATGCTCACTCTTGCCAATTTAGGGAAGATGATGTCATGTACCTACAAACCTCTCATTACAAGATGAAGCATGTACATCCAATATATATATAAAAGACAATGATAGGGTATGGTTAGTCATGTAAATCTCGACTATGCAAGTACCTACACCTCCATCCTCTACCACACAAACATGCCAAATAGATGCACACACGTGATAACCATACACATCCAAGTATGGGGTCAATACCATAAATCAATATAAAACATAAAAATAACATCATAAAGATATCAACATCTAATCTATGCAATCCCATGATACACATATAATGAACAATAATCCACAATCATTGTTTATTAAAATAATAACTGATCACATCAAAAGTGACCTAAAAGAATTTGACCAATCAATTGAAACAGAAAGCAACCTAAAAGAAAACTATGGGTGGGGTACTACATGATGCTAGTGTTCACTATTTTTGTGAAGCCTCAATTTCTGAAAAGGTTATGAATAAAATAATAAATCTATACATTTCAGGTATGATTTACTTCCTAAGAAAAGTTTTCAGGAAGTTTGTATGTCTTTGGCATTGTTGTCAAAGAGGGAGATGAGACTGATGAATAACATAGAGAGGGAGAAGAATACTATGGGAAGATTACTATTGATGATCATAAAAGAGAAAGATGATATTGTTAGTGTGTTGCAATGAAGAGGGAGAAGATCGATTACAAAAAAGAAAACTTTATAGCTCAGAGGGAGTATAAGAATAATAGTGAAGTATTACCATCATCAATTAGACACTGAATATTGTTGGTGCTACCATCAATGCCAAAGGGAGAGATTGTTACTATAACTAATGGTGATGATGATGAAGACTGACCAAGATCAGAAGAATATAAGATAGTAGAAAGGTTAGATCATTTATTATTTTGTCATTCATATCAAGTAATAGGATTTTGGTTTATATTATGTTGTCATATCATTCAGTATATGATATAAGTTGAATGAGTTAAGAAGAAGAAGAAATGATATGTTGTGAAGTTGAAGAACTTAAATGGGAAATTGATATAGATTAGACAATGTTAAGATTATGTTGATAACATTTGTATCTACCTAACATATGACTAATCAAGTTGGTAAAGCATGGTAATGAAGATTAGACAAGTCAGTAAGAAAAACTATTTTGGCTACCAAGTAGGAAAAGTCACTCACTAAAGAGGAAAAGTAATTCAGTAAAGGAAAAGGAGCTAAAGGCAACGAGACAAGACGTTTTAGGCACGAGTGAAGTTAACCAAAATTCAGAGTTATCCACCGAGCAAGGAACAATAATTGAATACAATGATCAAAATGACATTTAATGACTAGCTATGATGAACTGGGAGGATATGATGATAAGGAAAGTTAGTTAGAGAGATCTATGATAAGGGAAATTCATTATGATGATCTACACCTTAGATCTAAATGGATGGTTAAAATAGAAGGAACAAGTTTGATGAAAGCTCAAGTTCTGAGGTGAAGAGAAAATGTGTTACCGAGATCGAGATACATTGTATAATTTTTTAAAATGAATTAAATGGGTATGTGCAGGATCATGGTATACCAAAAAGTGGCGATGTGAAAAAAACTTATTTTCACTCGTCAAAAAGCACACATAGATTTTTTGACTTTTTAATAGGCCTGGGTGTCAGTACACCTGGCCAAACCAAAAGCCAAACCTAAAGGCATAATCAGATATTTGATATTATCCGATATCTGATAATATCTAATATCTGATATTTTCTAGTGAATATATACCACTATACCCAGCTGCGTTCAATGTTTTTTCATTGCAAAAACATGAACGCAACTAGGGTTTTTAGATATCTGGTCCCAAATCCCCTATCCAATTTTTTCCTAAATTTCCAAGTAAGTGAAGCTTCTAATTTTTATTGTTTTAATTGTTTTTTATTATTTTTAAATAGAAATATATAGTTTTTTATATAAAAATTAGGGTAGCAATGAGTTTTTGTATTGTTTTCTATAATTCACTATAATTATCTATTTTTTTTCATTATTATCAGACATGGAATCATAAACCCTCCTAATGATCCCGCAAACAATCCAGAACCACCTCCCAACAATCCCCCACCTCCAGAAGAAGTACCTATCACAAACCCTCACCATTTAGAAGATCTAATAGGAGATGATCTAAATGAACTTAGAGGATTTCAAAACACATATGCCAATATCCCCACATTGCTCCCCATGCTTACGACAGTGAACTCAATTATTGAAAACATGGAGAAACTTACACAACAACATAATGTTGCACTTCTTTGGTGTGATTCTATGCATGCCTAGTTTGACGATGGGCTTGATTATGATCAAGTCATGAACCTAAATATAACAAAACATGACATAGCTAATATTTTTATGGATCCTAAAACCGGTCTAAAAGTAGACCATAAAAAAACCAAGTTGTCAATTAAATGGTGCATAAATAATGCAATACGTGACAACTTTTGGGACCGTTGGTGGATGGTTTTTGATAGACCACCTCACAATAATTTGGATGTCCCATTTTATTTCATTAGAAAATTGTATGCTAAATTTGTGCTCGGTCACAAGGTGAATTATTAGAGTCTAAGACCGAACAAGGGTGTAGGTTTAGGCACTTCACAAGACAAGGCAAGTGCACAATGGGTGAAATCCTGCACATATGTCCCCCTTCCCAAGATTTCACCACCTCCCATAGTGTAGCATCTAGACATTATTGTTGAGGCCGGCTCATAGACTATTTGATCCATTCACACCTTGACTAATCTACTGGTTACATAGAATAGGACATTGTTGCCTCCTCATCTTGATGCTTCTGGTGCTTCCACATCCTCCACGAGCTCACATGTTTGTGTGCCCAACACTTGCGTGATATGCAAGAATCTGTGCTTTGGTCCCCTGACTGATAGTCATGCATATAATTTCAGCTTCGATGGGGATGATTCTACACAACACACTATATGCACTAACGCAGCTCATGGAGATGTGTATTAGGAGCCTACAATGCCATGGACTCCCACTGTTATAGTAAGGGTAAATCATTCACTTTTTACATTGTTTTTAAATTTTATTATTC
The DNA here is from genome assembly GCA_027943335.1 of Chamaecyparis obtusa. Taxonomy (NCBI): domain Eukaryota; kingdom Viridiplantae; phylum Streptophyta; class Pinopsida; order Cupressales; family Cupressaceae; genus Chamaecyparis; species Chamaecyparis obtusa. The sequence goes on along the minus strand of BSBK01002633.1, from coordinate 543,817 downwards.
GTATTTTTAGTAGAATTTCCTTATAATAGTTTCCCACTTATATCTTTTTATGTGTTACATAAAAAGATATATAATATAGATTTACACTTTTGGCCATATCATTTGGTCTTGACTCTTGCATGGTACATATGTTTTAATGTACTCATTGGTTTCTTTTTAAATTATGATAATAGTATATGTACATTATTTTCTAATTTTTATGATCATCATTTGTACATGCTGATGTAGGTGTCACTAGTTGCCACCGGGGGGAAATGTTAGGGGGTGCAAGTGTCAGTTGTTGATAAAGGAAAGGTAATTAAGTAATTTAGTTTGTTTATGCATACATGTTGTTAGAAAGTAAAGTCCACCAAGAGAACTGAGAGGGGCAGGGGTGAATCAGTTATCAGATAATTATAACTTCCATGAATAAATGAATTACTATTTGCGCTCTTAACCATAGACATATAACATATCAAAGAGTATAACCTCAACATTGCATAGCTCCAACTGCTATAACCCATGTGTGCTAATCCAAACTCTATCTACTTCTCTAAAAGTCTTCGGTAAATAATTGTGTTGACATCAATGACAATCATAGTCATGAATGCAACAACAACTACTATAGAATGGCTTCCACGCATTTAGCATTCATTCCTAACAATCTCCCCCATTGGCATTGATGGTAACATAGATGAAAAACATCCAATGTTCCAAAAATCCAATACTGCAACACTACTTCAAATCCTCTTCATCAATCAAATCTTTCTTTGTTATCCTAATCAATTCTCTCCAACATATGTCTCAAATGGTTTTTCATGTATACTTCTCCCCCATTGACATCAATGACATAAATTTCATCAGTATGTCAACAACAACTCAATGTCAAAAGATACATTTCAGAAAATACATTTACTAGAGTCCTCATGACTCAGCTCAGATACACATACTCCCCCATAGAGGAAGTACCAACATCCAATCCAGAAGAAAGATAAGGCTCATATACCACCGGATGGATGCAACCAACTACATCACTTCTCAAAAGTAGGCTAGGGCATAACCCCAAGCATACCTCTCAGACACTCAAATGTATCCTTAGGCAAAGGCTTTGTGAATATATCTTCTATCTGCTCCTTTGTACTCATGTACTCAAGTCTAAATTTTTTCTCAGCAACTTTCTCTCTTACAACATGATACTTAATCTCTATATGCTTTGTCTTAGAATGTAATACATGATTCTTAGACATACTAACTGTACCATTTTTGTCATAATGTATGACAACAGGCTCAACAAATTTTATTCCAATATCCTTTAGCATTTGCTTCATCCAAATTATCTAGTTACAATTGTTTGTTTTTCTACATATTCAGCTTCTGTTGTGCTTTATGAAATACACTTTTGTTTCTTGCTTATCCAAGAAACTAATCTTCCTCCAAGGAAAAATGCTCCACCACTGGTGCTTTTCTTATCATCAACACTACCTCCCCAATCAGCATCTGTATATGCACATAAGGTAAAATCACCAAATTTTTCATACCATAGTCCATAGTCCATTGTGCCTCTTAAATATCTCAGTATCTTCTTTACTACTACATAATGTGATTCTCTAGGTTCAACTTGAAATCTTGCTACAATTCCAACTCAATGTGCTATATCAAGTCTTCTATGAGTCAAATATTGCAATCCTCCAATCATAGATTTGTATTTCTTCTATTCTGTTGTAGGAGTCTCATCTATGCTAGATAACTTATGTTTGGTCACCATGGGTGTTCCAACTGGTTTACAATTCTCCATTCCAAATCTTTTCAACAAGTCATTCAAGTACTTTGTCTAACTTACAAAGATACCATCATTGTTTTGTGTTATCTATAATCCCAAAAAGTATTTCATCTCACTAATCATACTCATTTCAAATTTAGTCTTCATTTCATTAGAAAATTTGTCACTAGCTTCATCTTCTCCTCCAAAGATAATGTCATCAATAAAAATAACTATAAATAACAAACCATTTTCAATTTCTTTTGTGTACAGATTGCTATCAACTATTCCTTTTGTAAATCTCAATTTTAACAAATACTTATCCAGTCTTGCATACCAAGTTCTAGGTGCTTTTTTAAGTCCATATAAAGCTTTCTTCAATTTACATACCATATCTCCTTCTTGAGTTAAAGGAAAACCTTTAGGCTGCTCAATGTAGACTTCTTCTTCCAATTCTTCATTTAGAAATGTTGACTTCACATCCATCTGATACACTTTGAATTTCTTGTAAGCTGCATATGCCAAAAACATTCTTACTGCTTCAATTCTTACTACTTCAATTCTTGCAATAGGTGCAAAGGTTTCTTCATAGTCAATTCCTTCTTGCTATGAGTAACCCTTACATACCAATCTTGCTTTGTTTCTTACTACTTCTCCTTGTTCATTCATCTTATTTTTGAATACCCATTTAGTTCCAATAACATTTTTGTCTTTAGGTATAGGGACCAATTCTGATGTCTTGTTCTTTTCAATCTGATCTAGTTCTTCTTTCATAGAATTAGTCCAACTTTCATCTTCACAAGATTCATTAGTAGTCTTAGGTTCAATTTGAGAAATCAAACATAATTTTTCTTGTGCCTTATTTCGAGTTAGAACTCCGTTTTTGATGCTCCTAATAATCTATTCAATAGGATGATTTCTTAACAAGCTCTTGCTAGGTGTCACTGTCTTGGATCTCTCTTCAGATGTAGGTTCTTCAATGACTTCACCATGGCTTTCATTCGAAAAATCACTGTCAATTTCATAAAATAATTTAGTAGATCCAGTGCTAGGCTTAGGATGAGCTTCTTCATCAGATTCATAATCAACCATTCTTTCCTAAATTTTGAACTTTTCATCAACTTTAACATTTGCGCTTTCAACAATAGTGTTAGTTCTTTTATTGAAACATCTATATGCTTTTCTTTTCAAAGAATATCCAAGAAATATACCTTCATCACTTCTAGGATAAAACTTCCCAATATCATCATCTCTCTTTATATAACATTTTCTTCCAAAAATTTTAAAATACTTAACTGAGGGTGCATATCCAAACCATAATTCATAAGGTGTCTTGTTTGTGTCTGCTCTGATTTTTACTCTATTCATTGTATACACTATTGTGTTCACTACTTCTCTCTAGAATATCTTCACCAAATCATTTTCAAATAACATAGCTCTTGCTACTTCAGTCACTGATCTATTCCTTCTTTCTTCAATGCCATTTTGTTCAGTTGTTCTAGGGGCTGAATACTGTCTTTTAATGTCATTTTCTTCACAAAAGGTGTTAAACTCTCTAGAAGTAAATTCTCCACCTCTATCAGATCTCAAACATTTAATCTTCATTCTAGATTCATTCTCAAATTTATTCTTAACAATCTTAAACTTATCAAATGCTTCAGATTTTTCTTTAAGAAATGTAATCCACATCATTCTTGTAAAATCATCAACAAGAATCATAAAATACCTTTTTCCACAGGATCCTCTAGTCCTGGTAGGACTGCTCAAATCTGTATGAACAATCTCCAGCTTCTCTATAGATGTAAACTTCTTATTGGGAAAATAACTTCTCTTATGTTTAGCAATTACACATTCTTTGCAAATCATGTTAGTAGGCTTCATAATTTTAGGAAAATCTCTTACTACAATTGTAGTACTTACTTTCACAATGTTATCAAAGTTTATATGACAAAACCTTCTATGCCATAACTAGCTATCATCAATCTTAGTAATCAAACATGTCATCTCAGTAGGATTCAACTAAAATACATTACCTCTGGTTCTAGATCCAGTTCCAATCAGATTTCCATATTTATCCTTTATCACACAAGTTTTCTTAGTAAACCAAACTTGATATCCCTTATCAACTAACTGTCCAACACTCAAAAGGTTATGTTTCAATCCATCCACAAAATAAATATCATCAGTATTAGTCTTTCCATCAAGAGTAATAGATCCTATACCTTTAATCAAACAAGGTGCATTGTTTCCAACTCTAACAACTCCATTATATTCATTCAACTTTATGAAATTTTTCATGTCTCTAGTCATATGATGTGAACAACCACTATCTATAATCCAATCAACTTTCTTTTCAACTTGACAAACTAAGGCTTTTTCTTCCTTAACATCAGTTTTAGGATTCTCTTCTTTAATTGCTACAAATCCTATGTCATCATTATTATCAGTATCACTTTCACTCAAAGTTCTTTCTATACTGTAATACCCCAAAAATGGGCTATAGGTTCATTAACCTCCTATATCAACACATCAAACAAAATCGACATCAAAGTCCTAACATAAGGCACTTCTGAACATTATCGAATCCTGATTGATTATCTCAAATTCTGCATCGGGGAATATACCTAGTAATATTCCTATTTATCCTAATTATCTTTAATTTATCTTATTTATCCTAAAGTTTGATTAATTGAATATTCTAAATATTTAATTAATTAGATTTAATACTGCCACTTAATTATTTAATTGAATTTAATTATATTCCTAATTATTATTATTTAAATTTGATAATAAATCAAAATTCCTATCATTAATCGATTAAATTTTTATTTAATTAATTAAAGCAAGTTGTCATATTTAATGATATTATTTTGGAATAAAAGTTTGATTTAATAATTGATTAACCCATAAATCAATTGTTTTATTTTCAAAATCAGTTAAGTTGAGGATAAATCACTTTATTTATTTATTTAATTCATGATTAATTATGCACATCCAAAAAAATGGTTAAACTATAAATTAGAAAATCAATTCAAGTTGTTTTAAAAATAAACTCAACTCTCTTTTGAGTTAAAAGTTGATCTCAACTTCTGATTTAAATCAAAAAGCTATTTTTGCATGATTTTTTGTGAGTTAACTATCTTTAATTCCTTGTTAACTCAAAAATCAACTAGAGTGATTTATGGCTTTCTCCATGCATCCTCAAAGCCCTGGATTTCTATAAAACCAAGGCTCAGCTCTTCACAAATAATCTCATAATTTTGCAAACTTATGCTGGCGAATTGGTATCTGAAGAATTGAAGCTTCTTTTGCGAATCAACAACTTTTGTGAGATCATTCATATTTAGCATATCATTGTTAGATTAATTGTATTGCATATCAATTTTTTATATAGATTAGATTTCATATCATTTTTCATCATAATTGCATAGAAAAACCAAAAATATAAATCAATTTGCATCTAATTCATATCTAGATTTTGTATTCAAATCCTTCATTTAGGTGTCATTAAGGTCACTGATCTCTGCCAATCTGAGAATACATACTCGCATCTACTAAAAGGTAGTAAATCACCTAGTTAGTTTAGTTTTTATTTCATTGCACGATTTTGATTTTTGCTAACCTCTAATGTTTTACTGAAGTGTTGTGTCTATAGCTAGGTACAAAATTCACACACACATTTCTAGCACCCACTGTGGGGCCTTGAAATGGGTTTCCATTCAATTTCTATCAATTTCTATCATCTTATTGTCATTTTCTGTTCCAAGCTGCGATTTTTAATTTCTATTCATACAATTTTCGTATGATTTTTGTCAGAAACTCATATCAGAGGACACCCATTCTCATATAATATTTTATTTGACCGAGGATTGTACTACCAGAATCAAAGTGTCATTCGAAAGCTCTTTTATCGTGTGATCCTATACCCAATGTCATACGAGTTTCTAGACTATCATCTAGGAGGTAACCCACTATTGTATGAGTTTTAGTGTCAGGTTTCAATTGTCATTTCACTTTTTTAGGTAGTTTTCCAGATTTGTTTTCCTGATTTGGACTAACAGCTAACATTAACGATTGAAATTTGTTGTTTCTGATTGATTTCTACTAGTTTTGATTGGAAAAAGTGTAAGAATTGCTAAAAATAGGTAAGAATATACTAAGCACATTGTGAGGAATTTAGATAATCTTCTCAGTTGATAACATTTCGATTTGGATTAAAAAGAACTCTTGCGTGTCAAGCTTGTGTGACCTTTATTGCTTTCATATCACAGATTTCATTTTGGGCTATTAAAAATGAACATAGATTTTCTTTTCAGCATCTTTGTTACACATAGTAAATAGGCCCTATGAACACTATTTGTGGTTCTTGAGAGAGTGGGTTTCCAGCGAAACTCTTCTCAACGAAGGAACCCTTGTAGGTAGGGAGGTTACTGAGAGAGTCTCATGTTCTACTAGATTTGTGCATCTTCAGCTTCTGATTGATACATTCTCTCTCCGGAGAGGTTGATAGATCATGAGTGGTTGACATCATAGATCTTTGTGAGATAATATTGGTCTTAGCATGTCGGATTAATCTATCTACTTTGTTTGGGTTAAAAGTGAAAAGGCTAGAGGACTATGCTCTACTCCCTTTTTGGGTAATATCAGAAACTTAGATCCTTGAATCTGGAACCAGTCTCCATGTGGTATATTTTGTGAGTCACCTTTAGAGAGGGTTAACCATAGTGGACATTCCCTTACTTGGGTCAATGACATTGATGGAACCTCAAGCGGTAATAGCCATTTTTGCCGTGGTAGTGACAACTGCTATGTAAATGTCCTTGTCGAAGAAATCTGCACAGGTGTGGTCTCTTGTTGGGGTGTCAGATCTCCCTAGCAGATCCTGAAGATTAAGTTCTCAAACTATGTCAAAACCCCGGTGTGCTTGGATTGGAGTTCACCCTCTTAAGATCACAAAAGTTGTAGAGTCATACCATTACTAAAAACCCTAGTGAGGCCAAATTTTCATTTTCTAGGAATATGTGCATTATTGCAAAACTTTTTAGAACATACACTATTAGCACTCCTAGGGATTAGCACAATTTAGTCACTTGATTGTTCATGTGCAGGGTTGCTTTGTCCCCTGTTCATTATTTTTAGACGTTCTTGAAATCACTTGCTTACTATTTTGTGTGCTTTTTTTTATCTATCTGGTTACTAAGAACAAATCAATCCGCTACAATCTTCAAATTTGGACAGACAATTTTGTGAACAATTTGAAACTAAAAATCTGAAAAATTGCAAAATCTAATGTCAAACACCAAACTGGAGTCAAAATTCATCTTGTAAAGTCAGAAAGTCATACAAATTTTGGCTATTGTCATTTCAGAACCCCCGGATTGTCATATGGTATTAGGTATATTGTCGTACGAGTTTTGCTGCCAGTTAATTCTGAACAATCAAAAACCCTGCTATCAACTATTGTGCAAGTTTTTGCAATAGTCATACAAGTTCGTCAATTGTCATTTCATGCTATACCCATTGTCGTACGAGCCTGTAGAAAGTCATTTGAGAAATTTTTAAAAGTTGTCAGAAAGTTGTCAGAACTGTCAGAGACCCAACTTTTCCAGCCTATTTCCAGAGTCTGTCAAGAAAATCACTGTGTCAGGAATAGAGCAGCAACTACTAAGAATCCAATTATTTTTCTAAAGTGGCCTTTTGAATCTGATTTAGCCTTTTGTTCAATCAATTTGAGTCTTTATCATCTTGTGTCAAAACATTGTCATAACTATCAATCTTCAATCCATCTTCAAAATGGCTAAGTGTTGTGAACTTGTGTCCGCTATCCTTTGGGAATCTACCCATACATCCAGGGCACAGTCTCCTTCATCTAAGTCCAATCTAAGCTTCAATCAATCAAACCTTGACAAGGTTGCATCATTTGACCTTCTTGAATCAATTTGTTCTTCAGTTGTCTTCATCTTGTTCTTTTGTTTCACCCAAGGTTAATGGTGGAAACTAGAGCTTCCTCTCACAAGAAATATGGAGAAGCATCCCATACCTTACCTATAACTATTGTTAGGGGTCCAACTCTTGAGAAACTCTACAATTCTAGTCTTTATGAAGATGACGGTCTTGGAAACTTTCAATTAAAAATTGGTTACATTCATCCTTCATCAACTCACGAAGGTAATCAACAAAATCCTCCTCAATCTATCCCAGGGAGAACTCCTACCATGTCTCAAGCAGGGACAAACTTTGGCTCTGAAAGAGCTCAATCTCAACATGGTGTAGATCAGGAACCCACACCTAAAGAAATTGCTCAATATCAAAATGATGATAGCTTCAAATGAATGATGAAGCATTTCTTGAAAGAAGATAGAGAGGCATACTTTTTACAATTATCTCATCAAGGAGCTAAACTTCCTCCCAACTTTAATGTTGAAGATATCATTATGCATGAGGAAGAAACTCCACTCATAGCTATGATGAAATAGATGCATGCCATGCAAGTCAAACTTAATAAACTTGAGAAAGAAAAGGAACCCAAGGAGTTCTCCATGGAGGCCCTATGTCATTTTCCATTTGACAAAGACTTGTACATGCCACCATTCCTGAAAAGAGTGGAGATGCCTAAATATGATAAGTATGATGGACACTCGGATCCTCAAGATCATGTCAGAGAATTCTATACACAATCTATGGAGTTTATGCATGAACCAACCTATCTAATGCATCTCTTTCCTCGATCTCTAGGGGGAGTAGCCATTCATTGGTTCTCTAGATTGCCTTCTACTATCAAAACTTTTGAGGAGTTGATCAAATTGTTCTATCAGCAATACTCCTACAACATTCAACATCTAGTCACCATGATTGCTATCTACAATCTCAAACAATATCTAGGAGAACCTTTGGCACCCAACCCATCAAAGCCTTAGAACAAAAGGTGTCTAAACCATCTCAAAAGAAGCCAAAATACAAATCTTGGTCCACTAACAATAAATGAAAGTTCACTCCTCTTTGAGAATCTATAGAATCAGCTATGAGAACTCTATTGGCTAATAACATCATCTCTTTGTCTAAGATCTGACAGTCTGATTTTGATCCTAAACCAAAATGGTGGAGGGAGAATGAATTCTATGATTTCCATTGGGGAAAAGGTCACAAAACTAATAACTGCTTATGCTTGAAACATACTATTCAAGATCTAATTGATAAGGGAGACATCACGATTGACAATCATAAGAGCAATAATGATCATACAACATTCATGGAACCATTTCTGAAACATGGTCAAGAAGTTTCATCTTCTCATCCTAATATGGGGGCAAAGGTCAATTATGCTTACCCTGGAAATAATGATGTTATCAATATGGTTGAACCTTGTCTCTCTGAGCATTGCAATGTCATCACAATTGTGTGAAGAGATAGAGATCATACTTTAGCTAATGCAGTGACTCGATCACAGGCTCAGGCACATCTGAATGGAAAAATCCCAGATTCATCAAATGTCCCTAAGATGCCCTTCAATCTTTCTTCCACTTCCAAATAGAAGGCTTCTTCTAAATCTTCCAATCCTAAAGATACAAGGCCAACATCTTATAGCATTGTTCAACAACTCCAACACACTAATGAAAAAATCTCCATGTTTGAGTTGCTTCAGATATCTCCAGCTCATAGAGCCATTCTAGACAAAGCTTTACTCGGATCCAATGTTCCTGATGACCTTGATTTGGACAGGTTCTAGACTATGGTTGGACATCTTACATCTCCACAATATATCTCCTTTTCAAAGGAAGATGACAACTCCTTGAGTCACCCACATAACCAGCCCTTGCATATAGAAGTCTTGATCTAGAACCGTAGAGTCAAATGTGTGTTGATAGATGGGGGCGCTGGCCTAAATATTTGTTTTTACAGCTTGGTCACACAATTGGGGTTTTTAGAATTGGCTATTGATCCTAGAAATAAAATAACTATAAAATCCTATGATGAACAAGAAAGATCTTCTAAAGGCACCATTGTCTTACCTATCAGAGTAGGTCTAGTTATCAGAGATACTATATGTCAAGTTCTTGACCTACCTTTGGCTTACAACATTCTTCTAAGGAGACCATGGATACATGAGATGAAGGCTATTCCTTCTACATTCCACCAATGCTTGAAATTTCCTTATGAAGGAGTAGAGGTCACTATTCTAGTAGACATATCCACCACTTTCAATACATTGAAAGAAAGTGCAGATAAACTTGTGCCTAATAACAAAGAATCTTCCATTGAGCCAACAAAAGTAGCATCCACATCTAAAATGGAAGATCTTGCAAAAGAGGTCAATATCAAAGAAAATGGTATGGGAGAATATACTATAGAGCCAGTCATATCTTTGATATCTCTACCTATCTCACCTAAGTCTTATGGACAATCTTTAAGATAGTCCAAACTAGACTCTAAAGAACCTCTTGAGACATATAAAAAGAATTTTGTAGCAAAACAAGTCTCCAAGAAAAGATTTGAAGAGGATGAAGCTATGCTTACATGGATATACAAAGAAGAACCTAAATCTCAAGCTTTTCCAACTAGTGACTATATAGTATCCAAAATCCCTTCTAAGGCATATGGTCCAGGAGATAAACTCATAGCTAAAATGGGATATTCAGGTAAAGGACCTCTAGGAGTCAGAGGAGAAGGTCTTATAACACCTATTTAACATACTGGTAGGGAAAAAAAAGATACTATTGGCTTAGGCTATAAAAAGAAACCCTTCCACCTCAAAGGTAATTATTCTCATGTCATAGAGTAGATCGCACTAGGAGAACCCCTTCTTAAGAAGGAAGAAACTGGGCCATCAGATAGTGATTTAGATAGCTCAGAACTTATTCCCTATGAGCATTTTCCTAAAGAAATCAAAGATCTCCTTGAAGCTGAAGATGATCCAATCAAAAGAATTAATGTAGTAGAAACACAAGAACCTACTATCAACCAAGAGATAGTTGCAACACAAGAACCAACTAATCTCAAAGACAATCAAATAGACAAAGAAGTAGGTGGTATTTATTTTGAGATAGATTCTCATGAGTATGAATTCAAATCAGAATCTGAGGGTAACCCTTCTTTGGGTATTCATCTTGACTTTACTCATGTTCTTAGATTTCCTAGAGGCATAGATGAAGAATCTAATAACTATGAATGGGGATCCATTCCAGAAGAATATGAGCTTATTACAGAGAAACATGTTGATGTTATTCACCAATATGCACCTAAACCCAATGTAAGTCTAGAGAGAAATGATGAGCTTATCGAGTTTGATCCACCTATGGCTGAATTGGATTCCCACAATGACATTGAGCCTATTCATGAATTGAATTTCTTAAGTCGTAATATCACCTTTGAACTCGAGCATCAAGTTAGGACCAATGATGATAGATCCATATCCATAAACACCATCTCCCAATCTTTCCCCATTTTGACTATCCAACATCCTAAACTTCTTGATCAAACCTCCACAAATCTGAGCCATGGTATTTATACCTTCCCGAATGACTATGCACTTGCTTGCTACCTCAATGCAATTGAGCCTATGAGGATTTCCATCAGTGAACTGAGTGTTAGCATGATGGAGTCAGACATCAAGTATCTTAGTCAGAAAAATAAGAATAAGAATAAAAAGAAAAGGAGTTCTGAGGGTGAAAACCACTTTGTGGTAGTCTCAAAACCTACAAAAGTAAAAATAAAAGACATATCCAAAGGTGAAAACCTCTCTGAGGTGCCTAAGGATGAGATATTTGATGTACTTCCAAGTCATTTATAGGACAGATCTCAAGTTCTGATTGAGCCTACTCAATCCATCAACTTGGGAACAATAGTAGAACCATAGTTTATTCATGTAGCACAATCTTTATTAGAATAAGAGAAGAAAAAATTTACAACATTCCTAATAGAGAAGAAGATCAACTTTTCATGGAAATATTTAGATATGTTAGGGTTGGATCCTAATCTTATAATGCATCATTTATCTATAGCTCCAAATGTCAAACCTGTTAAGAAAAAATTAAGAAAGATGCATCCTCATGTTTCACTCTTGGTAAAAGCTGAATTAGAGAAGCTCCTAAAAATTGGATTCATTCAAGTTATTGACTATGTAGAGTGGATCTCTAATATTGTACCTATTTCAAAATTGGATAAATCAATTAGAGTGTGCATAGAATTTAGAGATGTAAACAGAGCATGCCCTAAGGATGATTTTTCGCTACCTAAAATTGCTATGATAGTGGACATGATGATGGGCTTTGAGATGTATTCTTTAATGGATGGTTTTTCTAGATATAATCAAATAAAAATTGCTCCAAAAGATCAAGAGAAAACTACTTTCACATGTGCATGGAGCACCTTCTGTTGGAATGTCATGCCATTTGGGCTTAAGAATGCTGGTGCTACATATCAGAGAGCTATGACTTCTATTTTTCATGACATGATGCATAGGACTATGGAGGATTATGTTGATGATAATTTAGCAAAATCTATGATTAGAGCTGAACATCTAAATGACTTGAGAAAGATAGTAGACAGAATGGAAAAATTTAGTCTCAGACTAAATCCTAAGAAGTGTGCTTTTGGTGTCACTTCTGGAAAGCTCTTAGGATACATAGTCTCAAAGAAGGACGTTGAAGTTGATCCAACTAAAGTAATGGCTATCATGAAGATGCAACCTCCAAAGAATATTAGTCAAATGAGGAAATTGCAAGGAAGAGTTCAATCTATCAGAAGATTCATATCATAGCTGGCAGATATATCACAACCTTTTACAAAAACATTACATAAAGGTGTGAAATTTGCATGGAATGAAGAATGTGAGAACAATTTTAATCATATCAAAAAGTATCTATCAAATCCTCCTATCTTGATGCCTCCCATTCCAGGGAAGCCTTTGATCTTATATGTCTCTACTACAGATACATCACAAGGGGCATTTCTTGCACAACATGATGAGAACAAAAAGGAAAGAGCTATATACTATATCAGTAGAACATTGGTTTCATATGAGAAGAACTATTCAATGATTGAGAAATCTTGTCTAGCTGTGATCTTTGCATCACAGAAACTGAGACATTACGTGTTATCTCATACCACACATTTGGTAGCTAAGATTGATCCACTCAAGTACCTTCTAAGCAAAGTTTCCCTCACAAGTAGATTAGCTAAATGGGTCATGCTCTTAAGTGAATTTGACATTGAATATGTGGAACAGAAAGCTATCAAAGGATAGGTTATTGCTGATCAATTAGTAGATGCACCTATGATTGATGATACACTAATGCAAATGGAATTTCTAGATTCCTCTATCATGACTCTTTATTCTAGAGAATGACAGTTATTCTTTGATGGCATCTCATGATCAATCCATCTCTCTAGGCCTATAGAACAAGTATCAGAACACCTACTAGGGCTACACCTTTCACTTTAGTTTATGGGTCTGAAGTGGTACTACCTATTGAGGTTGAAAACCCATCACTAAGAATCAGAATGCATGGTCTAGTAACTGATGATGACTACAGAGTGTCTAGGTTGCAAGAACTTGAACTACTAGATGAGCGCAGGCAAGCAGCATATGATCATCTCAAAGTATATCAGAAGAGAATTTCTAGAGGTTACAACAAGAAAGTCAGATAGAGAATTTCAGGTTGGTGATCTAGTCTTGAGAGAGAATCCTAAAAATCAATCACATTGAGAATGCAATGGAAAGTTTGAACCCAATTGGTCAGGTCCCTTTGTTATCACTGCTACTTTTGGCTCTGGTGCCTATCAAATCTCAACAACTGAAGGAGAACAAATCTGAGAACCAATCAACATTCTCCATCTAAAGAAATTATATGCCTAAGGCATTCAGTGTATGGTAAAATGTCCTAAAAAAACCTTAAAAATCTGAAAAAATCTTGAAAAAATGAACATCTTGGTGAAAACCTAGCAATGGGTGCCTTGATGATTCACAAAAAAAGTAAAAAATATCAAAAGTACAAAAAAATTACAAAAATAAAAATTATAAAAAAATTGGAAAAATGAAAAATACAAAAAAATGAGAAAAAGAAAAAGTGCCTTAGTGAAAACCTGGAAATAGGCGCCTTGGTAGCAAAAATAGAATCTCTGCCAAGATGGTGAAAACCTAGCAAATGGGCACCACTTGTTTCAAAATGCTCCATCTATTAGCGCAATCTTGGTCTTTCCTAGCTTTCAATCTTGCTTTAGTTTGTACATATCTCCCGATTTGTTTCTGCATTCCTATTTTCAATAAGTCGGTCTGTACACCAATCAGCTCAAGCATCTATATCCTATCAATGTTCAAACTTGGGAGCAATCAAAGTCATATCCCATGGCCTCTGATGTATCTTAGATGTATCATATCTAGTCAAAGTCCTTTGAAGCTTCATTTGAGTTAGTCAGTTTGTCTTGTCTCCAAAAAGGATTTTGCATCTACAACAACACAATCAAACACAAACTGAAAAAAATTTGTGCTTTATACATGCTTTTATCTCCTTGTATGGTTACTGATTCACATTGAGATTTTTGCATATTATGTTCCCACAAGCTCTACGATGATGTCCTTTACAAGATTTAGAGAGTGATGACTGGGGGCATAATCTTTTCTTTGTTTTCTTCTTATATGTGAAAATCTAACAACTTTCAAAATTCTAGATTGAAATGGTGTCCAACTGTAAGAGCCTCTATCTCAAATTGGATGGCCATGCGTACCTTGACCATTGATACCCAAAAAATTCAAGGAAGTTTGATCTAACTATTGTCTTTTGAGTGAGTTCTTTCTCCTATTGTGAAACACGATCTTACCTAAGGATGTGAACGATAAAGGGTCACTACAGGTAATTCACACTGGATTTAGAATGATCTCTTGACTTCTTGATGTGTTTGTACTACAAGGCATATTCTAGTCATCATGACATTTATGTTTTGATGCTTATAAAAATTGCTATATCAAAATGGACATGATATTCAGGTCATCCTAGCATTTATGCCTTGATGCTTATATCTAATCCGACATCTCAAAAAAAAAATCAATATTCATATATCCATGGTTTCCTAATCAGAGGGTGTTGTATCGATTCCTATGCATACAAATCGATATTCATATGTCTATGGTTTCATAACTAGTGGGCATTGTATTGATTTATCTAGTTATCTAAAAATTCAATGATGAGAATGACCGACGCATGATCAGTGACTAGGTCCTAGGTCTTAGGTTGTATTTCATACTACATGTCTCTTTGCATTTTTGCATGTTTGCATGATCTCACAATGGCTAAATGAACTTCAATGCTTAAACAATTCTTCAAATGTCTCTTCAAATCTAACAAGAGCTGAAACCTAAATCGAAGGTCTCTTCAATCGAATTACAAGTAGTTATCCTCCTGGGTTAAACATCCTTTTGACATAAGACTGAGTACTTGTCTTCATCAATACCTGTAAAACATATCATGTGTATCATTGCATTCACATATCATAATCATCTAATGCATTACAATTCATCCATGTGCATAAGCATAAAACCATACATACATCTTTTCATAATCAAATACATTTGCATAACATCCATACCTATGAAAGAAATCATTGCATTTGCATATATCCATACATACATTCTACTCTATTCATAGCATAGGCATCACATGATATCATCATAAATCAAAACATGACAAGTACAAATGAAGTCACAACCAAAATAATGATCTCATATATATATCAAAAATCTCAAACTATTCAGGGGTGCACTACTGGCATAGTGTACAAAAGAATACGCTCATGTGAGCTATCAAAGTCAAAACAATATATCAATGATAAAAAAGAGTACAATATATCAAAATGTATCAAAACAAATCAGCTATCAGCATGATCCTCTACATCTGGTGGAGGAGGAGGTGGTGCATCTAGTACTATCTCTGGTCTAGGTGCTTTGGCTCCCTCTGATGCCATCATGTACTGTGAATAGGAAAGAACTCTTTGTGTAGCAGGAACAACTATATAATATGTAGACACATAGTAAGCTACCCATGAGGTCTAATGAATCACCTCTACTTGCAATCTTTGTACCTTCACATGCAACTCAGTCTGCTATCTATCTGGCTCTATGTATCACTCCTCCCATGAAGCATTGCACACCTTCAGGTCGCTAACCTATGCACTAAGCTATCGAATAGTGTCCTATGGAGTAGGAGTAGTAGGATCAATGTCTGGCATCTTATTATCTGGGGAGCCTGCTCAGTGGTATCTACTCTTTGCACCTTACGGCATCTGATCTCAGCACCTAAATCAAATCCACTATCATCCTATAAGGGATTAGTATCTCCACCTACCACCTACTCAACTACCAATACCTCATCCATTGAACCAACTCCACCTAATGTACCGCCCTCTCCCCTAGTCCATCTGTGAGAACTGGAAGATTTGCCTGCTGTAGAACTAGTGGGATGAGGGGGCCTCATCTGTCCCGATGGTCTCTATGGTGGAGCCATTGCTCTAGGTCTCAGAGGTGTGGGGTGTATAATGGGAACCTATGTAGGTCTAGGACCTTGTGCCATCAAAGCACCTATAACATCCATCACCTCCTCCATGGAGGGTATCAGCTCGGTCGGATAAAAAAATCTATGAATGGAATGGTCAGCAAGCTAGGAAATAAATCCATCAGTAACACCAACATCCAGTACATCTGGTCTGTACTACCAATCCCTACCAACAATAGCACTTTACTCCTATGAACACAAAGCATAAGAGAGCCTCTATGTCAATCCAAGTCCAATCTCATGCCCTATCCATACATAAGTGGCATAATCCTCTGGGGCATCCTGTATACGTCCATACTACCACCAGACCCTGGTAATAAGGAACCTCTCTATAGTGGAGGATGACCTCCCAATTAGTACGCGACTTTGGAAGAAGTAACTAAACTACTCTCGAGTAGTAGGCCAAGGCTCAATGGCTACATATGGTCTCTAGTGCACAAAGGTCATATCATCGAGGCATCACCTCTAGTAATCCACGTGACCCATCCATCCTTGTATGACATATCCATCATATATATAAATGATAGGCTCTTGAGGTTGCCTCTATGAAGTACACACTGATCTCAACACTGGGATGTGCTCCCACGCCCATATCTATAAAACTAGGGCTCCTACAAAAAAAGACTTTCTCTCCTGATACACTACCTTGTGCATCTCAGAGAGCATGTGAGCTAATAGACACTGACCCCAAGCCAAATCAGAGGGAGTGGCCATCAACTGTGCTACCATAGGGGCCCAGCCCATCAAAAGATCATTTTGCTAATGGTCAGACATGATAATACCACCAATCATCCTGGCAATGATGCACTCTAGTCGGTGTGTCTATCCATATCTCTGGACTAAGGTCTCCCAAGAAATGGAGGCCGTCATCTAAGTATCATCTCTGAAGAGACATCTGAATGCTAATAAACTGGAGTTCCTCGAACTCATGTACTCTAGCCACCAGCCTACATGGAAAGGAATGTGTAGTATATGATACACATCCTCAGGGGTAATAATGATCTCCCCAGTCGGCAAGTGGAAGGTCTATGTCTCCGAGTGGAATCTCTCAATCAAATTAGTCAAAATTTCATGATTTACCCTAATCTCAGGTAAATGTATCAAGTTCTCAAATCCACAAGAAGCAAGGTGGACCCTCATAGGGTCTAGCAATGACACACATAGTCTCTGCATAGTAGGATGTGAGATCCGTACATGTACATCTGGATATACCACCTACACAGCATAGAAATATGGAATCCTATTAGTACTTGGGTCATAGAACAGGTTACAAGGGCAGAAATGGGGCAATTCAGTATTTTAGAAGGTAGGTTAAAAGGTCAGGAATCAAACTACAAAATTAGAAAATTCAAAAATTTGACCTAATACTAAGTTTTAAGCTCATTGTTTTCCATACGACACTTCAGACTAGCATGAAAAGTTGTATGAGTTTCTACATCATACCATACAAAAAAGCATAGTGGCATGAAAATGCATCCCTCATCGTACGAGTTATGAGGGACCCGATGAAACGTCATGCAACTCATGGGTCCCTCTGATACAAGTTGTGGGGGCTTATGAGATGACGACCTATCTACGGTTGAAAAGTCATACGAGTTTCCTTGCATGCAAAATAAAAAAATGGAAAAACATACGAAGCAATCCTAAAAATCCTATAAAACATGGAAAAATTCAATTTTTAGCAACGCACAGAGGTCCACCTACCGGATGTCCATATTGCTGAGGTCTCTAGTGTCTCCGGCTGTGCTCAAATTGATGTGAACTCAAAGGTACCTTTGGTTTTATTGCTTTGTCTACCATTTTTCTCATAGGGCTCCACAAAGTTTTCAAAGTCAAAAGGTTGAAATGAATTGAAAATGACCCTTCCGGCCTTTATATAGCTTTTGACCTAATTTTCAAAAGTGCTCCATTTTTCACGAAAATTGCACCCCTAGCTAATTTCTGCATTTTGAATCCGTTTTGGGCATCAAAATTTAAATCTAAGATCATTTACTATGTCAAAATCATGATTTAAAATTTTCGGACCTAGGATAGTCTACTGCTTGCATAATCAACCTTCATTCATCACAGAAATCCAATATTCAACTTAATTGATTAGCTTCCATCAAAATATCAAAATTTCAACTTGGTCAACCATGGTCAACTCATGGTCAAACCTCATCAAACTTGGTCTCTAGGACCTCTGAACGAGGTAGAATGCATTCTTGAATGTGTATAGCCACTTCTCAAATCAATTAACATGCTTCTAAACTATAACACTGACTTTTCTTGTCAAATTTCAATTTTAATCCTGAAGGGGGCATGGTATTACACATCATTCAAAGTCTATAAATCTAAAATTGGAATCATATCTTTCCTCAGTAATCAAGACAACAACCACGTCTAGTTGTTGATACATCAAAAAGACCTCATCGCTTGGGGAAAATCAACCATCACTCATGGCATATCAGATTCATCAAGATCCATATCAATTTGGTATTCTCTTAATCTTGTAAATTGTATCAGTTTTTGCAACTATTGGTTCAATTGTGTTATTTCCTTGGTTCTTCAGAAACTGAAGGGTTCGAATGTGATACCAATCTAATTCTTATCAACAATCAGGTCTGGAATTGGTCACTCACTTTTTCACAATCATAAGGTTTAGAATCAGGCATTTTGACACTTTTTTGCAATCATCGGTTCATTGCTGTTATAGTTAACATTATGTTTGGTCATTTAGGACCTATTATCTTCATATCAATTTCAAATCAGTTTCTGTCTCATATCAATATCAATTTCAAACATTAGTTTCAACATCATACATAGACTGTCTTTGAAACACTGCGCTTCGCACAACAATTCAAAGAGGGGCAAAATGTAATACCCCAAAAATGGGCTATAGGTTCATTAACCTCCTATATCGACACATCGAACAAAATCAACATCAAAGTCCTAACCTAAGGCACATTTGAACATTATCGAATCCTAATTGATTATCTTAAATTCTGCATCGAGGAATATTCTTAGTAATATTCCTATTTATCCTAATTATCTTTAATTTATCTTATTTATCCTAAAGTTTGATTAATTGAATATTCTAAATATTTAATTAATTAGATTTAATACTTCCACTTAATTATTTAATTGAATTTAATTATATTCCTAATTATTATTATTTAAATTTGACAATAAATCAAAATTCCTATCATTAATTGATTAAATTCTTATTTAATTAATTAAAGCAAGTTGTCATATTTAATGATATTATTTTGGAATAAAAGTTTGATTTAATAATTGATTAACCCATAAATCAATTGTTTTATTTTCAAAATCAGTTAAGTTGAGGATTCAATAGAAATAATTTGGAATCACCTCTATTTGTGTAAGTGTGTGGGGAAAATGTAAGATTCACTCCTAAATCCAAATTCCCAAGGGAGAGATCCAATTTGATCAACCAAGAGGTTAATACACAATTGAATCAATCTATGAAGAATATGAAAGAGAGAGAGAAACCCTATACTTCCCTATAGTTGGATCAAGCTTGAAATTTGAAATAATTGAAGTGCAAATACTAACCTTGAATTAGGGAAGATCTGGAAAATGTTGAATTCTAGCTTCTGTATGAACTTTCTCAAGATTCCATCACCTGTTCTAGATTGGAAATGTTGAGGCAGACAAAACCCAGAAATCTTTTCTCCAAATTCACACATGTCGACTTTGACCTTTTAAAAGGTCAAAGACCACATTATTTATTTGAAGTCTGATTTTGATTCTGTTCACAAATCCTAAAAGATTGCTGAAAAGGGTATCTAAATTCTCTCTCATATCTAAGATTTGGCACCTATACCTACAAGAAAATGGGAGGTTTTGGTTGTATGGGGGGTTTGCCTTGGTCAAACCCCAATTTAGGAATTAACCTTGAAATTGAATTGAAATATATTATGAATAAACAAAGTAATTGAAATAAATCACCTCACTTATGTTGAAGTCCTTGTAGAGGATTTGAATCCTCAAATCCACAAGTAAGAATGCTTCAATGAATGTAGGATGTCTCCAATCAATGGTATTTTGATCTTCAACACCAATCTTGATTTGATCTTTGCATATAAGAAGGTTTGAATGAATGGAGAAGGATGAATCTTCAAAGGGGCTCCAAAGAGATTTAATCCTTCAATAGCTAACAATGGAACTCCTTGATGGATGAATACTTGAACACTTGAATGCTTGAAGACTTGCTTGCACTTGAGAGCTCTAGATACTTGGTTGAGAAAACTTGATGTCGGAGTGATGTGAAAATGAGAGAGGAAGGCCTCCTTTTATAGTGATCTAGGGAACATTTCTCTAGATGGGCCACCTTAAAGAATTAAATCCCAATTAGGTCCTCACCTTTAGAAAATATACCTTGATTAAATACAATTAAAGGATTTACCATTTCAGAGCCCAAAATAGCCGACCCGGAAGTGGAGAAATAACTTTCCCAAAAGCGAAACTGCCAACATTTTGAAATTAGAAATCCTAGTGGGAAGAGGTCAAGGTCGAGGTCAACCCTAACCTGGTTAGGGTCAAGGTCAACTTTGACCTCAAACCCTAACTTTGTTAGGATTTGTAGCAGAGGTTCCAGGAGATGCCAGAAACTTAGAAATTGATATTTGAACAAGACCCAGTGTCAGGAACAGATAGAAAATCCTTTGTTTGATGTGATGAAGGACTAGGAAGTCTCATTTCTGAACCCTACCTAGAAAATAGAACCATGGAAGAGGGAAAATTAGGAAATTCCTTAAGACCTTAACCCTAATTTCACCTAGAATGAAGAAATCAAGTGCGGAGAAGTGGAAAGCAGGGAGAAAGCCAAATACATGCAAAGACCCAATCAAGGCACTTAACATGACCTCAAATCACTTGCTCGGAGGGCTAAATGCTCTTATCATGGAAGTGCTTCCATTTTAAGATGATACATTAAGCCCCCACTTTAGCAAGAGTATGGACTCGATGCAAACTCTTGGTAAAGGAGATAAAAATAACAAGATAATATTATTGTAATCTAAGGGACAAAGAGAAATCCCAAGCCCCTAGGGACTCAAGTCTTCATCGACTCTTAGATCACAGATAAGAGAAACATATCTAAAGAGAAAAATAAAAAGTGTGATTACCTCACCCAATGAGAACTTACGTCCCATTATGAACCACATAGGAAAAAGGTGCAATTGGAAAGATGAAATTGAACCGCCTAGTGAATGTGGCTACTCACTAGTCAACCCATCAAGGATTTATCCTTAGGAATATTCTATTCCATAAGAATAAAAATAAAAAACAAAAGAGATCCAGTATTAAGGACACTTCTGACCTTAAGGGATCACAATATATGTGTATTTGAAACTAGAGGGATCAAGAGATCCTAATATAAATCCATACTTTAAGGATTAGTTCTTAATCCAAAAAGAAAGGTTTAAAGTGCGTGTCTTCCTCAAGATTTAGCAACTTATGTGCGTTACCTTTAGAAGATTTATCATGTTTTGAATTTTTCATCAGTGTGTGTGTGTAATAATTGAGCAGAGTGTATGCCCCCACATTAAAGTCATTGCTGACACTTTAACAAGAGCAATGGCTTTAACGGAAACATAAACAACTCCACTGATTATGTTTCCACATCAAGATGCCCCCAGACAAAGACAAATCAAGGGAAATAACATAGAAACATATAGAGAACATGGAATCTACCTACCATGGGGTTAGTATGATCATAAGATAATATATATATGATATTATTGCAAATGAATTGACATCATTCCCAAAAGGAAGTAGAACTACAATCACAAAGGAGGAAAGATCACACAAGATATATGAAGAAGAATATTTTCAGACCATGACATGGAGACCAAAAAGATTTAGTGCTACCATATGTTGAATCCAAGCATATTACACAAGGAAACATTTACGAACAATAGCACAGTTACAACATAACATTGAACAATGCATAGAATAATAGAGATACATATAGAGGAATTTGAACAATAGTTTTGATTCCTTCATCACCTTGTACCAACTGAGTAACAAGGATCGTATAAAATAATCTAACAACATTTAGCAATCACATTACAGGAGAAGCACAGTACAATAGGAAAACACACAACAAAGATACCACAAAGGACAAGCCGCTCAAGCATGCCACCTACTTTCCCCATCTCATTTTATATCATTTAGGGTAGGTGGGTAACTCGCAAGAGGGACTATATTTAATATAGTAGGAATGATAGCCAGTTCCAAACAAGGATCCTCTTGAGAATCACTATGTTTGACACTAGGTGTAAGATTTAATTGAGATGAAAGCATATTTGGAAAATCAATGTCAATGTCAATAGTCTCATATTCATCATTAACATTATCAGTATCATCAAGAGTATCTTCTTCATCCAAATTAATCAAAATAGGATCTAAGATACAAATAGAATCATCATAATCATGCATGTGAACATCATTATTAGTAACAACATTATGCATAGGTGTATCCATAGAAAGTAGAGATCTTTTAGCTTTAGCATGAGCACAACATTTTTTACGACATTCATTAGCAAATCAGTTACATTTTGATTTATCTGAAATAGGTTGAGAACTAGGAGGAACAATCGCAGGATCCTTCATAGGTTCTGTAGGAAGATCAATAGGATTATTAGCCATAGGAGAAACAATCACAGGATCTTTGATAGGTTTGGTAGGAGGAACTTGGTTAACAGAACTAGAAGCCATACTTAAAGGAGGTATCAAAGGTGTAGGTAAAAGACCATGATTAAGATCCATAGGAGGTATGCTTAATTGAAGAATCTTACAATGTTTATAAGCTTGATACGACTGAAAAAGATTATCAGGGCGAGGAGGACATGAATGAGGTAAGGAAGGCCAAAAGAAATCCAAAGCAGCACAATCTCTAGGCCTAGAAGTTTGATATAGACTATGATTGATCATCTTCACTTCACCATCATGAATGAACTTAAGACACTTATGTATAGGTGAAGCAACAACATGCATGGTAGTTAACTAAGGAAAACCTAGCTTAACTTGAAATTGATAAGAAGTAGGAACCACAACATTCATGAGTTTTCCAAAAATTTCAACCGGTAAAGTAATAGAACCAAATGAGGGATAAATAAAACCATTACAAGTTTGAATCCACACATCTGATGTATCATAGAAGTCACATTGTAAACTTTTCATAAAAAGATTTTCTTCAGTGATAACATTGACTAAGGAGGTAGGATCAACAAGACAACCACGACTAGGTATCTAAGAAACCCTAGTAGCAATGTAAAGGGGACCATCAGGAGCCTTAATAATCTTAGATTCATCAAAGGTAATAAAAAGTTCCTGAGGTCTTTTATTCTTGAATTGTTTTCAAGGTTTAGGTTTAGGTTTCACTTTAGGTTTAGGTTTAACTTGAGGTTGAGATTGAACTTGAGGTGAAGGTTGAGGTTGAAGTTGAGATTGAGGTGGAGATATAGATAGATCAATATGGTCCACTTGATTAAAAACATGAGTAAGATCATCCATCTTGGAATCATACACAAGTACCTGAGTAGATGATTGAGCAATAGTATTAGTATCATGCGTAGGTAAGGGATTCGTATAGATTTGAAGGTTCTGATTAGGAGGAGAGATAGATTGATTCCTACTACTATCTAGATTATCAACAGATAAAGCTTTAGCATCAATGAGATCTTGGACCTTATGTTTTAAATAATAACATCTCTTAGTATCATGACCATTCTGACGATGATATTGACAAAAAGCATTTTGATCAAAAGATTTAGATGCAATCATAGTAGGTAAAAGAGGTCAAATAGGAGGTAAAGTAATCACATTAGTAGCTAACAACCTATTCATAATAGCATGTAAAGTTTCAGAAAGAGAAGTAAATGTATGATTTAATCAAAAAGCAGTGGATGCAAAAGTGGCATTATGAGATGCAACAACAACCTGATCAGCAACTGCATTCGCTTGTTTGTTTATCTTGACATAATTGTTGAATTTTTTAAACTTGTTTGGATTAGGAGCATCATCACTCTTATCAATGGGAACAAGAGCCATTGGAGTGTTGCTCTCAAATTGACTCACTTGTAATTGATAATGATGAAGTGTTACACAAAGTTGTTAAAAAGAGGTAAATTCAGTAAGCAGAATCTTATCTCTAATATCATTTTGCAAATTTGAAATAAAAATACATTGAATATCAATATCAGGAATAGGATAAGAAATCTAAGCATGCAAATGCTTAAATCTACCAATAAATTTAGTTAACTTTTCTTTAACACTTTTTACAATGCATTAAATCAGTCAAAGACACTTGCAGGCCAATATTGTTTTGAAATTGTTGAATAAAGGCATTAGCAAGTTGTGGAAAAGAATCAATTGAATAAGGAGGCAAGGAACAATACAATTGTAAGGCCTTGTCATGAAAGTTCGAGCAAATAGTTTAGCTAAAATCCTATGGTCATGAGCATAATCACTACAAAGGATTTGGAATGTTTTAACATGATGAACAAGATCTCCTTTTCCATTATAATTCTCAAGATGAGGCATATTCACTTGCTGAGGAATAGGAGTTCGGATAATATCCCAAGACAAAGGACTTCCCATGTCACATGTAGGAATACTAAACTTGTTTTGAGTTAAGGAAGCAAGTTGTTGTTGTAAGGATGATATAGTTTGAGCCAAACTGATGATGGTGGAATCATTAGAGGAAATAGGAGTAGCAGCAACATTAGACACACTAGGTAAAGTGTAAGAAGCTGCAGGAATAGAAGACACAACTGGAGGAACACTAGGAACTACTGTTGGAAGCAGAGTGGAATAAGTGAAAGGAACACTATGATATGAAGGTTGTGATGTAGGAAGGGACACTGGAGGAACACTTATAGGAATAGAGGGAACTGTCACAGTCACCAAAGGAGGAGTATAGATAGGAATACTAGGTAAAGGATTAGGAGGTTCAACACTAGTGATAGGAGCAGTGAAACCTAAATCGTGAGCCTCTTGAGTTAAAGGTTTAACATTGGAATGCATAAGATGAGTAATACCACGCAAGAGGTTAACACCTTGATCACTATCATGGAGAACTTTCTTAAGAACCTCTATAGCTTGAATATAATCTTGACCATGGTTTTCTTGAAGAAGCCAATTACCCATTTTATCAAGTTCAGTAGAAATTTTTTGGACTTGTTTAGGAGGAACCCTTAAAGAATCATCCTCATCATGAGATGAGTGAGAAGAGTTCTACTCCATAGCAGGATTAGAATCATGAAGAATCAAGTTATCATCAGGGATCCTAAGGAAAGGAGAAGATTCATGCTCAAAGGAACCCATGAGTCTACGAATTCTTCTAACCAGAATTTTATAAGTAGGACTAGTGGTAGTAAAACTCATAAACAAATGAAATAAACTAAAAACACATAAAGCATGAATATGAAATCTAATTAGCATGCAAGATCAATCACAAAGGACAAATCTAATACTAACAAGATAAAAGAAAATCTAACACCAAAAAGAAAGAGAGTAAGCTAGTCAAGTTCACCAAAATGAATAGAAGTAATTTGGAATCACCTCTATTTGTGTAAGTGTGTGGGGAAAATTTAATATTCACTTTTTAATCCAAATTCCCAAAGGAGAGATCCAATTTGATCAACCAAGAGGTTAATACACAATTGAATCAATCTATGAAGAATATGAAAGAGAGAGAGAAACCCTATACTTCCCTATAGTTGGATCAAGCTTGAAATCTAAAATAATTGAAGTGCAAATACTAACCTTGAATTAGGGAAGATCTAGAAAATGCTGAATTCTAGCTTCTGTATGAACTTTTTGAAGATTTCATCACCTGTTCTAGACTGGAAATGTCGAGGCGGACAAAACCCATAAATCTTTTCTCCAAATTCACATAGGTCAACTTTGACCTTTTAATAGGTCAAAGACCACATTATTTATTTAAAGTCTGATTCTGATTCTGTTCATAGATCCTAAAAGATTGTCAAAAAGGGTATCCAAGTTCACTCTCAGATCTGAGATTTCACACCTGTACCTACAAGAAAATGGGGGTTTTTGGTTGTATGGGGGGTTTGCCTTGGTCAAACCCCAATTTAGGAATTAACCTTGAAATTGAATTGAAATATATTGTGCATAAACAAAGTAATTGAAACAAATCACCTCACTTATGTTGAAGTCCTTGTAGAGGATTTGAATCCTCAAATCCACAAGTAAGAATGCTTCAATGAATGTAGGATGTCTCTAATCAATGGTATTTTGATCTTCAACACCAATCTTGATTTGATCTATGCATATAAGAAGGTTTAAATGAATAAAAAAGGATGAATCTTCAAGGGGGCTCCAAAGAGATTGAATCCTTCAATAGCTAACAATGGAACTCCTTGATGGATGAATACTTAAACACTTGAATGCTTGAAGACTTGCTTGCACTTGAGAGCTCTAGATACTTGATTGAGAAAACTTGATGTCAGAGTGATGTGAAAATGAGAGAGGAAGGCCTCCTTTTATAGTGATCTAGGGAACACTTCTCTAGATGGGCCACCTTGAAGAATTAAATCCCAATTGGGTCCTCACCTTTAGAAAATATACCTTGATTAAATACAATTAAAGGATTTACCATTTCGGAGCCTGAAATAGCTGACCCAAAAGCAGAGAAATAACTTTCCCGAAAGCCAAACTTCCAACATTTTGAAATTAGAAATCCTGGCGGGAAGAGTTCAAGGTCGAGGTCGACCCTAACCTGGTCAAGGTCAAGGTCAACCCTGACCTAGTCAGGGTCAAGGTCGACTTTGACCTCAAACCCTAACTTTGTTAGGATTTGTAGCAGAGGTTCTAGGAGATGCCAGAAACTTAGAAATTGATAACTGAATAGGACCCAATGTCAGGAACAAATAGAAAATCCTCTGTTTGATGTGATGAAGGACTAGGAAGTCTCATTTTTGAACCCTACCTAGAAAATAGAACCATGGAAGAGGGAAAATTAGGAAAGTCCTTAAGACCTTAACCCTAATTTCACCTAGAATGAAGAAATCAAGTAAGGAGAAGAAGTGGAAAATGGGGAGAAAGCCAAATACATGAAAAGACCCAATCAAGGTGCTTAACATGACCCCAAATCACTTACTCAGAGGGATAAACACTCTTATCATGGAAGTGCTTCCATTTTAAGATGATACAAGGATAAATTACTTTATTTATTTATTTAATTCATGATTAATTATGCACATCCAAAAAAATAGTTAAACTATAAATCAAAAAATCAATTCAAGTTGTTTTAAAAATAAAATCAACTCTCTTTTGAGTTAAAAGCTGATCTCAACTTCTGATTTAAATCAAAAAGCTATTTTTGCATGATTTTTTGTGAGTTAACTATCTTTAATTCCTTGTTGACTCAAAAATCAACTAGAGTGATTTATGGCTTTCTCCATGCATCCTTAAAGCCCTGGATTTCTATAAAACCAAGGCTTAGTTGTTCACAAATAATCTCATAATTTTGCAAACTTATGCTGGTGAATTGGTATCTGAAGAATTGAAGCTTCTTTTGCGAATCAACAACTTTTGTGAAATCATTCATATTTAGCATATCATTGTTAGATTAATTGTATTGCATATTAGTTTTTCATATAGATTAGATTTAATATCATTTTTCATCATAATTGCATAGAAAAACCAAAAATATAGATTAATTTGCATCTAATTCATATCTAGATTTTGCATTCAAATCCTTCATTTAGGTGTTGTCAAGGTCACTGATCTTGGTCCAATCTGACAATACAAACTCGCATCTACTAGAAGGCAGTAAATTGCCTGGTTAGTTTAGTTTTTATTTCATTGCATGATTTCAATTTTTGCTAACCTCTAATGTTTTACTGAAGTGTTGTGTCTATAGCTAGGTACAAAATTCACACACACATATACTAGCTTCAATATCTTCATCATTAGCATAATAACATTCCTTAGATCTTCTAGGTTTGAAATTGTTTCTGTACTTTTTAACTCTCTTAGGACATTTAGATGCAAAATGACCATATTTTTGACAAGTCCAACATTTAAACATTTTATTACTATCTGGTTCTCTTTTCACAAGCAAGGCAATACCTTCTTCAATCTTCTTATCTTCTTCATTTCTAGATCTACTGCTGCTAGCATAATCTTCCCTCACACTAATGCTTCTTGACAAAGTAGGGTGAACACTAAGAGCACTAAATCCTATCTCCATTCTAGGTAAGTCTCTTGATAAGCTCAAGTTCATTTATGCTACTTTCGATCTTCCAAGAAGAGTCTCTCTTGTAAAGTTTGTTGTACAAGGTATGACTTGATCAATCATCTGTGTTGTTTGTTTAAATACAGGAGTCAATGTCCTCAGAATTTTCCATATCACTTCATTCTCTTTCTTTGTTCCTCCACAAGATTTTATACCTGTAATAATTTCTAACATTCTACCAATATAACTTCTAATAGATTCATCTTCCAACATTCTTATATCTTCAAATGCACATATCCAATTATGTAATCTAACTCTTTTTGCATGTTCATCACCTTCAAAAGTAGAGTGTAAAGCATTCCAAATTTCATGAGATTTTTTCAAATATTTTACCTGATTGTACTCATTCTCCGAAAGTGCTGTCAAAAGTGCTTCTCTTGCAAGTGTGTTACACATGAATAGATCTCTCTCATCAGTAGTACATATTTCAAGATTATCCTCTTCAATGATAGTCTTATTATTCTTTGTAATCAACCAATAACCTAGTCCTAAACATAGTAGGTGTGTCTTCATCTTTTCTTTCCAGCTGTCATACTTTACCCCATCAAACTTAGGGCTTTCTTTCCTGAAATTCACCATGGATCTCCTTAAGCTATTAAACTTCTTTCTCAAGGACCTACCACTTTGATACCAATTGTTAGAAAGTAAATTCCACCAAGATAACTAAGAGGGGGGGGGGGGGGTGATCATTTATTAGATAATTATAACTTCCATGAATAAATGAATTACTGTATGCGCTCTTAACCATAGACATATAAGATATCAAAGAGTATAACCTCAACATCGCATAGCTCCAACTGCAATAACCCACGTGCACTAATCCAAACTCTATCTTCTTCTCTGGAAGTATTCAGTAAATCACTATGTTGACATCAATGACAATCATAGTCATGAATGCAATAACAATTGCTATAGAATGGCTGCCAAGCATTTAGCATTCATTCCTATCACATGTATACTTGTCAATTGTGAGTACTCATTTTTAATTTACATGTTTTATTTTATAGAGAGTGGCATGTGATGATGCTGTGAGACCCTATCATCATGATAGAGTCACAGGCATATCTATTCAGAGTGATAACCCCACAGTACGTACATTTCTAAAGTTATTTGTGTGTATTTTTCTATTAAGTATATATAATATGGTCAAGTTATGATAATATGAAGTATCTATTTGATTTTTGTAGGTCACTCCTAATTTGAGGGAGCCAGAATGACAAGGGTTTGTATCGCTGATGACTCAGCCAACAATCCTTGAAGAAAGTTCAACACAAGTAAGTTTTAATGTTAATTCAGTTATTTTGTAAACATATATTTGCTACAAGGTTTTTAACATTAAATAGTATAACTCGTAGATCAATCTCATGTTTGCAAACAGATACAGGTGGGAGTCAACATTGGTGGCACTATTCCTGTGCTACCAAAGACATATATTAGGTCTCCTGCCCACGGGAGGAGACAGAGAGGCGAGGTATATGAGAGTTAAATTTTAGTTTAAATTTTATTTATTATTGTTGACTATGATTCTAAATTTTAATTTAACTTGGGGTTTCACTTTTGTGTTTGAATACATGATCCATTAGAGCTGAAGAGTACTTCAAAGAGGCTCCATTTTGATGATCCACCAGTAGAATAGGATGTCCTAGAAATATTTGTAGTTGAACTTCTTATTTTGAGATTTCATATGACATATTTTGAGATGGCGTATGCCACATTATATCTAGATATGTTGACATATAAATATGTAAATAATTATTGTTCATTTTGATATATATATGAAACTTGATATTTGATCCAATTTATTAAATTGTGTATTCATTTATTCATTGTTAGTATGTAAATATGGTTGTGCACATATGTACTCATGTGTACAATTTATGCCTTAAGTATATTCATGTATATTCAAGTACATTATTCATAACCTAAATTCACGTGTATGGGCTACGTGCATGACTTAAGTGAATTCATGTTGTATGATTTATAATTTATGTTCTACATGGATGCTTCATGACTTAAGAAAATTTATGTGTACGCTTTATGTGCTATATGTGTTCACACATGTAATTCATCATTTGAGGTATATAAGGATATCTATTAAAGTAGTTTCAAGGTTTTTAGACTTACCCTTTACTCCCAATGGCTAAAAGACTTCAAATTGGCCTAATTACATAATCAAACACCCTTTTGGCAATAATTAAACACCCTTTTGGCCATATCAAAATATATTGGTCTTTTGGACAAAATATGAGTACTCTACCTATATACCTGCAAATACACTAGGAATGCCTAAGAAATGTGGTCTTCTAGCATCTCACAGATCGCCAATACCTCTCGAGGTCCAAGTTACGAGCCTCCATAGTTTGCTGACCAATCGTGCTTAGTGCACCTTGGGGACACTTTGGTCTGGCATGGTTCGGACCATTCTGCTAACTCAGCGGTTGAAACAGGGTTGTCCCTAGTGTGTGTGTGAATTTTGTACCTAGCTGTAGACACAACACTTCAGTAAAATATTAGAGGTTATCAAAAACCAAAATCTTGCAAGTAATTAAAACTATGCTAATCAGGTGATTTACTGCCTTCTAGTAGGTGCAAGTATGATGTTCTTAGATTGAAACCAAAATCAGTGACAATCCAACACCTAAATGAAGGATTTGAATGAAAAGAATTGAAAAACTATATGAATGCAGATTAATCTATATTTTTGTATTTTCTGTGCAATAATATGAAATGAATCTAAGCTGTATGAATGAAATTGAGATTGAATGAAGATTTAATCTAAGAATGCTATGAATGAATATGAAAACTATGATATGAAACTATGCAAAAGCTATGATCAACTATGAAAGATCTCACAAATTTCCTATCACAAGTGCTTAATCCTTCAATCGCCAATTCGCCAGAGTAATTGTGCAAATTCAAGAGTTGATAATTATGAAGAGCTAAGCCTTGATTTTATAGAAATCCAGGGCTTTGAGGATACAGGAGAGAAGCCATAATTCACTCTTGATAAACTCAGGTTGATTTTTGAGTTATTAGGAAATCAAAGATAATTAACTCACAAAAATCATGCAAAAGTAGGGTTTAACTCAAAATAGAGTTTTAGATCAAATTTCAACTCATCATCAGATGTTGAGTTTAATTTTAAAATTGATTGTTAATTTCTAGTTGCCTGCTTTTCTGATTGTGCATGATTTAATTATAAATTAATTAAAAATAAAGTGATTTATTCTCAACTTAACTAATTTTAAAATTACAGCAATTGATTTATGGGTTAATCAATTATTAAATTAAACTTTATTCTAAAATTATATTATTAAAAATTGACAATTGACATGAATTAATTAAATAAGAATTTAATCAATTAATCATGAGACTTTAGATTTATTGTCAAAATTAAATAATACAATTTAGGAATAAATTTAATTAAATAATTAAGTGGCAATATTAAATCAATTAATTAAATATTTAGAATATTCAATTAATCAAACTTTAGGATAAATAGGATTTATTGCCAAATAATTATTAAATTAAAGATAATTAAGATAAAATAGGAATATTGCTAGGAATATTCCCCGATGTAGAATTTAGGATAAAATCAATTAGGATTTGATAATGTGTAGATGTTCCTTAGGTTAGGACTTTGATGTTGATTTCATTAGATTTGAAGATGTAGGAGGTTAATGAACCTATAGCCCATTTTTGGGGTATTACATTTTGCCCCTCTTTGAATCAGTGTGCAAAGCGTACTGGTTCAAAGAATAGTCTATGTATGATAAAGATGTTTGAGATTGATTTGAAAGATGAACTGATTCCGAGATAGAAACCGATTGAAAGATTGAAAAAAAGATGTCGACCTAGGTCTAGGACGACCAGGAATCAAAATGATGCTAGCTATATCAGCAATGAACCGATGATTACGAAGAAGTTCCAAAATGCTTGATTCTGAACCTTATGATTATGAGAAGTGAGTGACCTAACCCAGGTCTAGGATGACCAAGAATCAATATTGGTATCACATTTGAATCCTTCAGTTACGAAGAACCAAGGAAATAACACAACTGAACCGCTAGTTACAAAAAAGCTAATACAATTTACAAGATAGATTTAGGATACCAGACTGATATGGATCTCGATGAATCTGATATGCCCCAAGACATGATAGATTTTCCCCAAGCGTCGAGGACTTTTGATGAGTCAGCAACTAGAAGTGGTTGTTGTCTTGATTACTGAGGAAAGATTTGATTTTTAGATAGACTTACAGACTTGAATGATGTGCAATACCATGCCCCCTTCGGGATTAAAATTGAAATCTGACAAGAAAAGTCAGCTTTATAGTTTAGAAGCATGTTAATTGATTTGAGAAGTGGTTGTACATGTTCAAGAATGTGTTCTGCATTGTTTAGAGGTCCTGGAGACCAAGTTTGACTAGGTTAAACCATGAGTTGACCATAGTTGACCAAGTTGAAATTTTGATAGTTTGATGTAAGATAGTCAGTTAAGTTGAATACTAGATTTCTATGATGATTGAAGGTTGATTGTGCAAGCAGTTGACAATATAAATGATCTCAGATTTCAATTTTGATCCCAAAAAAGGATTCTGCTTGCTATTTCATTGGATGGACCTTCATGTAAGATTCAACTCTTGTAGTCATGTTTAGCATTTTTGGTTTTGAAGAATTGTTTAAGTGTTCAAGTAATTTGTGAGATCATGCAAAGTGCAAAATGAAATGTAGAATGAAATGCAAACCTAGGACCTAGGACCTAGTCACTGATCATGTGTCGATTTGTTGTCATCATTGAAATTTTAGGTAACTAGATAAATCAATACAATGCCCACTAGTTATGAAACCATAGACATATGAATATCAATTTGTATGTGCAGGAATCAATACAACACCCACTAGTTAGGAAACCATGGACATATGAATATTGATTTTATTTTCAAAATGTCAGATTAGATATAAGCACCAATGCACAAATGCTAGGATGACATGAATATCATCAACATTTCGATATAGAAATTTTTATAAGCATCAGAACATAAATGTCGTGATGACTTGAATATGCCTTACATGCAAACACATCAAATAGTCAAGAGAGCATTCTAAATCCAATGTGAATTACCCATAGTGACCCTTTATCATTCACATCCTTAGGCAAGATCGTGTTTCACAGTAGGAGAACTCACTCACTCAAAAAGACAATAGTTATATCAAACTTCTTTGAATTTTCTAGGTATCAACGATCAAGGTACTCATGGCCATCCAACACATGATGAGGGCTCTTACAGATGGACATCATTTCAATCCAAAATTTCCAAAGCTGTTAGATTTTCACATACAAGTAGGAAACAAAAAAAAGATTACGCCCCCAGTCATCTTTCTCTAAATCCTATAAAGGACATCATCAAAGAGCTCAAAAGGACATAATATGCAAAAATCTCAATGCGAATCAATAATCATACAAGGAGATAAAAGCGTACAAAAGAATAGATTGTTTTTAGTTTGATGTTTGATTGTGTTGTTGTAGATGCAAAATCCTTTTTGGAGACGAGACTGACTGACTAACTCAGATGAAGCTTCAAAGGACTTTGACTGGATATGACTCATCTAAGGTATACTGGAGACCAAAGGATATGACATTGATTTCCCCCAAGTGTTAAGCATTGATAGGACACATATGCTTGAACCAATTGGTGTACAAATTGACTTATTGAAAATAGGAATGTGGAAACAAACCGGGAAATATGTACAAACTAAAGCAAGACTAAAAGCTAGGAAAGACCAAGATTGTGCTAATAGATGGAATGTTTTGAAAAAAGAGGCACCCATTTGCTAGGTTTTCACCATCTTGGCAGAGATTCTATTTTTTCTACCAAGGTGCCTGTTTCTAGGTTTTCACCAAGGCACTTTTTTCTTTTTCTCATTTTTTTTTATTTTTCATTTTTCCAATTTTTTTTGTACTTTTGATATTTTTTACTTTTTTGTGAATCACCAAGGTGCCCATTGCTAGGTTTTCACCAAGATGTTCTTTTTTTTAGGACTTTTTTAGATTTTTAAGATTTTTTCAAGACATTTTACCATATACCGAATGCCTTAGGCGTAGAATTTCTCCAAATAGAGAATGTTGATTGGTTCTTAGAGCTATTTTCCTTCAGTCATTAAGAGTTGATAGGCACCAGAGCCAAAAGTAGTAGTGATAACAAAGGGACCCAACTAGTTGGGTTCAAACTTCCCCTTGCATTCTCTATGTGATTGATTTTTAGGATTCTCTCTCAAGACTAGATCACCAACCTGAAATTCTCTGTGTTTGACTTTCTTGTTGTAGTCTCTAGACATTCTCTTCTGATATACTCTGAGATGATCATACGCTGCTTGTTTGCACTCATCTAGTAGTTCAAGTTCTTGCAACCTAGACACTCTGTAGTCATCATCAGTTACTAGACCATGCATTTTGAGTCTTAGTGATGGGATTTCAACCTCAATAGGTAGTACCACTTTAGACCCATAAACTAAAGAGAAAGGTGTAGCCCTAGTGGGCATTCTGATACTTGTTCTGTAGGCCCAGAGATCTGGATTGATCATGAGATGCTAGTCTCTTCCTATTTTATTAACTGTTCAGTGCAATATTTTCAATAGATTCTTGTTTGAAGCCTCTTCTTGTCCATTCCCTTGAGGATGGTAGATAGATGACCAATGTTGTGTAATTTTGAATTTGGCACATAGATCATCCAAGTCTTTGTTCTTAAATTTTACACCATTATCTGTGACTATAGAATGTGGGATACATACTAGCATATGATGTAGTTCAAGATGAACATAGAGATTTTATTTCCAGTAGCTTGTGTTAAAGGGACTGCTTCTACCCATTTTGTGAAATAATCTGTAGCTGTAATAATGTGGGTATGCCCATTAGAAGAATGAGGATGTATGGATCCTATAAGATCAAATTCCCATTGGTGAAAAGGCCATTGTGTAGTGAAGGGAATTAGATCTCTCCCTAGAGCATGAATTAAGTTGCCATGCACTTGGCACTTTTGATAGTTCTTAGCAAACTTGAGAGACTCTTTCTCCATTTCCAGCCAATAGTACCCAACCCTAATAAGTTTTTGGGCTAGAGTTAAACCATTTGAGTGTGACCCACAAATACCATCATGGACCTCCTCTAACACACATTGAGACTCTTCCCATTCTAAACATCTAAGTAGCGTACCATCTAGACCTGATTTGTACAAATCGTGACCAATGATAACATATCGAGAGGCATTGCAGATAAGGTATCTCTTTTCATGGTGGTTAAAGGTATCGAGAATGATTTGGTCTTTGAGATAGGAGAATAGGTTTTTATATCAAGATGAATCATGACCCACAATAGTACAGATCATATGGGTATTAGGGGAGTCATATGCAGGATAAGATAATGCTTCCACCAGGAACTCATAGTGTAGCTCATGTTCAAGCTACTGTAATAAAGTAGATAATGTTGCCATTGCATCGGCAACCTTATTCTTTGTTCTAGGTATTTGCTCAAATTTGATATATATGAAATATTTCTTTAGATCATCTACCATTCTCTTGTATGGAATGAGTTTTTCATCCTTTGTTTGGTACACATCATTGACTTGATGGATTACAAGTTGTGAGTCTCCATGAATGTGTAATTCTATTACCCTCCACTCAGTTGCTATTTTCATTCCATTCAAAAGGGCTTCATATTCAACAATATTATTTGTACAAGGAAATTTAATTATGAATGCCTTAGAAATGGAATATCCTTGAGGAGTGATAAACAAGATACCCGCTCCAGATCCATTGTGTATAGGAGCCATCAAAGAATAATTACCATTCTCGAGAAGAAAGAT
Source organism: Chamaecyparis obtusa (assembly GCA_027943335.1). Taxonomy (NCBI): domain Eukaryota; kingdom Viridiplantae; phylum Streptophyta; class Pinopsida; order Cupressales; family Cupressaceae; genus Chamaecyparis; species Chamaecyparis obtusa. Next base: position 507,404 of record BSBK01002633.1, on the reverse strand, counting down.
TAATGATAGAGGAATCTAGAAATTCCATTTGCATTGGTGTGTCATTAAAAAAAGGTGCATTTGCTAATTGATCAGCAATAACCTAGCCTTTAATAGCTTTTCTTTCAACATATTCAATGTCAAATTCACTTAAGAGCATGACCCATTTGGCTAATCTACCTGTGAGGGAAAATTTTCTTGATAGATACTTTAGTGGATCAATCTTAGCTACTAAATGTATGGTATGAGCTAACATATAATGTCTTAGTTTCTATGATGCAAAGATCATAGCTAGACAAGCCTTTTCAATCATAGAATAGTTCTTTTCATATGCCACCAATGCTCTACTGATATAGTATGTATCTCTTTCCTTCTTGTTCTCATCATGTTGTGCAAGAAATGCCCCCGGTGATGTATCTGTAGAAGAGACATATAAGATCAAAGGCTTCCCTTGAATGGGAGGCATCAAGATAGGAGGATTTGATGGATATTTCTTGATATGATTAAAATTCTTTTCACATTATTCATTCCATGAAAAGGTCACACCTTTATGTAATGTCTTTGTAAAAGGTTGTGATATGTCTGCTAGCTGAGATATGAAGTGTCTAATAGATTGTACTCTCCCTTGCAATGTTCTCATTTGGCTGATGTTCTTGGGAGGTTGCATCTCCATGATAGCTTTAACTTTAGTTGGATCTACTTCAATTCCTTTCTTTGAAACAATGTAGCCTAAAAGCTTTCCAGAAGTGACACCAAAAGTACACTTCTTAGGATTTAGTCTGAGACTAAATTTTTCTATTCTATCTAGTATCTTGCTTAAGTCATTTAGATGTTCATCTCTAATCATAGATTTTGCTAAAGTATCATCAACATAATTCTCCATAGTTCAGTGCATCATGTCATGAAAAATAGATGTCATAGCTCTCTGATATGTAGCACCAGCATTCTTCAGCCCAAATGGCATGACATTCCAATAGAAGGTACCCCACGCACATGTGAAAGTAGTTTTCTCCTGATCTTCTGGAGTAATTTTTATTTGATTATATCTAGAAAAACCATCCATTAAAGACTACATCTCAAAACCTACAGTCATGTCCACTATCATATCAATGTTAGGTAATGGAAAATCATCCTTAGGGCATGCCTTGTTTACATCTCTAAAATCTGTTCATACTCTTATTGATTTGTTTGGTTTTGAAATAGGTACAATATTAGAGATCCATTTTTCATAATCAATAACTCTGATAAATCTAGCTTTTAGTAGCTTCTCTAATTCAGCTTTTACCAAGAGTGCAACATGTGGATGCATCTTTCTCAATTTCTATTTAAACAAGTTTGACATTTGGAGCTATAGATAAATGGTGCATAATAAGATCAGGATCCAACCCTGGCATATCTAAATATTTCCATGCAAAGTTGGTCTTTTTCTCTATTAAGTATGTTGTAAAATTTTTCTTTTCTTCTTCTGATAAGGATTGTGCTACATGGATCAACTGTGGTTCTTCTATTGTTCCCAAGTTGATAGATTGAGTGGGCTCAATTAGAACTAGAGATCTATCTTGTAAATGACTCAGAAGGACATCAAATATCTCATCCTTAGACACCTCAAAGAGGTTTTCACCTTTGGATATGTCTTTTATTTTTACTTTTGTAGGTTCTGAGACTTCCACAAAGTGGTTTTCACCCTCAAAACTCCTTTTATTTTTATTCTTATTCTTATTTTTCTGACTAAGATACTTGATGTCCAACTCTATCATGCTAACGCTTGATCCACTGATGGAAGTCCTCATAGGTTCAACTGCATTCAGGTAGAAAGCAAGGGCATATTCATTGGGAAAGGTATAAATACCTTGGCTCAGATTTGTAGAGGTTTGGTCAAGAAGGTCAGGATGTTGGATAGTCAAAGTCGTGAAAGATTGGGAAATAGTGTTTACGGATATGGATATGTTATCATTGGTCCTAACCCAATGCTCAAGTTCAAAGGTGATATTACAACTTAATACATTCAATTTGTGAATAGGCTCAATGTCATTGTGGAAGTCCACTTCAGCCATCGGTGGATCAGACTCGATAAGTTCATCATTTCGCTCTAGACTTACATTGGGTTTAGGTGCATATTGGTGAATAACATCAACATGTTTTTCTATAATAAGCTCATCTTCTTCTGGAATGGCTCCCCATTCATAGTCATGTGATTCCTCATCTATGCCTCTAGGAAATCTAAGAACATGAGTAAAGTTAGGATGATTACCCCAAGAAGGGTTACCCTCAGATTCTGATTTGAATTCATACTCATAGGAATCTGTCTTAGAATAACTACCACCTTCCTCTTTGTCTATTTGATTGTCTTCAAGGTTAACTGGTTCTTGTGGTGCAACTATCTCTTGCTCTATAGTAGGTTCTTGTGTTTCTACTACATTAATTCTTTTTATTGGATCATTGTCAGCTTCAAGGAGGTCTTTTATTTCTTTATGCAAATGGTCATAAGGAATAAGATTTTTAGTGGTGTCTGAATCATCACTATCAGATTTTTCTATTGTTTCTCCCTTTAGTTGATTTGTAGTGGATGGCTCAATATGTTCTAAGATATGTGGTGAGTTCTTGCTAAGATAGAAAGGCTTCTTATATCCTAGACCTATTGTATTCTTGTTTTCTCGGCCATGATGGTCAAGAAGTGATATAAGACCTTTACCCTATAATCCTAAAGGTCCTTTTCCAATATATCCCATTTTTTTTATCAATTTGTCCCCTGGGCCATATGATTGAGAAGGGATATTCGGTATTTTAGCATCACATTTTTTAACAACATGAGATTTTGGTTCATCTTTGTATAGCCATGCGAGCATAGCTTCATCTTCTTCAAACTCTTGTTTAGATACTTGTTCTACAACAAAATTTCCTCTATATGCTTCCAAAGGTTCTTTAGACTCCTTTTTAGACTATTTTAGCATTTATCCATAAGACTTAGGAGAGATAGGGAGAGATGTCAAAGATAAGACTGGCTCTATAGTATATTCTCCCATACCATTTTCTTTGATTTTAACCTCTTTAGAAATGTCTTCCATCTTGGATGTTGAAGCAATGTCTACTTGCTTAGTGGAAGATTCCCTATTATTAGGAACAAGTTTATCAGCACTCTCTTTCAATGTATTGCAAGTTGTATATAAATCAGCTGGGATCATCACCTCTGCTCCTTCATAAGGAAATTTCAAACACTGATGGTATGTAGAAGGAATAGCTTTCATTTCATGTATCCAGGGTCTCCCTAGAAGGATGTTGTAAGCCAAAGGTAGATCAAGAACTTGACATATAGTATCTCTGATGACAGAACCTGCTCTGATAGGTAAGACAATTGTTCCTTTGGAAGATATTTCTTGCTCATCATATGCTTTGATAGTTATCTTCTTTCTAGGATCAATGGCCATTTCTGAAAATCCCAATTGTGTAATCAAGCTAAAAGAACAAATGTTTAGACCAGTGCCCCCATCTATCAACACATGTTTGACATGATGGTTTTAGATCAAGACTTCAATATGCAAGGGCTAGTTATGTGGATGACTCAAGGAGTTATCATCTTCCTCTGAAAAGGAGATATATTGTGGAGATGTAAGATGACCAACCATAGTCTAGAATCTGTCTAAATCAAGGTTATTAGGAACATTAAATCTGAGCAAAGCTTTGTCTAGAATGGCTCTATGAGATGGAGATATCTGAAGTAACTCAAACATGGAGATTTTTACATTTGTGTGCTGGAGTTGTTGGACAATACTGTATGATCTAGGCCTCGTGTCCTTAGGATTTGAAGATTTAGATGTATCCTTCTATTTAGAAGCAAATGAAAGATTGAAAGGAACCTTAGGGACATTTGATGAATCTGGTATTTGTCCTTGTAGGTGTGCCTAAGCTTGTGATCAAGTAATTTCATTAGCTGATTGATTTTCTCTATCTTTTCTTACAATTATGATGACATTGCAACGCTCAGATAGACATGGTTCAACCATATTGATAACAAAATTGTTTCCAGAGTAGGCATAATTGACTTTAGCACCCATATTAGAATGAGAAGAAGAATCTTCTTTACCATTTCAATTTAGGTTCAAGATCAAAGACTTTCATCTTAGGCAAGTAGATGATTTTGTTAGCCAATAGAGTTTTCATTGCAGATTCCAAGGACTCTCCAAGAGGAGTGAGCTTGCAATTAGGATCTATAGCCCAAGGCCTATAGTCAGATGACTTTTTGTTAGATTCAGATGTTCTAGCTTCAGAGGCTTTGATGGCTTGGGTGCCAATAGTGAGATTGAAAGCAGGTGCCTTAGATGGGGCATGGATAATATCAACAATGCCATCTATGACAATGCCTTTATTCTTGTTCCAATTTTTGTTCTTGTCCTTAGAACTAGATCCAGATTCATACTTGTCCTTTTGAAGTGATATGTCCCCTTTTTGCACAAGTACTATCTCAATTTTGATCACATTATCTACCATCTTATCAAAAGATGTATGATTTTGCATTTGTAAAGGGTAGTTGATTTTTGGAACAAGATTATTGATGAAGATTTCCAGCTTCTTAGTTTCTAGAATTGGTGTAGCATATAGAGAAAATTTCTTCCTCCATCTCTTGAGAAATGTTAGGAATGGTTCACTTGGATATTGTTTCAGATTGTAGATGTCAATCATGGTGACCAGATGTTGAATATTGTAGGAGTATTGTTGATAGAATAGTTTGATTAACTCCTCAAAAGTTTTGATAGTTGGAGGCATTCTAGAGAACCAATGAATGGTTGCTCCTCCCAAAGATAGAGGGAAAAGACACATTAAGTAGGCTAGTTCATGCATAAACTCCATAGATTGAGTACAAAATTCTCTGACATGATCTTGAGGATCAGAGTTTCCATCATACTTATCATACTTCAGCATTTCCACTTTTTTAGGGAATCATGTACAAGTCTTTATCGAATGGAAAAGGGCATAGAGCTTCCATAGAGAAATCCTTAGGTTCCTTTTCTTTTTCAAGTTTGTTAAGTTTGACTTGCATGGCATGCATCTATTTCATGATAGATGTGATAGGAGTTTCTTCCTCATGTATAATGATATCTTCAACATTAAAGTTTGGAGGAAGTTTAGCTCCTTGATAAGATAACTCTAGAAAGTATGCTTCTCTATCTTCCTTCAAGAAATGTTTCATCGTTCTTTTGAAGTTATCATCATTTTGATATTGGGCAATTTCAGAAGGTGTAGGTTCTTGATCCATACCATGTTGAGAATGGTGTACTTGAGACCCGTGATGTGTCCCTCCATGAGACATGTTAGGATTTTTAGGACTCCTTGGATTAGATTGAGGTGGAGTTTGTTGATTACCTCAGTGAGTTGATGAAGGGGGGTATGTAACCAGATTTTAATCAAAAATTGCCAAGACCATCATCTTCATAAAGACCATAATTGTAGAGTTTCTCAAGAGTTGGACCTATGTGAGTAGACAAAGTTGTAGTGTTAAGTGCTTCTCTAGATTTCTTATGTGAGGAAGCTCTAGTTTCCACCATTAACCTTGGGTGAAGCAAGAAATAAAGATGAAGACAACTGAAGAATGACCTGATTCAAGAAGATTGAATGACACAACCTTGTCAAGATTGAAGTGATTAAAGATTAGATTAGATGTAAATGAAGGATGTTGTGCCATAGTAGTGTGGGTAGATGCCCAACTAATGGTGGGCACGAGCTCACAACACTTAGCCATTTAGTTAAAATATTGAATTTTGAAGATAATTTTCACAAGGTTTTGACACAAGATGAAAAAGACTCAAATTGATAAACCAGAAGGCTAAATCAGACTCAAGAGATCACTTTAGGAAAATGAATGAATTTTTTATAAGCTCTTCTCTATTTCTAAAACAATGATTTGTTTGACAAATTCCAAGATTTGTTTCTCAACTCTAGACATGCAATTTTAGACAGTGTGCAATAGGAAAATAGGCATACAAACCCCAGACAAAAATTAGATCTGACAGAAAGTTGACCAACTAGCAGTAATAAGCTCTCTATTTTGCAAATTTCAAAATAGGTTTGTGTGAGGAAGTACTAGATTACATGTGAGAATATGTTGTCTCACGTGAAAGAATGCTCAGAAAGCTAAAATCTTGCGTGATAAAAGGACACAATTTGATAGTTCTGGAAAAGATTTCAAGGCATAGATTTCAAGACATAGATTTCGAGACATAGCACTAGTTTTTCTCTGACAGAATATTCAATTCACACTCCAGGAAAGGATTTTTTCTCAGATTTTGCAATTTTTGAGTGTTTCAGTATCAGATTGTTTGCAAATTTTGAAGATCCGTGTAATAGTTAATTTCAAGTAACCAAGAAGATATCAAGCATGAAAAACAACAAGCAAGGGAAGAAAAAAATCATCCAAAAATAATGAACAAGGGAAAAAGCAACCTTTTGCATGAACAAGCAATAGTGACTTATTGTGCTAATCCCTAGAAATACTACTTGTGTATGTTCCAAAAAGTTTTTCAATAATGCACATATTCCTAGAAAATGAATATTTCGGCCTCACTAGGGTTTGTAGTAATGGTCCGACTCTGCAAATTTTGTGATCTCAAGAGGGTGAACTCCAATCCAGGTGCACCGGGGTTTTGACATAGTCCGAGAAATTAATCAATCAGGAGCTGCTAGGGAGATCTGACAACCCAACAAGAGACCACACTTGTGAAGATTTCCTCCACAAGCACATTTATATAGCGGCTATTGCTACCATAGAGAAAATGGCTATTACTGCTTGAGGTTTCATCCACATGGTTGATCTGATTAAGGGAATGTCCACTATGGTTAACCCTCTCTAAAGGTGACTCACAAAAGATACCACATGGGGACTGGTTCTAGATTCAAGGATCTGAGTTTCTGATACTACCCAAAAAGGGAGTAGAGCATAGTCCTCTATCCTTTTCACTTTTAACCAAAACAAAGTAGATAGATTAATCCAACATGCTAAGACCAAGATTATCTCAGAAAGATCTATGATGTCAATCGCTTATGATCTATCAACCTCTCCAGAGATAATGTATCAATCAAAAGTTGAAGACGCACAAATCTAGTAGAATGTGAGACTCTCTCAATACCTTCCCTACCTACAAGGGGATCCTTCATCAAGAGGAGCTTCGCATGAATAAACAAGAGAAAGAAGCTCAATCTCTCAAGATCATCCATAAATAGTGTTCATAGGGCCTATTTACTATGTGTAACAGATATGCAGAAAGAAAATCTCTATTGGTTTTATAGCCCAAAGTGAAGTTTGTGATAGGAAAGCAAGAAAAGTCACACAAGCTTGACATGTGAGAGTTTATTTTAATCCAAATAAAAATATTATTATCTTGAGAAGAATACCTTAGGTCCAATGCTCTACAATCTAGAATTTAGCACACATCCAAAAGTACAAAATCAAGACAAATCAATAGCAAACCGTAAGCATTAGAAATCAATAATCTGAAAGTATGAATTTGCAAATTCTGTGTCTCTATAGAAAAATCTTGTGTGAGTCAGGATATGGTCCTGCATGAGGAAGTACGGTCTCATGTGACGAAGGATGAAGTCTCACATGAGGAAATGCTGAAATCAGCAAAACTTCACATGGTGCAATGAAAAATCTCACGTGAGAAGCCGTCTTGTAGACAATATCAGATCTAAAAAAAAAATAACATTGGAACCCTCAAGTGTGTCATAAGGGGTCGTAGGACCTCTCAAGACACACTTGAGGGTTCCAATGTATTGAAAGGGGTCATGGGGACTTCCTAGGGGTCCTAATGCAAGATAAGGCATACTAGGACCCCTAGAAAGTCCCCATGACCCCTTTCAACACATTGGAATGCTCAAGTGTGTCCTAAGGAGTTGTAGGACCCCTTAGGACACACTTGAGGGTTCAAATGTGTCAAAAGGGGTCATGCGGACTTCCTAGGGGTCCTAATGTGTGATAAGGCACACTAGGACCCCTAAGAAGTCCCCATGACCCCTTTCGACACATTGGAATGCTCAAGTGTGTTCTAAGGTATTGTAGGACCCCTTAGGACACACTTGAGGGTTCAAATGTGTCGAAAGAGGTCATGGAGACTTCCTAGGGTTCCTAACACATGATAAGGCATACTAGGACCCCTAGGAAGTCCCCATGACCCCTTTTGACACATTTGAACCCTCAAGTGTGTCCTATGTGGTCGTACGAATCCTTAGGACACACTTGAGGGTTCCAATGTGTCAAAAGGGGTCATGAGGACGTCCTAGGGGTCCTGACGCGTGCTAAGACATACTAGGACCCCTAGGAAGTCCCCATGACCCCTTTCAACACATTCAAACCTCAAGTGGGTCCTAAGGTGTCCTACAACCTCTTTGGACACACTTGAGCATTCAAATGTATCGAAAGGGGTCATGGGGACTTCCTAGGGGTCCTAACACATGATAAGGCATACTAGGACCCCTAGGAAGTCCAAATGACCCCTTTTGACACATTGGAATGCTCAAGTGTGTCCTAAGGAGTTGTAGGACCCCTTAGCAGACACTTAAGCATTCAAATGTGTCGAAAGGGGTTTGTTGGGACTAAAAACACAGTAAGGGTTTTTTAAGTACCATGTTAAAATTTCGTTGTTTGAGGCCCTATAAGTTCTATGTGAGCCTCTATTCTCGGATGAGATTATGAAGTTCTCCATGCATTTCAAGTGCTTATCACCTTTGTTTTGGCATTTGAAGACATCTCAGGTTGTTAATTTTGAATTTTGAGTCATTCGATGATGTCTTGTTTTGAGCACTTGTCCAAAGTCTGCATGCCTAAGTGCCAATTTGTTGTAACAAGCCCTGTTTGTATTTGAATATCTTTTTCCCTATGATTGGTCATGACATTCTGGCTATGGCATCATATTTTAGGCATGTGAATGAGTCATCTCACCAATTTTCAGCCCCTCATGTGCCTGTTTGACTTGTTTGGTAAGCTCATTTCGTTTGCAAGATGTGAAAATTCTCTGAATGCAAACTATCCAGTTTCATAAGTGACCTACTTTGAGGTTTTCTAGTTTGCGCCTAGTATAAAGCCCATCATAATTGAGTGTGGTTATGTACTGTACACTTGGAATACTAAGTGTCTGATGATTTTCAAGTCTCTACCAATCCATCTGACCACTTTCCCAGGCCAATTCTGAATCCGATTCATGTGATTTTCACTGTTTATTGCCCTGAGTTTTATTAGTAAGCTGACTTTGCTGATTGAATGTATTTCACCATGTGACTTTCTAAGGAATATAGTTATGGATTCATGCTCCTTGTATGAGGGAGAATCAGTGCCTGTGATTCCAATTCCTGAAAGTTTCAATGGGTCAGTTTACAAAGCTAGTTCTGGAGCCAGCTTGTGTGATTTTGGCAGTGCGAAAAGGAGGTGTTTTTAAGTGGCCATCTTTGACCATTAATATTTTTGGGCTCTAACCTTCTGGGAAGTTATCCTTTGACTAGCATGTTGTAATATAAAGGGTGAATGTGTGTTCCTAGTGGCAGGATTCCGTGGTGGCTTTTTGTCAGTTTTTGAAGTTAGGTCCTGAGGGCAATTAATGATATTCAACAATTTTTCCAGAGTTATAGAAATGAATAATGGATATCTTTTAGTGCTTTTGTTTTTCTCACTGAGTGTTTCCACCTTGGCAAGTGGAGGATAAAGTTGTGGTGCTGGAAGAATTGAACAAGTGGTGCACTGTCTTGCATTTGAAGCTTGAATCTCAACAATTGTTATCTCTAGCAAATCACTAGGTCACCTTTTGATTGAGACAAACAAATTTACAAGATTATAGTAGAAGTAATTTTGTTGTCTCTCAAAAGACATAGATGACACCATTACAAAATTATTGGTATCATTTGAAATACAATATGCCATCTCAATTCATGATATGACTTAATCATAAGGTGTTCGGGTATATTCTGCCTTGGACACAGTTATCATAGAACCAAAGTTAAGTTTAGTATCAATGGGTGAATAATATGGTTATTCAGGCTATTATTCTTCTTAAAACATTGGATAGGCATATAAACACCTTTTGCTTATGTGTGAGAAATATTGACTAATGAGTTGAGAAACCTTTTTAGAAATTAATATGCCAGTTAAAAGAGGCAGCCAATCAACAAATGGTCTGCATGAACACATGGAAACCCACACAAAAGACAAGCAGGATGCCTAGGGAGCTCATGTGAGGAAAGGCCAGAAGGCTGGTTATAAGATGTATGGCCAATGGTTATGTGGACTTTGTTACAAAGGCTATGTTGAAATAGAGGTAGGATTAGTGCATGCTTTCAAATGCATAGGTTTCAATGATAAAATACCCAAAGCCTGCTCAATTTATTGCAAAATGTATTGTTGAGAGGCCTTGCGCATTTTTTAACAAAGGGGGCCAATAGTACAAAGCAGCCAGTGTTAATTGAAATGGAAATTGCTTGCAAAACTCACGTAGATACTAGGCAGTGGCAGTACTAGTGTAAGTACAAGGAGAGGTATGTTTGATTTTGAGGTTTCACACACAATCAACCAGTAGAAAGGAGGTCTTCAACATTTCAAAATGTGGATTCTAGCACATAAGAACAAGACATCCAAAGTTGTATTGTGCCTTGCACAAGTTGTACAGGCATCATGCATATGTAAAACTTAGGAAGCTCACATAAATGTGAGAAGGGGGCTTCACGTAAATGTATGGAGGCAGATTTATGTGTGCCAACAAGAAAAGGATGGCTCACGTTAGATATTTAGGAAGTCCCATGCATTGATGTAAGTAAGCAGCCAATGTGAAGGGAACTCATGCAGATGTAGGGAATGCACACCAATGATGGAGGGATTTCCAAGCCATGTAAGAATTTGCATAGGCACTGCAAAGGAGGACTGAATGCGTAAATGTTTGGAGGTGCCAGTGAATAAATAGTATGGTGCACGGTGGGAGAGGGAGTCCACACTAGGCTAATGCATGAGGCTAGGAATTGGGCATGCTACATAGTCTAGATATGCTAGCACATTAAATAGAGAGGATTTATGTTTTAGAGTCTACTATTCATGGGATGGTCTAAGGGACTTATGTCTGATGAATCAATAAAGCAAAATACAATGAAAACTGCATGCTCAAATGGAATGAACGCTGGCATATTCAGAGCCAGCGTAAGCGCATTAAAGAATGCAAGAGAGGCCAACATTAAGAATTTGGGGGGCCTGCCTTGCATAAGTGGAAGTAAGTCTCATGTCTGGCACGTTCTATGAATGGGAAGCCTGGCGTAAATAGTGAAAGGGTAGGTTCACATAATAAAGTGCAATGCCAGCAAATGAGAATTTGCAGAGGGGAGACTACCATGTTGCTAGTGTAGACAAATGTGCCAGATGCCAATGCTTCACAAAAATAAATAAAGATGATGAGCCAGTCTACGCCATGACATGGATTGGGGCCCTCATGTAATGTGAATGGGAGGCTATTAATTAATATGCCAACCACTTTTTAGGTAGAGATGAAGGAATCCATGTAATGTAATAAGGAGAAGGCCTACGCGTTGTAGATTGGGAGCTGCCTGTGTATGTAGGAGCATCCTCCCTTGCATAAAAACAAAGGGAGACCTCTATGGATAGCGTATAGAAAACCTGGGCACATGCAATGCCAAAATAATAATGGGGACAGTGCCCTATATAAAGAAAACCATGCACCAGCACGAATAGCTCAAGAGCAAGGACAAAAGAAGCGTGAAGTTAGTGGTGGTTGTGTGTTTTAAGAATAGGTTTTCATGCATGTGCAAGGCACCAGCGTGAGCCAAGAATAAGCTACAATGAATGTATTAGAGGGAGCGTGCATAAACAGTGAGGAGCTCAGGCTTTTGAAAATGAAAATTCTATATCCCACATTGCCCAAGTTTTCATAAAAATTTTGTTTATATACAACAGCACCCAATCAATATGTAAAGCAAGTATGGAGAGGCTTGTGTGGACACCTCTACCCATGAGGGCCCACCTCGATCTACATGCCAACTGGGCACTACATAGTATTTTAAAAAATGCCTTTATAAACACTGTAGGATTTAATCCCACATTCATCCTGTAAGGTGAATTTGAAGAGTTTATATACCAAAAAACAAACAATGAAGGTAAGTCAAAGCAATGGAAGCTATGCATGCAACCCCCCTACCAACCACCTCAATTTTTGTGCCAACGGGCCAGAAAACAAATTTTGCAGGAGTGGATGCACGCACTGACTGGGAAAGCTCAGACACATGTCATGCATCTGTGAGTTCGCTAGATAAACTGAGCGGTTAGTAAATAATTCTATGAATTGGAGGTAGCAGTCATTCACCAATTTGCCAGTTAAGTTCGCGGTTAACCCAAACATTTAGAGAACTGGAGATTGATGTAGTCGCTAAGTCACTGGATCCTTGGTGGTTAATCGATTTGATTCTGAGAATGGGAGAATAAGCTATTGGCTAGTTCTCTAAGTGCTGGCGGTTACTGAGAATTTATTTAGAGAATAGGAGAATCCCTCATTCGCCAGTTCTTCAAGTGCTAGGCAGTCAACAAAAATGATTTGGAGAATTGGAGAATGGGCTTAGTCACCCATTCTCCAAGTCAGGTGGGTTAGTCTATGGTCAAGTCTGAGCATCAAATGGCATGTTCACAAGTGGCAGATCTTGGTGCATTCTATGGCAAATAATGCATAAAATAATATAAAATTGCTAAATTTCAAAGAATCTAAAAAATGACATAGTTTGGAATATAGGCTAAAATCCAAAATTTAAATGGTAATCCTGTGCATGGAAAATTGTCCTGGGAATTCATTTTTTGCCATAATATATAAGTGTTATATGTTTCTGGAAAGGTCTCCGAATGAGGAATCCAATGGCAGTGACATTTTTCAATTTTAGTGATGTGTGTAAGAGCAGTTCAAGTTTGAAATCCAAGGATCAGAATCAGATATGAGATCATCTTGGGAATCAGTTGTAGGGAGATGAGGAAGGTTGAAGATATTTTGTACAAAATGGAGAGCTGTTAGTTGGTTTCTGAATTGACTCTCAATTGCTATATCTTAGATTTTTCTCATTGTAACAGGGATGTTGAAATTAATGATGGAGAGTAGCTTCTAGACTTTTAAGTCTTATTTTATTGTGTGTTTCTTTGTTTTACAAATGTACAGTTACAGAAAAATTTTAGTGAGAACAATGGGAATCTCGATTCAGTTCTTGTTTGATGTCTTTGTGTGCATATCTTAATCCTTGTGTATTGATCTGTAAGGCATGTCAATATACCAGTTATAAGGTATCTATGGGTTTGAAATTGAGTTTCTTTCAAGGAGAGAATAAGTCTTTATTTCAGATTCTGAGAATTCTAGGTTTGCATATGAGTTTGATGTCCAAGAACTAGAGTGAGAGAAGTGATTTGTAAGGCACCTCACTTGGTTTCTTTGAGTTTGGGATTAAGGTTTTTTGCGAGTGTAAGTTTGTATGACTCTGTTGCCCAATGAACGAGGCACTGGTCCTAGTTTGCTTTGCAATTTTCATCATCAACCATTAAAATCAATTCATCTTTATTTTTCATGTTTGAGAACATTCATGTTTATGACTTGTGTTTCCTGAATGCAAGTATTGTTAATGATTCCTTATAGAAGTGAATCAGATAGGTTAGCCCACCTGAGTTTTAAAACTCGAAGAGAAGAAGGATGAATATCCTTGTCATAATCCACCAATTTTCATGTCTACATAAAGGGTTTAGTGAGACAGTGTTGCGTATGCAAATTTAACATGTATGAGGTACACTCGCCTGGGTCTGTGGAGCTCGAAGTGAAGAAGGACTTGGTCCTTATCAATTAGCCTTTTCCCTGTGAGAATCTAAAATAAGGAAGTCAAAGAGTCAAGTTTAATAGCATATTGTGATCCTACATGAAAAAGAGATAAGAAATTGGCGACTCTACTGGGGAGGCCATTGTATAGAGTCGGTTCTTTTTAAAAAATTGTTATATTTTCTCACTGAATGTGAGTGGTGACTCTGGCATCTCTGTTTGATCAGTGAAGTGTAATGAAAATATTAATATATATGTGATCCTGACAAACAATCAGTATTTTGTCATGGTTGTGTTGTGTTTGCTATTTTTGAAGATGGTTCAGTTCTGAAGAAGGTTCTAAGTTGTTTTAGCTGGGTCCTCTGTAAAGAGTTGGCGGCTCTACTGGTGTTTGAAGGTGATTTGGAGAAGCTTCAGATCAATATATGTGCAGCAATCAAAACATTTCCACTTATTTGATTTTCATACCAAGTAGTTTCATGAAAATCATGAAAAAAATTGTCTCCCTATTCAGTGATTTTCAGCACTAGTTAAGAGGGAAAACTACTAGAATGTTATTTGCATTCTATGTTGTTGTTAGCTTCAGCTTTCATGTTGTGTATTATGCAAATTTTCTAAGAAGTTTGATCAAGCTTTGTATGGTCAAATTGAAGTGGTTATGAAGGCATGTGGAAATTTACTTTGACTATTCCCAGCCTTGTGAAAGTTCAAGTGTAACTATGTCTAATAAGATGTTACAACAATGTAATAGACAGAGTTTCAACATTAAGTTGTGTCCAGCTATAAATTTTTAAGGTATCAGTGGGTACCCAAATTCTTTTCCATCCAAAATCTGAGAAAAATTGTCAAGATTCAGTGGCAGGAAAGAGGAGAATGCTGAAAAGCATTGTAGAAAATTCATGGATTTGATGGAGGATTTTGATATTGAATATGAGGACAACATTATGAGGTTATTTTTCCAATCTTTGGCAGAGGATGCAAGGTGTTGGTTCTCTTTCTTGCTGGATTGTTCTATATATTCATGGGAGGAGTTAAAGTCATCTTTTATGGAATAGTTTGGTGAAAAGGTTGATCTAGTTGTAGTGATAAACAAATTCATGGAGATACAAATAAAGAATGGTGAGCTAGTTCCTCCTTTCAATTTCATGTTTGCAAAAGTATTGGGTCAAATCCCTATGGAGTTTAGACCAAATGATGTTGTATGTTTGGTTGTTTATTTAGGGGCATTTGATAAAAAGATGAGTTGCTTGTTAAGAGATAAAAAGCCTGCAAATCTACATCATGCATTTATGACAGCAATAGATATTGAAAATAATTTGATGTATGGAATTGTCCCAAGGGGTTTTCCATATACTAAAGATCTATGTCATGATGTATCAAATGTTGTAGATGGGTGTGGACCAAGAAGTGAAGATCACTGTCAAGGTGTTTTCATGCTTGCTGATTTTACTAACCATGTTTCAAATGGTATTTTAACACAAAATGTGAGTGAGGAGTATATTCAGCAAATAGCAGTTTCCCCTCATATCAATGTGAGTATGGTTAGTAAAGGGTGTTATGATGCTCTAAAGGAAGAGATAGATGTTTACAGTGGTTACATACCTAATAGATTGGAAACTAGTTGTTCCAATTTTGGGGCTACAGAGACAAGTGCCTTGCAATCAAATGTGGAAAGTAAAGAAGAAGTAGCTGATTTATCAAGTAATGATGTCAAAGCCCCAAATGAGGGAGTTCTATCAGACTTTTCTGATACTAAATCTAGTTACTTTGTTGATGCTGAATCAGATTGTGATATTGATAATGCTAACTATTGTGTTGATGATGAGATCAATGAATGTCAAGACATTGAAGATGAATCCATGATGGACGATGTTTCTATTCAGCCTATGGATCTTCCTTCCTTTCAGCACAATAATGCAGATTTCTCATTCTAGTTTGAGGAAGATTTTTATGAACAACAAAGTGTCAACTATGACGGAGATGAAAGTTGTTGTGAGAATTCCTTTGCACAAAAGGATATCAACCAAGAAATTTCAATCCTTGGTCCCAATGAAGAATTGGTTAAGGAAGAAGATTCATGGAGCCACAATGGCCTTGATATAATTTGTGAAGATAAAGAAGTGGTTTATATGTGGCCTTGTGAAAAGAAAGAAGACTTGTCATGTGTTGGAGATGACTGTGAAGATGCTAGTTTGTATAAAACAAAGATAAGTTCTTTTGTTTTAGATAACAATAATGATAACATGAATTTTTCAATTTGTATGTTTGCATCATGTGACTTTTCATGCGAGGTTGTTGATCTTAAAAACCATGAGAATGAATGTGAAGTTACTGCTAGTGGGTCAATGGCAAATTTGTATGAATTGACTCATGAGAGTTTTCAAGAAAGTACCTCATATGATGTGGAGACCAAGTTGGATTTTTCCTTTGAACCAAAAATGGATGTCATCTTAGTTGACCTAGACATCGATGTTTATGAGATTGTTAATGGCACAAAGTTGATGCTTGGTCAAGAGGAATTTGTTAATGTTGATAATGTCTCTTGTAGCAGTGATCTACATCAAGAAGATGTGTGCCAGAATGAGAACATGTGCAATGAACTGCATGCTGATTTATCAGAACCACATTTTGAAATGTTTTACATAGAACTAAAAGAAGATTCAGATTTTACATTAGATCATTTGTTTTAGCTAAAGGTATGCTCATTTTTGCAAACATGGGATGATGGTGAAAGTGTTGATGCACTGCCATTTAAAGATGTTGAAGTGAATCAGCAAGATTATATGAGTTATCAGGCTGAAAATGAGTATTTTCTTTTTCCAATCCCGCAGGATGTTGTTTTTCGAGATGAACTAAATATGAAGCTACAAGTTCTAGTTTATGATGATTTGCTTGAATGTTTGTGTAGTATGCATGAAGTTGAGCTAGAATGTTTTACATTTTTAGTGTAGGCAGTTGAGTTTCTATTTGAACATGTTAAGGAGATTAATAGTGAAGAGTATCATGTTTCATATGAATGTTCACTGTGCTTTGAGTATGAGGAAAAAATTTTAGATTATGGATCCTTTTAGAAAATGCATGAGTTTTTCATGCCAAAATATGATAGATGTAATGATAGCAAAGAATATGACAGTGGCATGAAGTATACAAATTTGTTTCAGAATGGTCAATTTCTTGGAAGAAAGTTCTACAAAGTGATCATATTTCTGAATGATGAGAATTAGACATTTGACAGAGGTAACTGGTGATCCCAGTTTTGTGATTATGGGACATTTGTAAATAGTGTGCACATTGTACAGTCGCTTTACTTTCAGTTGTGTGTTTACTTTCAATAAAAGGGTTCTCTGTTCGGATTTTTGAGAAGTAAAAGAGAAATGTTTGATTTCAAGTTTAAGTGGTCTTCTTCCACCATGAGATTCTGAGGTTCGCTGCATGCCCGCATGGGGCATGCGTCCACAGTCAGAGCCATTATTGGGACTAAAAACACAGTAAAGGTTTTTTAAGTACCATGTTAAAATTTTGTTATTCGAGGCCCTATAAGTTCTATGTGAGCCTCTGTTCCCGGATGAGATTATGAAGTTCTCCATGCATGTCAAGTGCTTATCACCTTTGGTTTGGCATTTGAAGACATCTCAAGTCATTAATTTTGAATTTTGAGTCATTCGGTGATGTCTTGTTTTGAGCACTTGTCCAAAGTCTGCATTTGTCTCTAAGTGCCAATTTGTTGTAACAGGCCCTGTTCGTATTTAAATATCTCTTTCCCTATGATTGGTCATGACATTCTGGCTATGGCATCATATTGTAGCCATGGGAGTTAGTCATCTCACCAATTTGCATCCCCTCATGTGCCTGTTTGACTTGTTTGCTAAGCTCATTCCGTTTGCAAGTTGTGAAAATTCTTTGAATGCGCACTATCCAGTTTCATAAGTGACCTACTTTGAGGTTTTCTAGTTTGCGCCCAATATAAATCCCATCATAATTGAGTGTGGTTATGTACTTTACACCTAGAAGACTAAGTGTCTAATGATTTTCAAGTCTGTACCAATCCATCTGACCACTTTCCCAGGCCAATTCCAAATTTGATTCATGTGATTTTCACTGTTTATTGCCCTGAGTTTTATTAGTAAGTTGACTTTGCTGATTGAATGCATTTCGCCATGTGACTTTCTAAAGAAGCTAGTTATGGATTCATGTTCCTTGTATGAGGGAGAATCAGTGCATGTGATTTTGGTTCCTGAAAGTTTCAATGGGTCAGTTTTCAAAGCTAGTTCTAGAGCCAGCTTGTGTGATTTTGGCAGTGCGAAAAGGAGGTGTTTTTAAGTGGCCATCTTTGACCATTAATATTTTTGGGCTCTAATCTTCTGGGAAGTTATCCTTTGACTAGTGTATTGTAATATCAAGGGTGAATGTGTGTTCCCACTGGCAGGATTCCATGGTGGCTTTTTGTCAGTTTTTGAAGTTAGGTCCTGAGGGCAATTAATGATATTCAACAATTTTTCCAGAGTTATAGAAATGAATAATGGATATCTTTTAGTGCTTTTGTTTTTCTCACTGAGTGTTTCCACCTTGGCAAGTGGAGGATAAAGTTGTGGTGCTAGAAGAATTGAATAAGTGGTGCACTGTCTTGCATGTGAAGCTTGAATCTCAATAGTTGTTATCTCTAGCAAATCACCAAGCCACCTTTTGATTGAGACACAAACAAATTTACAAGATTATAGTAGAAGTAATTTTGTTGTCTCTCAAAAGACACAGATGACACCATTAAAAAATTAATGGTATCATTTAAAAATACAATATGCCATCTCAATTCATGATACGACTTAATCATAAGGTGTTTGGGTATATTTTAACTTGGACACAGTTATCACAAAGCCAACGTTAAGTTTAGTATCAATGGGTGAATAATATGGTTATTCAGGCTATTCTTCTTCTTAAAACATTGGATAGGCATATAAACACCTATTGCTTATGTGTGAGAAATATTGACTAATGAGTTGAGGGACCTTTTTAGAAATTAATATGCCAGTTAAAAGAGGCAGCCAATCAACAAATGGTTTGCATGAAAACATGTAAACCCACACAAAAGACAAGTAGGATACCCAGGGAGCTCATGTGAGGAAAGGCCAGAAGGCTGGTTATAAGATGTATGGCCAATGGTTATGTGGACTTTGTTACAAAGGCTACGTTGAAATAGAGGTAGGAGTAGTGCATGCTTTCAAATGCATAGGTGTCAATGATAAACTACCCAAAGCCTACTCAATTTATTACAAAATGTATTATTGAGAGGCGTTGCACATTTTTTAAGAAAGGGGGCCAATAGTACAAAGCAACCAACATTAATTGAAATGGAAATTGCTTGCAAAACTCACATAGATACTAGGCAGTGGTAGTACTAGCGTAAGTACAAGGAGAGGTATGTTTGATTTTGAGGTTTCACACACAATTAACTGGTGGAAAGGAGGTCTTCAACATTTCAAAACTTGGATTCCAGCACATAAGAACAAGACATCCAAAGTTGTATTGTGCCTTGCGCAAGTTGTACAGGCATCATGCATATGTAAAACTTAGGAAGCTCACATAAATGTGAGAAGGGGGCTTCACGTAAATGTATGGGGGCAGATTTATGTGTGCCAATAGGAAAAGGATGGCTCACATTAGATATTGAGGAAGTCCCACACATTGATGTAAGTAAGCCACCAATGTGAAGGGAACTCATGCATATCTAGGGAATGCACACCAATGATGGAGGGATTTCCAAGCCATGTAAGAATTTGCGTAGGCACTGCAAAGGAGGACTGAATGCATAAATGTTTGGAGGTGCTAATGAACAAATAGTATGGTGCACGGTGAAAGAGGGAGTCCACACTAGGCTAATGCGTGAGGCTAGGAATTGGGCATGCTGCATAGTCTAGATATGCTAGCACATTAAATAGAGAGGATTTATGTTTTAGAGTTTGCTGCTGGTGGCATAGTCTAAGGGACTTATGTCTGATGAATCAATAAAGAAAAATACAATGAAAACTACATGCTCAAATGGAATGAAGGCTGGCATATTTAGAGCTAGCGTAAGCGCATTAAAGAATGCAAGAGAGGCTAGCATTAAGAATTCAGGGGGTCTGGCTTGCGTAAGTGGAGGTAAGTCTCATGTCCAACACGTTCTATGAATGGAATGCCTGGCATAAATAGTGAGAGGGAAGGTTCACATAATAAAGTGCAATGCCAGCAAATGAGAATTTGCAAAGGGGAGACTACCCTATTGCCAGTATAGACAAATGTGCCAGATGCCAATGCTTCACAAAAACAAATAAAGATGATGAGCCAGTCTATGCCATGACATGGATTGGGGCCTTCATGCAATGTGAATGGGAGGCTGTTAATTAATATGCCAACTAATTTTTAGGTAGAGATGAAGGAATCCATGCAATGTACTAAGGAGAAGGCCTATGCGTTGCAAATTGGGAGCTGTTTGTGTATGCGGGAGCATCCTTCCTTTCATAAAAATAAAGGGAGACCTCTATGGCTAGCGTAGAGCAAACCTGGGCTCATGTAATGCCAAAATGAGAATGGGGACAGTGCCCTATATAAAGAAAACCATGCACCAGTACCAATGGTTCAAGTGTGAGGATAAAAGAAGCGTGAAGTTAGTGGTGGTTGTGTGTTTTAAGAATAGGTTTTCATGCATGTACAAGGCACCAGTGTGAGCCAAGAATAAGCTACAATGAATGTATTAGAGAGAGCATGCATAAATAGTGAGGAGCTCAGGCTTTTGAAAATGAAAATTCTATATCCCACATTGCCCAGGTTTTCATAAAAACCTTGTTTATATACAACAGCACCCAATCAATATGTAAACCAAGTAAGGAGAGGCTTGTGTGGATGCCTCTACCCATGTGAGCCCACCTCGATCTGCATGCCAGCTGGGCACTACATAGTATTTTAAAAAATGCCTTTATAAAGACTGTAGGATTTAATCCCACATTCATCCTGTAAGGTGAATTTGAAGAGTTTATATACCAAAAAACAAACAATGAAGGTAATTCAAAGCAGTGGAGGCTATGGATGTGACCCCCCTACCAATTGCCTCAATTTTTGTGCCAGCGGGCTAGAAAACAAATTTTGCAGGAGTGGACGTGCGTGCTGACTGGGAAAGCTCAGACACGTGTCATGCATCTGTGAGTTCACTAGATAAACCGAGTGGTTAGTAAATAATTCCGCGAATTGGTGGTAGCAGTCATTCGCCAATTTGCCAGTTAAGTTCGTAGTTACCCCAAACATTCAGAGAACTAGAGATTGATGTAGTCGCCATGTCACTAGATCCCTGGTGGTTAAGCGATTTGATTCTGAGAATGGGAGAATAAGCTATTTCCTAGTTCTCTAAGTGCTGGCAGTTAGCGAAAATTTATTTAGAGAATAGGAGAATCCCTCATTCACCAGTTCTCCAAGTGCCAGGCAGTCAACAAAAATGATTTGGAGAATTGGAGAATGGGCTTAGTCACCCATTCTCCAAGTCAGGTGGGTTAGTCTATGGTCAAGTCTGAGCATCAAATGACATGTTGACAAGTGGTAGCTCCTGGTGCATTCTGTGGCAAATAATGTAGAAAATAATATAAAATTGTGAAATTTCAAAGAATCTGAAAAATGACATAGTTTGGACTATAGGCTAAAATCCAAAATTTAAATGGTAATCCTGTGCACGGAAAACTATCCCAGGAGTTCATTTTTTGCCATAATATATAAGTGTTATATGTTTCCAGAAAGGTCTCGGAACGAGGAATCCGATGGTAGTGACATTTTTCAGTTTTAGTGATGTGTGTAAGAGCAATTCAGGTTTGAAATCTGAGGATCGAAATCAGATATGAGATCAGCTTGGGAATCAGTTATAGGGAGATGAGGAAGGTTGAAGATATTTTGTACAAAATGGATAGCTGTCAGTTGGTTTCTAAATTGACTCTCAATCGCTATATCTTAGATTTTTCTCATTGTAACAAGGATGTTGAAATTAATGCTAGAGAGCAGCTTCCAAACTTTTAAGTCTTATTTTATTGTGTGTTTCTTTGTTTTACAAATCTATAGTTACAGACAAATTTTAATGAGAACAATGGGAATCCCAATTTAGTTCTTGTTTGATGTCTTTGTGTGCATATCTTAATCCTTGTGTAGTGATCTGTAAGGCATGTCAGTATACTAGCTATAAGGTATGTGTGAGTTTGAAATTGAGTTTCTTTCAAGGAGAGAATAAGTCTTAATTTTAGATTCTGAGAATTCTAGGTTTGCATATGAGTTTGATGTCCAAGAACTAGAGTGAGAGAAGTGATTTGTAAGGCACCTCACTTGGTTTCTTTGAGTTTGGGATTAAGGTTTTCTACGAGTGTAAGTTTGTATGACTATGTTACCCAATGAATGAGGCACTTGTCCTAGTTTGCTTTGCAGTTTTCATCATCAACCATTAAAATCAATTCATCTTTATTTTTCATGTTTGAGAACATTCATGTTTATGACTTGTGTTTCCTAAATGCAAGTATTGTTAGTGATTCCTTATAGAAGTGAATTAGATAGGTTAGCCTGCCTGAGTTTTAAAACTCAAAGAGAAGAAGGATGAATATCCTTGTCATAATCCAACAATTTTCATGTCCGCATAAAGGGTTTAGTGAGACAATGTCACGTATGTAGATTTAACATGTATGAGGTACATGCACTTGGGTTTGTGGAGCCTGAAGTGAAGAAGGACTTGGTCCTTATCAATTAGCCTTTTCCCTGTGAGAATCTAAAATCGGGAAGTCAAAGAGTTAGGCCTAACAACATATTGTGATTCTACATTAGAAATAGCTAAAAAGGTCATGGGGACTTCCTAGGAGTCCTAATGTGTGATAAGTGTACTAGGACCCCTAAGATGTCCCCATGGCCCCTTTTGACACATTGGAATGCTCAAGTGTATCCTAAGGAGTCATAGGACCCCTTAGGACACACTTGAGGGTTCAAATGTGTCAAAAGGTGTCATGGGGACTTTCTAGGGGTCCTAATGTATGATAAGGCATACTAGGACCCCTAGGAAGTCTCCATGACCCCTTTTGACTCATTGGAATGCTCAAGTGTGTCCTAAGGGGTCCTACAACCCCTTCAAACACACTTGAGCATTCCAATGTGTCAAAAGGGGTCATAGGGACTTCCTAGGGGTCCTAGTATGCCTTATCATGCGTTAGGACCCCTAGGAAGTCCCCATGACCCCTTTCAACACACTTGAATGCTCAAGTGTGTTCGAAGGGTTTGTAGGACTCATTAGGACCCACTTAATGGTTCTACTGTGTTGAAAGGGGTCATATGGACTTCCTAGGGGTCCTAGTATGCCTTATCATGCATTAGGACATCTAGGAAGTCCCCATGACCCCTTTCGACATATTGGAATGCTCAAGTGTGTCCTAAGGAGTTCTAAGACCCCTTAGGACACACTTGAGGGTTCAAATGTGTCGAAAGGGGTCATGGGGACTTCCTAGGGGTCATAATGCATGATAAGGTGTACTAGGACCCCTAGGAAGTTCCCATGACCCCTTTCAACACATTGGAATGCTCAACTGTGTCCTAAGGAGTTGTTGGACCCCTTAGGACACACTTGAGGGTTTGAACATGTCAAAAGGGGTCATGGGGACTTCCTAGGGGTCGTAACACATTATAAGGCGTACTAGGACCCCTAGGAAGTCCCCATGACCCCTTTTGACACATTGGAATGCTCAAGTGTGTCCTAAGGGGTCGTAGGACCCATTAGGACACACTTGAGCATTCCAATGTGTCAAAAGGGGTCATGGGAACTTCCTAGGGCTCCTAGTATGCCTTATCATGCGTTAGGACCCCTAGGATGTCCCCATGACCCCTTTCAAAACATTTGAATGATCAAGTGTGTATGAAGGGGTTGTAGGACCCATTAGGACCCACTTGAGGGTTCCAATGTGTTGAAAGGGGTCATGGGGACTTCCTAGGTGTCCTAGTACACCTTATCATGCATTAGGACACCTAGGAAGTCCCCATGACCCCTTTCAACACATTGGAATTCTCAAGTGTGTCCTAAGGATTCATAGGACTCCTTAGGACACACTTGAGGGTTGAAATGTGTTGAAAGGGGTCATGGGGACTTCCTATGGGTCTTAACATGTGATAAGGTGTACTAGGAGCCCTAGTAAGTCTCCATGACCCGTTTTGACACATTGGAATGCTCAAGTGTTTCCTAAGGAGTTGTAGGACCCCTTAGGACACACTTGAGGGTTTAAATGTGTCGTAAGGGGTCATGGGGACTTCCTAGGGGTTGTAACTTGTGATAAGGCATACTAGGACCCCTAGAAAGTCCCCATGACCCCTTTCGACACATTGGAACCCTCAAGTGTGTCCTAAGGGGTCATAGGGCCCCTTAGGACACACTTGAGGGTTCCAATGTGTCGAAAGGGGTCATTGAGACTTCCTAGGGATCATGTATGCCTTATTACGTGTTGGACCCCTCATAAGTCCTCATGACCCCTTTCGACCCTCTCTCTCTCTCTCACACAGATCTAGAGCCTTCACCTCCACTTTTTAATGTATATTTAAAGGTTGCATATACCTTCATGTGGACAATGTACCTTAAATGTTATTACATCAATTTTTATGCCACTGTTAGTTTCTAGAACATATGATGAGTGTATAGTGGTTCTACATCTGTGTGAAATTTCATTTCAAGAGTTAAAAAATAAATTGATTGTATTCAATTGAGAGGAAGTCTATTGGAATCTACTTATTCAGTATAGTCAGACCGCTAAAATTACAAGGAGTCTGTAGAAAAATCTTGTGCTGGATACTTTCAAGAGGATTTGTGCTAAAACTGTCTGTCCTCAAATCAACTCTTCAGGTATTTTTTTGAAATCATTTTGTATATAAAATAATATAATACATAGTAATATAAAAAATTATATTATAATATTTATGCTATGCTATTATTATTTAATATTAATATTTAAAATGAAATTAATATTAACATAACAAAAATATAATTTAATATGAAACTTGAATTAATATTAACATAAAAAGAATACAACTTAATTTATAAGACAATTAATATTACTATTAAAAAATAAATTTATTATGAAATTTGAATTTGGGAAAAGTGGGGCAATTAAAATTTCAAAATAGGCGGGCTTTTTCGGATATCCGATATTATCGGATATCCAAAAATATCGAGATATCCGATTAGGCTTGGTATTTTCTTCGGCATTACCAAACATGGGTGATGAACCCTTTAGGCATGTTTTACGAGATAGTTCTTGATACCAAGACTTTGACCATGTAGCTAACGACTATTTTTTCACCCCAAATTGATGAAATGAAAAGGTTTTCTTAAAAACATTATCAGTTTTCCATCAATATAATTGCTGTCAAATTTCGAGTTCAGTAAGTAATTATTACTTATTTTTCAATTGAGTTATCTTTAAAGTCATAATTGACATACTGATTGAAAAACAACTATAACTTTCAAACCGTTTAACCTTTTTGAAATCTGAAATATGCGTCACATTCTATACTTTGGCTACTATATGAAAAATAAAATTTTGAATTTGGTAAAATTTTGAATTAGTTAAGGTTGTCAAACACGAGAGTTTTTTATTCTGAAAAAGTTGTAGTAGAAAATTTATAATTAATTATTTATTTGACCAAAAATTACAAAAAAATATGTGTCACATTCGGGCATGAGTCTACTACTTATAACTAGAATCTTGGGAAAATATATCATGATTTGATTGTGATTAAGGTGGTCAGACATACATGTACTTTTTATCTTTTCTCTGAAATTTTTTTAGTACTGTATTGAAATCTAAAATTTTGAACAATTAAACAAAAAAATTTCAAACAAGGGCTAGTAGTTGAGAAACTACATTCAATTTCCTACAAATTCTAGTCTTACACCTTTTTCACATAAGGTTCATAAGATGTTCAACCTTTTATGTCAAGTTGACTAACCCTAATTTTCTAATTTTTCATTGCCACTTAAGGCCATAGTTTGGCATACCATGATCCTGCACATACCCAAACAACTAAGATTGATTAAAGGAAAATGTAATATTGGAGATTAAGAGGGAAAATGATGTCTATATAAATGATGGATTTGTATGGATAAATGGTTGGAAAATTGAAGATTTTATAACTCACCAACTGATGTTGTTAAAAAGGAATAGAGGGATTCCAAGTCAAAAACAATAACCTGATCAAGTGGTGAAGCTAGTGGAAAGTTATGGATTCAAGTGAAAATAGAAGAGTGCACAGATAATATAGTTATGCAAAGATAGTTGTAAGTTTAGAGGTCAATTTATTTATTGTTTCTTATTAGTATTTATAACAAAGAAATCTCTTAACAAAGTAGACCCAACAGTCTTATTGTAAAATCCTTGCAAAAGGTAACATTATAAATAGTCTTCAAAGTCCTTTGACGAGGCCACTCCTAACAGGGTTAAGATTATGATAGTTCTAAGGTAAATCCCTTGACCGGGTCACACCTAATAGTTTGTATTGTAATTTTCTATGGTCCCACAACCACGCTCCCCTAGTGGCCCTCTTGGCCTCAGGGGCCCCCCTTCTACTTTCTACTTCTTTCACTTCTATTGCCTTGGGTGTTTGTCCCTAATATTTTTTTGTCAATTTTTAGCCTTTTTAGCCTTGTCACCCTTTCACACTTTTGGATGTCCAAAAGTGCGAAAAGGCTGGTGGAGCAAGTGGCACAAATTTTTGGCTCTTTCGGCGTAGCTCCCTTTTCGGACTTCAAGGATGTCCAAAACTTTGGAGGTCCGACCCCCATGGTGGAGTCAACCTTTCAAGTGCTTCAACCTTTCGAAGGTCTGACACCATGGAGAAGGCCAAAACAATTGACATCTGGGGTGGTTACATCAGCAACCCGAGTAGCCTATAAAAGGAGTGAAGGGTTTTCAAACCCTCACTTTTGCGCGTGCTCCTCCGCCTCTAGCCTATTTTCTCAATGCTTGTCACTTTTTCATCATCATCCTAGTCGTGTCTCCTCATTGGTCATCCTCGAGCTCATCATTTTCTAGGTAGGTGGTCTTTCCCCCATCTTTTGTTTATGTTTAGAGTCTTAGGTTAGGGTCCTTGCTTTCGGCCTTTCGGCCTATCTTAGTTTTAGAGGTTTGTGTCTTTTCAAAATTTTTGGCCTTGTCCTTAGGTCTAGGTTGTTGAGAGTTGGCCTTTTGGGCCTTAGGAATCATAAAGGTAGTCTCCTTGCACCCCCTTGATGAGTTTGTGGTCAAACTCATTGTCGAACTCATTTTCGAGTCCAACTAAGAAACCCTAATTTTAAACCTTCTGGGTCCAAAACTTTCAGCAGCTCACAAATCAAAAAATTCTCTAAGAACTAACACCTTTCGACATTTCAGTGTTGTCGCACATTGAAACAATTCGCACCTTCGAAATGCCGAAGTAGACCTTTCCCTATGTTCTCTTTGCTTTCGACATTTTCAACCATGCAAGCTTTTTTCGCACACTGAAAATATGTCAATCCCAAGATCGCTGAGTTTTTTCTGATGATGCTAGAAACCCCTCCTCGGCCTTTTCAGACATTTCAGTCTTGTCAGCTTTAGGGGGGTTACTCACCTCTGATTCTTCGAAAGGGATAAGAACATACAAGCCTCTTTCGACCTTTTTGGCCTTTCGAAGGTTCGATACCTCCAAAAGGCTGAAATTTCCTTTTGTGGCCCCTTCTGAGCTTTAAATTAAATAATATACTTTTCTTTCTAAATTTTTATTCCTCCTACTAGGGTACCAATCTATGTGTCATACTATCCGTAGGTATGGCCGAGAAGGTATTAGCATCACCAACAATGAAGTATCAGTTCAAAGGCTATCATCCACTTTCCAAGGTGACTAACTTGCACACGGGAATAATAGATACAGACATTGGAAATGTGAGCTAGAATGAATACTTGAATAAGTGTGCTCAGCCACTGGGATGCTCAGAGGACTACAGTTCATTAGTCCACTACTCTTTGGTGAATGTGGTAGCACACCCAGTTTTCATCCAATCGACATAACTTATCAATAGATTGGCCAGTAACTTCATGCGTGATGAGCACATGGTCAAGAACAGTGTTAAAGAGGTGGTCCTAGACCTGAGGCCTGACAACATTGAAGATGTCTTCCACTTGCCCAAAGGGATAGATAATTTCTTCAATTTCAACATCAACAAGGGGATGGAATTCTATAATAAGGACATACAGAGGTCTCACAACATTGTCAATAAAAAGTACTTGACGCAGCCATTACCCAAAAAGAGATTGGATATAATTGGTATGAGAAGAGGGTACATGAAAGAAGATATCTAGGAAGCCATAAAAATGATCAGCAAGGTGTACGGGTTGCCTAAGTCCTCTCAACTAGAGCCTTGGATGATCTTCCTAATCCAAAAGATAAAAGAAAGACAAGAGAGGTTTGATTGGGCCTCCATTCTAAGTGACAAATTGGATGAGCAGTTGGTTCAGGTTAAATAGACCCACATTTCTACATGACATCTTATGTCATGTACTTACTTGCCACTAGGGTAGTTTACCCAAGTTTAATAAAAGTTGGAGCCATCAAAGAACATAACACATAGTTGTTCACTCTTTACCCTCAACTGGTGAGGAATGATTTCTACCCTCACAATAGCCTAGCCTTTAGAATAGTTAATGATGCCTTCATCTTTATGATCATATGCTCCATTGAGGGAGACTATGCCAAAAGGCTATCAACAGAAGAAATGGCTAAATTAAAGGCCACTGGGGAATTATATATACAATTCTAAACATTCACATACATTTGGGTGGCATGAAGCACCTTGGCACCCAAAAAGATACCAAGATACCCTCCTGACAGGGTAGTTCTCCTGGAAATAGCAAGATAGTTATCTGATGACCAAGAGCACATCAAACACAAGAAGAAGAATTGTTGGGATTTTCCTATTTCCATCAGCCCCCACTATGTACCAGACATGAAATTCTCCAAGTCTTTGACTAGAGAATGTGATGAATTCCCATTGTGAACCTACAATTTGGTAAGGCCGTAGTTTGATCCTATTAGTACTTATAACCACATAGTGGGAAGACACTACATTCATGAGCTACATATTGAAGACCATTGGGCTAATTGTGTGGATGATTATGAGGTAAGAGTCTATGACTATTGCCAGATGAGTCTAGAGCTAGCACAAGGTGCCCTTTCATTGAGAATTCTACAGAAGGTAGTAGATGCTGACTCAGACAAAATTTTGGATTCTATATATAACACAGACAAGGTGTACACAAGGGCTATCCTAAATGCGGAGGTAGATTGAGATGAAAATGACAGTATGGATTTTAGAGCCCGAAATGTGATCAAGTTGACTAGATCTTAGGTTGCTCATCCTTACCCAATGCAGCTACTTCCAATGAAACAACTCCTAGAGAAACCCTCTCAAAAAAAGAAGAAGAAGAGAGAGAAGGTACTAAAACCGAAATTCAAAGAGGCTGCTCCTCTAAAGCCAAAATATTTGTATCGGCATGAGCGCCCTACTACATATGGTCCTGCCACACATTTTAAGAAAGTAAATACCAGGATGACCAAAAGTATTGCACCATTGGAAGCACCACTAGCCAGCGACCTTGATTCACCAACCTTAGCAAAGAGAACAAAATTCAAGATCATAAGACCCAAGCCGGATAAGACCACCAAGGGGAATGTTTACAAAAGAAAGAAAGGCTCAACACCTACACAAATGGATGCCCTAGATGAGGAGGATGAAGATGAGCTAGATGAAGTTCCCCTCAATAGGAGGACCCGATCTGTGGGATTCTTGAAGAAAATAAGGATAATCAACAATGATCCTAAGGATGATGAAGGGGCAACACAGGGAGAACCAGTGAATTTTGATGCCCTTGGTGATGATGAATCTGACATACTAGATTTTGTAGGGTTGCATAGTTTCAAAGAGTCCTAGAAACAAGCTCCTATGCACTTTACTAGTCTCTTTAGTGGCTTGAGAGAGGATCTATAGCAAAAAATCCCAAGGATAAGATGATGTTGAGATGTTTGAAGCCCAAAAGGATTCTGTAGAGCCAGAGAAGGACTCATCTATTGGGGTCACTTTAGAAGAAGATGTAGCTATAAAAGAACCATTGGATTTGTCCTTTCTACCTCCACCTCCACCTCAAAACTTTTCGACTCCACCTTCATTTTCATTTCAAACACCCCCTACCACTCCACTTTCCACTCCAGTACAAATCACTCCATTTCCTGAGCAACCCACTTCATCCCATGTTTCCCTTTCCACACCAACTCCACCAGCCCATTCAGTCACTCCCCTTGTGTATCCTATTCCCCCCCCCTCCTACTTAACATTCCTCCACAAGTCCCCATGCCTCCACCATAGGTTCTTGATGAGTCATTACCATAGATCTTACAAGAGCCAAAGAAAGGAGAAGAGGACACTGGTGAAGCGAAAATGGAAGAGGCTCATATAGAATTACAAGAGCCAGATGACAGAGGGGAAGTACAAGTAGAAGAAGAGCCACATACTGAAGAAGATAAACAACAAATAGATACTGAAGAACAAATGATTGATGATGAGGAACCCACATAGGAAGAAGGTGAGAAAAATATGGGAGATGAACGGGAAACAAAGAAAGAAGAAAAGAGTCAAGAGGAAATAAGGATAGAACACTTAGCAACCTCTTCTACATTGGCTGCTCCCTATGAGCCATTGAATGCATTCTCAAAACCTACATATTTCACCAAAGAAGTGTAGCCAAGGGTCAAAATATACACCAGTGATGAGGTTGATGTGACCACACTAGGGCATGCTTTCCATCAAATGGAACCTATTCCCCAAGCAAGGAGAATGTCTTATGTAACACAAGACCAAATGGGTAGGTGGGAAGCATAGGTGGATATTCCTAAAATGGATATCAGTGTAAATGAGATCACTCTGAATGACTATGTGTTGGAGGAGTTAGACTTGGGAGAGCCGACTAGGGAAGGTAGCAAAACCTTGGCTAACTTGGGCTTGAAACACGCTATAGGCTTCATGGATAAGGATGAAGAAAGGATAAAAGCTCTAGTAGAGAAAAATGAAGCTATGAAGAAATTCATCTTGAAGATAGTGGGTCCAATTGACCCAGAAAAACCCTGAGGCCTCATTACAGGCAATTTTTGAGAAGGGGGAAATAAATACTGACATTCCACATTCTTTTGTATAGGCTTGTGCTGATTGGAGTATAGATCTTGAGCAATTTGATAGTCTATCTCTTAGAAGGATTCTAAGGCCCTTTCGAAACATTTTGGTGGGAATAACCTCCTTGGTGGAGATCATGAGTGAGGAGAATGGTGTAGAAGAGACCATCCTTAACTAGCAGAAAGTGTTGGATGAGATAACAGTGATAAGGAAGAACTGCTTCTAGGTTTTGATGAAGATATATGAAGGGTTAGAATTGGACAATTTTGAAGTGTGGATCCAAGAGATAGCTACAGCATTGGCCATATTCGAAAAGGTTCTCAAGAGGTTAAACAAAAGAAGAAACAACAACATGCTTTTTGTAAAAGATTTATAGGAGTTATTCGAGGGTCTAGACTTGGATCTATTTGATGAAGATGATGATAAGACCATGCATTTAGTAAATGACATCATCAATTACTACCTAGGCATATTCCAAGGGGTAAAGTCTAAAGAAGACCTCCAGCAGATGATCTATCAAAAGGAGGAAATTCAAAAAATGCTATCTCAAGAGGAAGAAATAAAGGCTTTTGCAAAAGGATTGATTGACTTCAGAGATAGGTAGAAAGAGATCCTTCAAGGGACCAAGATGTCAAACTTTGATGAGGTGCTAGAGATAGTGGATAGGTTCAAGAAAGCACATTTGAAAGTCCCTCCTAGCTAGTGAGCATCTAGTCCAAGAACTGCCAAATTTTGTGTAAAAAAAATCCATTTTTGACACTTAGCAAATTTTGCAGTGCTTGATTTTTCGCATTTTGGCCATGAGGATTTCTTGGCCACCTACAAGTCTGAAATTCTAGAAGAAGGACTTAGCACTTCATCATTTTTGGAGCTTGATTTTTTTAGATCAACTCTTAGGATTTGGGCATTTTTTGGCATGTCCAAAAGTTGACTTTAGTTATCTTAGAGATCATTTTCTAGTCATCTAGGCTTCCATTTTGGGATCATTTGTGCATGATTTTGGGGATCTCTTTCAGTTGGGTGCATGTGGAGAAGCTGGAACCAAAGATCAAGGGCGTAGACATGAAGATTATCAAGTGCATGGACAAGTTCTAGCTCCATTTTTGAGATGTTTGATGCTTAATTTATTCAAATCTTTTAAATGCACAAGGTTTAATTCTATGCTAGGATAGTTTAGCTAATCTTTAGAAGTAGTTTCTTTAATGCAAGCTTTAGTTTAGATTTCCTTTCAAGTTTTAGTTGTAGCTAAACCCTAGCTGGGAAAATAAGAGCCCAGTTCTATAAATTGTAATAAAATGATGTAAAGAGGGTCGACTTGATCATTAATATAACAAATACAGTTGGTGCTTCATTCATGGTGTGATGTTTCTACTATCTATGCAAAATTTAAGAATGTGTGAATTGCTCATTCTTTATTTCAAAGACCCAATTGGTTGTTTAATCATTTTAAGTCTACAGTCTTTTAGTTCGGTGTTTTCTGGTATCCCATTGCTATGTTGTGATGAATTTATGAGAAGATTGTTCTTTGGTGCTTGAAGATTAACTTGTCTCATGTGTGTGCACATCTGGAGTGGCTTCGTGATTTGGTGATTTTTGTCTTATCTTACATCTGCATTTGTTTTATTTTGTTTGTGATTGCATCCATTTAGCTGAAGATTGTGACATGATCTAATCTCTATTTTGTGGGTTTCTTCATCTTCTTGGTTATTTAATTTGCATGGTGGTGTGATGCTAGCATATGTCCATTAGATTTATTTTCAGCAATTTCATTAAAATATCTTGTTACCTTACATCTTCTAACCTTCCTGGCAAATCATTTTCAATAGATTAATTAAATTAGCATTTCTTTCATCTCTTAAATCTGAAAATTGAACCAAAAAAGAGATATTTTGGAATCCTAAAGTTTGTTTTGTAGTTTCCCTTGAGAGAAGAACTAGCAAAGGCTTCCTTGTTAACAAATTCACATTTGTCTTCATTGAGCTATCCGAACAGTTGAGACCCAAAGAAAAGGAACCTTGAGATTGATTCCATCAGTCTTCCAAGAGGGGGATTTTCTCACGCAAATTCCTAGCCATTGTCTTTGTGTAAAAATGATGCTCAAAAAAAGTGGCACTAGAAGGAGGCCCCTCAAAAGGGACACCCTAGAATATTGGATTGTTCTCTCCTGAGAGATTTCAGCAAGTCCTCAGATCTTCACCAAACAAAGGGGAGTTCCTTGAACTTATAAAGTCTCATAGAGCTCACAGCAACAAAACAAAGCATGGAGAAGGTACTTCAGATTCTATGAATTCCCCTTCATTTCCAACCATTTTTGCCCTGCCTGGTGCTCCTCTGCCACTAGCTCCATTGGAATTTTTTGCAAATACTCAAAGTTCACCATTGAACTTATAGGGACAACTCCATCAATTGCCCAAGAATCTTGAGAAATTTTGCCCACATTTCATTTATGGAGAATCCAGGACAGTGGAAGAACATGTCTATGCATTCAAAGAATTATGCAATTGGAAGGAGATTGCTCATCAAGATGTCATGTGCTACCTCTTCCCCTACATATTGGGAGAATTTTCATATAATTGGTATCTAAATCTGCCGTGGGGATCCATTACCACTTGGGGAGAATTTGAAACAAAATTCCTATACCAATTCAAGTTGTATGTGGATCTGGCAACCCTCCATCACCAGTTCATCTTAGTGAGAAAGGACCTCAATGAATCAATCGCTATGTTCAATCATCAATTTTACAAGATGTACCAAAAACTTGAGGCTCCATACATCATGCCCATTGGTGCTTCCATACAAGTATACTTATGCACCCTCAACCCCTTAACGGCTATATTTTCTAAGAGGCTTCCTCCAGGAGAAATTGACACTTAGGAGAAAGTGTGTAATGAAGCTATCTTATTTACCCAACAGATGGACCCACAGGTAGGTGGAAATTATGGTGTCCTTCCAACACTAGGGAACACCATTGAGATGGGTCCCTTCACTACAAATAATTATCTTTCGATATAACAAGCACCAAGGATCAACCCGATCCTAGCTCCATATGCTGCTACCCCACCATTAGCCATCCCATACCTGAGATATGATACACATAGGGCTGCCTTGTATAAACAAAAGGCCGATGTCCCAAATAAACAAGATCAGGCCCTAGTCAATGAGTTAGATGCCATGAAGAGGACATTATCTCAATTAACTGGAGAGATTACCTAGATGAAACTCAACTGAACTCTGAATCAAGGAAACTACCAATGCCCATCTGCTGCCCCGAATACTTACTCTCAAAATCAGAACTGTAATTATGGCAATCACATCAATAATAATAATAAAAATGGTGAGGGTTACAGGAATGGTTCTCAAGATAAGTTGGTTGGACCACAAAGGACAAATAGGACATGGAACACACATCCAAACAATGGTAGTATTCTCATGGATAATGCCAATTTCTTTAGTTTGTCAAAAGTCAACTATACCCAGGGTCCTAGCATGCATCAACCAAACTATGAATACAGGGAGGAGTTTGACAATCCACAAGCTCAAGAACTTGATAGTTCCCAAGGAAACTTCAGTGCCAAGGTTTTTGAATCATATGATCCAAGTTTAGGGGGAAGCCTAGTTGATAATGCTATAGAGGAAGAATTTATCTTCCCATTTAAATAAGAAAGTCAGCCAAAGTATTCTGAGGTCCATGCTTTCCAAAACAATAATAGGAATACCCATAACTTGAGAAGTAGAAGGGAGCCTCTGAAAGATGGCATTCCACCAAGAATGCAGCCCACTCCACCTAAACCAAAGGCTAGCAGCAATCCTATGCCCCCAAGGGGGTCCGGTCCCACTATTGTTCAGACAATACAACATCAACCTACTATGTTGATAAACCCAATATGGGCCAATGAAAAATATAGCGCAGTAGAGGAACTGAAGAAATTTAGAACAAATATGTTTATGTATGATATGTTGTAGAGTTGTCTCACTCAAAGAGAAGCCCTCCTAAAATCATTGGATCATTCTAGACCAGCCTCTCCTAACACTAGTGCCAAAGGCGTGTCCAACGTTAACGCAAAGGAAGCAATGCCAACCATGTTCAAAGATAGGGTAGAGGTACCCCCATTCCTGCTCAGCATTAGAATCTTCAAAAATAACCTACATAATTTCTTAATAGACTCTAGTGCTTCATGTAATGTGATGCCATTGTCTATATGTTGGAAGTTAGGAATGAATCCTCAGCCAACCAACCGCGTGGTGATCCAGCTTGATAAAATGGAAGTCAAAGTCATTGGGGTCTTGAAGGACATATGTATTCAACTAAAAGATGACCCTAGGATCCAAGATTGCATTGATGTTCATGTAGTGGACATCCCAGAGACCTATGGCATGCTTCTGAGCTGGGAATGGACCCGATCTCTGAGGGGGTGGTTTTCTACTAATTTTACTCAACTTTGGTTGCCATGGAAAGGCCTCAATAATCAAATCAAGATTGACATAGAGCCTAAGCTTAAATAGATGATAATAGAGTATAATGATCCAAATGAAGTTTTGTTCTCACAAGCCAATTTGGGAGTCTATTGTTTTGACAAAGCCTTCACATTCCACCTCAAAGAGGAAGAGGATTCTAATAACAGTCCGGTGTAAGGATTGGTAGATGCCCAGATTACAGAAGAAGTTTTCATAGAATTCATAACAGGCAAGACAAGAACATGAGACACCTTGGTAGAGATGCTGACCCAAATATACTGATGTTACCGAGTTACTGTCATCTCCATTAGACCAACCATTCAAAATTTACATGCTAGGACTACCTGCAAGCAGTTGTTCAGGTGGTAAGCCAGATGTCTAATACACCCTAGTTTACAAGGGACATGA
Source organism: Chamaecyparis obtusa (assembly GCA_027943335.1). Classification (NCBI taxonomy): domain Eukaryota; kingdom Viridiplantae; phylum Streptophyta; class Pinopsida; order Cupressales; family Cupressaceae; genus Chamaecyparis; species Chamaecyparis obtusa. The sequence goes on along the minus strand of BSBK01002633.1, from coordinate 471,545 downwards.
TGATGGGCTTGAGTGAGGATGGACCCTCTTCCCATGAACAAATTGGGATCCCTATAACTAAGGATGTTATACAAGAAGAATGGAGTTCCTCTGATGATGGTTTCCTACCCCCATGCAATGAAGTTTGGTGTGAGGCCCAGGCAAAGAAAAATATGAAATGGGTTCCACTTTCAAGAAGGGAATGTCCTAATGAAGGGGTGTCTAACACCCCAAAAGCTGAAGACTTATTACCACCCTGAGTCTCTAGTAAACCCCAAGTTAAGACACCTCTACCAGAGGTGATTCCAGAACCCCAAGTAAAGACGTCTCTCAACAAGAATCATTCAATCCAGAAGCTTCATTTTGATGGCTCCAAGTGTAAGCTAGGAGTAGGAGCTGGGATCAAATTAGTCAACCCTCATGGGGGTTCGTATTATGCTACCTATAGATTGCAATTCTACTACACTAACAATGTTTTTAAGTGCGAGGCTCTAGTTCGGGGTCTCCTCTTCGCGCAAGAGAAGAAATTAAAAGCAATAGATGTGGAAGGTGACTCAGAACTGATAGTCCAGAAAATCAAGAGCCAGTATTCCTGCACTGATAAGAGATTGATCTCATACCTCAATCGTGTCTAGGATTTAGTCAAAGATTTTGAAGCTTTTAGCATTTAGAGCATCCCAAGAAGAAGGAATACTATTTTCAATGCTTTGGTAGTGTCTGCAAGTTCTTTGCAACTACTAGAGAAGTCCAAGTTGAAGAAGTTCTCCATAGAACTTGTGGTGGTGCTAGCTGTCCCTGATAACATCAAAAACTTCCAAGTATTTCAAGATAATCAGTAGATTTTGGAATTTATCATGAATGCTGGGATCTTTGACAAACAGAGCATTGACGAAGAAGAGGATGAAGTAGAAGAGTCAAACAACCTAGGGATTTTGAACTTGAAAACCAATTCCATTCTAAAAGGCATGGTGGCTCTAGAGAGGATTTTTGACAAAGATGAACATGCTCAAGAGAGAGGGAAAATGCCAGTAGTGGGTGGAGATGATTGTGAACTCTACAACTTGGGAGCTAAACTCAAACCCAGGGAAGTCTACATTGGCAAGGTAGGCACACTAAAAGAAAAGAAATAGATGGTCAAACTCCTCACTGAATGCAAAGATGTCATAGCATGGTGCTATGAAGATTTGAAAACCTATGATCCCAATGTTATCATTCAAAACATTCCTTTGAACCTCGATGCTAATCCATTATACCAAAGGCAAAGGCATGTGAACCCTGTGATCGAACCAGTGATCTAGAAGGAAGTGAAAAAGTTTCTCGACACCAAGATAATCTTTCCCATATGCCATTCAACTTGGGTCACCAACCTTGTCCCTATAAGGAAGTAGAGTGGAGAGGTTTGACTCTATTTGGATTTTAGAAACTTGAACAGGTCCTCTCAAAAGGATAACTACCCATTACCATCCCTCGATGAAGTGTTGCAGGTGGTCAATGGTTCTCAAATGATGTCTTTTCTAGATGGCTACTCAGGGTACAACCAAGTCATGGTAAAAGAAGAGGATCGCCTAAAGACAGCCTTCACTACAAAATGGGGAACATTTGCCTATCGTCACATGTCATTTGGTCTAATCAATGGTGGAGCTACTTTCCAACAAGCTATGGATGTGGCATTCAAGGGTCTGATAAACAAATGCATTGTTATATATATGGATGATCTTACATTTTTTTCTAGGAACCGCGTAGACCATATTGAGGATCTTCAAAAGGTTTTGAAAAGGTGTCTATGTTATGGGATTTCTCTAAACCCTAAGAAATGTGTCTTTGGGGTGACTCAAGGAAAGCTTCTCGGACACATCATCTCCAAGATAGGCATCTCAATTGACCTTGAATGGGTTGAAGCTATCCTCAAACTAGTTCCACCAAATATCAAAAAAGAGTTGAAGTCCTTTGGGAAAATCAACTTCATCAGGAAGTTCATCAATGGTTTCTTAGAGATAGTGTGTCCATTGAATGATATGTTGAAGAAAGATGCCAAAATTGAATGGAATACTCAAGCTAAAGAAGCCTTTAGATAAATCAAAATGTCCATTGCCACTACCCTAGTTCTGGTTAGCCCTGATTATCTCCTAAATTTCAAATTTTATTCCTTTACTTCAAAACATTCATGTGCAGGAATCCTCACACATAAAAATGAAGGAGAAGATGAATGGCTGATTGCTTCCATGAGTTTCCCTTTAAAGAACAGAGAGTTTAGATATCCAAATCTGGATAAATAATCTTTTGCCTTGGTTAAGGTTGTTAAGAAATTCAGACACTACATCATTCAGAGTAAAGTCATCACTATTGTTCTAGATCCAGTAGTCAAGTCTATGCTGATGCAAAATGAAATAGGGGAACGAAGGAGAAAGTGGATGGAAATATTACAGGAATTCGACATTGAAATTCAACTGATGAAATTGGTAAGAGGTTAAGGCCTCATCTAGATGATGGCTGAAACAAAGCAAGGCCTGGTGTGTTAGGTATACACCAACGAAGGAATATTCATTGACATATGGTATCAAGACGTGGTGTACTACTTGTTGCATAATTGTTTCCTAGATGGATTGAACAGTTCCCAATGGAGAGCTTTGAACAATAAGAGTAGTTCATACTGTATCATCTTAAAATGGAAGCATTTCCATGATAAGAGTGTTTATCCCTCTGAGTAAGTGGTTTGGGGTCATGTTAAGTGCCTTGATTAGGTCTTTTCATGTATTTGGATTTCTCCCCGCTTTCCACTTCTTCCCAGCACTTGATTCCTTCATTCTAGGTAAAATTAGGGTTAGGATCCCAAGGATTCTCCTTAATTTCCCTCTTCCATGGCTTTGTTTTCTAGGTAGGATTTAGAAATAGGTCCTCCTAGCTTTTATCACAGTCATCATAGGATTTTATGTCTATCCCTGACATTTTCTCCCTATCTGATATCATTTCTAGGTTTCTGGGCATCCCCGGGACCTCCTGACTTGGCTCTAACTGAATCTAGGCCTAGGGTCAAAGTCAAGGTTGATCTTGACTAGGTTAGGATCGAGGTCAAACCTAACTAGGTTAGGATAAAGGTAAAACCTAAATAGGTTAGGTCCAACCTTGATTTTTCCCCCCTCATTCAAATTTCCAGAATCCAAAATTTTTGGGATTCAGGCTTTCAGGATATTTATTTTCCCGCCTCTAGGTTAATCATTTTAGGTTTTGGGATGGTAAATCCTTTAATTTCATTTAATATAGGTATATTTTCTAAAGTTTAGGACCTAATTGGGATTTAATTCTCCAAGGTGGCCCCTCTAGAGGATTGTGCCCTAGATCACTATAAAAGGAGGCCTTCCTCTCTCATTTTCACATCTCATCCTCAAGCAATTTCTCTCAAGCTCTCAAGGTGATCAAGCAAGAATCCATTCAAGAATTAAAGTCCTCTTCTCCATCCAAGTTATCCATTGAAGATCAAGGATTCAAGCATTTAAGCTATTGAAGGGATTTAGTTCAAGCATTCAAGATTCATCATTCAAACCCTGAATCTAGCCATCATGATGGTGTGATCTTCCTTCAAGGTCCTTTGCTCATCTTCAATATCCATTTCATTCTCTTATCAAGGTGGATTCTAAGAATATAATCATGGAGGTTTGATTTACATTTTCCATTGTTGTGTTCAAGCTTTCATATCAATATACTTGTTTACATTCAAAATACAATTACATATCTATTGAATTACATAGCTTCATTGTTAGATCCTTTTCTACTACTTGTTGGCATTCCTGTTTCAATTTCAATATTAAGGTTGATTCCAAACCAAGGTTTGACCAAGGCAAACCCCTTAAAAAAAAAAAAAAACTCCCATTTTCTTGCAGGTACAGGTGCACAATTTTTGATCTGAGAGTGAATTTGGATGCCCTTTTTTTCAAACTTTCGAGATCTACGAACAGAATTCTAATCGAACTTCAAATAAAGAATGTAGTATTTGACCTTTTATGAGGGTCAAACCTAACCTGAGCTCATCTTGGAGAAAGATTTATGGGTTTTCTCCATCTCAGCATTTCTAGTCTAGAATAGCTTTTAGAATTGCTTGAAAGTACACACAGACATCAGAATTTAACATTTTCCAGATCTGCCCTAATTTGAGGTTAGTATTTGTATTTCAATTATTTCATACTCTAAGCATAAATCTCATTCATAGGGAAATATTGGATTTACTCTCTCTCTTTTCCATATTCTCCATAAATTGATTCAATTGTATATTAGCCTCTTGGTTGATCAAATTGGATCTCTTCTTTGGGAATTTGGGTTTGGGAATAGATCTCATATTTTCCCCTTTCTCTTTTTCATCTGAATAGTGTTGAATCCATTTTAACCCTATTCACATACATGCTGAAGAATGGGAAGCTCTACAAATGCAATTATGATGGATTGTACTTAATATGTTTGGATCGAATGGAAGCTAGGCAGGTTCTCATAGAGTTTCATGATAAGTATGGTACTAGACATGGATCAGTAGAGGCTGCAAATCATCAGATATTGACATCTAGATACTATTGGAAAACCTTGTTAAGAGACACCCATGAACACATGCACTCTTGTCATGTTTGTCAGACCAACGCCATCTGAGAAAGACACCCGACAATGCCCTTGCAACCTGTTTATGAGATACATCATTTTTCTTAGAGGGGGCTAGACTTCATGGGAACAATCAATCCAATGTCTTCAGTAGGACACCAGTACATCTTGACTACAATTGATTACTATACATGTTCAATGGAAGCACAGGTTCTAAAAAATTGTACCACTGAGGTGATCACCCAAGTTCTTGGAGGAGTTCATCATCACCAAGTTTGGCATGCCATTTTTCCTTGTATGTGATAATGCTCCTTATTTCTCATCGGAAAATCTCATTCAATGGGCCTTCAAGAACCAAGCAATTCTAAAATTCTCCTCCAATTACTACCCATAAGGAAATAGAGTTGCTGAGTCAACCAACAAGAACCTAACAATGGTAATCAAACACCTTTTGGATGACAACCCCAGAGACTGGTACACTCAGTTGAAATATGTCTTGTGGATAGATCATGTGAGAGTCAAGAATGTGCTAGGGACTACCCCCTACCAATTAGTTTATGGTCTATAACCCATCTTTCTGATGAGCCTAAAAATACCAATTCTGAGATTTATGGATCAATATGTTGAAGGTGAGGATCGGGTGTAGATTCATCTCATGAATTTGTTGAACCTTGAAGAGAAATGAGTTATGGCCCTAGAACATGTAGCCAAGCATCGAGCTTTTGTCAAGCGATGGTTTGACAAAAGAGAAACTGTAAAAGCCTTTCAAATTTCTGATCTGGTACAAAGCAAAAGAAAAACTAGGTAGACGCACCAAGTTTCAATGTTTATGGATAGGCCCATTCCAGATCGTAGAGATCTTGGGAGAAAATACCTTTTGGATTAGTTCTCTTGATGGAGAACTGCTCCCATTGCCAGTCAATGACCATTTTCTGAAGCATTATTTTGGGTCTTGATGCCCCCCCTTGTATTTTATTGTCTTTTCTTGTTTTCTATTGGTCTTGTTGTCCATGTCTTTTCTTTAGGTTTTTTCTTGCAGGAGGTGAGTGCTTTAAAAGTTTTAGCAGTCTATTCTAGGTGGTCCACGTAATGGATACAGGTTTCTTGTTGCCATAAACTTTGAGGAAGTTCTATTTTGCAGTGAGCTAGAGACATTGATCGGAGGTAAGACACTTTCTTTTCAAGACTTCTCAGGGGAGTTTACTAGAATCAACCATCCTCAACACTAAAGCACACTTAAAAGAAAATCCTGAGCCACAAGCTTCTCAAGATAGGATTTTGGTCTACGCCGGGACACGCCCATGGTCGCGAAGGAAGCCTGAAAGTTAGAACCCTTTTCCTAGCTAAAATGCAGACTAAGTGAAAAGAGTGAGAAAATAAAAAGGAGGAATGCATAAAGATGAGATAAACAAAGGAAACGTTCAACATCAAGACAACAAAATCTAAGTGTTGCCTTGGTTCCCAAAAAAAAAAGGAGAAGAATAGAACAAGAGCAACAAATGATATTTCACAAAGCTACTAGGAGCATTGAAGTAGTCTACATAGAACAAAATTTTCTGAAAACAAGACGCTCTCAAAAGAATCAGCTTAAAATTGAAGCAAATTGAGTCTAAGAGCCCTCCCATGAAGTCTAAGAACTTCTAACAAAGCTCATTTATAGTTGGGAAGGGGTGAATTTAGCAACCTATATCGGGGCTATCAATGCCTACTTGGCAATAGAGCAAGGTTAAAATTGACTTATGGCTGACTTTGGATTAGTGGGCAGTGATCTGTCAATGACAGGATGATCATTAGTGAGAGCTTACGACAAAAAGGATTTCAAGGGAAATTTGAACTCATGTATTCACACACCGGATGTAGACATTATGGTTTTCTCTACCATTGGTGTGATAAGAAACATGCTCAATCTGAAGATTTTTTTACTTGGCTCATTGTAAATCAGGATTGTCTACAGGTGGACTAGCTCTAGGAAGCTCGAGTTGTTTCCCTTTCTTTGTTTGGGCTATTTTTTGTGGTCCTACAACCACGCTCCCCTAGTGGCCCTCTTGGCCTTAGGGCCCCCCCTTCTACTTTCTTCTTGTTTCACTTATGTTGCCTTGGGTATTTGTCCTTAGTTTTTTTGTCAATTTTCATGCTTTTCATCCTTGTTTCCCTTTCACATGTTCGGATGTTTCAAAGTGCGAAAAGGCTAGTGTTGCAAGTGGTGCAAATTTTTAGCTCTTTTAGCCTAGCCCCCTTTTCGGACTTCAAGGAGGTCTGAAACTTTGAAGGTCTGACCCCCACATTGAAGTCAGCCTTTCAGGTGCTTCAACCTTTTGAAGGTTCGACACCACTGAGAAGGCTAAAACAATTGACATTTGGGGTGCTTACATCAGCAACTTGGGTAGCCTATAAAAGGTGTGAAGGGTTTTCAAACCCTCACTTTTGCACTAGCTCCTTCACCTCCAACCTGTTTAGTCATTGGTCATCTCTTTTTCATCATCCTCTTGGTCTCATCTCCTTGTTGTTCACCCTCGAGTTCATCATTTTCTAGGTAGGTGGTCTTTCCCCCCTCTTTTGTTTATGTTTTGAGTCTTAGGTTAGGGTCCTTGCTTTCGGCCTTTTGGCCTGTCTTAGTTTTAGAGGTTTGTGTCTTTTCGGCCTTTTCAACCTTGTCCTTAGGTCTAGGTTGCTGAGAGTTGGCCTTTTGGGCCTTGGGGATCATCAAGGTAGTTTCCTTGCATCCCCTTGATGAGTTTGTGGTCAAACTCATTGTCAAACTCATTTTCAAGTCTAACTGAGAAACCCTAGTTTCGGACCTTCAGGGTCCAAAACTTTCAGTAGCTCACAAATCAACAAATTCTCTAAGTGCTGACACCTTTCAAAATTTTGGTGTTGTCACACACTGAAATAATTCACACCTCCAAAACACTGAAGTAGACCTTGCCCTATGTTCTCTTTGCTTTTAGCACTTTTGGCCATGCAAGATTTTTTCTCATGATGAAAATATGTCAATCCTGGAATCGCTGGGTTTTTTTTGATGATGCCAGAAACCCCTGCTTGGCCTTTTCAGCCTTTTTGAACATTTTGGCCTTGTTGGCTTTCGGGGGGTTACTCACCTTTGATTCACCAAAAGGGCTGAGAACATAGATGCCTCTTTCAGCCCTTTCGGCCTTTCGGAGGTCTGATACCTCTGAAAGTTTGAAAGGCCAAAATTTCCTTTTATGAGCCCCTTTGAGCTTAAAATTCAATAATATACTTTTCTTTCTAAATTTTTATTCCTCCTGCCAAGTTACTGATCTATGTTTCTTCCTATCCATAAGTATGGATGAGAAGGTATTAGCATCACCAATAATGAAGTATCAATTCAAAGGCTATCATCCACCTTCCAAGGTGACCGAATTGCATGTAGGAATAACAGATACAGACATTGAAAACATGAGCTAGAATGAATACTTGAATAAGTATGCTTAGCTGGTGGGATGCATAGAGGACTACACTTCATTAGTCCACTGCTCTTTGGTGAATGCGGTAGCACACCCAGTTTCCATCCAATTGGCAGAACCGGTCAATACACTAGCCAGTAACTACATGCCAAGTGAGCACATGGTCAAGAATAGCATTGGAGAGGTGGTCTTGGACTTGAGGCCCAATAACATTGAAGATGTCCTCCACTTGCCCAAAGGGGTAGATAATTTCTTCAAGTTCAACATCAACAAGGGGATGAAATTCTATAATAAGGACATACAGAGGGCTCACAACATTGTTAATAATGAGTACCTGATGTAGCCATTTCCCAAAAATAGATTGGATAGAATTGATATGAGAAGAGGGTACATGAAAGAAGATATCTAGGCAGCCATAACAATGATTAGCAAGGTGTATGGGCTGCCTAAGTCCTCTCAAATAGAGCCTTGGATGATCTTCCTAATCCAAAATATAAAAGAAAGATAAGCGAGGTTTGATTGGGCCTCCATTCTAAGTGACAATTTGGATGAGCAGTTGGTTCGGGTTAAGATAGACCCACATTTCTACATGACATCTTATGTCATGTATGTTAGAAAGTAAAGATCCCCAAGATAACTAAGAGGGGGGGGGGGGGTGAATCAGTTATCAGATAATTTATCCATTCAACTTCTTTAAACAATATAATCAATGTACTGATCTACCATAGAAAGATAACCATACACAATTGCACAATAACACAAGATATGTTAACTAGGGAACCTCTTGAAAAGAGTAAACCCCAGTGGGAATGATGCCCACAAAATGATGCACTAATATGAAAGTTCCTTGTTAGAGGATGGACCCTGTTAGGAGTCTTATGAAATACATTCAGTACATATAAATCCCTATTAGGAGATTTTGAATCCCTGTTAAAAGATTCTAACCCGGTTAAGAGTTTATGGAAGACAGAAGGACCCACTGCCCAAATAGCTTCAAGGCAAGATCTCTAAACCCACTGTCCAAAAGATATTAGAATTATTCAATAGAATAATATGAAATATATTACCTCCTTCACACTATGCCAAAACTGCACTCTCTGCTACACAAGATCACAATTCTAGATCTCTATACTCACAAGTCTTCCTTCATCACTGAATTAGCTCTTTTCTTCACTTCATGCATATATTCGCATCTCAATCTTCATAGTACACATTAAAATAAGGAAAAAATTCCTTCTTATATACCAAACTCAAATAATTACAAATGAGTTGGTCCTCAATTACAAAATAATAAATTCTACACGCTACACACAGAATTCACATAAAACTGTCAACTTCTAGTTACTGTAACTTTCTCCAAACATGTCCTCAAAGTTTGTGCTATGAACCACATCATCATTAATGAGTCTCCAACATCCCTTTAACTACACAAAATTATATTCCATCCTAGCTAAGAGATATCCTCCGATTTCCAAACATCGCTACACAGAAACACTGTCTAAACACTGCTTTCACCAAAATGCTCATAACTCTTACAAATGAATGAATTTATTTTTGTGCTATTAACCATAGGTTAATAACACACCAAAGAACATACCATCAACTTCACAAAATCCAATCTATAATACAACATGTGTGCAAAAGAAAACTGTACCTACTTTCCTGCTAATATCTAGAATATCACTGTGTTGACATCAATGACAATCCAAGTCATCAATGCAACAACAACTGCTACAGAATGACTGCCAAAACACTTTGTATTCATTCCTAACAATATCCCCCATTGACATTGATGGAAAAATAGATGAAAAACATCCAATGTTCCAAAAATCCAATACTGCAACATCACTGCAAAATATCAAATCAATCTTGCTTCATTTTCCTATTCAGCTCTCTCATACAATCCACAATGTTTTTCATGTATATCTCTCCCCCATTGACATCAATGATAGAAATTATATCACTAAGTCAACAAAAACTTAATGTCAAAAGACACTTTTCAGAAAAATACAATAACAAGAGTCCTCATGACTCAGCTCATAAACTCCCCCATAGAGGAAGTTCCAACATCCAATCCAAAAGAAAGATAGGGCTCATATACCACTGGATGGATGCAACCATCTGCATCAATTCTCAAAAATAGGTTGGGGCATAACCCCAAGCATACCTCTCAGATACACAAATGTATCCTTAGGTAAAGGCTTTGTAAATATATCTGCTATCCGCTCCTTTGTACTTATGTACTCCAATCTTACTTCTTTTTCTGCAACTTTCTCTCTTACAACATGATACTTGATCTCAATATGTTTAGTCTTAGAATGTAAAATAGTATTTTTTGACATACTCACTATACTAGTGTTATCACAATGTATAACAACAAGCTCATCAAACTTTATTCCAATATCTTTCAACATCTACTTCATCCAAATAATCTAATTACAATTATTTGCTGCTGCAACATATTTTGCTTCTGATGTACCTTGTGAAGTACAATTCTACTTCTTACTTAGCCAAGAGACCAATTTACCTCCAAGAAAAAAGGCTCAACCACTGGTGCTTTTCTTGTCATCAATGATGCCTCCCCAATCTGCATCAGTATAGGCACATAAGGTAAAATCATCAGAATTCTCATACCATAATCCATAATCCATTGTTCCTTTCAGATATCTCAGTATCCTCTTTACTACTGCATAATGTGATTCTCTAGGTTCTACTTGAAATCTTGCTACAATCCTCACTAAATGTTCTATATCAGGTCTTGTATGTGTCAAGTACTGCAATCCTCCAATCATAGATCTGTACTTTTTCTGCTCAATTGCTGGTGTCTCATCTTTACTAGATAACTTATGTCCGGTTACCATAGGTGTTCCAACAGGTTTAGAATCTTCCATTCCAAATCTTTTCAATAATTCATTTAAATACTTAGTCTGACTTAAAAATATGCCTTCCTTGCTTTGTGTTATCTGTAATCCCAAAAAATATTTCATTTATCCAATCATGCTCATCTCAAATTCAGTCTTCATTTCATCTGAAAATTTGTCACTAGCTTCATCTTCTCCTCTAAAGATAATATCATCAAAAAATATAACTATAACCAACAAACCATTCTCAATTTCTTTTGTGTATAAGTTACTATCTTTTGTTCCTTTTATAAATCCCAATTTCAATAAATACTTATCCAATCTTGCATACCAGGTTCTAGGTTCTTGTTTTAATCCATATAAAGATTTCTTTAACTTACATACCATATCTCCTTCTTGTGTCAAAGGAAAACCTTTAGGCTTCTCATTGTAGACTTCTTCCAATTCACCATTCAAAAATGATGACTTCACATCCATCTGATACACTCTGAATTTCTTGTAAGTTGCATAATGCTAGAAACATTCTCACTGCTTCAAGTCTGGCCACAGGTGCAAAAGTTTCTTCATAGTCAATTCCTTCTTGTTGTGAATATCCTTTACATACCAATCTTTCTTTTTTTCTTATCACTTCTCCTTGTTCATTCATCTTGTTTCTGAATACCCAGTTTGTTCCAATCACATTCTTGTCTTCAGGTCTAGGGACCAATTCCCATGTCTTGTTTTTTTCAATCTGCTCTAGTTCTTCTTTCATAGCATTGATCCAATGTTCATCTTCACAAGCTTCATTAGTAGTCTTAGGTTCAATTTGAGAAATCAAACATAAATGTACCTTATTTTGAGTCAAAACTCCTCTATCTAAACTTCCAATAACTTGCTCAACAGGGTGATGTCTTGAAGTATACCTGTTAGGTGTCATAGTTACTGATCTTGTTTTGATTGTAGATTCTTCTTTGCTTTCTTCTTTGTTTTCTTCTCTATTTTCTTCTCTTTCTTCTTCAGTATGACTTTCATTTAGCAAATCACTGTTAGTTTCAAAAAATAATTCTGCATTTTCAATGTTAGGTTGAGGTTGTGCTTCTCCATCAGATTCATAATCAAGCATTCTTTCCTGAATTTTAAACTTCTCATCAACTTTTACATTTGCACTTTCAACAATAGTCTTAGTTCTTTTGTTATAACATCTATATGCTTTGGTTTTTAAAGAATATCCAAGAAATATTCCTTCATCACTTCTAGGATCAAACTTTCCTATATCATCATCTCTCTTAATATAACATTTACTTCCAAAAATTCTAAAATACTTAACTAAGGGTGTATGTCCAAACCATAATTCATAAGGTGTCTTGTTTGTATCTACTCTATTTTGTACTCTGTTCATAGTGTATACTGCTATGTTCACTACTTCTCTCCAAAAAGTTTTAGCCAAATAATTTTCAAACAACATAGCTCTTGTTGCTTCAGTTATTGACTTGTTTCTTCTTTCTGAAATACCATTTTTTTCTAGTGTTCTAGGGGCTGAAAGTTGTCTCTTAATACCATTCATTTCACAAAAAGTGTTAAACTCTCTAGATGTAAATTCACCACCTCTATCAGATCTTAGACACTTAATCTTCATTCCAGATTCATTCTCAATTTTTCTTTTTATGATCTTAAATTTATCAAATGCTTCAGATTTTTCTTTCAAAAATGCAATCCACATCATTCTTGTAAAATCATCAACAAGAATCATAAAATACCTTTCACCATAGAATCCTCTAGTCCTAGTAGGACCACTCAAGTCTGTATGAACAATCTCCAACTTCTCTCCTGATGTGAACTTCTTATTGGGAAATGAACTCCTTTTCTACTTTGCCATCATACATTCTTTGCAAATCATGTTAGTAGGTTTCATAATTCTAGGTAAATCTCTTACCGCAAGTGTAGTGCTCACCTTGACAATATTATCAAATTTTATATGACAAAACCTTTTATGCCATAACCAACTATCATCAATCCTCATTATCAAACATGTCATCTTAGTAGGATTCAATTGAAATACATTACCTCTGGTTCTAGATCCTTTTCCAATCAGATTTCCATCTTTATCTTTTATCACACAAGTTTTCTCAGAAAACCAAACTTGATAACCCTTATCAGCCAATTGTCCAATGCTTAGTAGATTATGTCTTAGTCCATCAACAAAGTAAACATCATCAGTGTTAGTCTTTCCATCAAGAGTAATAGATCCTATACCCTTAATCAAACAAGGTGCATTGTTACCAGCTCTAACAATTCCTCCATCATAATTTTCTAACTTAACAAACTTTCTTTTATCTCCAGTCATATGATGTGAACAACCACTATCTATAATCCAATCAGATTTCTTTTCAACTTGTGAAACTAATGCCTTTTCTTCCCTTTTATCAGATTCAGAACTTTCATCTTTAATTGCTACAAATCCTATTTCCTCAAAGTCATCATTATCACTGTCACTTAAATGTTTTTCAATTCCTGCTTCAAAATCTTCATCATTTGCATAATAACATTCTTTAGATCTCCTAGGTTTAAAGTTGCTTCTATACTTCTTAACTCTTTTAGGACATTTAGATGCAAAATGACTATATTCTTGACAAGTCCAACATTTAAAGATTTTCTTACCATCTGGTTCTCTTTTTACAAGTAATGCAATACCTTCTTCAATCTTCTTATCTTCCTCAGATTTTCTACTGTTGGCATAATCTCCATTCACACTTGTACTTCTTGTAGGTCTAATGCTAAGAGCACTGAATGCTATTTCCATTCTAGGTAGCTCTCCTAATAATCTCAAGTTCATCTCTGCTATTTCTAATCTTCCAAGAAGAGTCTCTCTTGAAAAGTTTGATGTACAAGGTATCACTTGTTCAATCATCTGCATTGTCTGCTTGAATACTGGTGTCAAAGTTCTTAGAATTTTTCATATCACTTTATTGTCTATCTTATCACCTCCACAAGACTTTATTCCTGTCACAATCTCAAACATCCTATCAATATAGCTTCTAATAGATTCATCTTCCATCATTCTAATATCTTCAAATGCACAAATCCAATTATGTAATCTAGCCTTCTTTGCATGTTCATCACCTTCAAAAGTAGAATGTAAAGCTTTCCAAATTGCATGAGATATTTTCAAACATCTTACCTAACTATATTCATTCTCTGGTAGTGCTGACAAAAGTGCTTCTCTTGCAAGTATGTTACACATGAATAGATCTAGTTCATCTTTAGTTCCTACCTCTAGATTCTCTTCCTCAATGATAGTCTTCTAATTCTTTGTAATCAACCAATAACTTGGTCCAAAACACAATAAATGTGTCTTCATCTTTTCTTTCTAGCTATCAAAATTTACTCCATCAAACCTAGGCCTTTCTTTTCATAAATTCGCCATGGATCTCCTTAAGTTGTTAAACTTTTCTTTCAAGGACCTACTGCTCTAAAACCAATTGTTAGAAAGTAAAGATCCCCAAGATAACTGAGAGGGGGGGGTGAATCAGTTATCAGATAATTTATCCATTCAATTACTTTAAACAATATAATCAATGTACTAATCAACCATAGAAAGATAACCATACACAATTGCACAATAACACAAGATATGTTAACTAGGGAACCTCTTGAAAAGAGTAAACCCCGGTGAGAATGATGCCCACAAAATGATGCACTAATATGAAAGTTCCTTGTTAGAGGATGGACCCTATTAGGAGTCTTATGAAATACATTCAGTACATATAAATCCTTGTTAGGAGATTTTGAATCCCTGTTAAAAGATTCTAACCCGGTTAAGAGTTTATGGAAGACATAAGGACCCACTGCCCAAACAGCTTCAAGGCAAGATCTCTAAACCCACTGTCCAAAAGATATTAGAATTATTCAATAGAATAATATGAAATATGTTACCTCCTTCACACTATGCCAAAATTGCACTCTCTGCTACACAAGATCACAATTCCAGATCTCTGTACTCACAAGTCTTCCTTCATCACTGAATTAGCTCTTTTCTTCACTTCATGCATATATTCGCATCTCAATCTTCATAGTACACATTAAAATAAGGAAAAAATTCCTTCTTATATACCAAACTCAAATAATTACAAATGAGTCAGTCCTCAATTACAAAATAATAAATTCTACACGCTACACACAGAATTCACATAAAACTGTCAGCTTCCAGTTACTGTAACTTTCTCCAAACATGTCCTCAAAGTTTGCACTATGAACCACATCATCATTAATGAGTCTCAAACATCCCTTTAACTGCACAAAATCAGATTCCATCCCAGCTAAGAGATATCCTCCGATTTCCAAACATCGCTACACAGAAACACTGTCTAAACACTGCTTTCACCAAAATGCTCATAACTCTTACAAATGAATGAATTTCTTTTTGCACTATTAACCGTAGGTTAATAACACACCAAAGAACATACCATCAACTGTGAAAAAGCCAGTCTATAATATAACATGTGTGCAAAACAAAATTGTACCTACTTCCTGCTAATATCTAGAATATCACTATGTTGACATCAATGACAATCCAAGTCATGAATGCAACAACAATTGCTACAGAATGACTACCAAAACACTTTGCATTCATTCCTAACAATGTACTTACTAGGTACCAGGGTAGTTTACTTGGGTTTAATCAAAGTTGGAGCCATCAAAGAATCGAACACATGGTCATTCACTCTGTATCCTCAACTAGTGAGGAAGGATTTCTACCCTCACAATAGCCCAGACTGAAGAATAGTTAATGATTCCTTCATCTTTGTGATCATACACTCCATTGAGGGTGACTATGCCAAAAGGATATCAAAAAAAGAAATGGGTAAAGTAAAGGCCATTGGGGCATTCTATATAGAATTCTGGACATTCACGTACATTTAGGTGGTAGGAAGCACCTTGGCACCCAAAAAGTTACCAAAATACCCTCCTAACAAGGTAGTTCTCCTGGAAATAGCAAGATAGTTATCTAATGCCCATGAGCACATCAAACACAAGAAGAAGCATTGCTAGGATTTTCCTATTTCCATCAGCCCCCACTGTGTACCAGACATGAAAGTTTGCAAGTCTTTGACTGGAGAATGGGATGAATTCCCATTGTCAACGTACAATTTGGTAAGGCTGTAGTTTGATCCTATTGGTACTTATAGCCACATAATGGGAAGACACTACATTCATGAGCTGCATATTGAAGACCATTGGGCTAATTGTGTGGATGATTACGAGGTAAGAGTCTGTGACTATTTTTGGATGAGTCTAGAGCTAGCACATGGTGCCCTTTCATTGAGAATTCCACAGAAGGAAGTAGATGCTAACTCAGACAAAATTTTGGATACTATATATAACACAGACAAGGTGTACATAAGGGCTATCTTGAATGTGGAGGTAGATCGAGATGAAAATGATAGTATGGATTTTAGAGCCTGACATGTGATCAAGTTGACTAGATCTTGGGTTGCTCATCCTTACACAGTGCATCTACTTCTGATAAAATAACTCCCCGAGAAACCCTCTCGAGGAAAGAAGAAGAAGGGAGAGAAGGTACTAAAATTGCAATTCAAAGAGGTTGCTCCTCTAAAGCCAGAAACTATGTATCAGCATGAACATCCTACTGCATACAGTCCAGCCACACATTGTAAGAAAGTAAAAACTAGGATGACCAGAAGTATTGCACCACTAGAGCCACCTCCATCCAGTGACCTTGATCCACCAAGCTCATCAAAGAGAACAAAATTCAAGATCATAGGACCCAAGTTGGCAGAGACCACCAAGGGGAATGTTTACAAAAGAAAGAAATGCTCAACACCTACACAAATGGATGCTCTAAAAGAGGAGGATGAAGATGAGTTGGATGAAGTTCCCCTTAGTAGGAGGACCTAGTCTGCAGGATTCTTGAAGAAAAGAAGGATAATATAAAATGATCCTAAGGATACTAAAGGGGCTAGACAGGGAGAACCAGTGAATTTGGATGCCCTTGGTGATGATGAATTCAACATAATAGATTTCATAGGGCTGCATGGTTTCAAAGAGTCTGAGCAAAAAGCTCCTATGCAGTTTACTAGTCTCTTTAGTTGCTTAAGAGAGGATCTACAATAGGAACCCCAAGGACAAAATGATGTTGAGATGCCTGAGGCCCAAAAGGAAACTACAGAGCTAGAGAAGGACTCATCTATTGGGGTCACTTTAGAAGAAGATGTAGCTACAAAAGTACCATTAGCTTCATCCTTTCCACCTCTACCTCCACCTCAAAACTTTATGACTCCACCTTCATTTCCACTTGAAACACCCCCTACCACTCCACTTTCCACTCCAGTACAAACCACTCCATTGCCTCAGCAACCCACTTCATCCCATGTTTCCCTTTCCACTCCAACTCCACCAGCTCATTCAGTCACTCCCCTTGTGTCTCCTATGCCCCCCCCCACTTAAAATTCCTCCACAAGTTCCCATGCCTCTGCCATAGGTTCTCAATGAGTCATTACCATAGAGCTTGCAAGAGCTAGAGAAAGGAGCATAGGACATTGGTGAAGAGAAAATGGAAGAGGCTCGTATAGAATTACAAGAGCCAGATGATATAGGGGAAGTACAAGTAGAAGAAGAGCTACATACTGAAGAACATAAACAAAAAATAGATACTAAAGAACAAATGGCTAATGATGATGAACCCACACATGAAGAAGGTGAGAAAAGTACCAGAGATGAATAGGAAACAAAGAAAGAAGAAGAGAGTCAAGAGGAAATAAGGACATAACACTTAGCAACCTCTTCTATATTGGCTGCTCCCTATGAGCCATTGAAGGAATTCTCAAAACCTACATGGTTCACCAAAGAAGTGCAGCCAAGGGTCAGAATATACACTGATGATGAGGTTGATCTAACCATGCTAGGCATGATTTCCATCAAATGGCACTAGTTCCCCAATAAAGGAGAATGTCTTATGTAATACAAGACCTAACATTTAGCTGGAAAGCATAGGTGGTTGTTCCTACAATGGATGTCAGTATAAATTAGATCACCTCGGATGACTATGTGTTGGAGGAGGTAGACTTGGGAGAGCCGACCAGGGAGGGTAGCAAAACCTTGGCTACTTTGGGCTTGAAAAATGCTCTAGGCTTCATGGATAAGGACGAAGAAAGGATAAAAGCTCTGGTAGAGAAAAATGAAGCTATGAAAAAATTCATCTTAAAGACAATGGTTCCAATTGACCTAGATAACCTCGAGGCCTCATTACAGGCAATTTTGGAGAAGAAGGGGGAAATAAATACTGACATTCCACATTCTTTTGTACAAGCTTGTGCTGACTGGAAGATAGAATTTGAGTAGTTCTCTACTCTATCTCTTAGAAGGATTCTAAGGCCCTTTCAAAACATTTTGGTGGGAATAACCTCCTTGGTGGTGATCATGAGTGAGGAGAATGGTGTAGAAGAGACCATCCTTAACTAGCAGAAAGTGTTGGATGAGCTAATAGTGATAATGAAGCAACGCTTCCAAGTTTTGATGAAGATATATGAAGGGTCAGAATTGGACAATTTTGAATAATGGATCCAAGAGATAGTTGCGGCATTGGCCATATTTGAAAAGGTTCTCAAGAGGTTAAACAAAAGAAGAGACAACAACATGCTTTTTGTAAAAGAGTTACATGAGTTCTTCGAGGGTCTAGACTTGGATCTATTTGATGGAGATGACGATAAGACCATGCATTCAGTAAATGACATCATCAATCAGTACCTAGGCATATTCTAAGGGGTAAAGTCTAAAGAAGACCTCCAACAAATGATCTATCAAAAGGAGGAAATTCAAAAAATGCTATCTCAAGAGGAAGAAATAAAGGCTTTTGCAAAGGAATTGATTGACTTCAGAGATAGGTAGAAAGAGATTCTTTAAGGGATCAAGATGCTAGAATTTGATGAGGTGTTGGAGATAGTGGATAGGTTCAAAAAAGCACATCCAGAAGTGCCACCCAACTAGTGAGCATCCAGTCCAAGATCTGCCAAATTTTGTGTACAAAAAATCTAGTTTTGACACTTAGCCAATTTTGTAGTGCTTGATTTTCGACATTTTGGCCATGAGGAGTTTTCGGCCACCTACAAGTCCAAAATTTTGGAGGAAGGACTTAGCACTTGGTCATTTTTGGAGCTTGAGTTTTTCAGATCAACTATTGGGATTTGGGCATTTTTTGGCACGTCTGAAAGTTGACTTCAATTATCTTAGAGATCATTTTCTAGTCATCTAGGCTTCCTTTTTGGGATCGTTTATGCATGATTTTGGGGATCTTTTTTAGTTGGGTCCATGTGGAGAAGCTAGAACCAAAGATCAAGGGTGCATACATGAAGATTATCAAGTGCATGCACAAGTTCCAGCTCCATTTTTGAGATGTTTGATGCTTAATTTATTCAAATCTTTGTAATACACAAGGTTTAATTCTATGCTAGGATATTTTAGCTAAGCCTTAGAAGTTGTTTCTTTAATTCAAGCTTTAGTTTAGATTTCCTTTCAAGTTTTAGTTGCAGGCAAACCCTAGCTACGAAAATAAGAGCCCAGCTCTATAAATTGTAATAAAACAATGTAAAGAGGGTCGACTTGATCATTAATATAACAAATACAGTTGGTGCTTCATTCATGGTGTGATTTTTCTACTATGTATGTGAAATTTATGAATGTGTGAATTTCTCATTCTTTATTTCAAAGACCCAATTGGTTGTTTAATGATTTTAAGTATCCGATCTTTTAGTTCGGTGTTTGCTGGTATCCCATTGCTGTATTGTGACAAATTTCTAAGAAGATTGTTCTTTGGTGCTTGAGGATTAACTTGTCTCACATGTGCGCACATCTAGAGTGTCTTCATGATCTGATGAGTTGTTGGTAGTTCCCTTTGATCTTCAACTTGTAGATTTATACTTTGATGGATAATTTTAATATAACCTTGACTCTATCACCACTCCAAAGTCTACAAGGAAGAGGGCCAATTAACAAGGATCAAAAGAGATCCTCCTACACTTTGAGCCTCAATGCTCAAGCGGGTGTACCCTTGACTCACTTCTCCAAAGGAGTCTCAAAATAATATGCAACTATATCCTTTACTAACTGATTGAAAGATTTTATCATTTAATTTGTTTGTGTGTGGTTGATGACAATGAAATCCCTCCAGATGATGGACCAGTGCCTTAACCTAGGGTAAAGAGTCACGCAATTACATACATCAATTGAAGATCTTAAATCAAACACTCCTGGGCTCAGGATAAGTGCTTTGCCTATTACCCCTCTCCCTCAAACACATGGACATCAGATTCTTATTTGGTTACAAACTCACTGAATTCACCTAAAAGACTTTAATCCTAACCTTGTTAGAAATTCAGAGATGACTTCACAATACTCTTTGTTTACCATATGTTAATACACTTTGTGACACTAACATTTATGAGCTCAGAACCAAAACAAGAAGACATACATAAATGCAAGATTGGAACTCAATAGCATTCTCATTAACATATTCTGGATCAATATACAATTAGAGCAACACAAAGATAGGAAAAAGACCCAAAATCTAGCTCCTCTTTCAGTATAATACAATCAACAACCAGGGACCAAAAAGAATGTTTTGGAACCTGCACTAAGTCAAAAATCCTACAATATATACCCCTTAGTCATCTGGGAATCCCAAAATAGGATGCAACAAGCTACGGATGACTAAGGTTAGGGTTTCAACCACCCAACCAACTAGAAATGGTCACAAATTTATTATAGGGGAAGAAACTCAAGAAACCAGGAGAAAGAAAATCCCGAAGTGATCCACAATTATGATAATCTCACTAAGAAGGTACTAAGAACCACAAAAACACCTAAAATGTCAACCTATTCAGGCACCTGCAACACGCCTCGAGCACAAAAATATAGTATAGACCCCTACAGATGATCATGGAACACCCTGGACCACACTGTAGCAGTAAGCACCACCAAAAAAAATCAAATCCGGTTGTGAAAACATTCAATTTTGGTCCTTTATGTCGCTAAGAAACCCTCTGCAAATTTGAATTTGAAAAACAACAGTCATTTCCAAGTGCTAGTAGCAAATTGGTGGTCATAATTTAAATCTGAGCCAACTTTAAGTCCTGACCGTCAGATCCTTTTATTTCACGGGCTTTAAGTCCTTAACTCAACTACCACCCTCAGGTTAACTCCTAGCGAACATGCAATAAAGAATTTCTTATTCGTGAAATAAAACCTTAACTCATCATCTAACTCAATGACCTAGCAGTCAAAGGGAAACCACTAACCCCAGTCCTTATTTAGCAAACTGGTGACAAAAGGTTTTCGCTAGTTCACAGAACATTTTTTACCTCCGCCAATTCATTTAGCGACAATGCAAAAGCTTGTTTGCTAGATTTCCCAAACATTTAGAGTATTACCACCTTTGCACATGAATAAGCAAAACCCTTGTAATATATCAGAACTACCAAACACTTTATTAGGACTACCAAAAGACTAAGCAAATTATACTGGGCCCGCATCGAGAAGATCAATGGTTGTCTCAACTTCACATAGACCTTCAAGATTCCTTCAGATCATGAGACCACCATCGGATGCAGAATCTTATCTTTCCCTGACAACCCTCTGACACTAAAAGAGATCAATGGCTATCTTAAGTTCACATGTGTCAGAGAAAGCCTATCAGATTACACACCGACCGTTGATGCAAGTGTCAGAACCCACTGAAATTTGGAAGTCCTTAGCCCCACTGACACAATCCAATTCATCACCACATGGACGAATGAAAAATAGACAACTCAGCACACCGTGGCACATAAAAACCATCTAGAAAATCGGACCAACCCTTATACTGCCACCTGAGAAAAGGTAACATCGACAGCTGGTGTAAGATCTCAAAGCCCTGACACATCTCATGAGAACTTACACTAGTTGTTGATCAACCATAGATGTCAAAACCCTCTGAGTCTCAGAAAATTAGGTCCCACTAATAGCATATCCATTCACTCATATATGGACCAATCAAAGCCTGCCATTTGTGCTTACATAGCAGTGGACCCACCTACAAAGAAAGGCTGCATCATGGAAATGAATCAACAACTGTCACAAAAGCGCAATCCTCTGACAAAAACCTTGCACTTTCACGACAACCATTGGATCAATATGGTGTCAAAAGGTGAGGCCCAGGAAATATTAAGCCAGAACATTAGGGAAAATTAATTGCTGAGACTTAGGCTTAGGGAAAAATCAGGCACTGAGGACTTTAGGAAATATTTAATTCACCGAGGGAAATAAAACCTTTAGTCGCAAGATCACGTAACATGAAAAAAGTTCACGTGATCATGCAACAAATGTAGTAACAATTAAGCACATGTGAAAAAGGACTTTTAAGTGACCCAAAAAGTTAACTTGAAATTAGAATAGGGCCTAGGCTTTTCAAAAGGTTTTTTGAACACAACGGCTAGTTTTTTTAAAAATTGAACTAAGGGCTGGAGGCAGAGACCTAAAATCAACTGCAAAGACCAGGGGGAAAATGCTATAGTCATGAAATTTTTTCAGGGTGCTAACATGAGTTTTGGCTTATCTTACATCTGCATTTGTTTGATTCCATTGGTGATTGCATCCATTCAGCTGAAGATTGTGACATGATCTGATCTCTATTTTATGGGTTTCTTCATCTTCTTGGTTATTTAATTCACATGGTGGTGTGATACTAGCATATGTCCATTAGATTTCTTTTCAACAATTTCATTAAAATCTCTTGTTACCTTACATATTCTAACCTTCTTGGCAAGTTATTTTCTATAGATTAATTAAATTAGCATTGCTTTCATTTCTTAAATCTGAAAATCGAACCAAAAAAGAGATATTGTGGAATCCTAAAGTTTGTTTTGTAGTTTCCCTTGAGAGAAGAACCATCAAAGGCCTCCTTGTTAACAAATTCACATTTGTCTTCTATTGAGCTATCTGAGCGATTGAGACCCAGCTAGAAGGAACCTTGAGATTGATTCCATCAGTCTTCCAAGAGGGGTATTTGCTCACGCAAATTCCTAGCCGTTGTCTTCATGTAAAAATGATGCTCAACATAATCTTTAACCGGATTGGCTCTTAACTAGACATACTTTAGAAGAATATTTTATTAGTGCATGATAATTCCCACAATGGTTTTTCCCAAAGTTGAGTTTCCACATTAAATAATGGTGTTACATGTGATGAATGATTTATGTGAATGATTTTTTGATTGTTAAAATTTATTTACTATTGTCGGAAAATAATAAATTGTGTTTAATCAATCTGACATGGAGTTAATTAGAGAAAATTTCTTAAGGTATAGAGAATTGTGGATTACTAATTCACCATGCCCCTCTCAATACTCACCTTTCCATACTTAATCGAACAATAAATGTGGGAACCCATACATACTAAAATGGGGCTAAAAATGAGCACCTAATAAGGGTTCTTAATTTTTGGGATGGTACATTTAGCCCCCACATTAGTGGTAGTATGAGTACACCTCATTCACATAGTAAATTAATAGAGAGAGAGAGAGAGAGAGAGCATGGGAAAACTAAAAGAAGATAAGATATTGCTAATTTTAAGGACACAATCCCCTGAATTAAGGATCTTAATTCATACATCTATATTCAAGGATATAGAAAACAACAACAAAACCCTAGCTCTTACTTACATTCCAAGTCAACTAGTCGAAGACACCTTGCTAGAGAAAATGTATCACCCAATAATATCATACTCAAAAATATATTGAAAGATCATAAGTGGTCACCTAAAAAGAGAAAGAGAATACATAGAAGATAAGATAGGACTCCATGATCCAATCATTGAATAGAAAACTTGTGTATGCTATGTAGTGATGGAGAAAAGATCAAGAAAATCATAGATGACATAGGATAGGCAATTATGTTGTACTATGTCATCTAGGTGAGATAAATAAGAAAGAGAGAAAGAAGGGGAAAATGGTCTAGAAAATTGTACTATGATAGTTTAACTCATCAAAGCAGAGGTGGAGGATTAGTCTAAGAATCAAAATGGTGGTCTATCAAAGGACCAAATATGAAGAGGCATCAGTCTAAGGATTCAAAAAGTAGTCATTCAAAGGCCCAAATGTGTGTAGTAAGTCAATGTAACAAGTGAAAAGGATGTGGCGGTATAGTGAATTGTGTTATACTAGTCAACCCATGTAAAAGGATAGGTCAAATGGTCTATAATTTTTTTAATGGTAGTAAACCAATTCCAAAAATGTGAAAATGAGAGTAATTTGGCCCTAGAAAATTGTATTACACTAGTGTACTCTACCTATCATTCTTAAAGTAAACAAAATATTTACAATAAGGAGGCCATGTATTACTCCCTTAAGATGGAAAATGAGTACTTCTTTGACATATTAAGGAAAATATGAGCAAGGATAAAGAGATTCCAACACCAAGATAGTATGCACAAGAAACACCAATTCCAAGCCATTGAGGTCACAAATGTTAGTAGGTAAAGAAATGGATGAATACAAAGAGACATAGTGCAAGGATTGTAAAAGGGATTATTTTGGAGGATGTTGAAAATAGATCATGAATATGAATGGAAGAATATACACCTTTACTATTTCTAGGTAAAGGAATTATTTTAGGAAGGATAACACACTTTTAGTCTCCAAGGAGAGGGATTTATCCACCATTGAAACCCAATTGAAAATAATTTAGGGGTTATGATCAAGGATGCATATCTATTTGATGCATGATCATCCTAGGGTAGTTGGCAATCCTATATGTTGGAATGCTTCTGTGTTACTCGGTTGTAGCTTTGACCAAGGATCTCAGTCATTGAAGGGGTTCAGTGACTGAAGGATCTCAGTAAAACTCTCGAACTCACTAGAACTTATACTTAGTGATGCTTGTGGTGCTTGGTTGACATTCTTTCTCAGCGATGCCTAGTTGGCTCAGTTGTTTTACTGGTGCTCGGTAGTTCTGGCTTACCAACTGGAGTTCTTTGAGTTTTGGTTGGTTGACTTGGTATATTTAATGTTGGTAGCTTGTGTTGTATTACCCTATGTTGATCTAGAGGATGACATGGAGAATTAATTGTGTGTAAGGTTATTTGAGAGCCATCTGATGTTGCATTCAAAATTTGTTTATTTTAGGAGCTGACTTGGCTTAGGAGTTAATTGTTTCTTCTAGCCAACTTGTGGTTGAATAAATGTTTTTAAGAAAGGTTTGGGTAGTTTTTTAGGAAGTCAATCAAGTGGAAGGATATAGTAATTAGATCCTACAAGATCTTGAAGATCAGATTGTTTGTCTGATATTTATAATAGTAGAGCTAGTGGGTTGCATGCTTGGAGACAAGGAGATTTCTTGGTGGCTTGTCAGCTCAAGTTTAGATCTTCCTTAGTGTTTCCACCAATTAATGATGTGCTATATAGTTGGAATAGCTAGAGGATTGCACAATTACTATTGTAATTGATTGTACTTGGCCCTAACTCGGAAGGCCTTACAACTAGGCATGTTGAATGAAATTCTACTTGAGCATTACCTTGTTGTGTTTCTACTGTATTGTTGTTGTTAGTGTAGATTTGGTTTGTCCATTTTGGATTTTTATAGTTGCATTGTGTTAGGTGGTATTAGAGCTTGAAGTTCTTTAGTGTGTAAATAGATCACCAAGTTGAGGTAGTTTTCACTAGGACCTTGGGCTAGTGATTTGTTTCCTTGGGTTTTTGAAGATCTTAAGGATGCCTCCGAGAAGATTGGACCCTAGGTTTATTGCTTATCTCTATGATGTTGTAGTACCAAAGATTAAAGAAAAGGTTGAAATAGATTTCAAATTTGAGATGGAGTTGATGAACAATGACATGATTGCTGAGATCATGATGGCTATTGTTGGTATGCTGAGGAATGTTGGTACTAAAGATGGCTATGAGGAAGTTATTGAATACTTTGA
Source organism: Chamaecyparis obtusa (assembly GCA_027943335.1). Taxonomy (NCBI): domain Eukaryota; kingdom Viridiplantae; phylum Streptophyta; class Pinopsida; order Cupressales; family Cupressaceae; genus Chamaecyparis; species Chamaecyparis obtusa. The sequence continues at coordinate 445,756 of BSBK01002633.1, read as the reverse complement.
AGTTGTTGGATCTAGTGGAGATGATAGAACTGATAGGTGGGAAAAATTTTGTGAAGACAAAATTGGTCAATTGCAGAGATTTGGAGCTTAAGTACTAGTTACCGAATGAAAGTTTCTAATTTCTCTGGTACTTTAAGACCTGAGGACTTGATTGATTGGATTGGTGATTTAGAAGACTTCTTTGAGCTTGAAGAAATTGAATATCCTCTTAGAGTGAGATTGGCATAGACTAAGTTGAAAGGACATGTTTCTCTTTGGTGGAAGGAATTGCAAAGAGATAGAGAAGAAGGTGAAATTAAGATCAATCATTGGAGGTTGATGGTGACTAAGTTGAAAGAAAAGTTCATACATGTCGACTATGAACTTGATTTGTTTAATAAGTTACAAAATAAGAAGTAGAAAGAATTGACTCTGGAAGACTATACCGAGGAGTTCTATAAGTTAACAATTCGGTCTAGACATAGAGAACTCAATAAGGAGAAGGTAGCTTAATATGTGAATGGTTTGAGATTAAATATTCAAGAAGAGATTGCTATGCTAAAGATTGATTCAGTTGAGGATGCATATCGGTATGCTCTGAAGGTAGAATATAAGTTGAAGAGGGGACAATATGGTAATTCTTGAGGAAAGGAGAAGCTTGATCACTCGGTGAAGGATAAATTAACTATTGAAGATGAACCAAAACCTATTGAGCCAAGAAAGAGGATAGGTAGGGTTATTGATGCAGGAGCATCTTAGGTCCTCAACAATCCTATATCCCCCAAAATAAGTTTGAAGTTTATGTGTTTCTCGATTCCTTCTTTGACAGAGTTGGCTTTGCAGTTTCTCAGTTCCCTTTGTAAACCAGTGTCGGTCGGTTATCTCTCTAGCACTCAATTAATTCCCTGGTGCTCGGTGATGCTTGTCTGGGGCTCGGTTATCTTTTCTTACTAAGTTATTTCTTTTCTTTTTATTTCTTGTTGAGGTCTAGTTGTTGAATTAATTATGGTTTTGAATTTAACGTGGGTATCTATCATTGGGAAGCATGTGGACCTAGATCTAGTCGTTCCTTATGTTGATGGTGGATCTGAAGGCTGACTTGTTTGGTAGCCTCTTGTATATATTGTAGTCTTTGGTTATATTTTAGGAGTTATTTTTAGGTGAATAAGCTTTGAATAGAAGATCAAAGGTAGTTTTAGATCATCACATGTTGGAGGACTTCTATACTTGAATTGTAATATCTGGCCTAAACTGGGAAGGCCTTGTAGCCTGACATGTATGAATCTATTTGATGAAATATAAACAAGTTCATCTATATTCTCTCTCTCACTTATGTGTTGTTTCTTTTATGTGTGATCTTTGCAAGGTGGATATGGTTAGGGTGTGCCTTTGTCCCCTCTCTGTATCCTCCCTTGCGTCAGGTGGTATTAGAGTGAGGTGAGATCTAGATCTATGTTTGAAAATCTAGGTTTGAGGGTTCCTTCTTGTCAAATCCTAGTTGATTTTATGTGGGGTAGTAGATTGCAATCTAACCTGCAATTGTAGAGGGTTTCAAGATGGTTTGTGGGAGGTAAGATGCAGATCTAGGATTGGAAGACATGTTGAGACAACTTGGAGCTAGATTAGAAGTTGTTGAGATAGCCTAGCAAAGAGGAAGACATCATGAAGATGTTAGTGATGATGAAATTGATGAAGAACAAGGTGATGTAGAACCTGCACCTATGATGGATCAAGGTTAGGAAATATTTTTGAAGGATTTGATAAATCTAAAGTCTACACCACATTTCAATCCTCCTAAGTATAGTGGAAATCTAGATTTAGATGAATTGATTGACTGGATCACCGAGATGGAAAAGTACTTTGAATATGAAAATTTTCATTATGAAAAGAAGGTGAAAATTGCAAGCACAAAGTTGAAGAGTCATGCATCCTTGTGGTGGGAACATCTGTAGTTGGACATAAAGAGGAAAGGCAAAGACAAAATTAAGGTATGGAATAAGATGGTAAATAAGTTGAAAGGAAATTTCTTACCTTGTGATTATCATATTAACCTAGTTGGGTAAATGCAAAGTTTGAAGTAGAAAGATAGTTTGGTAAAAGATTATACTGAGGAATTCTATAGATTAGATATGAGATTTGGACATGATGAAGATGATGTGGAAAGAATTTCTAGGTACCTCAATGGGTTAAGAGTTTCCATCCAAGAAGAAATTAGTTTAGTTAAGTTGGAAAATAATGAGGAAGCATATCAGTTTGCCTTGAAAGGTGAGGAGAAATTGAACAAAAGACATGAGAAAAGACAAAGAGGTAGAGGTGGTAGATTTTGTATAAGAAGAGGTAGCTCTTATGGTGAAAATAGAAGATCTGATCTGGAAAAGAAAAATCTAGATAAAGGCAAGACCGAGTGGAAAGGTGAAAGTTCATCTAGAGGAAGAAGAAATAACTACCAAGGTGGTTATAATAGAGGTGGTTTCTAAGGAAATTTTTAAAATTATGGAAAAGGACATAGATAATTTGAGTGTGCATATGCAAGTACAAAGGTTGGTATAGTAGAAATGCTTTGGTGTAAGAAGATTCATCGAATGAACCTGATGGAAGGGATATGGGGAGAGGGGCCAAGGGCACACCCTAACTAGATCCACCTTGCAGAGATCACACATGAAAACAAAAAACACACAAGTGAGAGAGAGAGAGAATGCAGATACTTTCATATATTTACTTCAATTGATTCATACATGTCAGGTTGTAAGGTCTTCTTGATTTAGGCTAGATATTACAATCAAGTAAACAAGTCTACCAACATGCGAGGATCTAAAAACAATCTTCTATCTCCTAGCTTCTATCTATGATGTCCTAAATCTACTACCTAAAACTACTAACCAAGATCACAATATATACAAGAGGCTACAAAAAAATTCAACCTTCAAATCCACCATCAATGGACAGAAACTACCAGATCTAGGTCCACATGCTTCCCAATGATAGATACCAACATTAAATCTATGGCCATAATTAATTGCAAGAGTTAGCCTCAATGGGAAATCAAAAGAAATAACTTGGTAAGAAAGGATGACCAAGTGCCAGACAGGCATCACTGAGTGCTAAGGAAATAACTGAGTGCCAGAGAGATAATCGACCAACCTCGGTAAACAAACAAAATTGAGCAACACCGAACCAACATAGGAAAAACACAAACATCCTTTTGCTAACGCTGGAAATCCAAGGACCCAAGTTGCTCCTATATCAGACACCTGGAGTTATTTGAAAAATGATTCTCTAAATCATGAAACAAGTATGATCTGAGATGAATCCAACTTAGATTGTAAAATACATGAATTGTCTTCAATCAGTTTATTCTTCCACTTTACCAGATATTCCATATACTATTTTCCTCTTGTACTTCAGCCAATTCTTTGCTCCAAACTATTCTCAACTTCTTCCATCTATTTCTTATAATAATCATTCGGTACTATCCATTCTTCATCCGACTCATGATAATCATACAAGTTAGCAATGTTGAAAATATGTGATATATCCATGTCATCAGGTAACTCAATTTCATATGCATTTCCACTGTCAAATCTCTTCAAGATCTTACAAGGACCAAACTTCTTCATTTTTTAGCTTCCCATATGTTCCAACAAGAAATCTTCCTTTCTTCAAATGAACCATCACTTCATCACCGACTACAAAATTATTATGTCTTCTTAACCTATCAGCTTTGTCTTTTTATTTTTGATTAATTTTCTCCAACTTATGTTTCACATCTTCATGCAATGTCTTCATGTACTCAGCAAACTTTTCTCCTTCAACACTTCTTTTTCCTTCATCAACAATATCCCTCAAATCTTATATACATCTCGGTTGTATGCCATTTACAATCTCAAAAGGTGACTTTCCAGTACTCCTATTCATTGAATTATTATATGCAAACTTTTCTTGTGCCAACACATAATCCCAGTTAGTCGATGTGTCTCCAACTAAACATCTCAAAAGATTACCTAAACTTCTATTCACAACTTTTGTCTGTCCATCGGTCTGTGGGTGAAATGTTGAACTATATTTCAACTTGATGCCAAACTTTCTCCAAAGAGTCTTCCAATACTATCCAACAAATTTACTATCTCAATCATAGATAATACTCCTCGATAATCCATGCAATATGACAATTTCCTTAAAGAAAAGATATGTTATATGTACTAAATCTAATGTCTTTCTACAAGGTATAAAATGTGTCATCTTAGAAAATCTATCCACAATAACAAATATAGAATCATTACCTCTCACTGTCTTTGGTAAGCCAAGAACAAAATATCCATACTGATATCAATCCAAGTTTTATCAGGAACTTGATGGTAAGGAGAGCACTTTGGAGTGAACGTAATAAGGAAGATCCGATAAAGAAAAGTTTGTTCAAGACCAAATGTAGAGTTTCTGATGAACTATGGAAGTCAATCATTGATAGTGGAAGTTTAGAGAACTTGGCATTTGAGAAAGTGGTTACAAAATTGTAGTTGAAAATGTTGAAACACTTGAAGCCCTATCAAATTTCATGGATTAAGGATGAGCATACACTCTTGGTAAGTGAACAATGTTATGTGAATTTGAAAATTGGAAAGTACTATGATAAGGTGTTATGTAATATCATGCCTATGGATTATTGTCATATTTTGTTGTGTAGACCTTGGAAATATGATAGACATGATATATATGATGGAATATTACATAAATATATTATTTGGGCTAATGGGAGAAAAAAAATTATTTCCTTTGATTGAAGAACCTTTTAATAGTGTTTGTACATCTGTGAATTTTGTCTGATGAGTCTGATGAAAGGAAGAAAGTTTGTTAAGGATTTGAAGAAGAATGATGTATGTTTTGATGTGATTCCTAACAAACCAAGTAAGAAAATAGAGGATAGCATACCTGAACAGATTGATAAGTTACTCACCGAGTATAGAGAGATAATTTCTGATAATGTACCTGATGGTTTTCCACCGAAGAGAAGCATTGGTCATTGCATGGATCTAATACCTAGAGTCAGTTTACCAAATAAGGCACCACATTGGTTGACACCTACTGAGAATTAGGAATTGAATCGACAGATTCAAGAATTATTGCAGAAAAGTTTGATCTGACAAAGTTTGAGTCCTTGTGCAGTACCTTATATATTGGAACCTAAGAAGAATAGAGAATGTTGAATGTGTACGGATTACAAAGCAACCGACAAGATAATAGTGAAATATAGGTTTCCTATACTAAGAATGGATGACATAATAGATAGTTTGAATGGAGAAAAGTATTTTACCAAAAATGATTTGAAAAGTGGATATAATCAAATCAGAATCAGAGAAGGTGATGAGTGGAAGAATGATTTTAAGACAAAAGAAGGTTTGTATGAGTGGTTGGTTATGCCTTATTGTTTAACTAATGCATTGGGTACTTTTATGAGGTTGATGAATGAAGTTTTGAAGAAATTATTAGATAAATTTTTGATTGTATACCTAGATGATATTCTGATATTCAGTAAGACCAGAGAAGAGAATTTGTTGCATGTTAAACAAGTATTGCAGAGGTTGAAAGAAGAAAAGTTGGTGATAAATCTGAATAAAGTGTTCTTTCATGCAAGAGGAGATTGTGTATTTGAAATTTGTGATTTTAGCTGATGGTTTAAAAATGGGTCCTGAAAAGGTTGAAGCTATTTTGAATTGGCCTACACCTGATAATGCTAGTGAGGTAAGATCACTTCATGGTTTGGAAATTTTTTACTGAAATTTCATTAGGAAATTCAATTCAATTTGTAATGTTATGAATGAGACAATGAGAGGAGACAAAAGAGAATTTAAGTGGACACATGGAGCTGATAAAATTTTTGAGACTCTAAAGCAAAAGGTTGTTGAATTACCTCTTTTAGTATTTCCTAATTTCAATAAGGTATTTGAAGTGGAATGTGATGCAAGTGGTAGTGTAATAGGAGCTATATTGAGTTAAGAAGGTAAACCTATTGCTTTCTTTAGTGAAAAGAAAATATTTTTTGTATGATCAAGAATTCTATGTTATTATTCAAGCCTTGAAGAAATGGAGACATTATTTGAAACAGAGTGAATTTGTGTTGTGTACTGATCATAAAGCTTTATAGTATCTGGGTAGTCATAATAAGTTGATTCAGAGACATATGAAATGAGTTGAGTATTTGCAGAGTTATACATTTGTGATAAAGCATAAGAGTGCATTCACTAACTGAGTTGCTGATCCATTAAGTAGAAGAATATCTTTGATGACTGAGATGATAATTGAAGTTATTTGTTTTGATGACATGAGAGATTTGTATGAAACTAATCCTAATTTTTTTGAGTTGTGGAGAAAGTGTAGAACACATATACAAGATCAACCGAGTACAAAATGGGAAGACTATTTCATTCAAGAAGGTATGTTGTTTAAAGGTATTCATTTGTGTATACCGAGAGGATCAATGAGAAATAATTTGATAAAGGAGAAACATAGTAGTGGTTTGGCTAAACATTTTGGTATTGACAAGACATTGAATTTTCTTAAGGAGAAATACTTTTGGCCACAGTTGTATAAGGATGTTTAGAAATTTGTGAAAAGTTGTAGAATTTGTCAAGTTGCAAAAGGAGTAAGTCAGAATACTAGATTGTATACACCGATTTTTGTTCTTGAGAAACCTTGGATTGATATAAGTATGGATTTTTTCTTGGCTTGTCGAAGACAGTAAGAGGTAATGATTCTATATTTGTTGTTGTGGATAGATTTTCTAAAATGACACATTTTATACCTTGTAGAAATACATCATATGCAATACATATATCAGATCTTTTCTTTAAGGAATTTGTCAAATTGCATGGATTACTGAGAAGTATCATCTCTAACTGAGACAGTAAATTTGTTGGATACTTTTGGAACACCCCTTGGAGAAAGTTTGGCGCTGAGTTGAAATATAGTTCTATATTTCACCCATAGATTGATGGATAGAAAAAAGTTGTGAATAGAAGTTTAGGTAATCTTTCAAGATGTTTAGTTGGAGACACACCGATTAATTAGTATTCTGTGTTGGCATAAGTAGAATTTTCATGTAATAATTCAGTGAATAGAAGTAGGGTATGTGCAAGATCATGAGGGTCCAAACTATTCCCTTAAGTGGCAATGAAAATTCAGCAAATCAGGGTTAGTCAACTTGACGTGAAAATTTTAACTATCTATCAACCTAATATCAAAAAGTTGTAAAAATAGAATCTGTAAAAAATTGAATTTGGTTTCTAAACTACTAGGCCTTTTTTGAAAAAAAGTTAGTATGATAGGTGAAAACTATAGATTTCAATGCAGTGGTACAAAATTTTTTGGAAAAAAATAAGAGGTAGGTGTATGTCTAACCACCTTAATCATAATCAAATGATAATATTTTATTATAAGATTTTATATATAAGTAGTAGACTCATGCCCGAATGTGACACATATTCTTTTTATAATTTTATTCCAAAAAAATAATTAATTATGAATTTTCTGCTATAATTTTTTCAAAATAAAAAAACTCTCGTGTCTAACCACCTTAACTCATTCAAAACTTTACAAAATTCAAAAAAAAAAAATTCCTCATAGTAGGCAAAGCATAGAATGTGACGTATTTTTCGGATTTCAAAAATGTTATACAGTTTGAAAGTTATAGTCATTTTTCAATTAGTATATAAATCATCACTTTAGAGGTAAATCAATTAGAAAATAACTAATAATTACTTACCATATTCAAAATTAGACAGCAATTATATCAATAGAAATCTGATAATCATCAAATTTGTGTGAAAAAAAAGTCGTTAGCTACATGGTCAAAGTCTGGACCTTAGAGAAACAGGGGAAAAACATGTTTTTGAGACATTTCAATAGTTGACCATGTAGGTTTGCTGCACAAAGCAATACCGAGCCTAATCGGGTACTCGATATTTTTGTGTACCCGATATTTTGGGGTACCTGAAAATGCCGGTAGAATTTTGATTTTCAATTTTTCCCTCCCCTTTCTCTCTTAATTTCTCCAACTGCTTTCTCCCTCTGATTTCTCCATCCTTCATAGGATATATTATATATCAAAAAATATATATTAGATTATATATTATATATATTAAATATTATATAACATACATTTTACATTAAATATTATTTAATATATATTAATATTAAATGTTACATTATATATCATATATTATATATTATTTTATATGTATAATATATTAATATGTATTTTACAACTATGTAAAAAAAGTTGGAAGATTGCAGAAAAATCATGGATGGCCATTGAAAGAAGCAAAGGAAATCAGTTAGCCATTTAAAAAATTCATGAGCAGCCATTGAAATAAGCTATTTTGCTAAAGGGAAGAGCAGAAAACTTCTGCTAATTTCCAATGGCCTGAAGCAAAGGGAGTAGCTCTACTTCCAGATGTATTTCATGTTGCCCATCTATACAGTTTGGTGAACAAGGGTGTGCATTTTCTGATTCCTACTGCTCCAATTGTTACCAATTTGTGCCTCCTAAATACTGTGAAGATTTCCATACATGTCTTTTATTCAAACTTCGTAGGGTCAAGGAAGAAAATGAAATACTTAGGGCATTCAAATGTGTCAAAAGGTGTCATGGGGACTTCCTATGAGTCCTAGTATGCCCTATCAAATGTACTAGGACCCCTAGGAAGTCCCTATGACCCCTTTTGACACATTGGAACCCTCAAGTGTGTCCTAAGGGGTCGTAGGACCCTTTCAGACACACTTGAGCATTCAAATATGTCAAAAGAGGTCATGGGGACTTCCTAGGGGTCCTAGTATGCCTTATCACATGTTAAGACCTTTAGGAAGTCTCCATGACCCCTTTCGACATATTGGAACCCTCAAGTGTGTCCTAAGGGGTTGTATGACCCCTTGGGAAACACTTGAGCATTCAAATGTGTCAAAAGAGATCATGGGGACTTCATAGGGGTCCTAGTATACCTTATCATGTGTTAGAACCCCTAGGAAGTCCCCATCACCCCTTTCGACACATTGGAACCCTCAAGTGTGTTCTAAGGGGTGGAAGCCTCAAGTGTTTCCTAAGGGGTCCTACGACCCCTTCAGACAAACTTGAGGGTTCAAATGTGTCAAAAAGGGTCATGGGGACTTCATAGGTGTCCTAGTATGCTTCTCATGCATTAGGAGCCCTAAGAAGTCCCCATGACCCCTTTTGACACATTGGAACCCTCAAGTGTGTCTGAAGGGGTTGTAGGACCCCCTTAGACAAACTTGAGTATTCAAATGTATCAAAAGGTGATGCAGGAGCATCCTGGGTGTAAGAGAAATCTTGAATCACCCAAAAATATTTCTAGTTTTGTCTTCAATAAGAGCTATCTTGTGTAGAGCTACTATTTATGAAAACTTGCTATTTTCAGTAAGTTGGTCATATGATCTCGGAATGTTCTGATTTCATAGTTGGAGGTTCATCTCAGTCATTTCAGCTTACCAGTTGAGTTTCATTTCCACATCATCAGTATTGGTGAAGTTATTGAGGTTTTTGGGTACAAAATCTTTTAGGTCAATTTTGAAGGCCTTAGAGCCTTTGGATTACGACTGACCCTGGCTGACTATCACTAGTGTGTGTTAGGCACTGTATATCTTGTCATGGCATTTCCGAAAAGTGGTTACAATAGAAAAATGAAGTTACGGTTAAAAAGTTATGGCCTTCAGAAGTTGGGTTACCTAAAGTTATATATTGTATTTCTTTTGAGCCGACCCTATTGTAATAATTGTGAAAAATAAATAATTATATGTTTAGTCAGCCTAAAGGGCTAAATTTCTGGAACCTTCTCGAGCGGTGGAAATTGCCTATATAAAGAAGGCCCATAGTGTTGTCTAGGGGTTCTGGGTAGTAGATTGGGGTATTGATTCGAGGCTTTGTCCTTCAGAATATTGTAAGGGAATGCCCATGTGGCTTTGCATTTTGTAATTTTGAAAGCTTGTAATTCCACATTTGTGGAGATAAAAAGAAGCCAATTTTTTCTTCTTTCATATTGTTGTTGTTTCTCTATTTCTGTTATGTGTTTGTGGTATTAAGGGGAGCACCCTTGATCAAGTGGTATCAAAGTGGGAGTTCCTAAGTGTGTAAATAGATCACCGATTGTGAGGCAGTTTGCACCAAGACCGTAGGTTAGGGTTTCTATGTAAATAGACTGTCGACTGTGAGGTAGTTTGCACCAGGACCGTGGTTAGGGTTTCAACGAGAAGCACAAAAATACCTCCACAAAGGGAATGTGGTGGAAGAGCTAGTGTTGTAACACCTGAGGTTAGGGAACTATAGAGACAAGTGCAAGCATTGCAAGAAGAGATTCATAGAGGAATGAATCTTAATGTCAAAGATGAAAGTGAGGCTGAAGCCAAAAAAGATCAAGAAGGAGAAGTCAAAGTTGTGAACCAGGAAGAAGAAAGACTTTTCTAAGCCATTTCTAAGATCGGGAAAAGACCTAAGATTGAGGTTCTAACATTTTCTAGAAATCTTAACCCAAAGGAATTGATCGACTAGATCAATAAATGTGAAGAATATTTTGAGTATGAAGATATCGAGGATCCTAATCGGGTCAAGTTTGTGAAGGCCAGACTGAAAGGTCATGCAAAGATTTGGTAGCAAGAGATTCAATTAGAGAGAAATAGAAGAGGGAAAAATAAAATCACAAGATGGGATCGAATGGTGGATAAATTAAAGTAGCAGCTCATTCTTGTTGATTATGAGCTTGACCTACTGAAGAAGATGCAAAGTTTGAAGCAAGCAGGAAGATTTTTTCAGGAGTATACAGAGGAGTTCTATCGAATCCTCATCAGAACAGGCCATGCAGAAGCTAACAAGGAGAAAGTTGCCCACTACCTTAATGGGTTAAGGTCAAGCATTTAAGAGGAATTGAATCTGGTTTGAATGAATAGTATTGAAGAGGCATACCAGTTTTCCCTAAAAGTAGAGGAAAAGTTGAACAAGAAGTTTGAGAGAAGACAAAGTGGAAGAGGTCGTGATGGAAGATCTGGTGGATGGTCATATGGAGATCGAAATGAAGATCCAAAAAAGTAGGATGATGCTAGTAACAGTCAGAATCAGAGAGGAGATAATTTCAATCATTTCCAAGATGAGAGTAATAGATATTAGAGAGGAAGAGGAAGAGGACAAGGATCTGGAAGAGGAGGCTTCCATGGAACATGTTTTCACTATGGAGAAGAAGGTCATAGGGCATTTGAATGTCCTCAACACCAAGGAAGGATGGATAGGAGGAATGAAGGCTAGACCATAGTTGCATATGTAGATGAGGATGCCAGATCATGAAATTTTGAAGAGGCTGAAAGAGGAGAAATGTTGATTAACAGAAGAGTCCTGTTGAGTGGTGAGAATAAACCTGAACAAAGGAGAAGTCAGTTTCGTACTAGATGCAAGTGTGAGGGTAAATGATGTGATGTGATTATTGATAGTGGAAGCACTAACAATTTGGTCTCAGAAGAGATGGTGACAAAGTTGAAGCTCAAGAGATAGAAACATCCACATCCATATCGGGTTGCCTAGGTGCAGGATGACCACAAGGTCATGGTCAGTGAATAGTGCTTAGTGAAGTTCAAGATCGGCGGGTACCAAGATGAGGTACTATGTGATATCATATCTATGGATGCATGTCATATGTTGTTCAGTAGACCATGGTAGTTTGAAAAATGTGTTATACATGATGGTCTTGCAAATACCTATTCCCTAACAAAGGATGAAGTGTGACATAAACTAAATCCATTGAAGGAAACAGAAGAAAAGGTATGTGGTAATGCAAGAATAAATTTTGTTGATAGAGGAAATTTCTTAGATGGTATGTGGCATGAGAATATGTGTTTTATCTTAATTCCAAAGGCTGGGAAAGAGGAAGTAGAAGATGTATAGGTGTAGAAGTTGCAAAATTATTGAATGAGTTTCATGATATTGTATCTGATAATGTGCCTGATAAATTACCACCAGTAAGAAAGATCAGTCGTCAGATGGACTTGGTTCTAGGAGCTAGTTTGCCAAATAAGGCAGCACACAAAATGACACTAGTAGAAAGTGAAGAGTTGAAGATAGGTTTTAAGTTTAGTTTATCACATCATCCACAGATTGTATATGGAAGTAGTCCCAGAAATGCATCTAAGTTGAGAAAGATAGATAAAGGATAAATAAGTAGTTTTGAAGCTGAGGATTTTGCAAAACATTTGAAGAACATCCATGAGGAGGTGAGGAAGCATATTACCAAGATGAATGTGTAGTATAGGGCTAAGGAAGATGAGAAAAGGAGGCATAAGGAATTTTAGGTTGGAGATGAAGTCATGGTTCATTTGTGGAAGGAAAGATTTCTGGTTGGTATATATAACAAGTTGAAAATGAAGAAGTTTGGGCCATGTTAAGATACTAAAAAAGCATGATTCAGGAAATGCATATGAGGTCAAGTTTCCTACTGAGCTGAATATTTCACTAGTATTTAATGTTTCAGATCTGACAGAGTATCATGAAGGAGGTGTTGAAGATGAGGTTACAGCAGCACAGTGGAGTATTCCAGCAACCAGTTCATATATCAAGGAGATTGAAGACATATTGGATAGTCGTGTTGGAAAAAGCACAAGGAACAGGATATATGAAGAGTATTTGGTCAAATGGAAAGGATGACCTATTAAAGATTCATCATGGCTAACAAAAGACAAGGTTAACTGTCTTGGTTTTCCTCTACACACCTGAGTCGTGACAAGGTCACTTCTCAAATTACATCGGGTGTTTGATGCAGGAGCATCCTGGGTGTAAGAGCAATCTTGCATCACCCAAAAATATTTCTAGTTTTGTTTTCAATAAGGGCTATCTTGAGCAGAGCTGCTATTTATGGAAACTTTCTATTTTCAGTAAGTTGGTCATATGTTCTGATTTCATAGTTGGAGGTTCATCTCAGTCATTTCAGCCTACTAGTTGAGTTTCAATGCCACATCATTAGTATTGGTGAAGTTATTGAGGTTTTTGGGTACAAAATATTTTAGGTCAATTTTGAAGGCCTTAGAGGCTCCGGATCATGACCAACCCCTAGCTGACTGGCACTAGCGCATGTCAGGCATTGTAGATCTCATCATGGCATTTTTGAAAAGTTGTTACAATAGAAAAACAAAGTTATGGTTAAAAAGTTATGGCCTCTGGAAGTTGGGTTATCTAAAATCATATTTTGTATTTCTTTTGAGCTGACCCTATTGTAATAATTGTGAAAAATAAGTAATTCTATGTTTAGTCAGCCTAAAGGGCTAAATTTCTGGAACCTTCTCAGGCGGTGGAAGTTGCCTATATAAAGAAGGCCCATAGTGTTGTCTAGGGGTTCTGGGTAGTAGATCAAGGTATTGATTTGAGGCTTTGTCCTTCAGAATATTGTAAGGAAATGGCCATGTGGCTTTGCATATTGTAATTTTGAAAGTTTGTAATTCCACATTTGTGGAGATAATAAGCAACCAATTTTCTGTTCTTGCATATTGTTGTTGTTTCTTTGTTTTTGTTATGTGTTTGTGGTATTAATGGGAGCACCATTCATCAAAAGGGTCATGGGGACTTCCTAGGGGTCCTATTATGCCTTATCACATGTTAGGACCTCTAGAAAGTTCCCATAACCCCTTTTGACACATTGGAACCCTCAATGTGTCCTAAGGGGTTCTATGACCCCTTCGGACACACTTGAAGGTTCAAATGTTTCAAAAGAGGTCATGAGGACTTCCTAGGGGTCATAGTACACCTTATCACATATTACGACCCCTAGGAAGATCCCATGACCCCTATTAACACATTAGAATGCTCAAGTGTGTCCTAAGGGGTCCTACAACCCCTTCAAACACACTTGAGCATTCAAATGTGTCAAAAGGGGCCATGGGGACTTCCTAGGGGTCCTAATATGCCTTATCATATGTTAGGACCCCTAGGAAGTCTCCATAACCCCTATTGACACATTGAAATGCTCAAGTGTGTCCTAATGGGTCCTACGACCCCTTCAAACACACTTGAGCATTCAAATTTTTCAAAAGGGGTCACGGGGAATTCCTAGGAGTCCTAGTACACCTTATCATGCATTAGGACATGTAGGAAGTCCCCATGACCCCTATTGACACATTCGAATACTCAAGTGTGTCCTAAGGTGTCTTACAACCCCTTCATACACACTTGAGTATTCAAATATGTCAAAAAGGGTTATGGGCATCTTCTAGGGGTCCTAGTATGCCTTATCACACGTTAGGACCCCTAGGAAGTCCTAATGACCCCTATTGACACATTGGAATGCTCAAGTGTGTCCTAAGGCATCCTACAACACCTTCAAACATAATTGAGCATTCAACTATTCAAAAGGGGTCATGGAGACTTCCTATGGGTCCTAGTATGTGTTATCACATGTTAGGACCCCTAGGAAGTCTCCATGACCCCTAATGAGACATTGGAATGCTCAAGTGTGTCCTAAGGGGTCGACGCCTTTGGATACACTTGAGAATTCAAATGTTTCAAAAGGGGTCATGGGGACTTCCTAGGAGTCGTAGTACACCTTATCATGCTTTAGGACCCCTATTGACACATTAGAATGCTCAATTGTGTTTCAAGGGGTCCTACAACCCCTTCGGACACACTTGACCATTCAAATGTTTCAAAAGGGACCATGGGGACTTCCAAGGGGTCCTAGTATGCCTTATGAGACATTAGAACCCCTAGGAAGTCTCCATGACCCCTATTGACACATTGAAATGCTCAAGTGTATCCTAAGTGGTTCTACAACCCCTTCGGACACACTTGAGCATTCAAATGTGTCAAAAGGGGTCATGGAGACTTCTTAGGGGTCCTAGTATGCCTTTCACATATTAGGACCACTAGAAATTCCCCATGACCACTTTTGACACATTGGAACCCTCAAGTGTGTTCTAAAGGGTCCTACAACCCCTTAGGACACACTTGAGGGTTCAAATATGTCAAAATGGGTCATGGGGACTTCCTAGGGGTCCTAGTACACCTTATCACATGTTAGGATGCATAGGAAGTCCCCATGACCCTTATGGACATATTGGAATGCTCAAGTGTGTCTTAAGGGGTCCTACGACCCCTTTGGACACACTTGAGCATTCAAATATGTAAAAAGGAGTCACGGGGACTTCCAACGAGTCTTAGTATGGCTTATCACACATTAGGACCCCTAGGAAGTCCCCATGACCCCTATTGACACATTGGAATGCCCAAGTGTGTCCTAAGGGGTCCTATGACCCCTTTGAACACACTTGAGTATTCAAATGTTTCAAAAGGGGTCATGGGGACTTCCTAGGGGTCCTAGTATGCCTTGTCATGCATTAGGACCCTTAAGAAAGTCCCTATGACCCCTTTTGACACATTAGAACCCTCAAGTGTGTCCTAAGGGGTCCTACAACCCCTTCAGACACACTTGAGGGTTCAAATGTATCAATAAGGGTCATGGGACTTCCTAGGGGTCCTAGTACACCTTATCACGTGTTAGGACTCTTGAAAAGTCCCCATGACTCCTTTTGACACATTAGAACCCTCAAGTGTGTCCTAAGCAGTAATAGGAACCGTTCAGACACACTTGAGGGTTCAAATGTGTCAAAAGGGGTCATGGGGACTTTCTAAGGGTCTTACTACATCTTATCTCATGTTAGGACCCCTAGGAAGTCCCCATGACCCCTTTTGACACATTTGAAAGCTCAAGTGTGTCTGAAGGGGTCTGTAGGATTCACTTGAGCATT